>CAJNDS010002412.1:286885-1019385 GCA_905221605.1 Symbiodinium natans
TAAACCCTAAACCCTGTAGCCCAAGGTGCCCATCATGGAGATCACGTGCCCCGCCATGGCGCCGTCGTCCCGGAGCTCGCCTTCTACTTGTGCTTAGGGTGTAGGGTTTAGGGTTTGGAGTTTGGGGTTTGGGGTTTAGAGTTTGGGGTTTCGGATTTGTGGTTTCGGGTTTGGGGTTTGGGGTTTAGGGTTTAGGGTGTAGGGTTTAGGGTTTGGGGCTTGGGGTTTGGGGTGTGGGTTTCGGGGTGTGGGTTTCGGGGTTTGTCTCAAGGGGGGGGGTTCTCGGTGCAGATCTGGGGTTTCTTGCTTCTTTCCACATGTTTAAGCTTCAGGGTGAAGGATTTAAACCCAACATGCCAAGTTGATGGTTGTCCAATATCGCCTCGGCAACGGGAAATTGACAGTCTTCGCCGAAGGCGCAAAATCTTTCGTGGCTGCATTCGAAAATGTTCGCGGGGACCAGTGTTTATCGCGTTCACAAAGAGCGGCCACACAACCCCCTAAACCCTAAACCCCAAACCCTAAACCCTAAACCCCTTGGCTCGTGAACACTGCCTAGTCTTGGGCGGTATCTTTCTCCAGGCATTCGCGGAGCACTATGCTGGCCATATAAAGTCCGGTATTTCCAAAAACTCAATCACACGTTCTTGTGCAACCCACAAACTGTCTACCAGCTCCCGAAATCTCGTAACCCCAATAAGCCTCAAGGGCAAAAAACACGCCAGGAACTGACCCCAGGTCCTTCTTAGATGCCCCTTGTTGATTGTAACCAATTTTCCTGGGACCTGCCCTCAACCCTCAACCCTCGACCCTAAAGCCTCAACCCTAAACCCGAAGCCAACACTTCTCTTGAGCCAGGCGCTGTGGTCTGGCAGCGGGTAGTCCTGAGAGAAGCAAGGTAAGGCCCTAACTAAACCCTAAACCCTAAACCCTAAGCCCTAAGCCCTAAGCCCTAAGCCCTAAGCCCTAAGCCCTAAGCCCTAAGCCCTAAGCCCTAAGCCCTAACCCCTAAACCCTAAACCCTAAACCCTAAACCCTAAACCCTAAACCCTAAACCCTAAACCCTAAACCCTAAACCCTAAACCCTAAACCCTAAACCCCAACCCCGATAGCCTTAAGGCCAAGGCTTCGGATGTGTCAGGTTGAAGCCCTAGGCTTCTGTTGCCTTAGCAACCTCGGGGTTTAGAGTTTAGGGGTTTCGGGGTTTCGGGGTTTAGGGGTCTAAGGGTTTAAGGGTTTAGGGGTTCAGGGGTTTAGGGGTTTAGGGGTTTAGGGTTTAGGGTTTCGGGTTTAGAGGGACTTGGTGTTTATGATAGGGCTTTTGGGATTAAAGCTTCGGGGGCTTCGGGGTTCTCGGGCGGGAACCCTCCTCTTTCCCCTCCCTCACACCATCCATACGGGGTAGTTGGGGATACTTTGGGGGGTCCCCTGCACCGCGTAAACTGAGGGACCATGGGCCGTTAAGGGATCAGGGCCTTCAAATACTAGAGGACACCTTTTCCAGAGCAAACGAGCCCATTGGGAGATCTCCACCCGACAGCGTGCTACAAGGGGACCCCTGAATCTAACACCCCTAAACCCTTGTAAACCCTAAACCCCCTTCGTGGTAGCCGAAACTCCCAAACCGCGACCGAGTGACGGGGTTCACCCGCAGCAGCTTGGCGTCGGCGCCTTCCTTGATCCACTCCTGGAAAAAAAGGCCAACGTGCCACATTAGGGTTTGGAGTTTAGGGTTGGTTTCGGGTTCCTGGGGACCAAATGAACCCTAAAGATTTTGGTCATATACCCTAGATTCTCAAAAATTCCTATGAACCATAAACCCTCTTAGGGTTCATGTAGTCCCCAAGGTTTAGGCTTTGGGCAAATAGCTGGTTTAAGGCTCCTAAACCCTAGACCCTAGACCCTAAACCCTAAACCCTAAACCCTAAACCCTAAACCCTAAACCCTAAACCCTAAACCCTAAACCCTACAAACCCTAAACCCGGAGCCTTTAGGCTGTGACAAGCGAAGCTTATAGCTTGGGATGTGTCCCCTTATACTAACAGTCCTGAATAGGGATGATGTTCCCCCCGATAAAAACCCTACTAAGGACTTTTAGTACAAGGGGGAGCATCCCAACTCATGGCCGCAGGCTCAGGAAGCCACAGATTGGGGACAGGCTCGATGGCCCCCGACCTTTCCCGTAAGAAGACTTTAAAACCTCTGAGCCCCAAAAGGCCCATACACTGCGCACCGCATAAATGACCCACCTGTACGATTTTTGTTGTGTATATACATATGTATGTATATACATACATATATATATATATCCTATAACCCTAACCCTTTAAAACCTAAAACCCCCAAACCCTCGAACCCTTAACACATGCAAAAACACAAAACAAAACAAACTCAAGCCTCAACACCTTAAACCCTTAAAGCCGAAAGCCCTCAAACCCTTGAAACCCTAAAACCTTAAACCTCCTAAACATTAAATCCCTTGAAGCCTGAATAATCTCAAAACGCTTAAACCTTGAAAACCCCTAAGCCCCAAACCCTTAAAACCCTTAAGCCCCTTAGAACCCTTAAAACCCTTAAAAACCCTTACTCCCTCAACCTAAACCCTAAACCTAAACCCTAACCCTAGACCTAACCCTAAACCCAAAACCTAACCCTAAACTAGGCCCTAAACCCTTATAAACCCTTGAGCCCTTAAACCCCTTCGACATCCCTGGCGCGCGCTCCCGCAGCAGCCCCTCCGAGGTCTCTCGGATGGTGCGGACCTTTGAGCCGGGGGTTATAGGGTGTGTAGGTGTCTATATACAGAATATACGTACACATACACAGATACATACATACACACACATACACACATACATTGACAGACATACAGACATACAGACATACAGACATACATGCATACATGCATACCTAGGGGATTGGGCTTTAAGTTTAGGGGTTTAGGTTTAAGTGTTTGGGGGGGGGGGGGGGGAGGAAGCACGAAAGCCCTGAAGCCATGAAGGCCGAATACCTAAAGCCTAAACACCCCAAAACACCTCAAAACACCCTCACCCCAAACCCCAAATCCCAAACCCTGAACCCTGAACCCTGAACCCTAAACCCTAAACCCTAAACCCTATACCCTAAACCCTGACCCTAGACACCTTCACCCTTAGGGCTGAAAAATTCACCCCTAAACCCTAAGTCCTTAAGAGGCTCCTTAAAGGGTGGGGGTTGGGATGTTCCCCCTTGTACTAGGAGTGCTTAAGAGGGATTACCCTAAACCCTAAATCCTAAACCCTAAACCCTAAATCCTAAACCCTAAACACCCTATTATTCTCCCTGCTAAATCCTAAACCCTAAACAAGCTATTATTCTCCCTGCGAAGAACTGCGAGCATAAGGGGGAACATCCCAAGGTGGGGGGGATGAAGCGGCGAGGTGCACTATTGGTTAGGGTTTAGGGTTTAGGGTTTAGGGTTTAGGGTTTAGGGTTTAGGGTTTAGGGTTTAGGGTTTAGGGTTTAGGGTTTCGGGTGTAGGGTTTAGGGTTTAGGGCTGCAGGCTCTTGGTGGTGCAGAGCCATTCTTTCATCGACAGAGAGCCGAGGCAAGTCTTGAGAGTGGATGAAGTCTACCCCTAAACCGTCTAAACCCCAAACCCCTAAGTACCTAAACCCTGATCCCTAAACTCTCAAGTATCTAAACCCTGAACCCTAAACCCTTAAGTACCTAAACCCTGAACCTTAAACCCTTAAGTACCTAACCCCTGAACCCTGAACCCTACACCGTCTAAACCCTCAACCCTAGCGTTGAAGAAGCCCCAAGCCTCGGATTCAGAAACCTCCGATTACAGTGGTGATGAGGGGTTAGGGTTTAGGGTTTAGGGTTTAGGGTTTAGGAACTCAACGCGACAGGAGGGACAAGGAACAAGGACACACGTGATGACGATAGATCAACACATGCTGCAGACAAGAAGTCGCTGCAGCGTGCAAAGCTTGAATCTGTGCGGACTTAAGAGGGATTACCCTAAACCCTAAACCCTAAACCCTAAACCCCTCATTATAAGAACAACGTGCATGGCACCTATGGGTTGGTTCTGAGTGGCAAAGCAATAACAAAGCGACGAGCTGTGTTTTGGTGTCGGTTGTAGGGTTCAGCACTCAGACTTGGTGGCCCAGTAACCATATGTTAATAAGGGCACCCTTTTTTTGGTTGTTTACTTAAACAGGGAACCTTGAAACAAAAACGGGAAAAGGGTATCACTGGGCTACCAAGCAGATCGACTGACCACCCTCTTTGGTGCCCAACTCCATTCTCCCCCCGTCCGCCGCCCGCTGAGATCCTGGCGTTGTCTCCTGCGCCCACCTGACTGGGGATTAGGGTTTAGGGTTGAGGGTTTAGGGTTTAGGGCTTAGAGTTCAGGTTTTAGAGTTTAGGGTTTAAGGTAGCTGATGGGTGTCTTTGGTGCTATCGCCCAAAGCCCACAAGCCTCTGTTTGAACCCTCTGAAAACTATGCCTGAGGAAGATCCTCTTCAATCCAAGAAGGACCAAAAAAAGGAAACAGGAAATACAAAGGATTCCAAAAACCTGAGCTGAAAATCACTCTTTTGAGATCGGGTCGCTGAGACCACCGGGTCAACTCAGATTTGGACGAGGCGGCTGCACTATTGTAAGTTGCCGTATCTGAAGAGCCTTCACCTAATCCCTAAACCCTATAAACCCTACAAACCCTACAAACCCTATAAACCCTATGAACCCTATAAACCCTATAAACCCTATAAACCCTACAAACCCTATAAACCCTATAAACCCTATAAACACAATAAACCCAATAAACCCTATAAACCCTAAAGCCTAAACCCGGAGGCCTCAAGTTCATGTAGCTTTTGCAAGCTAAACCGGCAAGAGGATCCAACATGGACTCCAGGGCTTAGGGCTGAGGACCCACGATTTCTGGGGTTTGGGTCCCTTAGGGGCTGAATACCCGAGCCCAAAACAGGTGAACCTTTTGTGTGAAATAGGGTCATATATAACCGAAAAGTTTAACTACCTAGCCCCTAATTAAGGTTCAGGGCTGAGTGCTAAGGGTTCTTGGATCACTTGCGGGTTTCGGCTAGGGTTCAGGGTTCAGGGTTTAGGGCCCGTTTAGGGTTCAGGGTTCAGGGTTTCGGGCCTGCTTAGGGTTCAGGGTTCAGGGTTTAGGGCCCGTCTAGGGTTCAGGGTTCAGGTTTTAGGGCCTATTTAGGGTTCAGGGTTCGTGGTTTAGGACCTGCTTAGGGTTCAGGGTTTAGGGTTTGGTTCTACTAAAATAGCCCCCAAAAACCTGTTCTAACCACTAAGGCCCCTAGATTTCACCCTTAGGGCCGTTCAGGGTCTAGGGTTTACGGTTCAGGGTTTGGGTTTAGCTCTACTATAATAACCCTCAAAACACCCTTAGGGCCGGTTCAGGGTTTAGGGTTTAGGGTTTAGGGTTTAGGGTTTAGGGTTTAGGGTGTAGGGTGTAGGGTGTAGGGTGTAGGGCTCAAGGCTTTACGGGCGCAGGGCTTCGGTGCCTCGAGGATGATGACGCGGAGGGGGTTCGCCGTCAGCGCACCTAGCTGGCCGGAAGGGTGTAATATAGGGGCCCCAATAATAATAATCATAATCATAATGAGAATAATAATAAGAATAATAATAGTAATCTTAGTAATATTAATAATAATAGTAGTAGTAATAGTAGTAGTAATAGTAATAGTGATAATCATAATGGAGAATAATAATGATAATAATGTTTTGGGGGTGATGATAGTAGAATTACATAGGGACCGTAAGGGAATACTACCAGTAATTAATTCTGACCCCTGTGGTAGTTGAGGGTTTAGGGTTTAGGGCTTCATGTTGCTGTTTGGGGGCTGGGGTCTGGGATGTCTTGGGATTCGGGGCTTAGGGTCTAGGGCAGTTTGGGTCGTCGTCGATTTAAACCTTGCCTTCAGAAGGGACCTTTCGTGCAGCAAGGTGGCTGTTTCGAGGCCGCACCCCGAAACGGGGATCGAAGCAGCCCCAAACTACCCAGCAAACTCCCCCTACCCAAGACTCTGAACACATGCTGGCTATGGAATTCAGTCCCTCATCGGGTAAGAGGTGTGGCACCTGAACACAAAACCCAAAGGGGCTGTGGGGTTTGGATGATCGGAGATGTTCCCCCTTGTACGAACAGTCCTTAATACGGATTACGATTGGGGGGAACTATAATAATCCCTATTAAAGACTCTTAGCATAAGGGGGCAACATCCCAAGCTGTGGGGGTTTGTAGAAAAAAAGTATCCGAAACCTGAAGCCTGACGGATGCCCGGGGCACGGTCGCGCACCAGCGAGCCCACTTGGTTCTCCCAGCGATCGCACCGGTCCTGCTTGGCAAGCCCCAAACCCTTAAACCATAAATCCTGAACCCCTAAACCCCTACAAACCCTACAAACCCTACAAACCCGAAAGCCCCTAAAACCCTAAAAACCTAAAACCCTAAAACCCTAAAACACAAAAACCCTAAAACCCTAAAACCCTAAAACCCTAAAACCCTAAAAACGTGAAGTGCTCCATCCCGTGGAAGAGGGGGATGTAGCTTATCGGGTTCTGAAGGGAGCGGGGTTCATGGGGGGTAGGTACCCTAAACCCTAACCCCTAACCCCAAAACCCTAAACCCTAAACCCTAAACCCAAGGGAACCTTAGGGAAGCTCAGGGGAAGCCTTGGAAAGTTCGTGGAAAGCATTCAGGAATCTTGGATTACCATACCCCCCTTGAACCCCCCCCAACTCGCTGAGAACTGTCAGGACCCCCTCCCCCCCCCCCCCCCCCCCCCCCTCCCCCAAAAAAACCCTAAACCCTAAACCCTAAAAAAAGAGGTCTTGAGGCACCGAAACAGGCAAGGAGCGCTTGAATGATGGGGTCCTGGGCCCTTGGGTTTCTAGGGTTTAGGGTTGAGGTTCAGGATTTAGGGTTTAGGGGTTTCAGGACAGAATTTCCCAAAGAAGCCCCTCCCCTCAGCATTCTTCATCCAACCAATACCAAACCCACAGCGTGGGTCTTAAGGGAGGTTTTCCTTGCGGATCTGGCTGACTTGCACAATGGTGTTGCCATGCGAGGGATGGAGGGCATCCTGCCTCCTGTCCGTGGATTGAAGCTTGGCAAGATCACGGCGGGCAATCTTTTCATTCTCCTTGTGCCTTTTGAAAGGCTACGATGCCGTCAATCTCACTGGATCCATCATGCGCGATCGCCGGCTCTTTCAACCCGCTGGAAAACAGTCCTCAACAGAATGCTCCTCAAATTCGCCAATATGCCAGAATCCTGTGTAACCCGATAACCCTACACCCTAAAACCATAAACCCCCAACCCCAAGATCTTCAAGGAACGAATTCCACTCAGGGACTCAGCTTGCTATCGTGGAAGGGTTTTTGGATGTAGGGTTTGGGTTTGGGGCTTGATGTTCGGGGGGCTGTTGGCGTTGGGAGAAGGGAGGGAGGGAGGGAGGGAGAGAGGGAGGAAGGGGCGGGGAATAAAAGCGGCTGGGGTTTGGGGCTCGGGTAGGGGGAGGAAGATAGGTGAAGCACGCCCGGCAAGGCAGTGAATGGAGGTTCGGGTTTGGGGTTCAGCAATGTCCAGGTTTGTTGTTTCCGCTGCAGGGGGAACTTGCGACTCAGCCCTAAACCCTAAACCTAAACCCACCCTGCCCTGTCAACCCTATAAACCCCAACACAAGCCGGGCTTAGGGTTTAGGGTTGGGTCAGCAGATCCTTCTGCGAGTCCAGGTCTTTCCACCAGTAGTCGCCTTAGCAAGGATGGGCTCAGAAGCCGTTTAGGGTTTAGGGTTTAGGGTTTAGGGTTTAGGGGGTTTAGGGTTTAGGGGGTTTAGGGTTTAGGGGGTTTAGGGTTTAGGGTTTAGGGTTTAGGGTTTAGGGTTTAGGGTTTAGGGTTTAGGGTTTAGGGTACACCCGACATGGGTCTAGGGCTTAAGGCTTAGGGCTTAGACCTAAACGGATATTTCCCAAAGTAGGGGTACGCCTTTCATACCCCAAATAGTTCAGGGTTTGGGGCTTTGCAAGCCCTCAACACCTCTGGCCCTAGACCCCCCAAAAGCCTGATCCATGATATAGGTCTCACCACACAGGTGTCCATGACAAGACAAGGCCAACCTTCATGAGCCAAGCAACTACCCTATAAGCCCTAAACCTTAAACCCTAAACCCTAAACCCCAAACTCTTCTGGAGTCGAGTTGCCCGAGGCCCGCCAACGCCCCAACGCCCAAGATTCGGGAGTTTGGGTCCCCGAGTTTTTCTTAATGGGCTATATTAGGGGGTGGCATCTCATCCCCTGAGCCCAAAAGCTAAGCCCTAGCCGCCGATTAAGAACTCGTCGTAAGTCAAGAAAGCTCCTAAACCCGAATCCTAAACTTGAGGGTTGAGGGCTCAGGCTTTACGGCCTAAGCCCTAAACCCTAAATCCTAAACCCTGGCCCTAAACCCTAAAGCTTAAACCCTAAAGCCTAAACCCTAAAGCCTAAACCCTAGCCCTAAACCCTAAACCAGGTCAACTCCCAGTCGCCAAACATCAGGATCGCCGGACGAGCGGGCCCTCCGCACTCGGGGCAGACCTCAGACGCACTCGAATTGCGGGATTAGGGAGTTCGGGTTGGGTTGTGTTTCTGGAAGGAGTTGGCGTTTAGGGTTTAGGGTTTAGGGTTTAGGGTTTAGGGTTTAGGGTTTAGGGTTTAGGGTTTAGGGTTTAGGGTTTAGGGTTTAGGGTTTAGGGTTTAGGGTTTAGGGTTTAGGGTTTAGGGTTTAGGGTTTAGGGTTTAGGGTTTAGGGTTTAGGGTTTAGGGTTTAGGGTTTAGGGTTTAGGGTTTAGGGTTTAGGGTTTAGGGTTTAGGGTTTAGCGAGGCTTGTGCTTGGGGGTTGATAGGCGGCTTCGGTGGTAAAGGAGATGAGTTGGAGTTCAGGGTTAATGGCAAATGGGACCGTATCCAGAAGAATCAAGTCATAATCCTAGTTGCTGAGTTCATAAGCCCCCCAATAAATCAGTTCTTTAGGGGATGATTATACCCCCAAAAAGTCTAAGGTGTACTCATTCTGCTACTAAGTAATCTTCCGATGTGCTGGATGATTGGTTGCGAATCCACGCGCTGCATCGGAGAGGTCGCTGGAGACCTTGCAGTTTTTCGGGTTTTAAGCAGGCTGCTTTGCCAACAGCTTGGTAGTGCACACTCGCAACAAGGCTCCTATCCTGCACCTCCAATAACCCTAAACCCTAAACCCTAAACCCTAAACCCTAAACCCTAAACCCTAAACCCTAAACCCCTGATAACCCTAAACACGTTATCAAGGGCGGCGTTTGGGCTTCTGGCCGGGTTAGGAGCTCTGAGCAACGTCGTGTCTAGGGCAAGCTTCACATTACATTCGACCCTAAACCCTAAACCCTAAACCCTCGTACCCCTCAACCTCATATCTGGCCTAAGACTGTAGACTTTAGACAACTCCACATCCCCTCTTCTGCTGCGGTTTATGGGTTTAGGGTTTTAGGGACCCTAAACCCCAAACCCTAAACCCTAAACCCTAAACCCTGAGATGGACCTGCCTCGTGCATGTATCTGAGAGTGTGTAGCCGCTCCTTGGCATGGGCCACAAAAAGGTTTTGGAAATAAGGGTTGTGAACTCTAGACAAGCTCGAATTCCTAAACCCTAGGCCCTAAAGGGCATAGGGTTAGCACCCTACAAGGTTTAGGGTTTAGGGTTTAGGCCTCGTAAACCCCTAACCCCGAAAACCAGAGGAAAGCGACCATGCAAGGGGAGGGCATCTCTCCCTTAGACTTCTGGGCTCGAGCTTGTGGAGCAAACCTCCAAGGACGTACTATACAGGCTACCACAGTCCTAGGGGATAGGACTAGGGGAACCCTTGGGGGTATAGACCCTCTGAATAAGGTCCCTGTCTAAGAGAGCCAGAAGAGGGTTAAGAAAGGGTTCCCTTGTAAGGGTCTCCCTTATCCTACCTAGGAGTTCCTCTAAGACTTATATATTTTCAGAGCATGGAAGTGTAGGCAGTATCGGGTGTCCAGGCCTCAGGTTCTTTGGGGTTTTTCGGTCTAAACCCTAAACCCTAAACCCTAAACCCTAAACCCTAAACCCTAAACCCTAAACCCTAAACCCTAAACCCTAAACCCTCTCCACAAAAAGAACATGAAGTGAGAGGCGGTCCCCTGTACGCGGCCGATACGCGGCTTGGCAACGCCTCCTCGAGATCGCAGGGCTGCGACAGTTTAGGTTTGGCATCTTACACGTTACGGCTTAGGGTTTGTATGTACATGTATTTAAACCCCAAACCCTAAACCCTAAACGGTTTAGACGCTTTTGCTTTGCTGGCAAAGAGATCAGGTACGAAATCGTGGGATTCGGGATCAGGCGGGGGGGAGGGGGGGTGGGGGACCGTCGCTGTCGGGCACGGCAGGTTCGGGGTCGATGGTCTGCACTGAGCCCATGTACAATCTCCTCTCAGCTTGGATAAACGTACAGCCACCGACAACAACTATAGCCCTGTAAGGCCCCGAACAGTTCCCTAAGCCCCAAATCCTAAACCCTAAACCCTAAACCCTCAAGTTCCCGTCTCACAGCCAAGTAAGCTTAAAGGGGGGTGAGAAGGGGCTGCAGGTATAGGGGTCGAGGCTTTAAGGGATTAATCGTTAAGGTTTTAGGGGTGTAAGCTTAGGGGTTTAGGGGTTCAGGGGTTTGGGGATTCAAGGGGTTTAGGGGCTTAGGGGTTTAGGGTTCAGGGTTCAGGGGCTGCAGGGCTCTCGTTGGAACCCTCAATGCTGGCCTTCTGACGCTGGCGGTTCACCAGCGCTGCCGTTGCCATTGCTGGCTACCCAGTGGTTCCTGAGCTGGCCAAGATGGGGGTTAGGGTTTAGGGCCCCTAAACCCTAAACCCTCTAGCCCTTATACTGACAGTCCGTAAGAAGGATTGTAATGGGGGGTACTAAAATATGTAACCTCTCTTAAGAACCCCAAAGCCTCCACCCTGAAAGCCTACATGGGTGGAGGATGGTCTGGGAAGTAGGGAAAACTAGGCCTAAACCCTGAACCCGAAACCCTAAGACCCCTAGCCCTAAACCCTAAACCCGAAGCCCGAAACCCCAAACCCCAAACCCGAGTTGGCTCACCAAGGGTCGTTACCACTTCGTCCGAGGCCACCTGTTCTTCAGGCTCCTCGGCGAAAGAGTTCCTAGACCCGGGATCCTACGCCCTTAGGGTTTGGGTTTAGAGTTTAAGCTTTCGGGTTTAGGGTTTAGGGTCCTGCAGCCAATCAGAAACCATCAACCCCCCCAGAGCCCCGAAACCATCCCCCCCCACACCCCCGCAAGCCGCAGCGTGCCTCGGGAGCCAGCATCGTCTCCTTGTCCACGACGTAATGGTACCTTGGGGGGCTTTGGGGTTGAGGATTTAGGATGGGCTTCGAGTTCATGCAGTTTTCCACGAAGCGTTCGGAGCTAGAGGGTCCATAAGGTGCAGGGGGGTGAGAGCCGGGGTGAGGGCTTTGGGATATGCTGAATGGATCGAAAAGAGTAACCTGGCCTAAAGCTTTTGAAAAAGGGAAAGCCTGCCCTTCAAAAGCCCTTTCTGGGGTGGATTCTTGGGATGATAAGGCCGGATAACCCATCCTGGTGGGGTTTAGGGTTTAGGGTTTAGGGTTTAGGGTTTAGGGTTTAGGGTTTAGGGTTTAGGGTTTAGGGTTTAGGGTTTAGGGTTTAGGGTTTAGGGTTTAGGGTTTAGGGTTAAGAACTTGAAGCTTGGGGGGGGGGGGGGGGGGCTGAGGTTTGGTTTTCTAGCGTGCATGGTTCTGGTGGAATGAAGCATGCTACGAGGTCCTGCACGCTCTTGATACCCCAAGTCATAATCCTGCAGCTGCTTCGGGTTTGTATAGAGCCAGGGTTTACTATAGGGGCCTTAAGTATTCCGAACCCGAAACTAGGTGTTCAGCATCTCGAAATCTTATTTGGTACAAGCGAGACCCACCCCCAATTCAAGATCAAAGGCTGCACAGTTCACCGAGGTAGGAAGTTGACTACACCCGCCCCCATAGTGAATCCAAGGATTGTTCAACATACCCCCTGACCATACCCCGGGAAAAGAAACTAAGGAGTATGGTATAAAATCCTTCCTTATACTATCCTTTTCTAGGCTAAGGGGAATGGGTTTGGGGTAGTTGAATTCTCTCCGAATGGAGCAAGTGTGTCCAAAAGACTGGCCTTAAGGAGTAAAAGGAGGGACCCGGAGAAGGGAACCTCAATCTTATTCCCCAAAAGAACCCCCAAACATACCTTAAATCGTCCTATATACCCAAGTAGCCCCCAAATAGCCCCTAAACAACCCCTAGTAAGGGTCCCTTTCTTTAGTCCCTTGATAGCCAAAGGTTCTTGAAGCCCCAATGCCCCCAAATCCTGCCACCCAAGCTGTTAACCCACACGGCCCGCCACGCAAAACCCCCATAAACCCCCTGAGCCCTAAACCGCCTGAACCCTAAACCCCTTAAACCCCCTAAACCCTGAACCCTAAACCCTAAACCCCAAACCCTAGACCCTAAACCCAAATGGCCAGTGCAGCGACGACACGTGCGCGGCGCCCTCCAGATGCCTCCAGGCGGCGAAAGAACCGAAGAGTTGGCTGTAGGGTTCAGGGTTTAGGGTTTAGGGTTTAGGGTTTAGGGTTTAGGGTTTAGGGTTTAGGGTTTAGGGTTTAGGGTTTAGGGTTTAGGGATGACAAGCGCCTTATCTCAATAAGCCCGAAACGTACCTATTGGGTGTACTGAGGGTGCTGGGTCGGTAACTTAAACTCCGAACCCTAAACCCTACAGGCCCTAAGACCCTAAACCCTGAACCCTGAACCCTAAACCCTAAACCCTAAACCTTACTGTGCAACGTCTAGATCTGGACCCTGCAGCCCTGGACAGCCCGTAACTGACCCTAGGCCCTAAACCCCAAAGCGGGGCGAACATGGAGGGTTTCCCAACATAGGGCCCTAAACCCTAAACCCTAAACCCTATACCCCTTATTCTGGGAAACGCTCATATTGCAGAAAGCAACCGATTTCTTCCCGACCCTGCATGCTGCCTGAGCAAGGCTCTCGATCGGGTCGCGCTCGCCCCTTCACGCGCCTGGAGCTTAGGGTTTAGGGTTTAGGGTTTAGAGTGCTTATAGCTCTAATCCTAACCCTCAACCCCGAACCTAAAACCCTGTACCCGAAACTGGAGAGAGTGAGGTTTTGCCTTCATTCAATGCATCCAAGGGCAACTGCAATGGTCGGACTGGTTAGGTTGGGGGTGTCGGGCCTCTGCTCCACTCTACTGAAGGGTGGGGGATTGTAGAGGCTTCTTCATGTTGCCACAAGTCAACTGTCGAGGGGGCGCAAATCCTAAATGAACATTGGCGACAAAACCTCTGACAGACGCATGAGAGCCAAATATTCCAGCTGGACTTTTAAGGAATACACCTGCCAAAGCCTAAACCCTGAACCCTATATAAACCCTAAACCCTAAACCCTAAACCCTAAACCCTAAACCCTAAGGCTGGCATTCATGATGACACAAGAGACTCAACTGTTCTTAGTGAGGACTTCGTGCCCGTTTCTCCTTGAGGGGGCCTCTGCTCCTCAGGACCTTCTGCTTGTCTCCCCCCGAAACCTACAAGGGCTGTAGGGTTTAGGGTTTAGGGTTTAGGGTGGTTTAGGGTTTAGGGCTATGTGTCTGCATTCCCTTGTTGAATTAGGGTCTGGGAAGAAGCTCGCATGTGTCCCAAACGTGGGCCCGATCCCTTCTGAGTCGCTGCCGTAAAGCTGATACCAAGAAGCTCGTGCAGGGAAGATGGTTCAGGTTTCGGTTCAGGGTTCAGGGTTCAGGGTTTAGGGTTCAGGGTTCAGAGATCTTCGCGGAAGAATCGGCCGGTATCGGGGATACGCCCCCATAATTGTTGGGTTCTTAAGGGAGGGTTCAAGGAAGGTAGGTAACCTAAGGTTCCCCACTACTCCCGAAGGCTCCCTGCGTACCAACCCGCCATGAACCCCCCTCCCTCAAGGACCCTATAACATTTTTTCTCTTCACCCCTACCTAGAGTCCCGCAAGTACCCCTTAAGAAGCCCTACATACCCCAGGAAAAGTTGCCCATTGGCCTGGAAGGTCGGAAGGTAAGCCCTAACTACTAAAGCAGCTAAACCACCCCTTCCCCCCTAAACCCTAAGCTCGAAACCCTAAACCCTAAACCCTAAACCCTAAACCCTAAACCCCTTCGCCATATCTGCGGCTCAGCTGGCTCGCCACCAGCGCACTGGTAGATCTCCGTGTTGCCGTGGCACTCCCGGATCTCCGAGGCAGGAAACCTCGTTTCAAGTTAGGGTTTAGGGTTTAGGGTTTAGGGTTTAGGGTTTAGGGTTTAGGGTTTAGGGTTTAGGGTTTAGGGTTTAGGGTTTAGGGTTTAGGGTTTAGGGTTTAGGGTTTAGGGTTTAGGGTTTAGGGTTTAGGGTTAGGGTGTTGGGGGATTTGGGGGGGGGGAGGGTTCCAAAAGGAGGGACCTCTGAAAGGACCCTTAAGCTTTCTCCCCTATGTAACCCCTATATAGTCTCAAGCTAGGGATTTTGGGAGCTTCGAACCCCAGCGCTCCACAACAGCCCGAGGTAGGTAGCACTTGCAGACTCTATAGAACCCCTAAAGAGATCCGAAGAGTAGGTGTCCTTGGCATACAGTTGGAGTCCTGTTAGAGGCTTCCCGAAACTTCTCAATTGTTGAAACGTCAAATGTAAAATACCCTAAACCCTAAACCCTAACCCTAAACCCTTAACCCTAAACCCTAAACCCTAAACCTTCTTGCTTTAGTGCCTGTTTACGGCACTGTGGAGTGTAGAAACCGAGGGCCCAGAGCTCGGAGCCCTAAACCCTAAACCCTGAACCCCAGAATTCCCTCGAAACCAGGGTAAACCCTAAACCCTAAACCCTAAACCCTAAGTCCTCTTTTGATGGCTGCTCTGCCTGGCCAGGCAAATGCTCTGAGGCGTCCGAAACAGCCTGAACCCTCAAGCCTGAACCCTAAACCCTAAACCCTAAACCCTAAACCCTAAACAACCCCAAAACCTTAACCTACCTACTTGGCGTATGGGTAGGCCTCACCGCTATATCTTGACTAGCTAGCCTTCGGAAATCCTCAGGGTCCATGTGCCAAACCCTAAACCCTAAACCCTAAACCCTAAACCCTAAACCCTAAACCCTAAACCCTCAAGCCTAGATAGTACACACTTCGGCCTTGGAGGGGTTTCCATATAGCTGCTTTAGGGCCAGCTACGCACATGGAGCCTAAGCCCTAAACCCTAAACCCTAAAACCCTGAACCCTAAACCCTAAACCCCAAAAACCCTCAACCCTAAACCCTACACCCTAAGCCCTAAGCCCTAAACCCTGAACCCTAAACCCCAACCCTAAAGCCCTAAACCGTAAACCCCTAAACCCTAAACCCAAGAACACCCTAAACCCTAAACCTTACACCCTAAGCCCTAAGCCTTAAGCCCTAAACCCTAGCCCTGAACCCTAAACCCTAGCATAAGCGCCACCTTGGGAAAAGCCCTGTCATCTCTGTGAGGACCCGGCCAGTCGTAGTGGTGTGCATCCACATTGGAGGTGTGGATCCTTGGCTCAACAGGGTTTCGGGTTTAGGGATTAGGCTTTAGGATATAGTGTTTAGAGTTTAGGGTTTATGGTTTAGGATTCAGGGTTTAGAGTTCAAGGATTAGGCGCTAGAGGTCAAGGGGTGAACCCTGTTTCAACAGAATTTAGCTGTACCCGGCACTACCAGATTAAACTGAATAACTAGTTTGGTTTAGATCTTAGGACTCACGGCTTGGGTCTGCGACTGCGGGCATGGACACAGGGATGACGAAAAATCAGATCGGTACTTTCAGCAGGAGCTAGGCTAGTGGCATGTTCTTAGTAGCCCAGTAACCACATTATAGTAAGGGTACCACTGTGTCCAAAAAATCAAAAGGTACAGGGTACCACTGGGCTACCACGTGTTCCATGTTCGGCCACCCAACTCAAGCTAAAGAGGACATGAGGTTTCTGTTGATGCTAAGCACCCTGCCCCCCCCCCCCCCCCCCCCCCAAAAAAAAAAAATGTGTAGTAAACAAAAACAAAAGAAAGCTCTCAAGCTTCAAGCCCTGCACTGTGAGCTGCCATACCCAGAGACAAGCTTTCATCAAGCCCAGCATCCCCAAACCCTCCTAAATACTTTACGCTACTGGTGGCAGCTGAGGCTGCAAAAGGTAGATTGCCTGAATAGAGGTATCCTTTTCAGTGGGTTCCTATACCAGAGTCTTATAGCGTTTAGGGGTTCGTGCTTCGGGCTTTGGGCTGCAGGCATCGGGCTTCGGGAAGAATAGATTTAGGGCACCCTTCGCACTAAACCCAAGTTGGTAAAAAGAGAGACACGCAACTAGTCATCACAATCCGAGGCTCATGAACGCCCCCGCCTGACCCTGAACTTCGTACGGATAAGGGCCTGGGCTGCTGCTCTAAGATTTTAGGGGTTAGGGTTGGGTTGATTGGGGTCTGGGGTTTGGGGCCAGGGTTTCGGGCTTAGGGTTTAGGGTCCGTGCATTGGGCGAAAGTGCTCGGAAGGTTTGGGGTTAAGGACGTGGGTTTGGCCTCAGCTTGCTGAGGTTCCCTGCCCTGACTGTGCCAGGAAGGACATCACAGTTAGGCTAAATAGGGCACCCTAAACCCTGCACCCTAAACTGGAGTGGTCAAAGAAGCACAGCATGTCCCCCTATCTTCAAGCTTCTTACCTCGATCTGCCTGCACCTGTGCAGGATGAGTACGGCAATACAAGAGCCTGAATAACCCCGTCTCCAAGCAGCAAAAACTGCCCGAATTGATCCCTGCATACCCTAAACCCTAAACCCTAAACCCTAAACTTAGGCACTTGGGGGTTTGAAGGCCCACAAGCTTTTGGGTAGCAGAGGTTTAGGACTTAAAGGTGCAGACAGTGCATTGCAATAACAATATAATAATAAAAATAATAATGAATTATTATTATTATTGTTATTGGCTTCGACGCAATGAGAACGTGCGTTTTGCTGACATATGGCCGAGAAGTTTAAGGCTATAACGTCCGTGCTACCGCTGCGTGCGCATGGCGCATGACCAGAGCATCCATGTCCGCGTCATGACAACGTCCGTGTTACCACTGCGTGTGAATGGCCACAGCATCCATGTCCGCACGATGATAACGTCCGTGCTACACCACTGCGTGCGAATGGCCAGAGCATCCATGTCCGCGCGATGATAACGTCCGTGTTACCGCTGCGTGCGAATGACCACAGCATCCATGTCCGCGTGATGATAACGTCCGTGTTACCACTGCGTGCGATTGGCCACAGCATCCATGTCCGCGCGATGATAACGTCCGTTCTACCACTGCGTGCGAATGGCCAGAGCATCCATGTCCGCGCGATGATTACGTCCGTGTTACCACTGCGCGCGAATAGCCAGAGCATCCATGTCCGTGCGATGATAACGTCCGTGTTACCACTGCGTTCGTATACATCCTAAATCCTAAACCCCAAAGCCTCAGTTTGGACATGAGGGTTTAGGGAGGAAGGCCTGCGCTAACGCACCTCGAAAACATGCGAAGTAAAAACTCCTGTTGGCCACTTTGTACCGTTTTTTTTACAGTACGCAAAACAAAGTTCAGCACCGTGAAGAAGCACTTTTTATCGCTGGGTACAGGCTGGCTTTCTGCTTTGAAGGCTTTTGCAACGCGTGTTTTCATTGCGTCGGAGCATTGTTATGGTTATTATTCTTCTTTTATTCGTATTAATATTTGTGTTTTTCGGGTTGCGGTAGGGTTTGAGATCAGGGTTGAGGGTTTCGGGTTCCCATCTTGCAGGATGAAGAATGAAAGTTCTACAGCAAACCGGCAGCAGGGAACCGCGATCAAAAAGACCCGAAACCCGATGCCGTGATCCTCTACTGGGGATGTTCCCCTTTATACTAACCGTCCTTAACAGGGATTAGAATGGGGGGGGTGCTATAATCTGTCTTCAGGACTGTATTAGTATAAGTTGGAGTGTTAGTATATGGGGGGAACTTTCCAGGATGTACCCTGTTATGAGCGACGGATCATGGCCTCCACCTCCGGCCTCCAAGATCGCAGGGCATCCCATGCACATGCACTTGAGCCAAAATGGCTGGGTTTAGGGTTTGGGGTTTGGGGTTTGGGGTTAGGGTTTAGGGTTTAGGGTAAACTGAGCGATGTGGATAACTGCCATCTGGGAGGCTGTCGTCTGCGCCGGCCGACTCAATGGCGTTGATCTCCTCAGTCATCCCCGGCCCTCTCAACCTACAATCCTATACCCCTTAGGATTTAGGGTTTAGGGTTTAGGGTTTAGGGTTTCGGGTTTCGGGTTTCGGGTTTAGGAGTGCTTGGGGGGGGGGGAGGGAGGGGGCGTGGGGACCTGATCGAAGTGATCCTCTGTTTGAGCCTTCCATTCAGAATATTCCTTTTGCTTCGGGGATCTTCAAGAAGGCCCATTTAGATCTTAAACACTGAACGCTATAAATCCTAAACCCCAACGGCTCCCCCCCAAACCCTACACCCTAAACCCTACACCCTAAACCCTACACCCTAAACCCTAAACCCTAAACCTAAACCCCAAACCCCAAACCCCAAACCGCAAACCCTAAACCCTAAACCCTAAACCCTAAACCCTAAACCCTAAACCCTAACCCTAAACCCTAAACCCTATCAGACTCACGGCCCTGGTCTTGTGGCTTCGAGCTCAGCCCCCTGAGCCCTGAAGCCCCGAAGCCCTGCCGAATAGGCTCCAGATACACAACTGACGACTGCTGTCAAACTGCCTACAATGCCAAAAACCATCAACCCTTCAACCCCAAACCCTCAGAACCCGACATCCTGTGAGCACGCTACCAAGAACCAAGAATCTCCTTGACCCCACCAACAACCCCCCCCCCTCCCCCCGCCCTAAACCCTAAACCCTAAAACCTCCCCCCGCCCTAAACCCTAAACCCTGGAAGCTCCAAATAAGTGGATGCCAGCGTCCGCATCTCGGATGGCTTCCTTCATGGCCATTGCCACGTCTGTCTGGCCTTTGTTAGGGAAGAAGTAAGGTTTAGGGTTTAGGCTTTAGGCTTTAGGGTTGAGGGTTTAGGGTTTCGGGTTTAGAGTTTAGTATTTAGGGTTTAGGGTTTAGGAGCTAGGGTTTAGGGGGTAAGATTTCGGGTCTGAAGCGATACTTGTGGCTTAGGCTCAATGAAAGAGACCTCGAAGGACCGGTAGCAAGACCAAAAGTAGGCTTTTTGTGGGTCGGTGGCTTTAGGGCTTAGGGTTTAGGGTGAAGGGCTTCGGGCTTAGGGCTGGGGTCGTGCTTGTGAGGGCCAGCATCCACGTGGCCATGCAGTTGTGCTGTGCGGCAGACATGGTCAAGCAGGCGCACCCTAAGACAATAAGCCCTAAACCTAAACCCTAAACCCTAAACCCTAAACCCTAAACCCTAAACCCTAAACCCTAAACCCTAAACCCTAAACCCTAAACCCTAAACCCTAAACCCTAAACCCTAAACCCTAAACCCGACTCGCCTACTCTCTGCAACCCCTCAAACCCCCGCGCCAAAGAAGCCCTCTGACCCCTCTGCGAAGCCAGCCTCGGTCCGTGCACAACCCAGGGGTGGTGTAGTCTGGATTTAGGGTTTAGGGTTTAGGGTTTAGGGTTTAGGGTTTAGGGTTTAGGGTTTAGGGTTTAGGGTTTAGGGTTTTAGGCAGGCCTGTATACACTCATCCTACTTCACGTGTGACTAAGGACGTGGGCTGTGGGACCTTTAGGCTTCTGGGCTCCCAGGGAGAGGCTAGAATCGCTAGGAGGTGGGAGTTTGCAGCTTTTGGCTTTCAGGGGGCCTGGGGTTCTGATTGTACTTAACAGTCAAAGAAAAAACCGGCGACCGCCTGAACACCAAACCCTGAAACCGAAATCGTTGAGCGGAGAGTTGTTCTTAGGTGCGGCTTTGGCCGTGGGTGCTGCTTAACTCGGCTTGGCCTGGCCTAACTTTCAGTCACAGGTGGCTTGGCATGGCTTGGCTTTGGTTTGTCTTAGGTGTGTCTTCGGTCGGCGGCTTGGATTAGCTTGGATTGGATGGGCTTGGTATGGCTCGGCTCGGCTTGGCTTGGCCTGGCTTGGACTCAGATCCAAGTACTGCGATCCCTTACAGACCAAGAACAACAAGCACGAATCGAAAGCAGTAGCTTTTTAAGAATCGCCGTGCTGCAGGGCTTACTGTAGGAGCCTCAACAGTGAAAATTGCGTTTCGGGCTATCTTCTATAGGGATGCAGGCACCGTACACGGATACTACTACTAATTACTCGGACTTGCATAGTACTGTGCCCTTTTGGGTTTAGGGTATTTAGACCTATTAGAATACTGTAGAGTTGAGAGCTTGCCATTCCTATGGTGCTTGTGCTCTGCCAGCATCCCGTGAAGAACACAGCTACTGACTCACGGCCGATTGAGGGTCTCAAAGTGATGCATAATTACCTAGTATAGTATTTTTAGGGTTCCTTCTTAAAATTACAGTATAATATACCCTGAAGAATTACAGTATAACGGTAGACATATTCACTGCTTCTCCATTCTTAAACACCATGGGTGTTGTCTATGCAAGATGAGCACAGACGGAAAGGTGCCTTCCAAAAGGAGTTGTGGGTCACTACTACTGCGACTGCTACCAGAAGTGGGCTGTACACTGTACAGTACATAGCAGCATCTGTAATTCGCAGCGAAAAAAACCTGACTTTTGACTCACCACGCGGCCAATGCGAAAGTCATGCTGCCTCGGTGGTCTTGGCTTGGGGTCGGCTGGAATCTTCCAGGAGCAAACGTGCAATTCCAATGTGACCACAATGACATGCGACCATGAATGCTGTGTTGCCGTCATCGTTCTGCGCAATCTTTGTCAGCACCAGCTTCCACAAGCAAACGTGACACCTCAAAGACACCGCGCCGTGATGCCAGCATCAGGGCTGTTTGGCCCTCATCGTTCGTGCAATCTTTGTCAGCGCCAGCTTCCACAAGCAAACGTGCAACCCCAAAGCAATCGTGCCGAGATGCCAGAATCAGGGCTGTTTGGCCGCGGTTGTCTGTGCAATCTTTGTCAGCACCGGCTTTGAGAAGCAAGCGCGCAACCTCAAGGTAATCGTACCGAGATGCCAGCATCAGGGCTGTTTGGCCGTCATCGTTTGTGCAATCTTTGTCAGCACCAACTTCCAGAAGCAAACGTGCAACCTCAACGTGACAAAACCGAGATGCACCAATCAGGGCTGTATTGCCATCATCGTCCGCACAGTCTATGTCAGCACCAGCTTCCACAAGCAAACGTGACACCTCAAAGACACCGCGCCGCGATGCCAGCATCAGGGCTGTTTGGCCGTCATCGTTCGTGCAATCTTTGTCAGCGCCAGCTTCCACAAGCAAACGTGCAACCCCAAAGCAATCGTGCCGAGATGCCAGAATCAGGGCTGTTTGGCCGCGGTTGTCTGTGCAATCTTTGTCAGCACCGGCTTTGAGAAGCAAGCGCGCAACCTCAAGGTAATCGTACCGAGATGCCAGCATCAGGGCTGTTTGGCCGTCATCGTTTGTACAATCTTTGTCAGCACCAACTTCCAGAAGCAAACGTGCAACCTCCACATGACAAAACCGAGATGCATCAATCAGGGCTGTATTGCCATCATCGTCCGCACAGTCTATGTCAGCACGAGCTTCCACAAGCAAACGTGCCACCTCAAAGACACCGCGCCGCGATGCCAGCATCAGGGCTGTTTGGCCGTCATCGTTCGTGCAGTCTTTGTCAGCGCCAGCTTCCACAAGCAAACGCGCAACCTGCACGTGACCATAATATGAATATTGACATGCGAGCATGAGTGCTGTTTGGCCGCCCTGGTCTGCACAATCTTTGTCAGCACCAGCTTCCACCAGCAAAGATGCAACCTCCAAATGACCCCTTCTGGATGTGAGCATTAAGGCTGTCCAGCCGACATCACATGTGCAGGCTGTCGGTGCTCCGGCTTGCAGCAGCAAACGAACAATCTCGACATGATTCCTCCCAGACGCAAGGATAAGGGCTGTGGTACCGTCAGATTGATAGTACTTTGTGTCAGCCCTGGCTTGCAACAGCAAACGCACAATCTCGACGTGATTCCTCCCAGACGCAAGCATCAGGGCTGTGGTACCGTCAAACTGATAGTAATTTGTCTCACCTCCGGCGTGCAGCAGCGAACGAACAATCTCGACATGATTCCTCTCAGAGGCAAGCATCAGGGCTGTGGTACCGTTAGATTGATAGTCGTTTGGGTCCACTCCGGCTTGCAGCAGCAATCGAACAACCTCGATGTGACCGCTCCCAGATGCAAGCATAAGGGATGTAGCCCAGGGTAGAGCACCGTCACCGTTGTAACCATAGACGGAATCTCTTTTTGTCTTAGCTCCAGCTTCCAGCAGCAACCGCGCAGCCTCCCAGGAACCTCTCTCACAAGCGAGCGGTACGTGTCGGTCATAAAGTCCGCGCTCGCAATCGTGGCAAAGACCGGCGTCCAGCAGGCAGCGCACGCTTTTTTCATCGTTCCGATGAATCGCATCTTCCAGATCTTCCTCAGCTAATGAATGCGAAGTACTGTCGGAGATGCTCAGCAGCACCAACAAATCCATACCTGCACCCACATTGGTGTCATCGGTTAAGATCCTGCCGCCATGCAGAATTTGCTGAAGATACATCGGGAAGCCATACAGTTCAAGCAAATGCTTTTTCACAGCACATATGACCGGAAACTTTGTTGCGCTGAGGGCGGCCAGCTCTTGCCCAGACGGTCTCGAAACACGAAGCATTCCATAAGCAGCCGGCGAATGGAACTACAACCAGGAATCTCAGACTTAACCACAGCATGAGACCTGAAACTGCTGATAAACCAACATCAGTCATTACGAACAGTCTTCCTCTACAGGGCTGTACATGAGCAGCGAACCCTTTCCAGCCATCCTGTCTAAGCTCCAAAGCTCGGGCCTTACACCTCCTTATGCTGAGTGAAGCTGGAAAAGTCTTGATCCCGCGTTGCTGCACAAGTCATGGGTTGCGCTATGCTTTGTAGGGGGCCGCTCAGAGTTTGAAGTTTTAGGGCTTTAGGGGTCTTGGGGCTTTAAGGGCTTTAAGGGTTTTCAAGGGCTTTTAAGGGCTGTTAAGGGCTTTTAAGGGCTTTTAAGGGCGTTTAAGGGCTTTTAGGGCTTTCAGGGCCTTAAGGGCTTTTAAGGGCTTTAGGATGCTAAGTCTGGGAGGGCTTGCAGGGCTTGGGTGCCCATGTGCAGGTGTGGGGAGTCCCTCAATACCCTAAACCCTAAACCCTAAACCCTAAACCCTAAACCCTAAACCCTAAACCCTAAACCCTAAACCCCACACAAACGCTCAACTCAAAATCCTTCAAGACCACCAAGCCGGGGCTCGAAGCTTCCCAACCCTCGGGCTTAGGGCTTCAGAGTCTAGTGTTTTTAGGGTTCCTAAGTTTGTTTTAGGGTGTTTGAAGGTTTTGTCGGTTTTTGTTCAAGGGTTTCTTTGGGTTTTTTTCGAGCTTTCTTCAGGGTTGGAGGGTTTTAGGTTTGTAGGGTTCCTTAGGGCTTTAGGGGTTTTTGGGGTTTCTTCGGGTTTTAGACTTTAGGACGGAGAGAACCCAACAAAGCCCAGCTGCGAAAGAGGCAGTCGCTCCAGTGCCGGACAATCTGGTAGCCAATGTGCGGGGCTGTGCGGCGATAGTCGTTGAAGCCTGGCTGGAATACGTGGAATACACTTTCCCTAAACCCTAAACCCTAAACCCCAAACCCCAAAACCCCAAAACCCCAAACCCTAAACCCAAAACCCCAAACCCAAACCCTACTTGCTTTGAAAGAGGACTTAGGGTTGCCTGGTTTCTGAATACCTTGGGCCCCCCCAAAAAAGGTTAACCTTTCCATGTTGGTAGGATTCTGCATACCCCAAAAGGTTGAAAAAACGATCTCCTCAGCTACTAAGATTGAGGAGCCCTCTCTCTCTCAAAAATGCTTGGAGACATTCATCGATCCCAAAGCGATCTCAACGTCCCTACGCCATATAAAACCTTAAAAGGTTGGGATATTCCCGTTTATACTAACCGTCCTTAATAGGGATGATAGTATCCCGATTATTCTCCCCATTAAGGACTAGTAGTATAAGGTGGAACATCCCAACCCGAAGCCCATAAACGCTGAAGCCCTAAATGCAGACTACGCGTCCATCGCAACAACCCATCAGTTCCCTGAAGACCACATGAACCCTAAAACGGGGTCATATACCGAAAACTACTATAATCCCTACTACGGTGTATGAGCCGCAAACCCTGAACCCCAAACCTTAAACCCTAAACCCTAGACCCTAAACCCTGCGCCCTTTATTGGGGTTCATCTCGTCCCCAAGGTTAGGCTTGCCAGAATCCGATTGAAAATGAAGTCAAAAGCTTGCAAACGACAACGCCGGTTTTTTCAATGGATCTGGGCGAGCTCTTAAATTTTAAGGTTTAGGGTTGAGGCTTTTCGGGGTCCCCCCCCCCCTACATGATACGGCACCCTTATAATAAGAACCTTCAAAAAGGGACCCTGGCTTCGAAAAAAACTCTGTAGTAGAGCCACTTCAAGAGCAGGGCCTCAATGGTTGGATCTTCTGGCTGCTTGTAAATCCGGGCTGGCTGTCAAGGGACTACTAAATCAGGACTTTTGTAAGGTCCATAACAGGGGTTAGATACAGGGGAATAAGATGAAGGGCTATATAAGGTCCATAACAGGGGTTATATACAGGGGAATAAGATGAAGGGCCCCTTCTAGGGCTTCCTTATACCCTGTAAAATAAGGCCTATCATGGGGGTTTATACAGGGGAATAAGATTAAGCGTCCCGTCTAGGGCTCCCTCCTTCTGCCCCTTAAAGTCTGACGGGGTCCGATAGCTTTAAGAACCCTAGAAGCCCCAAAAACCCTGCGAAGTTCCAGTAGCAAAAGCCCTGCACCCTGAAGTCTAGACCGGCGCTCACGAGTAGGTCTCCCTAAACCCCAAACCCCAAACCCCAAACCCCAAACCCCAAACCCTAAACCCTAAACCCTAAACCCTAAACCCTAAACCCCCCCAGTGCAGCTTTCGGCAGCATTGTCCCCAGAAGCCCCAGAAGAGCTCGGGGTCCGAATAAAGCCACTTGGGGTTGCAGATGTCGTGATACCTGGGAAGGGTTTAGGGTTTAGGGTTTGGGGTTTAGGGTTTAGGGTTTCGGGCTTAGGGTTTAGGGTTTAGGGTTTCGGGTTTAGGGTTTAGGGTTTAGGATACCTGGGGAGAACTCGGGGGTTTGTAGGGGTTTAGTTACACTATAAACTATAAACCTTATGCACCCTACACAGCACTAAAACTCTCTGTATAAGCGTTAAGCTACAGCCTATAAGCCCTAAAGAAGCCCAAATTAACCCCAAATATACCCCAAACAAAGCCCTGTAAGCCCGAACTTACAAGTCTCGAGTTTACAGAGTTCTCGGGGCTTTGTGGCAGAAATCCTAAATCCCAAGCCCTAAACCCTAAACCAGCACGGACTTGTGGGGAGTAGGTTTCCCCTAAACCGAAGCTGCCTGCAAGCTGCTACGCAGGACGGTTTTGGGCTTAGTGTTCAGAGAAAACTATACTCGTACAACAATAGGTCGACATAATGATACCTTGGCTGCACTTAGGAGGGCAGTTATAAATTCAATAACCCCCAAAAAGGCTAGTAAAGCACCACCAAGATACAGTCATATAAACATACAATGGTAGAAGAAAAACTACAACCGGAAGGCGTGGAGAGTCGGGCACCCTTAAACCTGCCCTCGTTACCCCATAAGCCCGAGGGCCTCAGGAAACCACTGCGCTATCCCTAAACCCTAAACCCTAAACCCTAAACCCTAAACCCTAAGCCCTAAACCCTATAACCCTATAACCCTATTACCCAGAAACCCCAAACCCCGAAAAAACAGCGCCGCGGAGCTCAAGCCCACGGTTTTTGTAGGCCGGAACCTGCTCAAATAGGAGGGTGCCGTGTCTTGTGCTTAGCGGGTTTGGGGGGTCTAGGGTTTAGGGTTTGGGGTTTGGGGTTTAGGGTTTAGGGTTTGGGGCTCAAGGCTTAGGGATGTTTAGGGTCCAGGGTTTAGGGTTCAGGGTTCAGGGTTTAGGGTTTGGGGTTTAGTGTTTAGGGTTCATTGTCCTTTTGGCTTGGGGGGGGGGGGGGGGCATTGAATTTATGGCTAGTGAGGCTTCCACGCATGCAAAGCGAGAGTGGCCGGTGCGCTTCCAAAATACGGACGGCAAGAAGCCCACGTAATGTGGCCGGGTTGCTTTACTTAGGGTTTAGGGTTTAGGGTTTAGGGTTTAGGGTTTAGGGTTTCGGGTTTAGGGTTTAGGGTTTAGGGTTTAGGGTTTAGGGTTTAGGGTTTAGGGTTTAGGGTTTAGGGTTTAGGGTTTAGGGTTTAGGGTTTAGGGTTTACTTACCACTTGTCCCAAATTATGGACGCTGTGTTTCTGCGTGTTGTTAAGGTTGCAGGTCACCCTACTTCAACCCCAAACCCTAAGCCCCCACTCATGCCGCAAAGGAATTCAGGGGCTTAGGGTTTGGGAGCCAGCTGAGGGAGGTGGTGCTTCGCCTGCGACCCACCGAGTCCACAGCCTTAACCCTGAGTGTTTCCTGAAACCTAAGTCTTAAATTTTGTAAGACCCTAAGCCCTATGCGTCCTATTGAACCTTAAGACAAAAAGCCTGAGAAGCCCTTAACCCTCAACTACCCCAAGCTAAGCTCCACCGGGAAATCCCAACCCTGTCTACAAACCTTAAACCCTGAACTCTACGGAAGAAGGCACTTCAACATCTTCCCTATTGCAGGACGAAACCCTAAACCCTAAGACGCAGAAGATGACACGTTTAAGGGCTCCTTTTGTCCGAACCCTCAAGTCGTTCAGCCCATGGAGCGTTAAGTCCAGGGCTCCAGGAGCTCCTTTGGGTTTAGGGGTTTAGGGGCTTAGGGTTTAGGGTTTAGGGTTTAGGGTTTAGGGGCTTAGGGTTTAGGGTTTAGAGTTTAGGGTTTAGGGTTTACGGGCTCAACTCTAGCAACCTGCGGGGGCCTTCGCCACATCTGCATAAACCGCCAGCCCACTGTCCGCCGACCACCCTGCACCGTTGCCTCGTTTCGGATTCAGGGCTTAGGGCTCAGGGCTCAGGGCTTAGGGCTGAGGGCTGAGGGCTGAGGGCTTAGGGCTGAGGGCTGAGGGCTTAGGGTTTCGGATTCAGGGCTTAGGGCGTGGGGCGGCGAAGGGCTTAGGGCTTCCCTGGAGCCCCAAATTATGTAAAGAAAGTTGCCCAACACCCATAAAAGGATCATTTCTTTGCATACGTTGGGGGGTTGTCGTTCGGGCTTAGGGCTTAGGGCTTCGGGCTTAGGGTTCGTTTGGGGTTCTATAGGGCTTAGGCTTTAGGGTTAGTTTGCTATGGTACCTCTACTAAAGCAGCCCAGAATTTCAGAGACTTGGTGTTTGGCTTGAGATTCGGGTTGAGTCACCCTAATGAAAAGAGCGGCGCCCCCTCTTGATATTGACTACTTCGAGTTCAACTAAGAAACAAAGCAGGGTTTAGGTTTAGGGTTTAGGGTTTAGGGTTTAGGGTTTAGGGTTTAGGGTTTAGGGTTTAGGGTTTAGGGTTTAGGGTTTAGGGTTTAGGGCTTAGGGTTTAGGGTTTAGGGTTTAGAGTTTAGGGTTTAGGGTAAGAAGGGCACCACTGGGCTTTCCAGGCTTAGATGTTGGTGGCTCCCAGAGATGTTGCGGGTCATCTTCTGTCTTCTCAAACAAAAAATCTCGCTTCGGCAATGTCGCTGGGATTGAAGCTGTATTTGTTTTCTTGAAGCTTATGCCCCAGTAGGATTTGCGCCCTTTTGTTAGGCTCTGAAAATGCACTCTCTGCATCTTTTTTTAAACAAATAAGACACGCAGTTCGTGTGCCGGGCATGCAACAGACACACACGCCATGCGCAGAGAACTTGCACCAAAGCTCTGCGAGGAAGCTGCGGTGGAATTTCATAAAAGGGTTGATGGTTCACATCGTGGCAGTATCGGGTATATGACCCCGATTTTAGGGTTGATTTGGTCCCCAAGGAACCTCTCGCGGACCGCTCCCCAAGCGCACAGCTTCGTGTTGCAGCTCGGGATTAGGGTTTAGGGTTTAGGGTTTAGGGTTTAGGGTTTAGGTTTTAGGGTTTAGGGTTTAGGGTTTAGGGTTCTAGGGTTTAGGGTTTAGGGTTTAGGGTTTACTCAGAGCCGAGCCCCGATGCTTGGAGATGACCCTGGTGGGCCGGCGGGGCTCAAGCCCCTAAACCCTAAACCCTAAACCGTAAACCCTGAAGTAGAACACCCGAGGCCAAGCAGCAAAAGAGGAGCACGTCGGCACTTTGGAGATAGCTGGCAGCATGAAAGCAGCACTCCTGCATAAAGTCTTGGGTTTAGGTTGTAATTCGGGTTTAGGATTTTAAGGGGTATACGGAGGGACCCCCTAGAAGGGACCCTAACTCTTTTTTCCCCTATATAACCCAAGGGTCCCTCCTTTAGTCCCTACCCTTTAACTAGTAGGTATGACCCATAAAACTGTAGGTGAAGAGGATCCCAGGCATTAGTTTTGGGCTTTATAGGGTTGGCTTCAAGAAAAACTCTAGCAGCGGAGTCTACTGCGAAGCTCTACGCCCCAGTGTCACCCAAGCCAAGTGGCGCAAGCAAACAAAACCAATGAGCACCCCTCTCAGCCCCCTCCATATTCTCTGATACCCTAAACCCTGAAGCCTGAACCCTAAACCCAAAAACCCTAAACCCTAGGGTTTAGAGTTCAATTTTTGTGGATGCTTTGGCGGGCTTCGGGTCAGTGCGTGGACTCCAACTTAACTCTTCAAGGGGTTGAAAAGCTGCCAGAACCAGGAACGAACCTGGCCCACCCGTTGTTGCAGAACCACAAGCGTGTCAACGACATCGCACCCCCTTTTTGCAAGGGACTAAGAGGCGAAGTGTACCTTAACGGGGTCTTTTGGGGATCTTAGACATGCACCTGAATGAGGTATTCTGGGCATCTTCGACCTCGGTAGGGTTTGGGAAAGTTCAACCCCCCCCCCCCCAAAGTAATCAACCAAACATAGCCCCCCAAAACCCATGAAAAGGACAACTATTCTAACAAAAATACCCCCAAAAAACCCATGCTATACAAAAAAAAGACAGAAGTACCCCAGCTTCTACCTTCCTTGGGGGGGTTAGGTCATTCCCTGGCCTCGATTCCCCCTCGCAGCTTCTCGGCATGGTCCAGGGTCGGCGCAGAGGTGCTCGCCCCCATGGTGACCCCCCAGCGATCGAGAAACGTCTACAGAATCCCCCTCTCTAGAAACCCAAAAAAAGCGGAAGTGCTTCTAAGCACCCGACGCCCTAAACCCTAAACCCTAAACCCTAAAACCCTAAAACCCTGAAACCCTAAAACCCTAAAACCCTAAACCTAACCATAGTGGAAAACACAGATAGCCTTATGAACCCTAAGCCGCCGGATATCTTCGGCGGAACCCTCAAATCCCACAACACTCTGACTCTGAGCAGGAGCAGAGCAGAAGCGTTTGAGAACCGGAGACTTGCTTTCGAACTCAAGGTTTGGGGCTAAATTGACTTCTGAACTCCAAACCAGCGTGCAACGCTCTGCGGATCCGACGCTAAGGTACCGGGGGAGCTGCTAGAAAATACGGCACCTAGGCGCAGACTCGGCGATTCCTTTTTAGGGACTTTGGCCATCTTGATGGCAAAATTCATTGCAAGGTTTTCGGCGTCCTCCGACGTTATATCGTGATCTCGCCTGTCTCGCCCGCTCGTCCAGTGCGCGTTGAGTGGTCCTAACTTGCGCAGCTGCCTTTCTCCTCCTTGGGGACCAAATAAACCCTAACAGGGTTTATGGTTGATATACCTTAATCGGAAGTCTGGCAGTATAGGGTATATGACCCAAATTTTAGAGTTCATGTGGTCCCCAAGGCTGTGCTCATTTTCGAGCTTCAATCACTCGGCGTTGCGAAAACGTGGAAGGGACGTATACTTTCTTGACTGCAAGGGCTCTCGGAAAGCTTTGCTTCGTGCGTCGATCTGTTGGGTTTTGCAGCTTGCCCGTTCGATGTCGCGCTGCACGCCGCGCGTGCCCCCCCACGAAGTGTGGAACTGTCGCCGCCTTTGGGCCAATGGATCGTGCTCCGGTGAGTTCCAGACACTCGCAAGAAGCTAAGCTGCCCTGCTCCAAGTCTTTTAGCCTCAGGAAACCCTAAACCCTAAACCCTAAACCCTAAGCCCTAAGCCCTAAACCCTAAACCCTAAACCCTAAACCCTAACCTTAAAGCCCTGACCCTAAACCCTAAACCCTAAACCCTAAAAACCCTAAACCCTATGGCCAGTCTACGTAACATAACTTTCAACAACATGTCGTCTGGGGGTTGTGCATGGAGATGAAGCTCTTAGCTCCGCCCCCCGAGACCCTATGCGCCCGAAATGTAGCACCCTAAACCCTAAACCCCAAACCCCAAACCCTAAACCCTAAACCCTAAACCCTAAACTGTAAACCTGAGCCCTTTGGGGCCTAGAGCTGGGACTACTGGCAAACCCTGGCTGTTCCGCTTCGGGCTGTAGGGCTTGGGTTTACGAAGCATGGGGTCCGCAGCACCAAAGAACCCCTCATAGCCTCATAGCTGCAGCGGGCAGGGGTTTGGGGTTTAGGGTTTAGGGCTCTCAGAGTTTTCAATTTCAAAGGGTTCTAAGTGCTTCGAGTCTAAGGTGACCTGCTTCAAAGCGGAGCAGCTGGCCTCCACATCTGCGGGGGCCCACACCTGCAGTGGAGACGAGCAACTCCGGAAGCCCTGTAATTATAACCCTAAACCCTAAACTCTAAACCCTACCCTAAACCCTAAACCCTGAACCCTAAACCCTAAACGCTAAGCCCTAAGCCCTAAACTCTAAACCCTATGGGTTTTAGGGCACAGGGCTTTGCATTCGGAAGGTTTACAGGGGTTCAGGGTTTAGCGTCTAGAACCTCGGAAGCCCTGACTGGTCTGGGTTTCAGGAGCCCGCCATGGCATACGATCTAGGGTTTGTACCTTGGACCCTTAAGGTTGCACCCTTGGGTTTTGGGGACCCGAATTAAAGATCCCTAAGTTTAAAAAAAGGCTCGTATGCAGGGGAACCTTCAGGGGTACAACCGTAGGGGTACGAGTCTAAATCCCTTGATGCGACTTTCGAGTTCAGCGTTCAATTGCTCTCGGGGTTTAGGAGTTTGGGGTTTAGGGTTTAGGGTTTTGGGGTTTCGGGTGTTGGGGTGTAGGGGTTTAGGGTTTGGGGTTTAGGGGTGTGGGAATGAGGGTTTCGGGGCTTAGGGGTTTGGGGTTTAGGGTTCAGTGTGGAACTGCAGAGGCCATATGGGGATGATGTTGACCATTGCTTCCGCGCCTGCAATATCAGATCTTCCGGCCGTCAAACCCGGAATCTGGAGATGCTAGGCTGGACGCAGGGCGGCTGTTTAGCAGCTGCCTCGTCGACGAGGTCGATCCACCGCACCCTCCCTGGCACCAAGGTTTTGTGCAATGCAGACCCTTCGGGTCGAGGGCTACGACTGCCTCGGCCAGCAAGAGCGCCTGCCGAATCTCAAGTCTTCAGAAGTTTTAGGGTTTAGGGTTTAGGGTTTATTAGGTTCCGGGTATATCAACAACCCTCAACCCAACCCTAAATAAACCCAAAAAATCCTAAACCTTTGCTACGCAAATCCCCGAAATTGAGGGATTTTGTGTCGCCTCCGTTAATGTGTCGGAAGTGGGGTTCCATAAGATGCGGGTCGTAGGGCTGCCGGCCCTTAGCTATAACCGAAACCCCAAACCCTACAGGGGGTTTAGGGTTTAGGGTTTAGGGTTTAGGGTTTAGGGTTTAGGGTTTAGGGTTTAGGGTTTAGGGTTTAGGGTTTAGGGTTTAGGGTTCATGGGGTTGGGATGTTCTCCCTGAAACTAACAGTCCTTAATAGGGATTGTAGTACCCCCGACGAGACCCTAAACCCTAAACCCTAAACCCTAAACCCTAAACCCTAAACCCTAAACCCTAAACCCTAAACCCTAAACCCTAAACCCTAAACCCTGCTCAAAACCACACCCCGGCCTCCACATCAACGCCCAACGCTGAGAGCTCCTCCCGTCGCTGGGCTTCTGCAGCCAGCGCCTCGGCCTGGCACTTGCAGGCACCAAGAAGTTGAGGGGTTTAGGGTTTAGGGTTTAGGGTTTAGGGTTTAGGGTTTAGGGTTTAGGGTTTAGGGTTTAGGGTTTAGGGTTTAGGGTTTAGGGTTTAGGGTTAGGGTTTAGGGTTTAGGGGTTTTGGGGTTTGGGGTTTAGGGGTTTAGGGGTTTAGGGGTTTAGGGGTTTAGGGGTTTAGGGGTGTAGGGGTTTAGGGGTTTAGGGGTTTAGGGGTTTAGGGGTTTAGGTGTTTAGGGCTTGAAGTCCCGGAACTCAATTATTAACACCCCGTCAAGTAAGAAAAAGCAATCTCGAGGAACAGGTTTGAGTTTCAGGGTTCGCTTACTCGAAGAGGCCAGCCCTTTTGAAAACCGCTCCATCCCCCCACCCCCCCCACCCCCCCAACAAAAAACAAAAAAAACTAGAGCCCCTTTCAACCCAAACCCCTCTGCAATTGTGTTTTCGGCCCCCTGCCGGAGAGAACTGAATCATTAACGGCAAGTGAACCATCTAGGGTTTAGGGTGCCTAAACCTCAAGCCCTAAAGCCCTAAACTCCATACACCCTAAGCCCTATAGGGTTTAGGGTTTGGGGTTTAGGGTTTAGGGTTATGCCCCCTCAGAAACCCGAGCCCTTAACTGTCCAGAACTCTGCGGCTGTCGACCCCTCAGCCGGAAAGTTAAAACAGGCTTGGGTTAGGGTTTAAGGGCTTAGGGTTTAGGGTTTAAGGTTTAGGGTTTAGGGTTTAGGGTTAGGGTTTAGAGTTTGTCTCTGGATTTACAGACTCGCCCTTGCCGGCTCCCAGGGCCGTTTGTAGGGTTTGCAGGGTTTACAGTGTAGGGGCTCTGTTTACCCATGGTTGCTATTGGGCTAAACAACGTCGTGTTCACTAAGCGGTAATCATAGAATTAACTGGGTTTCGAATGAGAATTGGCCGGCAGCTGCGAGTTACATGGGTGCCCGGTGCTGTGGTTGGTGAAGTTAGAGGCGATTTCTAGTGGTTTAGGATTTAGGGTTTAGGGTTTAGGATTTAGGGTTTACGGTGTAGGGTTTAGGGTTTAAGGTTTCGAGTTTAGTCCTCGTTTGTCGGATGTGTTTTGTGGGAAGAGGGTTGTTATTATTCTTGTAAATCAGATGCCCGGGGTTGAGGCTCAGGCCCCAGGACTTCTAGAGACTATAGTGCCCCAAGGCCCAAATACCTTTGTCTAGCAATATGTGCACAACAAAGATGTACAGGCTTTGTATAGGCTCTTATTCAGAAGGAAGAACGACTCCTGAACCAACTTGGGGTCTTGTGCTGTCTGGGTGATGAAGGATCTACCCAAGTGCGCTCCTTTCATACCAATCGGCTGCTTAAACTAGGTCTTTCCGGCACCGCTGCACCCTTTACTACCGAAGCCTCAGCCCTACACCCCAAAACTTGGAACCTAAACCCTACACCCTACACCCTACACCCTACACCCTACACCCTAAACCCTAAACCCTAAACCCTAACACCCTAACCCGGGTCTCTCTGTAGACCCTAAAGTAGGTGCCCCGGCCGGAGGCAGTAGCAGCCGCGGCGTGGCCAGATCGGAAGGCATCCCCACGGCAGGGGGCAGCTTCTTAGCCTTCAAGGCTCTTGTCCCCCTAAACCCTAAACCCTAAACCCTAAACCCCAAACCCTAAACCCTAAACCCCAAACCCTAAACCCTAAACCCTAAACCCGAAACCCTAAACCCTGAACCCTCAGCCCCCGGCTGGAGGCTTGTGGGTCGGAGCTTTTGGATTAGGGCAAGCCTTGGTTTAGGGCTAACCCTAAGCCCGATAAACCCAAAAACCCCATAAACCTTACATTTCCGATTCAGGAATCTGGGTTTAGCGTTTAGGGTTCAGGGTTTAGGGTTTAGGGCTTAGGGTTTAGGGCTTAGAGGGTTTATAAGCCTTGTAAACTTTGAAAAAACCCAAAAAACCCTGTCAACCCTATGCTCATGGGACCCTACCTTGGACCCCTAAGGTTGTACCCTTGGGTTTGGGGACCCCTTCTCACGATTCCTAAAACATGTTAAGGCCATATTTGGAGCATATTGTGGGGAACCTTCTCAAGGGTGCAACCTAAGGGGTACAAGTCGTAATCGCTTGAGATTTGCATCCTACGCACCCTCAACCCTAGCAAGCCTACACACCCTGTAAACAGCATAGACCCTACGACACCCCATCCTGTAAACCCTCTATGAACCTTCTGAACCCTATGAACCCTCGGCGCCACCCAAGAATGAACTTGAGGATGGTGGTGTCGTGTCCCAGAGGGTGGTGGGTGATGCTTTGACTCAAGGCGTAGGGTTTAGGGTTTAGGGTTTAGGGTTTAGGGTTTAGGGTTTAGGGTTTAGGGTTTAGGGTTTAGGGTTTAGGGTTTAGGGTTTAGGGTTTAGGGTTTAGGGTTTAGGGTTTAGGGTTTAGGGTTTAGGGTTTAGGTCTTAGGGCTTCGGGTTCATGTTTTGGGCAGCTCTTGCAGATTAGTCCCTTTTAGGTTAGGGGGTTCAGAGTTTCGGGTTTGGGCTTCACTCTCTTCACCGCAGACCACACAGGTAAACAGCAGGATGCTACCCTGGACTGGTCTTAACAAGCGTCGACTCACAGCAAGCCCTAAGCCCTGAACCTGAAGCCTGAATCCCTGATCCCAAACCCTGAACAGGGTTTAGGGTTTAGGGTTTAGGGTTTAGGGTTTAGGGTTTAGGGTTTAGGGTTTAGGGTTTAGTTTAATGCACAGCCGCCTTCTGCGGCGGAAGCGCAGGAAGCCGTAGTCGCAGCGGGTTCTTAGTTGCAGTTGCCATCCCGACAGGAGGACTTCCTTGACCCCCGCCAAAGCGACACTCTGCACCTCTGAAATACGAAAGCTTCGGACTTTTAGGGCGTACATGCTTGGCTAAAAAAGGTCTGCAGGGTGCTAGGCCCAAACTCGTAAAATCCGAAGCCCGACCCTACAAACCCTTATCCCGAAACCCCATAAATCACTCCAACCCGCAAACCACCACCTCCATATATACCTCCATGCCTTCACCACGTGGTCGGAGGACCAGCCCTTCCGTCATTGCTAGAGGAAATCAGCGAACAGAAGGATGCCTTTGGCGATGAGCGCGTACATGGTCGCGCACAGCTTCCACATCCGTCCCGCCTCCAATCCGAGCCAAAGCCAGCCGCGTGCACTCTTTGCCCACTTGGGACAACGGCGGCACGGTGTGCTTGTTCGGAAAAACTTCAACGAGTTCGCGTGACCGAGGCGGGGAGAAGCCCCTGATGATTCAAGGGATGCACATGACCCTTCCCCACCCACTCCCCCGTTCACAGCAGCAACTAGGTTTTCGCTGTAGTGCGGCGATCCCCTTGTATCCCCCGAAAGGGTTTAGGGTTCAGGGTTTATAGGGTATAAGGTTTAGGGTTTAGGGTTTCGGGTGATTTAAAACACTGACAGTGTGAAGAAGACCACCCCGAGAGGAGCTGACTGAAATCGAAGATTCAAGGCGAACTCGTGAAACTGTAGCGAGGCCATACCGCTCAGAGACACAAAGTTTCTCTCATGCCAACCCTAAACCCGAAGCCCTAGACCCTAAACCCCCAAACCCCCCCCCCCCACCCTCCCCACGCCCAACCAAAACAGAAAGACTACACTCCGTTCGTTGAAGCTTGGTCCTTTGGACTTGCAGTTTCTAGGATCTACCGAGATTATAGGATCTAGGGTAGGGTCTCATCTGCTTACAATATCTTGAAGGTGCGTGGGGGGTACCGCGATTTCGAAGAGTACCCATATCCCTTTGCAATCCCCCCCCCCCCCAGAAGCTGTTCCTAGTCGTGTTTTCGTGGCCAGGAGGGTGGAGGCTCCGACGGGGGCCGGGAAAGGGGGCAAGGCTTACGGGTTCAGGGCGGGGTTTTGGTGTGTTGCCTCTAATTCCTACGCCCGAAGCCCTCAACCCCGAAACCCCGAAACCCGAAACCCTAAACCCCAAAGCCCCTAAACCCTAAACCCCAAACCCCTGAGCCCCTAAACCCCTAAACCCCTAAACCCCTAAACCGCAAGCCCTAAACCCTAGAAGGTTTGATGGCCTCAGGGTTCGATGCTTTCTGGCTTTCGGGCGCAAGGCTCTAGAGCTTTAACTCGCCAGCCCAAGGTGAGTCTGAGACCCGCACCAAGGCCTGCCACAAGCCGGAGGCTCCGGGTTTGGGATGCGGGGTTTGGGCTTAGGGTTTAGGGTTTAGGGTTTCGGGTTTAGGGTTTAGGGTGTAGGGTTCAGGGTGTAGGGTTTAGGGTTCAGGGTTTCGAGTTTAGGGTTTGGGGTTCAGGGTTGAGGGTTCAATCCAGAATCTCTTCTCCACCTCCAGGTCCCTAAACCGTGTAAGCCCTAAAACCTGAGACCCTAAAGCGGCATGACAGGGTTGAGGGAATCTCGGGCAGGGCCCATGCCTGCACACGCAAGGGCTTAGGGTTCTGGGCATACTGAACCCTAAACCCTACAGGACACGCAGTAGTCCCCTCCCCCTAACCAAAAAACACCCCGCAAAGAACTCCCTGGCCCCCAAACCCAGTCGCCCCTCTGAAATCTCTACAGAGATGGGTGGGGGGCGGGCAACCCTGCTAGCCCTAAGGCTTTAAAAGCAAATACAAGGACGGGCTGCTTGGAAAGAACTGCCCCCCCCCCCCCCCCCCCCCCCCCCCCAATACTAAAACAACTTTGAGGATTTTGACGGATTTTATACGACGGGGGTAGGGCGGGGTCTGAGGTTATCTAAGGGACTGGGGATTACAAACAGCACTTCCCGACGTTGGGGGTCCCTTTGCCTTCGGAGGGAGGGATTGGAGGCATCTAGGTACACCCGTCTAGGTACACCACCCCAAACCCTAAACCCGCCAAGACCTTCAAACGCTCTGAATTCCTGCCCGAACAACTAGGCCACTACACGCTCAACCCCACCTAGGCGTGAAACAGCGGGCCTGAAACCTCCAACTCGAAACCGACTTCGCAAAACGTTTGAACCGCCAAGCGCGTGAATGTAGAGGATTTAGGGTTGGATTTCTCTAGGGGCTCTAAGGCACCTAACGAAAGGCCCCTAAAGCCGCTACAGTAAACTCCCAAAAGGTTGGAGCATCCTTGTCCCCATACCCCCAAAAGGTATACTAGGCTGCAATCATCCTTAAACCATGTTCCCACTTTCTGGAGTTTACCCCTAAACCCTAAACCCGGTCCTAAACACTAAACCCTAAACCCTAAACCCTAAACCCTAAACCCTAAACCCTAAACCCTAAACAAGGTCCTAACACCCAAAGGGCCCTAAACCCGGCCTCCGGATCAGCGCCCAGCTCGAGCGCTTCGGCCAATAACTCTGACGCCCCTGTGAAGGACAGGGCAGGGGTTGGGGTTTGGGGTTTAGGGTTTAGGATTTATAGGGTTTAGGGTTGAGGGTTTAGGGTTTCGGGTTTAGGGTTCAGGGTTCAGGGTTTAGGGCTTAGGGTTGAGGCGACTGTCAGGAGGGAGAGCGAGGCAGATGCGGGGGGCGAAGGGGATTCTGTGCATCGATCCCTTAGAAGTTCAGATCACAATGTCAGCATGTGAAGTAGGGTTTATATTTCTTGTATCCCCAAAAGGACACCCAATATATACACCCACCAATACTAAAAAGGAACCTTCTATGCACTCACCAAAACAGTAATATAAACACTGCTTCATGTCGGTTCCCTGGGTGAAAATCTCACGGAGTGTGCTGATGATGCGACCTGTAGTACAAGACGGGCTGGTTCTTAGCAGGGAATAAGGGAGTGAGGTACCATCCCTTAGCAGGGTCATTATAGGGCCCTGATTCTAATTCCCTCATTCCCTACAAAAAACCAGAGAGAAGAGAACACGCATAGATCATTTGTGAGGCAATGGCCCCTGTGCTTGAAACCGCAACCACAAACCTTGCGAAGGCGAAGGCATCGGCTAAGCCCTTGTGTCTCCCCTGCAACGAGCACTTCATGGAGAATCTCCAGCTCGCGCTTGCATCCTATTCAATACAGGGTCCTTAAGGGCCTGATGAACTCTTAATAATCCTAAACCCTAAACCCTAAACCCTAAACCCTAAACCCTAAACCCTTTCGCTTTACGAGTCGTGCCCTTTCAAAAAGTCCCGCCGATGCACCTGGCGGCGCATCTGCAGCAGCCGATGCCAGGGCAAATGGGATCTCCTGGCATGACCCAAAAACGCACACAACAGTTTAGGGTTTAGGGTTTAGGATTTAGGGTTTAGGGTTTAGGGTTTAACCGTGGTCCCTTTCGGGGCTTCTGTTGTAATAGAGACTTGCTTCTCAAGAAGAGCTTAAAATGTAGGCCTTTGGTTTGGAAACAAAAGACGGACTCTGAACCGCAAGACCCTTACAAAGAAGCTGGTGAATCTGAGCCTCAGGGTGTCCCTAAACCCTAAACCCTAGATGGTCCTCGCTGCCCTAAACACAGTGAATCATTGAAATCCTAAAGTCACCTAAACCCTAAACCGTAAACTCTACACCCCAAGACCTAAAGGGGGGGGGGTCCATGCGCTTAAGGTAGTACGTCCACAGCCCAAACCGTAGAAGTCTGCTAACCTTGAACCTCACAAACCCTAAGCCCTAAACCCTTAACCCTAAACCCTAAACCCCAGCAGCGCCAAAGGGGCAACAAACTCGGGCTAGGGCTTATGCATTCCCTTTTGTGCAGAAAATCACTACAGTCACTACATTAGGGCACGTTGCCCTCGAAACCCAGACCCTTTACATCTTTACATCTCCAAACACCAGAGAACCTGGGATGTTCCCCCCTCATACCAACAGTCCTTGATAGGGATTGTAGTACTTGTAATCCCTATTAATTACGGACTAGAAGGGGGAACATCCCAACCCATCAGGCCCCTAATCTGTAGAAGCCAAACCCGAACCCTAAACCCTCTAGGCCCAAGAGTAACCTAAGTTAAGGAACAGAACGGGTACCCTTCGTGGTGTTTACAGGGGTTTATCAGGGACCTTAACCCTAACACATGGGAATGAGGGCCTACTTTGGGTCCGAACCCTAAAGGCGCGCAAACGTGGGCGGCGCGCTGCAAGAGGGGCCAGGGCAGGGCTCGAGACGCAGATCTGCAAGGAAGACCTCCGGCGATGCGGGTTTAGGGTTTAGGGTTACTTTCCTCCAACCCCTTTCACCACGCCCCGCCTTCCCCCCACACCTCACCCCCACAGACTCCCCCCCCCTCCCCCCCTACAGCCCCCCAGAATAAAAATGGCAGAGGCCCTACTAGGATTCCCTCGATCCCTGCTAGCCAACATGAATGAGGCCATCCTCCGCCGCACGAGCTTTCGACGCGGAACCGGGATTTCTAGGGTTTAGGGTTTAGGGATTTGGGTTGAGGGTTTAGGTTTAGGGTTTACGGCCTTGAGTTTATAGGGGCTTTGCGGCTGTGGGTGTACAACTACTAGGGTTTAGTGTGGCAAAGCTGATACTATAGCTGAAACCCTGAACTTCGCACTTCCTGCTTCGGAATATTCAGGTATCTTTACAGAAAGGGCTTCCAAAAAAGGGAGCCGCGACCATCGGAAATCCATGTAAGTGCTGAAACCTAAATACTCATATGAAAGATGCCCTTAACCCCAAACCCAAACCCTAAACCCTAGACCTTAAACCCTAGACCCTAAACCCCCTAAACCCTAAACCCCAAGCCCTAGCCCCTAAACCCTACACCCTAAACCCTAAACTTCAGAAGCCTCCAGAGGCGGTACCGCATCTCAATCGGCAGCCGCTCGTGGACGAAGCTGAAGAGCTCGGGCCAGGAGAAGTTCCTCTCAAGGGCAGGTTTAGGGTTTAGGGTTTAGGGATTTAGGAGTTGAGGTTTTAGGGGTTTAGTGGTTTAGGGGTTAGGAGTTTAGGGGTTTAGGGGTTTAGGAGTTTAGGGTTTAGGGGTTTAGGGGTTTCGGAGTTTTCGGGGTTTGGGGATTTAGGGATTTAGGAGTTTAGGGTTCCGGAGTTTTCGGGGTTTAGGGCGTTTGCGAGGTGTAGGGATTTTAGGGGCTTAAGGAGTTAAGGGTTTTCGGGGGTTTGTGGCATGGACCTGTACGTATTGATTGGCAATTCCTTTGAATAAATGCTTTCCTACTGGAACAGTGACTGTGCCAGTACGCTAAACCCTAAACTTTAAAACGCCTGTTTGGGGAGTTCAGGCAGTCCCCTCATGGGTTGACTAAGATTTCTCAGAGTGTACGAGGGCTTCGGGGTTTAGGGTTGCTAAGGCTTGGCGGTCTGTGAGGCTGCACTGACGCTTTGGGGGTTACCGCCTAGCGATCTAAAAGTTTCGGGATGAGGGTTTAGGGTTTAGGGGTTTCTCTGCTGTGTTGTGAGAACTTGTCAATCTTGAACTCTATAATGGCTATGTTTCCACCCCGAAGCCTAAAGGATCCAAACGCTCAACCCGGCAGGTTTGGTGTTTAGGTTTAGGGTTTTAGGGTCTAGGCTTTGGGGGGTGCAGTGCCAGTGTTAGGTCGGGCGCCTTGTGGGGCCTTCAGGCCACCAAGGCAACTCTGACGAGCTTGTCACACCATGGGAGCATCGCCTCTTTCTCACAGACTTGGAGAAGTTGTCGCGCCATCTGGAATCTCGCGCTCGTGGTCTCACTCAGAAAACAACCCTGAGCGAGCTGAAGGTGTTTCTCGCGAAGGGTTGAGAAAGCGGTCAGAGTCGCCACAAATTAGAGCGCCCGACTTCAGCAGCTTGGCGATCAGGCTTCCAGCCTGAGCATGGACCTTGTGCAAAAACCATGAAATTTCAAAATAATCTTCGGATTTTATGAAAACTGAAAAAATGGTCCCAACTTCGCAGGGCCTCCCGGCCCTATAGTACGTAGAAGTCCTACGTGCTTGGGGGGGGCTCAGAATTTAGGGGTTTTCGGGGCTTAGGGGTCTAGGAAGTTTGGGGATTTAGGGGTTTGAGAGGTTTAGGGGGTATTCGTTGGGATGTTCCCCCTGATACAAACAGTCCTTAATAGGGATCAGAGTACCCCCTACTATAATCCCTGTTGAGGACTGCGAGTAGAAGGGGGAACATCCCAAGGTATTAGGGGTTTAGGGGGTTAGGGCTTTGGGAGGTTTAGGAGTTTAGGGGTTTGCATAAAGACCCTTTTCTACATCGGGCTAAGATTGGCTCAAAGCTTCGTGCTCCGTTAAGGCATGCAGGCTTGGGGTGTAGGGTGTGTAATTAGGGTGTAGGGTTTAGGGTTTATATAGGGTTTGGGGTTAGGGTTAGGGTTTATATTTTGACGTAACTCTTGCTTTGCGTCGTGTGGAGCCAACGGTGAGACCCGGATGTGCGTAAAGGTAGACCCGGCTAGGCTCTTTTCAACTTAAGGTGATTTGTGTAATGTAGGGGTCGGAATAATTGCTAAAAAATATTCCTTTATGGTTCCTATAAAACCCCCAAACTCTATTCCAATTATTAAGGCCCCTATAGTCGCGCAGTTGTGGCTTCTTCATACATTGGCAACGAAGGTGAAATGCATGAACTTTGTGAACGAAGTACAACAAATAAGTTCAAGAGCGCTTTGAAGCGCATGACCAAAAAGGCCATGTCAAACTAAGCGAACTAAATTTATAGCTCGTCTCACTCTATGCGGTTTTCTGAAAATGAAATCAATCGGTTTCGAAACGTGACCGATGCAATACTGACATACTGACTTGGAGGATTGAACTATAACCCTGCAATGGTGCTTAGGGCAGACCCTGCAGGGCAGAGGGTGCTGTGTAGGGCCTTAAATCCTATACAGGGTAGTACAGGGTTTAGGGCTTAGGGCCACTCAGGTCCTGAAGAGGCAGCTTCTAGTTGCGCCTCGGTCAGAAATCCTAAGCCCCAAAACCTAAAGACCATATCTTTGCTTCAATTGCTCTCTAGGAAGCTACAGGCCAACACTGCAACACTGCAACTGTACATCCTCAACCCTAAGCCCTAAATCCTGAACCCTGAACACTGAACCCTAAACCCTAAACCCTACACCCTGTTGAGGTACGGCAAGCCTGAGCCAGCGCGTCTGCCCATCCTCGTTGCTGGGGAGAAGGACACCCCGACGCCACAAGCCACCTCGGTGGCTGAGAGCTCTTGGGAGGTAGGGTTTAGGGTTTAGGGTTTAGGGTTTAGGGTTTAGGGTTTAGGGTTTAGGGTTTAGGGTTTATAGGGTTTATAGGGTTTATAGGGCTTATAGGGTTTATAGGGTTTATAGGGTTTGTAGAAATGCTCCCGGAGTCCCACACCCATGGCAGAACGGCGAGCTGTTTCGGGTTCAGGGCTTTAGCGTGCAAGGTTTGGGGTTCAGGGCCAGTTCTTCGGCTTTAGGGTGCAGGTTTGGGCTTCATGGGTTTAGGGTTGAGAGCCAGCTGCTTCTGGTTTACAGCTTAAGGTTTAGGGCCTAGGGCCTTCACGACCGGCCAGGGCCTTATGTCATGGCTTTTCAACGCCTCTGTCCCCATACCTACAGACCCTAAACCCTAAACCCTAAAACCCCAACCCCAAACCCCAAACCCTAAACCCCAAACCCTAAACCCCAAACCCCAAACCCTAAACCCCAAACCCCAAACCCTAAACCCTAAACCCAAAACCCCAAACCCCCAAACCCGGCCAGCTGCGTGGCAAGCGGCTCTCGGCCACGGACTCCAGAGCCAATGACAACATCGGTGCTCCGTGCTTTCCAGGGAGCTTTGGCCTCTGAGACACTTGTGCTTTTGTTTTTTAAGGTTTAGGGTTTAGGGTTTAGGGTTTAGGGGTTTAGGGTTTAGGGTTTAGGGTTTAGGGTTTAGGGTTTAGGGTTTAGGGTTTAGGGTTTAGGGTTTAGGGTTTAGGGCTAGGGTTTAGGGTTAGGGGAGGTATTAATCATCAAAACAGTATCTAAAGAGATAGCCCTGTCTACTTCAGGGCCACGATGGCTTGGGATCTCGGAGAAAGGTGGGTGTAGATGCACTAAAAGGTGTATAAGATGGCGCCAGGCCCCTCCGAAACGGAAAGTTAAAACTAACATCTTCCCAAGGTACCTAGCTTCAGGTTGAGGTGAAGGGTTTAGGGTTTCGGGTAGAGGGGCAGTGCCGGCACTATGTGGGATATGGGGATGCAGGATTAAGGGATTCGAGGAGCGCGATCCGTACACCTTTAGGAGAGGGTGTGAAAGGTTCGGTGCCTACGCCCCAAAAGCCCTAAACCCTAAACCCTAAACCCTAAACCCTAAACTTTAACCCCCAAACCTCTTAAAGCCTTGCACCCTAGACGCCCTAACCCCCGTAAACCTCGAAATCCAACAGCCTCGAAGGCCCCCAGCCCTGCTTTGCCTACAGCTTTAGGGGTCATACCACCATGTGCAGCACAAAAAGTAAACAAAGCCCTAAACCCTCTTAACCCTCTAAACCCTCTAAGCCCTCTAAACCCTCTAAACCCTCTAAACCCTGAGGGTTGGAGGGCAAGCGGCAGCAGTGCGAAGAATTGCGTCAGCCTTGAGGCCATGGCAATCGCCTGTGGCGATTTGGGTCTTAAGACTTATGGTTTAGGGTGTAGGGTGTAGGGTTTAGGGTTAGGGTTGAGGTAGCCCCACAACCCTGACCCACGCGGATGCTTCCGTCTTCAGGTGACTCACGGGTGGTGTCGGGCCTTCGCACTTTGAGGCGGAGGAGGTACGCATGTACATAAAATAAACTGTTTCATGTTTCGTGAGTGGGTAGCTTGGGCATAGCGCGCAAAAGGGCACACGTATATGCATATGCAAATTGACACATAGAACTATGTGCATACATAGACATATCAACATATTGTGCGAGCCTATATGCAGAAACGAATACCTGCATACATACATACTTGCATGCATTGTGTTGCATACATACTTGCATGCATTGTGTTGCCTTTACCCCACCTCACATGACTTCACCTTATCTTGCCTTACCGTAAGTCACAGTAAACATATGAATGCTCGCATGCTGGCATACATACATATGTTTGCACGTACGTACGTACACACACACAACAAAACATGCATGCACACACACACACACACACACACACACATTTCCTTCCAGGAATCACGCAAACCCTACACCCTACACCCTACACCCCAAACCCCAAACCCTAAACCCTAAAGGGGCATAAACTTTGAACCTGAAGCCCTGCAGCCCTGAATGCTTCGACCCTACAACTCAACCCCCAATCCCGCGCAACATTTTCCCCAACCTGAAAGGTCAGACTCTATCTACACCTTGTTCAAACCTCAAAGGCCCGCACGCACACACTCGATATAGACGCACGGCATAAACTGAATCAAGGCAAACAGAAACCCCTTGACCCTGACACCTTGACACCCTAAATCCTGAACCCTAAGCCGCACATACCCTAAGCTCCACCTCTTCGTCATTGTGCACACTTTCCACTTCGGGCGAGGCCTGATGGATGAAAGTAGAATGCAGGCGCAGGTGTTCAGGGCTTGGGGTTTCGCGTCTATGAGGCACATCGGCTTAGGGTTTCTCTTGCCTGTGTTTTCTGAACTCTACAACTAAACCCCCAAACGCTAAACCCTAAACCCTAAACCCTACACCCTAAACCTTGCACCTCGAGAGGCGAACGCTCCAATGCTCTCAAGCCTAGCCCACCCTACCTGCAGGCAGCTCTGAGCAGGACATATTCTATGGGCTCCTCTGTGAGAAGTCAATCCTTAGGGTTTAGGGTTTAGGGTTTAGGATTTAGGGTTCCGGGTTAGCAAACTTAACCCATCTCAGCTCCTCCATGAACATCGACACCGAAAGCAGAGGCCTATTTGTTGAGAAGTGTTTCTGGAGCAAAAAGCCTCTTCTGCTCTGGGGCTTTGGAGACTTTAGCCACCGCAGGCTTCGTTGCTCTCAAACCCTGGCACCTACTTCCCTGAATCCTGACTATGCTAAAAGAATAGCCCCCCTAAACGCATAAACAAAAGTGCGGTTGAGGGTTTAGGGTACTGGCAATGGCCCTAAACCCTGAACCCTCAACCCTCAACCCTCAACCCTAAACCCTCTGAACCCCTCATGCACCCTTGGGACGATGTGGCTCAGCTCTAAACTCCATGTTGTCTTACTCTCCAGCCCGGGGTGGCCTTGAGGCGCACCTGGGTCAGTTCTCTCAACAAAGGCTCTATGCAGGATACAACCCTATTCCTTAGCTCCTGAAACCCAACCCCCTAAACCCTAAACCCTAAACCCTAAACCCCAAACCCTAAACCCTGAACCCAAAACCTCAATACCCTAAACCCTCCCACAAACCCCATTCTTAAGGCCCTATGGTGTGGCACGAGCTCGGATGCCCAATGGGCCTCGGCTGCGGCTTTTGCTTCCGCGGGCCTGTTGAGTAAGCGACTTTGTGGGGGTCCCAGGATGATAACGCAACCCGGAACCCTATCCACCGGTGGAAGGTTTAGGGTTTAGGGTTTAGGGTTTAGGGTTTAGGGTTTAGGGTTTAGGGTTTAGGGTTTAGGGTTTAGGGTTTAGGGTTTAGGGTTTAGGGTTCGTAGTTCGTAGTACGTGCAGGACATGAAAAGAGGGCAGGAAAGCAAGGACATTGTTTGGGTGGACACTGTTTCGGTGTCGACTATGAACGCTAGTACCTGAGCCCACGAGAGGTCTAGAGTTCTTTCCGGGGGTTCCGGGGCGGGGGGGGGGGGGCCCTGGAGATCAACATCTGGTCGCCGGCACGGCAAGATCTACTGAGAGCAGGTGCCACACAGATCATCCATGCAGGAAGGAGACACACACACACAAATAAGTACCTTCATTTCTTGATGTATCTATATTTTGATTGAATGTCTTGGTTTCTCACCTACGCTAAACCAAAGTGCCTCACACCGTGTGTGGTCACCGGCACTTCATCACCGAGTTCATGGGCTGCACCAACAACGAGCCTGGCGAAAACCTCACCAACAAAGCCCCCGCTTCAATAACCCTAAACCCTATTTCCCTAAACCCTAAACCCTAAACCCTACATCCACAAAATAGCCCTCTCACGAAGACCTACTAACCACACCCCGCAACGTTCCCTCATCAAAGAAAGCTCCCAGACCGAAACCATAGTCCCAAACCCCCCCCCCCCCCCACCCACCCCTAAAACCTAAACCCAACCTAAACCCAAAACCCCAAGCCCCCCCTTAAACCCTAAACCCTCAACCCTAAACCCTAAACCCTAGACCCTAAACCCTAAACCCTAAACCCTAAACCCTAAACCCTAAACCCTAAACCCATCCCTGCCCTCCCAAAATGACAAGAAACGCCTGGAAACCCAGGAGAGGCCGCGCTTTCGCGAAGCTGGTGGCTCCGGGGCCGGGCCTGGGTTTAGGGTGTTTAGGGTTTTTGGGGCGTTTAGGGATTTTAGGGTTTCAGAGTTTTTAGGGTTTTTAGGGCTTTTAGGGTGTTTAGGGATTTTAGGGTTTTTAGGGTTTTTTTTAAAGGGTTTTTAGCGTTTTGAGGGTTTTAGGGTTTGGGTTTTTAGGGTTTAGGGGTTTAGGGGTTTAGGGGTTTAGGGGTTTAGGGGTTTAGGGGTTTAGGGGTTTAGGGGTTTAGGGGTTTAGGGGTTTAGGGGTTTAGGGGTTTAGGGGTTTAGGGGTTTAGGGTTTCGGGTTTGGGGGGGACGTTGGGGAGTTCAGGGATTTCGGGTTTGGGGGGTTTAGTAAGGGTTCAGGACTTGGGCTTAGGTATGCGCATATCATCGCAACAAACCAGCTTAGTCGGACAGCATGGCAGAAGTCAGGGCACAAGGGGGAAATAGGGTTTAGGGTTTGGGGTTCTGGGTTTAGTTTGCGCAAGAACGAAGATCTCTCTTTAGAAGCCCTAGCTTGGGGCTTGAGGTTTAGTAAAAATCTCGAAAAACCCCCAAACCTACAATAAGCAAACGCTAGGCCTAGCTTGGGGTCCATGAAGGTGTCTTTACGGTTCGAGGGAACTTAACCCTGAGACGCTCTCGAAGCCCTTCGGCTTAGGGCTTCGGGCTTAGGAGTTTAGGGTCTAGGCTGAGCCCTAAACCCTAAACCCTAAACCCTAAACCGAAGAGCATCCTCCTGAGCCACACCACACTGCGCAAATATGTAGAACAATTCCCAGAGGAACCAGGCACATTTGCTGCAAAACGAATTCTGGCGTGGGACAGTTAGACTTAGACTGTCACATTCCCCTCACACAAGAACCACCCAGAACCACCCAGAATAAGTGACCACTACGGGATGATAATATTCGGGCCACTTATTCATTGTCATCTGGGTTTCTCTTTTGGGGGCTCTCCCTTGAGATTCCTTGATCGTCGGGCTCTCTCATGTCAGCCGTTGAAATCACGAAAACCGTCAAAGACAGGAGCGACAGCAACAAAACATCAGACCCGTGCAGGCAACTTGACCGGAACAACCGGAGAGGTTCACTGCCGAAACCCCTCCAGATCGGAAGCCCTGCAGACCCCAAGTCCCAGTCCCAGTGTTGAGGGCTTAGGTAGATGCGCTATCACAACCAAAGCCATCAGAAACAAATCTAAAACGTGAACCCTCAGAGCCCTAAACCCTGAACCCTAAACCCTAAACCCCAAACCTCAACCCTAAACCCTAAAGCCCTCAAGGCCGTTGGCTTGGGATCATGCTCGGTGCCGGTTTCTCTTCATGGCGGCGCCTCGCGTCGACATTTAACCGTGGCGCTGACGTCTTCCTAGAGTACTGTAGGCGATCATGGGGTTGAAGGATCAAAGGTCTGCCCGTCATGTAAACCCAAAACCCTAAACCCTAAACCCTAAACCCTAAACCCTAAACCCTAAAGCTAGGAAACTTCATGGGCCGCCAGGATAGGGGACTCCTCTCTGGGCGTCCCAGATCTAGATGACATATTTGCCCACCTCAAGCAGTCTGGCAGGCTTCTGGCTCCAACCCTAAACCCTAAACCCTAACCCTAAACCCTACCCTAAACCCTAAACCCTAAACCCTAAACCCCACGTTCCCCAGCCAGGATGCCTGCAATACCCGATGCCTGGCATGTCAAAAGCCCTCCTCAAATCCATCCTCGTTGCGACTTCTGGCACCCCTAAGCCCAAAGCCCTACACCCCTAAACCCTAAGCCTTTAAGCCCCAAACCCTAAACCCTGAACCCTAAACCCTGAACCCTAAACCCTAAACCCTAAACCCTAAACACTAAACCCTAAACCCTAAATCCTAAACCTTAAACCAAACCCTCACCAGCCTTGAACCCGCAACCGAACTGAACTCCGCAGAAATGCTTTCTTCCAAGTGTTTTTGGGGTCAGGGTGTGTGCATCGAGTGCGCAGGGGCCGACAGACTAACCCTAAACCCTTAACCCTAAACCCTAAACCCTAAACCAGGCTCTGTGGTGCAACTGCAGAGTTTCTTGCTAAGCCTTGCAAACCCGATGCCCGAACCCCCTAAACCCCAACCCCTACAGCCTAACCCCTAAACCCTAAACACTAAACCGAAAAAATCCTAAAACTTCAGCTGTCCTAAACCCTAGGCCCTAAGGCCCTGAACCCCACCGATGAAGCATACTAAACATGGTTTTGGAGGTGGAACCCAGAAGGAGACCCTCTGGGCAGCAGTCTACGCCCTAAACCCAAGACCCTGCATCTAAACCCGTAGGCGTTCCGTGGCATGATCTACGCAGAAAAAGGGGTTTAGGGTTTACGGTTTAGGGGTTTAAGAAGCTGAAGGTTAAGGCCGCGGCGGCGTGCCGAGCTCCGTGACAAACCGTCAGGGCGCAAACCAATTGCTTAGGGTGACGTTTGTAGCTCTTAGCATCTAAGGAAGCACGACTACGACACTGTCACGAGTTAAGCAACTTCGCACGCATGGCATGCAGAGCATTGCATAAAGAGTGCTCCACGTGGACGGACCATTAGGATGTCATGTCGCACCATGACCTCCACACCCTCATGATGACAAGCCGCGTCGCAATTGAATGATTCGTAACAACGTGGCCGAAGAGCAAGAATATTGCACAATGGAACTTGTTTACCCCTATAGACCAACTATCTGTTGGGGGGCGAGCTTGCGCCATCTGCCCTGCTGGTGTTCCGCGCGCAGGTTCAAGGTAAATGAACATGTCCAATTCCCATGTAATATGTGTGCAAGTATTGCACGTGTGTTTGTGTACTCACCAATATCGTGTTCTTACATGGCGCATATGGTACATACCACTCCACTGTACTATGCCATACCATACTATGCCAAGCTACATTGACATTGTAATGTAATGATATACACAGGTTTACTCTAGATTGCAGATTTGTTCTCTTGGCATTATGTTATATACGACTATACATGAAGAGCCTTCTATCTAAGAGCCTGCGGACGCAGCTAATGTATTGTGTCACACATGCAATCGCATTTGAGGCATCATGGGAGCGAGGCCCGGCCCAGATTGAATCTTGGACCCTGTCGATGTGGGATCACGCTGACGACTGCGAATCAAACCTCGTCCTGCCTAGTCTCTTCCTCACAGACAGATTGCGGCAGCACGTGAACAAGCAAGTGCATCATGAGCATTAAAACCGGGGGGGGGTTCGGGCGAGCATCATGAGCATCAGAATAGCCACAAAATCGTCCTCCTTCCGTGTGCTTAGAAACTTAGAAGGCTTCCAATTCAAAGGCTTATGGCTTCTGAGGCCTGTTTGCGCTTCCCTAAGGCACCCGCTATTGAAACCCATGTCAAAAATCCCCCCCCCAGAGCATGTCTCAGGATGTGCCATTGAGAGCCTTAAAGAACCTAAGCATGGAACACTACTCCACATAGTATAGGGTTTAGGGTTTAGGGTTTAGGGTTTAGGGTTTAGGGTTTAGGGTTTAGGGTTTAGGGACCCTAAGATGCTTTAAGCACCTGAGCTGTTCCGCCCTACTGTCGAAAGCCCACACCCAAGAGCTCAAAGCAAGTAAACACCAAGCCAGGTGATGCCCGCAAAACACTGTAGATGCAGTAGCTTTGAGTTTTTTGGGCTCAGGTTTAAGTTTCAAGGTTCTGGGTTTCGTGGTTTCGGGCTTGAGGTTGAGGGTATTCAGGGCTTTGAGGTTGCGGCTGGCGATTTTTCACTTCAGGTTTAGGGTTTAGGGTTTAGGGTTTAGGGTTTAGGGTTTAGGGTTTCGGGTTTCGGGTTTAGGGTTTAGAACCATTGAACATTCCTACCTCCAAAGGCTCAAGTAAACCCTAAATCCTAAACCCTAAACCCTAAACCCTAAACCCTAAACCCTAAACCCTAAACCCTAGACCTAAACCCTAAACCCTAACCCTAAACCCTAAACCCTAAACCCTAAACCCTAAACCCTAAACCCTAAACCCTAAACCCTAAACCCTAAACCCTAAACCCTTGCCCCCTGCTGCCCTGAACATGCCAAGGCGCTGCTTGAAGGCTTCGACTAGCATCCACCCTAGGGCCCACTGAACCTGTGGGCTTCGGTGTTTCTAGGCTGTTTCTAGGGTGTTTCTGGGGTGTTTCTGGGGTGCTTTTTGTTTATGTTCAGGGTTTAGGGTTTAGGGTTTCAAGGCTTAGGGGTTAGGGTTTAGGTCAAGGTGTTTAAGTAAAGTTTAGGGTTTAGGGTTTTTAGCATTCCATACGGGAGCGCGCAGTATGAGCAACACTTGGATCACTTGAAACTCCGGGGGTACTTGACGCGCTTTCAGGCACTTCAGACACTGGCGTCACTTGGGCCCGGAGGAGCTTATTTCAAAGACGACAGCCCTTCAGACCTCGGAACTCCTATCCGCTTGGCCCAGAAACTCTAAACCCGAAATGAGCCCTGAACCCTGCTCTGGCATTCTGAAATCCTGGCTTGAAGGCACTAGTTCTTAGTCGGAAATTTGGCGTTTTAGGGTTTAGGGTTTTGGGCTTGGGGTTTACGATTGGCCTGAACTGGCGATTTGCTCGGCGGTTTTTCATCACTGTGCGTTTGGTATCACCCAGCCCTCCCAGAATCTCTTTTCACTTGATTCCATATACATTTTTATTACTTGGTTCGGCACCGTCTACAATCCACTCTTGCAGAAGCACACTCTTCCTTGGAGGCCGGCTTGCGCGGCACGCGCGCCCTGGCAAGATGCAGAGCCCCGCAAAGGTGAAGAAGGCTTCGCCAGCCGATCGTGCAGGTGCTCGGCCTCCTGCCGCACTTTCGCCTCGGTTCCTCGTCGGCCGAGCACACCGGACACGTCTGTCCAGAATGGGGATCCATAGCAAGCCCCATCGCCGCCTTCCATGGGCAGCTGCCTTGCCATCCGCTGCAAAGGACGAAGGCGCTGATGGCGTTCGACATACTTGGTTACAAACACACCAGCTGTTTTTGTAAAAACCGTCGTCTTTGCATACGCCAACAATGTTCGTAAACACACCAATTGCTTATAAACACCGCCCCCTGTCCTTAAACCAACAATTGTTTATAAACACACCAGTTGTCTATGAACACCGCCGCCTGTTCGTAAACCAACCATTGTTTACAAACACACCGGTTGTTTATAACACCGACAAAACCACCAAGCCCGAAACCCCCTAAATCCTAAACCCTAAACCCTAAACCCCAAACCATAAACCCTAAACCCCAAACCGGAGGAAACAGCAACACCTCAACCCTGAAGCCTCTAGAGCTCTGCAGCCCCGTGCCTCAAGAACCGGCTCCTTGAGATGCTCCTCCAGGAAATTTGGGGTTTAGGGTTTAGGGTTTAGGGTTTAGGGTTTAGGGTTGAGGGTTGAGGGTTGAGGGTTGAGGGTTGAGGGTTGAGGGTTGAGGGTTTAGGATGGATGCAGGACGGCCTCTGGGGCTTAGCGCGGTTCAGGGTTTGTCTTTTTGGGCTTAGGGATGTTGAGGGTTTGGGGATCCCCATAACCCCTTGATGCGTTGCCCATGACCTTTGAACCCTAACTAGTACCTACACCCTAAACCTTAAACCCTAAACCCCAAACCCTGAACCCAAAACCCAAATACCTAACTCCCAACCCCTACCTTGCCGGCGGCATCACCCATGCATGAGCATCCGCCGCATCGCGAAAACATGCACTTGAGAGCTACGTGCCTAGCTCTACGACCCTGCGCCCCAGAACCTCCTTTGTTATCATACCAGCGGCTGTATCAATCTATACCTTGGGATGTTCGCCCTTATGCTAACAGCCCTGAGAGGATTAATGGGGGGGGGGAACTGTAATCCCTGTTAAAATGTTAGTATAAGGGAGAACATCCCAATCTATACCACTCGTGAGTGCTAAAGATCAGAAAACATCTATCGCAACAATAAACAGAAATGTGCGAGACCATGACTAGACAATGAGGGACAGTAGCAACACTAAGCAAGCATCATAATAACACAAGGTGCATCCTGAGCATAAGGTTGTTTGTTGTCATAATAATGACAATAATAATAATAGTAATCATGGCAAATTATGCTCAATACCACAACCAATACTGTCCTTTACCAAGACAATGAAAGTACTCAATGAATGGAGCCTAATGTAGTTCATGAGGCTCCTCGAACTGTCTCATTTCCTAGCACACAGGTGCCCTAAAGCCAAAGAAGTACGTATACATGCATGCATGCATGCATGCATGCATGCACGCACGCACGCACGCGCCGCACCCACACATACACAGACAAAACAAACAAAGAAAACGACAGCAAGCCTCCAAAACTCTAGCCCATCAACCGAAAGGGAAACCGCTTAACTATTCACGGCCCAACACGGTCTTAGCAAACACGACCCTCAACACTTAACCCTTCCCGCAACCAGCAGCCTCGAAGAAGATGTGGCCCAAGCTGAGGAGCCAGCCGCACAACGGTTCGATGACCACCTGGCAGCGGGCTGATGTTGAGCATGTACTTTGGCATGTTTTTTTCAATTGCTGGGGTTTGCAGTTTAAGGGCTATAGGATTTCGAGTTTACCCAACCCCCCCCCCCCCCCCAAAGTATGCAAACTAAGGGTCCTTTCATGCGTTTTGGGCTATTTTGTTACATACTTTGGGGGGCCAGGTAGGATTTAGGGCTCTTATGGTTCCTAAACCCTAAACCCAAAACCCTAAACCCTAAACCCCAAACCCTAAACCCTAGACACTAAACCCTAAACCCCAAACCCCAAACCCTAAACCGCGCGGCACTGGTGCATCGGCTCACAGGCGCATGCAACGGGAGGTAGGGCGTGTGGTCGGGTAGCTGTGTGGGTTTATAAGCACCGAAGGCCCCACACCCAAAAAAAAAAAAAACAACCCTCCAAAAGCAATCTAGCCGCCATCCCAAGATCCTACAAAACCCTTTTAGGGCTTAGGGTTTAGGGTTTGGGGTTTAGGGTTTAGGGTTTGGGGTTTAGGGCTTAGTAATCTCTATCAGCCTGCACTCAGGGGCTTGTGCTGAGGGTAGAGTAGGGCTCAGGCTTGCCGAACGTCAAACACTGAAACCCTAACCCCCGAACCCCTAACACTCCTAGACCCAGGAGTCACCTAGGAAAACAAGCATACCCTTTTGGGTTTAAAAGGGATGAGAAGGGAACCTACACCCGAAAAAAAAGGCGAACAAGGGCCTACTTTGGGTCGTAGACTCTGAACCCTACAGTGAGGGTCTTGGACTAGCAGGGTTTAAGCATTAGGGTTTCAGATTCAGGAAATTTGGGGTTACCAGGCTTATGGGATGGGGGTTTCAGGGGTTTTAAGTTTAGAATTTAGGGCTTGCGTACGGGCTTAGTGCTTGAGCCTTTACATGGGGTTCCGGGGTTTAACGTAGAAGCAATCTTTTGGTGTAAAACACGGAGGGGGTGAAACAAGCCGCACCCTGGGGACCAAATGAGCCGCAAAAATTGGGGTCACGTACACTACGCCACGACCACCCGTTTTTTCGGGCATAGGGGCCATAGATTCTCTCGGAGTAGATTTATTTCGTCCCCAAGGCGGCGAGCCCTTAAACCCTAAAGCCTAAAGCCTAAACCCTACACCCAAAGCCCTGAACCCGGGAACCCTACCCGGCAAAGTTCGAAATCCCTAAGGTCTATTTCTACGAACCTCGAGGTGCTGGCTTGTGCCTTGTGAACTAAAACCACCCTTGAAGGAGCCAGGGGGTTGTGGCAAAGAAAGCCGGGCTCTTGATGCCCCCAACCCTAAACCCTAAGCCCTACAAACCCCAAACCCTAAACCCCAAAACCCTAAACCCTCAACCCTTGACCCTAACTAAACCTAAGCCCTAAGAACCCCAAAAGCGCTTCAGGGTTCGCTTCGGGCTTGTCACTTCTCCGCCGTCTTCTTGGCGCAGAACTTCTTCAAGGCCTGCTTGAACTTCTGTACCTGGTCCCAAGCACTTTGTAAGGCTTCTAGGGGGGGCTTATACAGGCTTTATATCGGGGTTTAGGGTTTAGGGCGTTTATAGGGATTATGTAGAGTTTATGTAGGGCTTATGTAGGGTTTATATAGGGCTAATCTTACGGCTTACATAGGGCTTGTACCAGGTTTACTTGTAGGGGTCCATACCCTAGGCCACGGGGGTCTAAGGCCAGGGTTTAGGGTTTAGGGTTTAGGGTTTAGGATTTAAGGTTTAGGGCTTAGGGTTTAGGGTTATTACTGGGGAGGCTTGTAATCACATCTTCTGCTAGGCACCTGACTTTTCTGTTCGGAAGTACGCCCCAAAAAAAACGGATACTGGAGGGGCCTCAATAGTTAGAATAGGGTTTTGAGTTTTTTTGGCATAATTATAGAGGGAACACAAGGGAATATACTAACTAATTCTTCCGACCCCTACCCTAATATAAGCCTCTAGAGGGGAGCTGCTCTAGAGTTTTCAAAGCTCTGAACCTTCAGGGATATCCCTACTAGCCCCCTCTATACTACCCCCCCCTCCTAGGTTGCCCCCTGAACTAAACTTAAGGAGGCTTAATTATCCCTTAAATATGGGGGGAACCTAGGGGGTGGGGGTAGTATAGAGGGGGCGTCCTGGGGTTCGGGCCTACACTCCTGAACTCCCCGTTCTTTGGGGGCAGGAAGGAGAAGTTCCAGAGACCCCGAGGGTTTAGGGTTTAAGGTTTAGGGTTTAAGGTGTTAGGGTTTAGACATGCAGGTTGCGAGTACAAGGCTGTAGAGCCCCAAGACCAAGTCGTTGAGCTGGAACGCCTAAGCCGCAGCCAAAGCCTCAGCCCCAAACCCCAAACCCTAGCCCTAATCCCTAAACTGCGCGCCTTAAGCCCTAAGCCCTAAACCCTAAACCCTAAACCCTGAACCCTAAACCCTAAACCCTGAACCCGAAACCCTGAACCCGAAACCCTGAACCTAACTTGTTCCCAGGCTTTCTCAGGGGGCAGCATTGCCAGCACCTGCCATGAGCTCCTGCCTCGCAGGGTTTAGGGTTTAGGGTTTAGGATTTAGGGTTTAGGGTTTAGGCTATAGGGTTTAGGGTTTCGTGTTTAGGGTTTAGGGTTTGGGGTTTAGGGTTTCGGGTTTAGGGTTTCGGGTTTCGGGTGTAGGGCCGAGGAGACACGGTCTCAAGGCGTTAAGGCTCAGGGTCTGAGGATTTAAACGCTGCAGTGCAGTTCGGATGTGAATTTGCATGGCCCCATAATATGGGCCCTTAACAGGGGACCCCTTCATTGTACCCCGTTACATACCCTACAACACCCAAAGGCCCTTACTTCAGAACACTTTAATCAAGGTAAGGGGCCAGACCTAAGAGACCCTAGAGGGTTCGGGGTGTTAGGGTGCCAGGGGCTTGGGGGTCTGAGGGCTTTCCTTGACTAGGGTATGCAGGTTTGGTGCCTTTACAAGGCTTTCAGGCTGTAGGATGTCGGGGTTTAGGGTTAAGGCTTAAGGGCTTAGGGTTTCGGGCTTCAGGGGCTCAGAGGGGCGTCGGGTGCTTCATGGCTGTTAACGGCCACAAAAGTGCTTCGCCCTAAACCTCTAAACCCTGAGCCCGACAATCCCAGGCTAACCCTATGACCCACAATCCCAAAACCCCTAAGACCCCAGAGCCTTTAAACTTGTCTAGGGTTCAGGGTTTAGGGTTTAAGCCTTAGGGTTTAGGGTTTAGGGTTTAGGGTTTAGGGTTTAGGGTTTAGGGTTTAGGGTTTAGGGTTTAGGGTTCAGGGCGATCCAAACCCCGAAGCCTGACCACCTTTTGGGGTTAGGGTTGAGGGCTGAAGCCCACAACCCTAAAACACGACAGCCCAAAGTCCCATCAGACAGCACTGCCGGGTACGAGGCCCGGACACAAAGAGCGCTTTCGTCTTCTCCTGCGGAACGCGCAATTGGCCCTCAACCCTGAGAAGCCTTAAGGGTTTAGGGTTTAGGGTTTAGGGTTTCGGGTTCCTAAACCCTAAATCCTCAGTGCAACTTGCGCAGCACGAAACCCTAAACCCCTAAACCCTAAAAAATCTCGAAACCCGAAACCCCAGGGCTGCCTTCACAGCGGCTTGCGGAAAGCCCGCTCCAGAGGCGGCGACTGTAGCCCAGGCACCTCTTGCGGGGGTTAGGCTGCAGAGGGCTGAAGGGAACCCTGATAGGGTTTAGGGTTTAGGGTTTAGGGTTTAGGGTTTAGGGTTTAGGGTTTAGGGTTTAGGGTTTAGGGTTTAGGGTTTAGGGTTTAGGGTTTCGGGTTTAGGGTTTACGGTTTAGGGTTTAGGGTTTAGGGTTTGCACCGTAAATACCCTGAGCCCTAGACCGGGTGAGGGTACAGGTGCAGGGCTTTCGGGTTTTAGGGCTTGAGGGTGTAGGGTCAAGGGGCTTTACCTTTGCGGCTTTAGGGCTTGAGGGTGTAGGGTTTAGGGGCTTTAGGGTGCAGATTTCTTACGGCTCAGGAACTGTGATAACTATGGGTTTGAGGGGTTTGGGTGTTCCATGTATGGTAACAGTCCTAAGCCATAACGGTCTGAAAGCAGAAGGCTGGCAAGCCAAGGCAGAGTATGGGTGGCCGGTTTAGGGTTTAGGGTTTAGGGTTTAGGGTTTAGGGTTTAGGGTTTAGACCCTAAAACCTGAACCATGAACGCTCTACACCCATCCCTCGAACCCCAAACCCTACCCCAAAAACATCACAAACATCCAAACACTAGACTCAAGAGTAACCGAGGAATATAAAGGGTGTCCTTTTTGGTTTGAAGGGTCCTAAAGCAAGAACTTGGTATCCCAGGAACCATATGACAATGAGGGTACCCAATCTTTGAGTTGGTTGCTTCACGAGGGAACCTTGGACCAAAAAAGGGATAAGAGAAACTACTGGGCGCCCCAGACCAACCTTAAGGGAACCTAAACCCCCCAAAAAAGCGGTAGCAAGGGCCTGTACTCTGCGTCCTGGAAACAAGAAGCTACTGGGCACCCCTTAATAATGTTACCCTTCTTTGAGGTGGCTGCTTTATAAGGGAACCTTGGACCCACAAAAAAGGGGAAAACCCCTAAACCCTAAACCCTAAACCCTAAACCCGAAACCCTAAACCCTAAACCCTAAACCCTAACAAAAAAGGGTGAGAAGCAACCTACCGGGCGCCCCCGGCCAGCAGTGGCAGGCGGGAAGGCCGTGAAGAGCGCCCGGGCGGCGGGGACCAGGACCCCGAGGGCGCTGGGCGGCATCTGGCCTCTGGTGTGTAGGGTTTAGGGTTTCGGGTTTCGGGTTTAGGGTTTCGGGTTTAGGGTTTAGGTTAGGGTTTAGGGTTTCGGGTTTAGGGTTTAGGGTTTAGGGTTTCGGGTTTCGGGTTTCGGGTTTAGGGTTTCGGGTTTAGGGTTTCGGGTTTCGGGTTTAGGGTTTAGGGTTTAGGGTTTTAGGGTTTAGGGTTTAGGGTTTAGAGAATCTTGGGGGACGGGGGCGCGGGGGGGGGGGGGGAAGGGGCTTGATCACAGAATGCATGCGGGACGGAATCCTAATTACCATCCCTAAACCCTAAACCGGCATCGACAGGCTTACTTGTTTTTTGAGCTGAACCCTAAACTCTAAAAAAACTACACGCAATCCATACACCGCTGCGATTACCGTCCTAAAGCTGAAAGCCTCTCACTGCTACTGAGCCACGCCCCGTCCTCAAACTTCAACCCCACACCCAAACTCTCAACCTAAGCCAACAAAAAACAGCCGAAACCAACCGCCCTTGAACCCTGCGCCTTTTGAATTAACCCTAAACCCTGACCCCGACACTTTACACCCCAAACTCTGGACACTCAACTCCTCAGAGACCCTAAGCCCCAAACCCTCAGCCCTTACACCCTAAACCATAAACCCCAACCCTAAACCCTACACCCTTGTTGTCGGTGTAAGGTCCGCGCCAAGAAGAGCCTGGCGAGGCGCTCCAGCAAGGAGCCCCAAGAGCTTCAAGGCTTGAAACTTGAATCACGATTTAAGGGTTTAGGGTTTAGGGGTTAGGGTTTAGGGTTTAGGTTTAGAGTTTGGGTTTTCACGATCCTATTATAAGGAAATCCTACTATTGGGGGGCCGGGGGGGGGGGGGGGGGGGGACCATTAGAGGTTCCCTTATTTTCGAAAACCCCCATTAAAGTTGTGGGGTTTAGAGGTTGGGGTTTAGGGTTTAGGGCTAAGGGCTCCGCCCAAAGCCTTGCACAAGTCCTTATGCGCTGGGCTTATCTGGACCTGGGGCCTCTTTATACTTCAGGTCACCCAAAATTCCCCGAAGCCCTGGAAAGCTAAAGGCCCCTAAACCCACCCAAAGGGTACCTTGCAGAACCCACCCAATTGTTAAGGTGCCCCCAGAACCCGAAAGAGAAGTTGCAGAAATGCAGCGCTGAGCTTCCTAGACCCCGAGCCGCAACAAAATTAAACCCCTGAAGCCCTTCAAACCTTAAAATCCCCAAACCCAACTTCCCAGATTTTCGAAGCTTCAGGTCTTTTGTCGCAGCCATTGGGGTTTTCAGGGGCTTTGCGCCCTATACTAACAGCCCTTCATCGGGATTAGAGTAGGGGGTACTAGAATCCCTATTGAGGACAGTTAGTTTAGGCGAGAACATCCCAAGTTTAGGGGTTCTTACCCTAAACCCTAAACCCTAAACCCTAAACCCTAAACCTTAAACCCTAAACCCTAAACCCTAAACCCTAAACCCTAAACCCTAAACCCCAAACCCCAAACCCCAAACCCTAAACCCTAAACCCTAAACCCAAACCCTAAACCCTAAACCCTAAGCCCCAAACCCTTTTATGGGTTCAGGGTTTTGGGGACGGCCTTCATCACTGCTCGAAGCTGCAGCGCGCCCATCGGCCAGGATGGCAAAAGCTGGCCCTTGCCAATGGGACGTTCCGGAAAAAACCTAAACCCTAAACCCTAAACCCTAAACCCTAAACCCTAAACCCTAAACCCTAAACCCTAAACCCTAAACCCTAAACCCTAAACCCCAAACCCTAAACCCTAAACCCTAAGCAGGCCTCGAGTTCCCCGAGCCCTAAGCACATCATGGTCCTGGACTTCAGGCTGCATTTGTCTGTGCAGAAGGGGGCTCCGCGTGCCGGACTTTCAGGATGTGGCGTTTTGGGGCTTTTAGGATTTAGGGTTTCGGGTTTAGGGCACTTAGGGTTTTTAAGGTTAAGGGTTAGGGCTTAGGGTTTAGGAATTAGGGTTTAGGGCTAAGGGCTTAGGACTTAAGACTGCTGACTCTGGGGAAGCAAGGAGGCATTGTCTAAGGGCAAGTTGCATGATGCTTGTGGGAATCCTGCCTTTCACACCTATCCTCAGAAACCCAACAGCCATCCCAAAACAACCCCCTGGTTCTGAGTAGAGGTGCCCTATACAATCCCCTTAAAGGGTATAGATACGAGTAGGGCCCACAACTCCCTCATTCCCTACTAAGAACCAGGAGGAACAAGTCGTTCATGGTCCAAGGACTGCACGTCCATGAGCTGAAATCCCAAACACACTCTCCCGCAGGGAGAGGCATCCTATTTAAGAGCACCACCTCCATGCACAGGCAGTTTTTGCCCTAAACCCTAAACCCTAAACCCTAAACCTTAAACCCTAAACCCCCAACCCTAAAACCCTAAACCCCTAAACCCGAAGTTCGGGAACCTTCCGTACAGCTGTGCCTGCAGGAGCTCGCCAATTTGCTGACACAAGGCGGTGTGAGAGCCTGAAAGGGCCAAGGCTGAATCCTCAAACCGGATATTTTGCCCCCATACACAGCCCTATGAAGGCCCTTTTTGAGGATTCTAAGGTCGAGTAGCCCATCCTGGTAATTCACGCAGTGGATGAACCCCGCCTCATGGAAACCTTGCACCTCCTCAGGCCCAAGGCCTCCTGAGCCAACCTTCTCCCCCAACTTTTGAAAACCCTAAACCCTGAACACAAACCCCAAACCCGTAGAAAGCAACCCTACTTCCCCCAAATGTTGCAACCCTAAACCCTAAACCCTAAACCCAAAACTCCCCTAGAACCCTCCTTGCGCCCCCAAAGGCCTCTATCACCCGGCATGCTGCCTGCAGGGCTCTCGCCCACCTGGCAGTCCAAGCAGAGCCGGGTCAGGATATGGGTTTCGGTTTCAGGGTTTAGGGTTTAGGGTTTAGGGTTTGGGGTTGAGGGTTTAGGGTTGAGGGCTTAATTCGAGGGGCTTACTTGTCCAATAACCAAGGAGAAAAAATAGGTTTAAGCTTGATTATTCCTACTAAACAAGGAAACCCAAAAAGTTTAATTATATAAAGTTCAACTATGGCAAAGAGGGGGGGTTTAGGGAGGCCTCTTAGGGCTTAGGGGTTAGGGTTTCGGGTTTAGGGGTCAGTTTAGAGTTTAGGGTTTAGGGTTTAGGGTTTAGGGTTTAGGGTTTCGGGTTTCGGGTTTCGGGTTTCGGGTCTCGAGTTTGGGGTTTGGGGTTTGGGGTTTCGGGTTTCGGGGTCAGTTTAGGCTTCTTCGGGCCTTGATGTGCGTTCTCCTTGGGCATGTGCTTGTGCAGTGCCCTCGTTGCAATTGAAATGATGTCGTAAGTCGCTGCCGCTGCGGCCTCAACAACCCTAAACTGAGGGTTTGGGGTTTAGGGTTTAGGGTTCAGGGTTTAGGGTTGAGGGTTTAGGGTTGAGGGTTAAGGGTTGAGGGTTGGGGGTTTAGGGTTTAGGAGAACCACCCCTCCACCCGCCCAAGACCCCCCACCTACACTCAGGCTGGCGGGCCTCGGACAGGAAGGTTAAGGCTTTCACAGGAGGCTGGTCTGCAGGCACCGACACCTCAGCGGGTTCGGAGTTTAGGGTCTTGGGGGTCAGGGTTGAGGCGTCCTAAACCTAAACCCTGAATCCTTGACCCTTAACCGGTCTTCGATTCTTGCCAGGGGGGGTTACCGATGTTTTTGGGGAGACTGTGAGTTGTAGATGCGGGATGCAGGTCTGAATAAGGGGTGCAGGATAAACCCTGAACCCTGAACCCTAAACCCTAAACCCTAAACCCTGGGTGTTTTAGGGTGGCAGGGTCTCAGCAGCACAAACTGAGGGCCTGGGAGGATGGCTCCCATAACCCGACTGCGGAATTGTTGCTACCTACTGGTTCTTGAACGGTTTAAGGTTTAGGGTTTAGGGTTTAGGGTTCAGGGTTCAGGGTTTAGGGTTTAGGGAATTCGCTACCTTAGATCACCATCTATATACCCTTTAAGAAATAATATAGGCACCTCATTGCCTCGTTTTCTAGTTGGGGTTCTGGGTATAAGTGTTGATGGTTTAGGTAAAACCCTCAAACCTAAAACCCTCAAACCCAAAAAAACCCTCAAAACCCCAAAACCCTAAAACCTGAAAAACCCTAAACCCTAGAAACCCCAAAACCCCAAAACCCCAAAACCCCAAAACCCCAAAACCCCAAAACCCCGAAACCCCGAAACCCCGAAACCCTAAAACATAGTATACCCTTTAAGAGGCTAAACCCCTAAACCCTACACCCCAAACCCTAAACCCTAAACCCCTAAACCCCTAAAACCCTAATTAATACCCCAAAACCCTCACCTTGAGGCCGGCGGCCAATGCTACGGCCGCCTTCACCACGAAGCCAAAGTGGCAGAGCTGCGGGCCTGGCAGTTTAGGGTTTAGGGTTTAGGGTTTAGGGTTTAGGGTTTAGGGTTTAGGGTTTAGGGTTTAGGGTTTAGGGTTTAGGGTTTAGGGTTTAGGGCTGGCTGAGTTTTCTTTCGGGGGCTTCGTGGTTGAGGGCTTGAAGGGCTTTTAAGGTCTAGGGTAGAGCAGTCAGCTCTCTCAGCGCAGCCCACCTTTCCCAGAAGGCATGCTCATGCCCCAACCCGGAAAGACGAATGAAACCCTTAACGTGGCTCTAGGCACTAGACAGCCTAAGGCCCTACATGAAGGTGCTTGAGGGTGCATTACAAGTCGTCGTCCAAGTGGATATCCCTGAACTGCATAATTGCATCATTTTATCATTGACTGTCGGGCGATGGTACTGCTCTGAATGCTATCGTCGCATTCTACGCTTGTCGCTTTTTCCAGCACATGCGCGCATTTCTATACTCCCCTTAAAACCTGAATAAAAAAATATTGCTTTTTAAATATTCCCTTGGGCTTTTATAAGTATAAAAAAAACCTGAGGGGGCTATAGGATGTAGTTGTTCTTGTCATCCCTGTCATCCCTGACTTGAAAAAGGGGGCCAGGGTATCATGCCCGACTCAGAAGTCTCAACTTTCCCCAAAAGGGGCGAATCGACTTTCTAGATCGCCCTGAACCCTGAATCCTAAGCCCTAAACCATAAGCCCAAAAAGAACCGGTGCCTCGCAGAAGAAGAATTGACGGGGCATGGCGCCCAACCTGCGCAGATTCTTGAGGCTTTATCGTTCCCTCGGAGTTGTGGACCTTGAACCTGCTCAAGTCCGACAGCAGCCTCCCTGAGCATTATGTAGGGGCCCGATTGGGTTTAGGGTTTAGGGTTTGGGGTTTAGGGTTTAGGGGGTTTGGGGTTTAGGGTTTAGGGTTTAGGGTTTAGGGTTTAGGGTCTAGGGTTTAGGGTTTTGGGTTTTGGGCTTCGGACTTTGGGCTCATACTACAATTAGTTGTGTAGGTTTGATAAGGGGACTAAATGTCGCAGAGCCTTTAAGAGAATTCTCCCGCCTCGCGCATCATCTCCGCCAACGCCTCGGAAGTGTTCGGGGTTTTGGGTTGAGGGCTCAGCGATGCCTGTGCTTGTTTCCCATGGCTGAGCGATAGAGTAGATGCTCGCCAGGCTTTCCTGCCAAGGAGGACTTCCGGTAAAGCCTCCGTCGCCTGAAGCCTGACAACCTCTCAGGTAGCCAAGTGTTCCCTTTGTGGGCTTCGGTTCCTTTATGCAAAAGAGGAACTCGAATCCAAAAAGTTCAAAAGGGTGCCACCTGCGCCTGCTAGTCTGACACCACACCAAGGAAGCTAGACCCAAGAGTAGCCCAGGAAGAAAAAGGGTGCCCATGTTGGTTTAAAGGGGCGCTAAACAAGTACGGGCCTACTCTAGGTACCTACACCCTAAAGCAACGGGAATAAGGGCCTACTCTGGGCACCCTAAACCCTAAACCCTAAACCCTAAACCCTAAACCCTAAACCCTAAACCCTAAAACAAAGGGAATAAGGGTCCACTCTGGGTCCTACCAGTAGGAAGCGTAAAGGAAGGAAGCCCCTAAGCGTCACTTGAAACTCCCAAACCCAAAACAACCCTCAGCCCCGTAAGCCATGAATCCATGAGGGTTTAGGGTTAGGGTATAGGGTTTGGGGTTTAGGTTTTAGGGTTAGGGTTTAGGGCAGCGAAGCTAAGATCATCTAACTGGATCCAGGCAAAAAAGTGCTTTCTCTGGAGCCTGGTAGTAGGGTTGGGGTCTAATCAGGGCTTGGGGTTTAGGGTCCGGGGCTTCGGGGCTCTTCTTGCGTGGAGTCTTACCCTAAACCCTAAACCCTAAACCCTAAACCCTAAACCCTACACCCTAAACCCTAAACCCTAAACCCGAAACCCTAAACCCCCCCTGAACAAGCCAGGGACCTGCCTCAATCTGCGCCTTCTCCGCATCTGTCAGGGCTGCAGGAAAGCCGCCGCCTGTGTGAGCTCCGAGGTTGGGGTTGTTTTGTTTAGGCCTTCTAGTCCTTCGGGGTGTTATAGGTTTAGGGTTTAGGGTTTAGGGCTTGGGGTTTGGGGTTTGGGGTTTAGGGTTTAGGGTTTAGGGTTTAGGGTTTAGGGTTTAGGGTTTAGGGTTTAGGGTTTAGGGTTTAGGGTTTAGGGTTTAGGGTTTAGGGTTTAGGGTTTAGGGTTTAGGGTTTAGGGTTTAGGGTTTAGGGTTTTGGTTTCAGTGACTCTGGCTTCTGGTTTCTCGTCTAGGGTGGTCGGCTTTCAGAGCAAGAGGTCGCCATTCATGAGACCTAGTCCTAGACCCTGAACCCTAAACCCCTAAACCCCTAAACCCCTGAACCCCTGAACCCCTGAACCCCTAAACCCTAAACCCTAAACCCTAAACCCTAAACCCTAAACCCCGGCTTTTCAGACCCTTGAAGTCCAAGCACCTTAAACCCCGAAACCCCGCCCTAAAACGCCTGAACCCCAAGCCCTAAACCCCTAAACCCTAAACCAAAAACACTAAATCCCCAAACCCTAACCCTAAACCCTAAACCCTAAAACCCTAAACCCTAAACCCTAAAACCTAAACCCTAAACCACCCTAAACCGTAAGCCAGAGATCAAGGCAGGGCAGAGTCGCCCGCCTTCACCGGGCGGCTGCCATACCTCGGCCTTCCAATGTGAAGGTTTTGGGCCTATAGGGTTTAGGTTTAGGGTTTAGGGTTTAGGGTTTAGGGTTTAGGGTTTAGGGTTTAGGGTTTAGGGTTTAGGGTTTAGGGTTTAGGGTTTAGGGTTTAGGGTTTAGGGTTTAGGGCTGAGGGTTTAGGGTTTAGGGTTTAGGGCTGAGGGTTTAGGGTTTAGGGTTTAGGGTTTAGGGTTTAAGGTTGAAGGTTAGGGCTGAGGGCCGGAGAGTGACATGGGGTCTCAAAATTATCCATCCATAAATTCAAGGACCTGTTTCGGGTAAGGTTTAGGGTTGTGGGACGACAAACCATCCGTAACCATGAAAACCGTACGTAAACCATGAAAACCGTACGCAAACCGTGAAAACCATACCTAGACCATAGACATCCATAAACCGTAAGCAGTAAAAATCGAGCTCCCGCAGCCCCTAGCTTGAACCCTATAACCCTAAACCAGCTAAACCTATAAACCGTAAACCTTAAGCCCTAAACCCTTAAACCGATTTTAGGGTTCCGAGGCTTCGGGGTGAAGACCCTCTGCCTTTAACCTACAAGGGGGGGTTTCTAGCCTTTGCCGACCCGACATCCAGAAAGCAGTGCAGGCTTCAGCTACACGGGCTTCACGCTACCCGGTTGAGGGCGTAGGGTTCAGGCTTAGGGTTAGTTAGGGCCAAGCACTTATACACCAAATGGTGCTGAGTGTCTCAGTCTCGCGCACGAGGGCCGCTTTCTCCTTCAATGTTCTTTGAGGGAGTCTCTGCTTGATGAGGTTGACACCATGGACTGTTGCTGAGTAGGCCTTGAGAACCGTGACGTCGGCTTCAACATGGGCCCATTCGAGCTCTGCCTGCGTCGGGTTCAGGGCCATGTTCAAATCCTCTTGCTCCTGGAAGCCGGGACAACATGAGGGGTACCAGCGCCGCCATGTCGATGGCCAAGGAGGTCCAGGAGTCATTTTAGGTTTTAGGGTTTAGGGTTTAAGGTTTAGGGTTTTCTATGCAGCAACATTGAGTGCCCAGATCAAGCATTCATCAGACCCAGAAAGCAGCCCCGCAGGAAGGCTTAGGATTTCGGTTCATTTAGGGCTCAACGAGCATACCCCCAGAAAGCATACCCCCCAGAGAACCGGCACCTCCAAAAATGCTAAGATGCTGAAAGCGTAGAGCAGAGTTCCGGAAGAAGGGTTGACATGTACAGGGCTTGGCTGGCTCGGGTTTAGGGTTTAGGGTTTAGGGTTTAGGGTTTAGGGTTTAGGGTTTAGGGTTTAGGGTTTAGGGTTTAGGGTTTAGGGTTTAGGGTTTAGGGCTTTAGGCTTTAGGCTTTAGGGTTTAGGCTTTAGGCTTTAGGGGGTTTAGGGGGTTTAGGGGGTTTAGGGGGTTTAGGGGGTTAGGGGGTTTAGGGGGTTTAGGGGGTTTAGGGGGTTTAGGGGGTTTAGGGGGTTTAGGGGGTTTAGGGGGTTTAGGGGGTTTAGGGGGTTTAGGGGGTTTAGGGGGTTTAGGGGGTTTAGGGGGTTTAGGGTTTTGAGTAGTGTTTGGCGGTCTTGGGGTGGGCATGTCTGCATAACTACTGCGCGCTTAGCAGGCGCGCGATCTTGGCGAGCACACCCTAAACCCTAAACCCTAAACCCTAAACCCCAAACCCTAAACCCTAAACCCTAAAGCCCCCAACACAAAAGAACAGAAGGCCTGGGTGGCCAGCTGCAGAACTGCCTCGAGGTGGCCCTTCGTAAAATTTTGAGCGGTTAGGGTTTAGGGTTTAGGCCTTTAGGATTGTTGGGTTTTAGGGTTTTAGGGTTGTAGGGTTTTCCGGTGGTAGGGTTTAGGGTTTAGGGTTTGAGGGTTTTTGGATTTTAGGATTTTAGGGTTCTAGGGTTTTAGGGTTGTAGGGTTGTAGGGTTTTACGGTTTTAGGGTTTTAGGGTTTTAGGGTTCCAGGGTTTTCGGAGTTGTGGGTTGTAGGGTTTTAGGGTTTCAGAAAATTAAAGGTATTTGGGTTCAGGGACGTACAGGGTCTAGGGTTTAGGTTAAGGGTTCAGGGAAGAGGGATTGGGCGTTGCTGAGGTTTCTCAGGAGATGACTTACAGCATTTGGGAACCCTAAACCCTCAACCCTTTGTAACCCCTGAACCCTAAACCCTAAACCCTAAACCCTAAACCCTAAACCCTAAAGTGTTAGGAGCTTGTTTGGGCCTTGGGCTTGGCACGTGGAATGTTAGGTTCTCGGTCTTCAGCTTGGGGTTGGAAGGCTTGGGGTTGAAAGATTGCAAAAACAAGACCCCCAAAAAAGATGGGTTGCGGGTTTCGGGTGTAGGGTTTGGGGTTTAGTTTAGGGTTTGGGGGTTTGGGGTTTAAGGTTTGGGGTTTTGGGTTTAAGGTTTGGGGTTTAGGGCTTGGGGTTTAGGGTCTGGGGGCCTGTGCAGGACGGAGGTCGGAGTATCTGGAGGAACGCTGCACTGTACCAAGACTTGGTGTCTTCGCTCCTCCCCCCACCCCACCCCAAAACACCAACTCAGCCCTAAATCCTGCGCTTTATGAGCCCCCTCCCCCCCCCCCACAAACCCTGAGAGACCTTGAAGCCCCCAACCCCAACGCCCTCCAGTCCTAAAGCCCTTTATCCTTCCCCTAAACCCTAACCCTAAACCCTAAACCCTAAACCCTAAACCCTAAACCCTAAACCCTAAACCCTAAACCCTAAACCCTAACACTCGCAAAGCTCTGAGCCCTGCCTCAGAGCCGAGATGCAACGAGGCGAGGTGAACCAAGCCTCATGTATCCCTAAGGGTCCATGTACCTAAATAGAGAGATACTTGGGCCTTAAAGTACTTCCCATTTAGGGACTTTGGGGCCCAAGTATATAATAGGAAGGTACATGGACCCTTAGGGTATAGCTAATGTGGGTTTCATAGGGTTTCCTTGGGTGTTCTAAGGTTGTATCGAGTCGTAGAAGCGTTCATGAAGCGCTTGTTGCTTTGTTCTCGCTACTAGGTTTAGAGGTCTCAGTGGTGTTGCCGAATCGCTGTTGAATGTGCGCGACGTTTAGGGACTTAGTGCTGTTAAGAACTGGCGCCCATGCTACTTCTAGGACAGGCCGGTTTTAGGGCTTAACAATAGCAGGGAATGGCAGGGGTATCCTTTTTGTAGGACGGGCCTCGCAACCCTGAAACAGGGAAATCATTTTCGGCTCTGGGTCCTAAAAAACACAGAAAACCTAAACCCAAAACCCCAGGCCCCAAGCCCTAAGCCCCAAGCCCTAAGACCCTAAGCCCGAAGCCCTAAGCCCTAAGACCCTAATCCCTACAGCAGAAGATCAAACCGACGGTGCCTTCGATGAGCTCGGCGGCCGTCTGCTGTACCTGCGCACATGTGCTTTCGCCATGTTCCTCAGGGTCCATGTGCCTTATCGTTACATGGGCGTTTACGACGTTAGGGGTACCTTATTGGGGCCCTTATTATACGGGAACCCTACTATTTGGGCAGTATATAATATTTTCGTAAATCCCCATATGCTTGGGCCCCAAAGTCCTTATTTTGCATTTAGGAGGTCTACCCTATTTAGGTACACGGACCCTTAGGGATTCACAGAAGGGTGTACGGTTCAAGAGTTTAGCGTTAAGAGCTTACGCTTAGGGGGGCAGGTACCCTTCAAGCCCCTGCCCTAGGTCTTTAAGGCTTGAGGCTTTCGGCTTTAGGGTTTAGGGTTTAGGGTATAGGGTATTCCTCACACCCGAAACCTACGAAGCCTCATGTCTCATGTGCTTTTCTGGAGCTCGGTGGCCCAAAACGCTATCTTGAACTCCAAACCCCAGAAATCCCAGAACCTACCGTACATTTGGCGTTGGCCAACGAAACCGCAACCGCGCAAAACAAGCTTTTTCGGCGTTTTTAAGCCAGAATGAAACATATAAACGCTACAAACCCTTTTTAAGCCCCATAAACCCTCTGCACCCCAGAAGCCCCATAACCCTACAAACCCTGTAAACCCAGAAAATCCTGAAACCCTATATACACCCTAAACCCAAAACAAAAACCCTGGACCCTAAACTCTGAACCCTAAACCCTAAACCCTAAACCCGACCCTGCAGACGCCCATCTCCCAAGCCTCCAGGGAGCTGGGCCCAGGGGCCTGGCTTGCTTTAGGGTTGAGGGTTGAGGGTTTAGGGTTTAGGGTTATCGGGTTTAGGGTTGAGGGTTGAGGGTTGAGGGTTTAGGGTTGAGGGTTTAGGGTTTAGGGTTATCGGGTTTAGGGTTGAGCCCTTGGGGTTTCTCCAGTTTAGGGTTTAGAACTTAGGTGTAGGGTTTAGGGTTCAGAGTTTAGGAGTTCGGCAAGGGGTGGTTTTGGGTTTCAGGGCGTTGGGGGCTTGTGGGTGTTAAGAGTGGGTGGGTTCGGACATGTGTTGTCAACCACAGATCCTCCCCAACACCCAACTAAACCATGCGAACCGTAACAGTCGTTCAGCTCTGAAGGCTCGGCCATGCAAGCTGGGGCACTGTGCCAGAACCCTCCACTCAAGGTTCAGGCTTTACTGGTCTTAGGGTCTAGGGAGTTGAGGGTGTAGGGCTTGTAGGGTTTATATGACTTAGTACTGATCAGCACTGATCGGCATTGTGTTCATTTGCGGCTTGGGGATGGTCAGGTTTGTAGGGTTTAATAGGGCTATTGTCACTATTGTGGGTAAGGCTTAGGGCCTGTGGGGCATCTAGGGTTTGTGGGTTCGGGGTTGGGTGGTCAACCCACAACCCTACCCCTGCAAGCCTCGCTGGCTGCACGGCGTGCCAACCTTCTGTGCTTTAGGCCTTCGGGTTTAGGGTGTAGGGGTTTGGGGGTTCTAGTGGAGGGCGCGGAATTCCAGAAAGCTCTGGGATGTTTCTGGGCTCTTTCGTGCTGCTGCTCTTGCTCTTGTTGTTTCTTGTCTCTTTTCACCTTCTGCGGTGCATAAGGGGGTGGAAGTTTCTCTCATTCTCATTTTCTCTCTCTCTCTCTCTCTCTGTACGCGTGTGAGCATAGATAGGTATATGTAGTATGAAGGCGTTGGCTTCTTTTAGAGGTTTTCGGCTCTATAGAACCTGGTAGTTCTTTTGGCCAAGCTACATAGGGTCCAAGGCCCCAGAACCTAGCCGGCTTCGGCTTTCAACTCCCTGCCACCCCTACCCCTTCCTTCCGTGCCGCAACAAAATTCGAGAACTTAAGGAAAACTCGGCCCCAAATATCCACACCAAAAACTGAGCCTTGGGGAGTTGATCCATCAAGTGGGCCTGTTTTGGTAGAGCTTAGGAATCTAAACCTTAAAGCCCCTAAACGCTGAGGCCCAAAACTCGAAAGCCCTAAAGCCCCTACACCCTAAGGCCCCTGAAGCCACTCAACGCCAAAAGCCCTGAACCCTAAACCTTAAACCCGAAAGCCCCTCAACCCTAAGGCGCCTAAATCCCCTAAATCCCCTAAATCCCCTAAATCTCATAGACACTAAACCCTTAACCCTAAACCCTATATATATAAATATATAAATATATAAACCATTCCAAGAGGCACAGGCGCGACACTCAGGAGGGCCGACCGGGCGTCGGCGCGGGAGGCGGAAATCTGAGGCAAAGCGCGAGGGGTTTAGGTTAGGGGTTTAGGGTTTAGGGTTTAGGGTTTAGGGTTTAGGGTTTAGGGTTTAGGGTTTAGGGTTTAGGGTTTAGGGTTTAGGGTTTAGGGTTTAGGGTTTTTGGGTTTTAGGGTTTAGGGTTTAGGGTTTAGGGTTAGGGGCTCTAGGGCAGAGCGGCTTGAGGTTTTGGGGTCTTTAGGGTATAAGGCTTTAGGGGTCTAAGGTTTAAGGTTGAGGGTGCTGGGCTTTTTGGGTCTAGGGGCTTTAGTGGCTTTAGGGGCTTTGGGGGGTGGGGGGGGGGTGGCGGGGGGTGGCGGGGGGGGGGGAAATAGAGACAGGTATGCCACAGGGTTCAGTCATCATGGCATGCAGTGGCCTGTGCCCGAGGTTCTGGATCAGAGTGATACACTTAGCCAGCAGAGCTAAAAGAGACACCTGCGTGCCTTGCCAGCTGTACCGAGCCGGAGGCTGGTAACGCTCAGGTTTCATCTCAACGTGGTAGCGGAGCTTCCGGGAATTACCTGGAGTGCTCTGTACCAACAGAGGTGTCCAGGGTAATCCTTGGCACGCTCTGTTCGGACAGAGGCAGCCAGAAGCTCGAAAACCGGAAGCCGATCCGAGCCCAATCGTAGAGCCATGGCAAGTCACTCGTACGACCAGTTCGACGACTACGAAGAACCAGACGGAGAAGCCTTAGCTGCAGGGAACAGGTCACTGGAAGAGCTTCAGCGTCTTTCTGCCTTTCAGCAGGTGACCACCAAGGTTCCCCCATCTTATGATGGTAGAAGTAGCTGGTTTGCTTTCGAAGATGCCGTAGACGACTGGTGTGATATCACAGAACTTGAACCAGAGAAGAGAGGACCCGCATTGAGAAACAGACTTGAAGGTGAAGCTGCTATCTACAAGAGATTGCTTGATCGAGAAGCTTTGAAGAACAAGGAGGATGGAGTCAGGTACTTCAAGCGCTTCCTTAGGCCTTACTTCGTGAAGGGTGCAGCGAACGTTTTCCTCTACAGATTCCAGCAGTTCATGAACATGCATCGTGGTAGTGGTGATATGCTGAGGTGGATGACAAGATTCCAGCTGTCCTACCAGCGCATGAACGAATCATGGATGGACACTTTTGTTCCCCTAGTGAGTGAAAACGACCCCGTGGTGAGAGCCTATGTTCTAAGACTACCTCAAGAAGAACAACAGGCAATCACTCCCGAAGAAGCACTTCGCCGAGTCAACGAACAAGGGAGAGAAACACATGGAAGAGCACTACCCATCACAGCGAACCTCATTGCCCTGCTGTTCGTGACCCTGTCAGACCTTACCCAAGACCAAAGACAAGTTCTTACTTCTCTTATGGCGCACAAGAACAGGGCACTCACAGATTACAGAGTGGATGAGCTGAGAACAGTGTATTTGGAAGTGTTTTGCACCACGAAGACCACAGTAGACAACCCTCTTCTAGCACCCACAAGTGCTCCAGGAAGAAAAAGTTTTATCGTCATCGATGAAGGTACCCTCGATGAGAGCCAAGGCTACTGGTGCGAGGACGAGGATGATGGCGCAGAAGGCTTCCTGGACGCCTTTGAGGATTGCTTCTGGGTCTACGACGATGAGTCTTACACGTGGTTTCAGCGGAAGTTCCAAGGTCGTAAGTTGCGACGTGGAAAAGGAAAGGGCAAGGGCCGGAAAGGAAAAGGCAAGGGCCATGGTGGCCGACGCTTTTTCAAACGCAAGAAAGGGAAGGCCCATGCCGCCGAAGACGTCAGCGCTAGCGACTGGGCATGGAACGAAGAATGGCATGATTGGAGCTATGAAGCCTGGACAGAAACTGATTGGCAGGAAGGAGCTGACGACTCCTATGCAGCCAAAGGTCGGAAAGGAAAGGGCAAAGGCAAGGGCAAGTTCTTCAAGGGAAAGGACAAGAAAGGAAAGGACGGCAAGGGCGACCATGCCAATGCCACCTCGGAAGCCCAGAGGACTGCTGCCTTGGCAGGCCCAGGTACTCCGGCCATAGCTAACGCCTTTTGGGTGCAGCACCACAGTTTTGTGTCCGAAGCGGTTTACAAGCAGGACTCCAACGAAGAAGATGTTCCCAAGTCTTTTTTGACACATGCTTTGTCCCCTACCTCTATGGTTTTGGACATCGGTTGCACACGGGCTATGACCTCGAGACAAGCAGCGAAAGAGTTCATGGGTTTCGTGGACCATCATCCAGACTGTGGTTTGTGGTACGAGTTACGACCTACAAACAGTCATTTCTCTTTTGCCAACAGCGAGATGGCCCAGTGCAAGGAAAAGATTGTGATCTTCATGTACGATCTTTCCTACACGATTCAGTCGACCGAATTTGACATCGTTGATCAGGGCACAGTTCCCTTCTTGATGTCGTTACCTCAGATGAGGAACCTTCGCTTCAAGATCTCGTTAGAGCCTGACGAAGCCCTTCTGTCAAGTTCAGTTCTGGGCATGAAGAACCTTCCTTTGAAGGTTGCTCGAAGCTCACACTTGATGCTCGATCTTATAGATGTAGCCTGGCATATGTGGGGAGTTCGTTTCGATGCACACAAGAAGGTGAGTTTCTTCATGACGAACGAGCACCACTTCGAGTATGGCTACAAGTTGGTCACGAAGGAATGCTCCCCTCCAGGGGAGGAATCCTCAGAAGCCTTGGTTGTGGAGGACGAATGGCACTTGGACGAAGGCAACCATCGTCTAACCCGAGTTCACCGCAAGGAGCGAGTTCAGTCCTTTGCGCCATCGAAAGGGAATACTCCCATACCACTCGAGTACCTCGACACGATTCGGGAGACCACCATCAACTACAAGGATGGCATGAAGGAAACGCAGAATGATGAATGGAAGGACAAGCCTCCCGTCAAGTTTCCTAAGCCGTGGTTAGGTAGAACCGTTTTCAAGATTCTGCCAGGTGGCATAGAGAATCGCACCTCTGTGAAGGTGAGTACTCGGGGAAAAGGCCCCGGGCGCAGAGGAAAGCCTGATGACGAAGTCGTCAAGGCACCTGCTAGGAAGAAAATTACAGGCAAAAAGCCAGATTCTGGCTTAATGCCACATCCTTCAAGAAAGGAAGGCTCTCCTTTAGGAGAGGGATCCTTGCGAAAAGAAGGCAGCTCTTCCCCAGAAGAGGCACCTTTACCTTTCTCTCCAGGAGAGCTCTTTGGAGATGAGGACGAAGACCCATTTCCAGAGCTGAAGGGTAAGGGTGTCGAGACAACTAAATGGGATGATCAGTACTCTCCTTCTGAAGCTCCAGTGGAGCAGCCAGAGCCGTCTCCAGAGTCTAAAGAAGACAATGCGCCTGAGGAGCGCTTCGATCCAGAACCTAGGCGTATAGCGCTACCTCTTCCCGGGCAAGAAGTTGCCCGCTCTTCTCCGGCCTTTCGACGCATGATTGAAAAGCTGCGAAGTGATGTGGAGCTGTACAAGTTGCATGTGAAGCACTACCACATGAGTTCCGCGCAGTTTCGTAGGCGTACGTCCATGTTAGGCCTTCCTGAAGAGATTTACGAAAAGTACGACCGCATCGTCAAGTCATGCAGGGTTTGCGGAACAACAGTTCCGGCACCGCCGCGAGCCAGAATCGCAGGCCTTCGTGCCGCGTCGTTCGGAGATCTTATTTTTGTCGATCATGCTGAAATCAATTACGGAGAAAAGAGTTTTATCACTCTTTTGATTCTCGACGGCGCGTCTAACCTGCTTTGGGCTACGGCCCTCGTTGGACTCGAGGTTACCGAAACCCTTGCCGCATTTCGGAGATGGATCGAAGAGAACAACTGTGTTCCGAAAGGAGTAGTAGGTGATCAAGCCTTTTTCGCTGATGAATTCCTGGCATTTTACCGCTTCCATGGGATAACACCTTATCCCTGCGGGCCAAGAACGCCGTGGCCGAACAGAGCAGAAACAGCAGTTCGTCTTTTCAAAAAGACATGGGCAAAAATGACAAAGGCTCTCAGAGAAGAAGGTTTCCTTGAAAGCATCACTGTTAGGGATGCTGTGAAGAAGGTTGTTTGGGCAAGGAATTGCCAACTCACAATCTCTGGCCATTCACCGCTAGAAATAGCCACAGGGCGTAGACCGCCTGATCTGTTGGACGTCGAAACAAGTTCACCTGAACAATTGTCAGCTTTGGCCCCTCGAGAGGACAGGACCAATCAGGAGTTGCAACGCATTGCTATGCGAGCACATCAAGAGGCAAGACAGGCCCAGGACCTTCGAAGCGACCTGGCTCGCCGAGTCATGCCCTCAGATGGTCCTTATGTCAAGGGGGACAAGGTGTTTGTTTGGATGAAGGATGAGTCTAAGATAAAGTCAGAAGGAGTATGGGTTAGAGGCAAGGTCATGGGACAGGAAGGTGCGATGGTCATTGTTCATGTGCATCAAGCCATCCTTCGAGTGAATCAGTCAAAGATTCGTAGAGACCATGACCCCTGGCATGATGTCCATATTCCTCTTGACATGGACAAGGTACCAGGAGGCTCTCCACCGGGAGAGGAACCTGGTGGTTTGTTTTGTGAATACGAGCCACAATGTTGCGCTGAACACGAAATTTGTTATCACACGCACGGGGGAAGATTTTGTGATGTCCTTGAAATCGCCCCAGGGCCTACGGGAATCACGGCCTGTATGGCTCGGCACGGGAACAGAATCGGAGAGCCAGTTCACGTGGAAAGTTGGCAGCCAAAGGCGATCCAGCAGAGTATCGCCTCGGCATGGAAAACTCTGTTGCATGCGTCACCCACGCTTGTGGTGATCAACCCAACGATACCTGATTCACTTGTGAGAAACAAGAAGGCCATCAAGACTTACTGGCATTTTTGTGCAGAAGTCGTTAGATGGCAGGATCAGAATCAAGGTGAAGTTGCTGTCGTGGGGTTGACAGACCAGGGATTTTTCACATCACAGGCTGCTCGTTCACTACACTGGAGAATTGGCATGTCGTCGATTTGTTTCGGCCAAGACGAGGGAGCAACTCTCATGACGAATCTAGGAAGGGATTGGTTTGAGAGATTGAAATCACTGCGAGGAGTTTTCATGAGTAGTAGCACTTCTTTCTCTCCTAGATTTGTTGTTCTCTTGGCTGAATGTCTTCAAGGTACTGATCGTAGTGATTATCGACAAGAGAGTCTTTTCCAAGACCTCCTTGAGGATTTCGACGATGGAGATTTGTGTTCTCTGTGTTTGCGTGCTGATAGGAACAGTGAAGTCTGTTCAGCACTTCCGAGTACCTCCGAACAATCTTTTTTGAATGCTCAGAAGAATCAACTCCCTAGCGCCTTGCAGTTCATATTGCCTCAAAGGTTCGTGACGAGTTCTCTTGTTCAAGGACTCAGGGCGATTGAAGGTCTTGCTCCTGGAACAGAGCTGGAGGTGAATACCTCCACCACTCAGGAGGCTCAGTCGCTGAGAGGAGTCCTCAAAAACATCAGGACTTTGACACTTCCGTATCTCGAGTTTGAGAATTGCAATGTCTACAGGGGGACTTTTGGTAAGGTTCTTCCTGTTATTCAGAGACATCCTGATGCCGTCGTGATCATGTGGAAGTTAGGAGACTATGAACATGTGTTTTTCATGAACCTCGCGCAGCTTATCCCATGTCTAAGGGACGTAGCGGTGTCAGGATGGTCGTTGATCGTGTTTTGGAATGAGATCGGTCCTCCCAGGAAAAGGAGAGGTCCAGACGTGTCCCTGGACTTTACCGATCAGCCAGTTCCAGATGCACCTCCACCAGGCGTGCCTCCTGGCACCTCTAGTGGAGATGATCCTGAAAATCCTCCTGGAGGCGGTCCTCCAGGACAGGTACCGGGATACCAGGACTACCATGACACACCCGTGCCGGGTGATATGTCGTGGGATGAAGGTGAGGAAGAGACTCAGGGTGGCCCTTCAGGGCCGGGACCTGATGGCCCTCCAGATGGAGCGGCAATTCCGATAGATGTGGATGGAGATGACGGAGGAAATCCTCCAGGACAGGGGGCCTTTCCGCCTGGAGGCGGTCCTCCAGGACCGGGACCAGGGTTCGGGCCTTCGCCTGAAGACTTCGAGGATGGCGGAACTCCTATGGAAGTTCATATGGAGCCGCCGCCTCCAGGTCCTCCGCCTGACGCGCCAGGCGCAAAAATCTACTCACATCCGGATCAGCCGCTTCTCCCGCCTTCCAAACCGGGGCCAGTGTTTAGAGCTCCAATTCCTAAGCATCCGAATTTCCCAGCTCCTCCTGTTGTTCAACCGGCTTCGCCACGTAACGTGCCGATTACGCGTGCACGCGGCAAACATCCTGATGAGCCAAGTAAGCCTAAGTTACGCACCGAGGAACCGGCGCATCCGATTCCCGCAAGTGCGGCACCAAAACTGCGTTTCCCTGTTTACCCAAACAAGATTCCGGAGGCCGCTGTGCCTCTTCCGGGTCAGCCGTTGCCGGAGAAAAAGGGAGATCCGCAGGTTTCCGCTCCGTTTCCAGACGAGGATGAGACAGATCCGACCGCGTCTTCTTCACAGCCTAGCGGACCGCCAGGACTTCCCGTGGCGGAAGGAGAGTTTCCGATTCAGCAAACTCCCGTCGCGCCTCCGGCTACGGACGCGCCAGTGCCGGACTCAGACTCAGACGATAGCCAGGCGACGCGAGATTACGGTGAGTCGTCTCTTGCTTCCTTGGTCGAGGGGGAGGAAGATGTTCTTCTGGTCCTTCCTCACGATTTGAGTCCGCCGCAGTGGGCTGTTTTTGATGGTGATGCGTTTGCGTCGTGGCTTACTAAGCAGGATAAAATTAAGGCTGGTACGATCACACAGGACATGCAGCGTAAGTACGCCAAGGAAATCCGAGCCGCGAAATTGGACGAGTTCAAGAGCTACTTGGATAATGATGCCCTTCGATTTGTCGATCGCAGGAAGTTAGCCAAGGATGTGAATTTTCTCACAGGTCGTTGGGTTCTTACTGTGAAAGTCGACAAAAATGGGTTCTTTTCTAAGTTTAAGGCTCGTTGGGTCTGTCGTGGTTTTCAGGACAAGAATGCCTGGGATCAGCAGACGGATAGTCCAACTGCTACGCGATACGGTTTTCGTTTGGTCTGTCAGTGCGCTGCCAATAATTTCTGGGATTTGTTTCATTTGGACCTTAAGACTGCGTTTCTTCAGGGGGAACACTATAACTTGCAGCATCGCAGCGTGATTGTTCAGCTGCCTCCCGACATTGGTTTGCCGCCTTGGATGGTCGGTCTCTGTTTGCGGCCAGTGTATGGCCTCAACGACGCGCCGCGTCGATGGTGGAATCGACTCGACAAGTTCCTGCGGACCATCGGCCTGCAGCCCACAAGGGCAGACCGATGCACCTATGTAGGATACGAAGGAGTCGAAAAGCAGAAATCGGCAGCAAAGATCGCAGAAGAGGTAAGTCTATTCCAAGAAGGATGCTCTCCTCTAGGAGAGGAACCGCCAATAGGAGACTTACCGGGCATCATCACAGAGTCTCCACTAGCTGCGTTGTTATCTGCTTGTGAAGAACCGCCGTCTTCTCCCGACACCGCGGTAGAAAGGTCCTATTTAGCATACCCCGACATTGCGCAAGCCTTTAAGACCAAGCACCTGGTTGAGTATGACTGGAGGCCAGTCACTGATAAAACCTTGCTTGACTTTCTTGGTGGCGTTGCCCACAAGAAGAGAGGCTGGTTCCCTTTCGAGAACGGCCAGGCCCTTGTGTCCCACAGGGCGAAGGCTTTGAGAGGTCCTGAACCGACCTATAAGATTAAGGATTATCCCTACCGGGTATCTATCATCTTGTGCCAAGGAACCTGGTGGGTGATTGAAAAGGCTCAGGACCTTAGGAACAAGAACGAGCCGAGCTATCTCGAGGAGGAGGCCGAAGTGCTCGTGACACTGTTCCTTCCTGAAAGGGCGGCCTACAAGACCACAGAACAGCTTCCTCAGCTTACCCCTGAACTTGTAGATCAGCTCTTAGAACACTTTGTTGATCCTGTTCATGGTAGCCCTAGTAAGCACAGGAAGTCGGTAGGAGTCCTCAGCCTTCATGTTGATGACCTGATCATCGCTGGAACCCCAAGTTTCCTGAAGTGGTTCTTGGCTAGGGTCAAGGAACATTTCACCGTTGGACATGAAGACAAAAATGATCTTATGTTCACTGGTCAGAGGGTTCGATGGGTTGTTGACGACAAGGGCAGTAAGAAGTACATCTCAATTGATCAGAAGTTGAGCGTCTCAGAGCTCGAAGAGATCGTCATCCCCAAACACTTGAAGGACACTGATGTGTGTGACAAACAACTTCACACCTCCTACAGGTCTTTGCTAGGTAGTATCAACTGGTTGCAGTCCAGGACTCAGTTTCAGGCTTGTTACTCATTCTCACGTCTCGCATCGGCCTCAGCTGCACCTACGGTTGGTCACTGTAAGGAGCTGAACAAGCTCTGTCGACAAATCAGGAGTGAAGAGGTGGAGCTTAGGATTTGGCCAGTCCAAGGCACACCTCGCATCCTCGGCATTCCAGATGCTGCTTTCAGAAACAACAGTGACAAGTCCTCACAGAGAGCGATGACAGTGTTTATCGCCGATCAAAGGGTAAAGAATCGTAGGGACACCAGAGGCTCCCTGATTTTCTTCGAATCCACTAAGATCAAGAGGACTACCTTGAGCACGACAGTTGCTGAGCTGTATGCCTTGATGAAGTGTTTCGGCACCTGTCAGATGCTGAGGGGTTTGTGGAAGGACATCAGTGGTCTAGATGCCGAGATCCATATGCGAACTGATGCAAACAATTTGGTTACAACTGCTTCAACCACTCATGCCCCTGAGCAACAAGAAACCATACACATGATACAGATGCTTCGAAAGGAAGCTTGCTCTGGGGCCATTGCGGACCTCTCACATGTGCGCACAGAACACTGTCTGGCGGATTGTTTGACGAAACGGTCTGCCAAATCCACCAATTTGGTTCAGTCAGTTCAAAAGGGCTGGCTGAAGGAGATAGATGCTCATCCCCCCTTTAGGTCTCTTTTGGAACACAAAGCTTTTCTGAGCGCCTGGCTCCGGAAGGAGCTGTCGGGTTTTCAGTTTTGCAGCAAGGTGTGTTTCATGATCAGTTCTTGTGAAAAGAAAGACTGAGAAAGAGACGAGGGAGTGAGAGCGCTTTTTGCAGTCATGTACTGTCATGTGCACTGAAACAGTCACATGTCCTTGTTTGTCGCTGCAGTAGAGTTTAGGTCTCTTTTTAGAATTTGTGCCTGCAATCTCCGAAGCCCGTCGGTGCTTCCCACGCTTTAGCTGCCTACCGCTTCCCTGCTACGGAACCATGGCAGCCGCAGCGCTCACTCATGCCGCGTGGGAGCCAAGTGTCGGCTTCAAGCCGCAATTCACACCCGAGGGCGAGCCCGATTACAGCCACTGGATCAACTCCGTGCATTGGAGCTCAAGGCGGATGCTTCTCTCGAGAGAAGGGACCGCGTCAAGCCTCTACAGCGGCACGGGCAGAGTGTACCTTCCAAGTGCAGATGGCACGAGGAATATGCCTAGGGACGTCTACCCATACACCTTGAGGATTGCTGACAGAGATCTGCCTACCATAGAGGGCCAGTTAGCCTTGCTCTGGCACGTCATCCTGTACGAGGACAGGACAGGCAGAACGATCCTCAGCAGTTCTCAGCGCTGGGACTTCTACTTCGTGACGACCCTTTTGGGGTGCCTCTCGGTTGAGGAGTTGTACAAGTTCACTCTCACCACCCAGCAGGTAACGAGAGAACAGAACACTCCTTATAGCAGCACGGTCAGCGCCTCCAAGGCATTCTCTGCTGTGTTCCGCCACGAGGCCGTGCACAGGAACGATTTGGACGAGATGAACTCTCTCCCTATTGGATCCTGTAACACACGGAGAGTGATTCCCAGGCAGACAAACGCCGTTTGGTTTGCCGCCTTCATGCTCACCAACTCCAAGGGAAGGTTTTTCACCTACGTCCGTCCAGCTCCATGCTCGCCCACAGGCGAGGTAGGAGTGCAAGACTTCGCTATGAACATACGCCTTGGAGCAATTCAGGGTCATACTCGCGTAAGCTCAGTCCAAACTGAGGAGGCGCTGGGTATGGAAATCACCCTGGGAATGGCAGGTCGCCTGGGATATGTTTTCCACGCCACCGAGAAGTGGAACCACGACAACATCCTCAAGCAGGGGTTAATCACGGACGCTGGAAGGCCAGGTGAAAAGAGGGATCCGCGGTGCGCTGTGCACTTCACCTACGCTGGTGGGGAGGAGGCCCCAAGGGCTGGCACTGTCATCCGCTACGGCTCGAATGTCATCTATGTCGTGTTGGACCTCTACCAGGCCATTTCAGACGGGTGCAAGTTCTACCTGTCCGATAACGGTGTGATCCTGAGCTTCCAGAGTGTGCCACCGAGCTACCTGCATTTCACCTGGAGGCCCCCTCACGAGAAGGACCCGGGTGGACGCAGGTGGGAAAAACGCGAGGGACGCTCAGCACAAGCTGAGGAACCCTCAGCTCCCAGTTCAAGCTCTCGTGGCCCTGCGTCCAGCTCAGCCGGGACCAAAGGGAGCTCTGCCTCAGCAGAGGGATCCAAGGGTTCTGGAACAACAACGAAGGAAGCTGGGCCTCCTAGCACAGGCCCAACCACGGTTGGGGAAGTGCCCCACTTTGATCTCACTTCCCTTCGAGAGATCATTGAAGAGGAGGAGAAGAGGCATGTTCAGCAGTCAGAAACAAGCTCAGAAGGGAAAAGAATTCCTTTTGAGCGTGGCATGGAAGTTGAAGGGAGTGTAAAAACTTCTTTGACAGCTGAAGCAGAAAAAGTCAGGGCCCAAGAGGACCTGATCCGACAGCTTAGGGCCAATCCTTGGACGCTGTTCTACAAAGGCACCATTGCCTTGATGGAGGACAATGAGCGCAAGGTTGACTCCTACGGCACTGGCTATGTACAGGTTGTTCGATTCCGAGATGTTCATGTCAGTGTGAGAAGAAGCTCCAGCTTGATCAGGCTCTTTGGTTGCACAATCCTCTGAGTGGATACCCGGTTCTCTTCTTCCTGGAGGCATTCAGACTGGGGAAGATAGCCGCCAATGTGCTCATTGACTTTCAGTTGAAGGTCTCTCACTATGACCATCATACTCCACATTGGGACGCGGACTACTTCACCGAGCTCAGATCTAAGGCCGAGTCAGTCTTCACCCCTGGAATTCTTTACGGGAGAGCAAAGCCTGAGGTCACAGATGAGCGAAATCGAATGCCAGTTGAAGGCACAGAGAACTACGCTGAGAAGCTCGCAGAGTACCAGGCATTTCGGCACGAGCTGATGGTGGCCCAGGAGCTCATCAACATTCAGAGCGATTTCGTCAACCTCTACGACATGTTCGTGGAACTCTATGGCAGTGACTTCTTCTTGTACATGAAGGAGAATCGTGACAACCAAGCACTTCGGAACAAGTTTGTTGTGCGCGCACAGGACAATAGTGAGCATAGAGATTGCTCATTGAGGCTCCCGTTTGAGCCCAAACTCATCCTGAAGAAAATCGAACGCACCGTCGCTTCGTACCCAGAGCGGAAGTTCCTCTCTCGCTTCGCTTCCAAGGCCGTTCAGGACTTGCAGCAGTATGTGCAGATTCGCCAGTCCGAGGAGGCATTCGTCGACTACTACCTTGGCATTCCTGTGGAAGATTTTGAGCTTGAGAGAACCTTCGAGAACAATGAAGGAACCATCAAAATCGAGGAGGTCATCGAGGTCGATGAATCCTGGGGAAGCTCAACACGAGTTGAGGAACCCAAGGTGGCGCCTTCCTCTCTGGATGCAACAATGGAAGAGGAAGCGGGCTCTGCTACAGCAGAGGGACCACCACCATCTTCCGAAGCGCACATCAAAGAAGAGCCAATGCCCGATGCGACCGAAGAGGTCAAGGAGCCAGATCCCGAAGTCCAGTTGAAGGTCGAGGAAGGTGACTTCAAGGTGGAGGAGGAGTCCTCTACGCCAATGGTCACCACTGGGGAAACAGAGGGAAGCTCACTTCCAAGTGAGGCACCCTCGGGAACGCCCCAAGGCCTGTGGGGTAATGTACAGACTGTTATTACTCCGCAGGATCTCCAAGAGATCACTCAGCAGAATGAGGATGCTCTTCGATCCTTCGCCGACAAAAAGGAAGAGGCGACCCTGGAGCAGTTGCCCGAGTACCAGCGCTTCATTGATGAGCTGGAGAGGGTTGAAAAGGGTTCGCCCATCTACATCCTCAGTCGGCAGAAGTATGGAGAAAGTGATGGCATTCTCCATGGTGGTCTTCGGGCGCAGTCGGCTCAGAACCGATTTCGACTCCAGCATATGAGCTGGAGGGATAGAGCGGCTCCTGCTCGGTCAAATTGGAAGTTCCAGGTTCCAGAAGTGCCCTTCTTCGAGACAATGGCGACGATGCCACCGTTGTGGGAGTTTCGTCCTGCAGCAAAACAAGTGGCTTTCAAGAGCATTGATGTGAGGAGCACTTTTTCGACTGATGCACTTGAGAGATCATACAATGCCCATGTTGCCATTGCGGAGAAGGAGGCGCTGTTGATGGAGTCACTGGCAAAAACCAATGCTACGAGAGGTGATCTTCTGAACACTCTTCTTCGGCACTTTCTGGCCTGTGGAAGTCTCGAAACCACGAGCTTGGGAAGCTCAGCCTTTGCTGAGGAACCCGATCCAATGGCAGAGATGACGCATTTGGCCACCTCCAGAGTAGGTCTTAGCGTGATGGTTGCCAACTTGGGGAACTTCGCGAGGGGCAGAAAGGGCACACTTCCTCCAAAGTATGCCGACCTCATCTCGGATTACTCCGATGGAAGCTCCATCATTGTGAAGTTCCTCTCTCACTCCAAGGCACATGTTATTCTGCTGCAGGAGAACAACATGACGAGAGAAGAGTTGGACTACTTCAGGTCCAAGGGCTGGTTGTTCCGAACAAATGAGGCAGGAGATCTCCTCACTGCTGTCAGAGGAAACACCAAGGGTAAGAACAAGGTCAGCTTCAAGCACCTTGCTGGTCCGGTCCTCAAAGACCCTGCGTATGCCTGGATTCCCATCAGATATGAGATCGTCCAGATCAACTATGGAAGTACCGTTCCTCGAGAGAGAATGGAACAAGAAGACCTGGTTGATCGAGTGGAGTCCGCCTTCGAGGAGGCCGAGTTCAAGGAAGATCTCACGCGTGCAGGCATGAAGTCAATTCGTGTCTGCAACTTCCACGTTCGAAGTGAAATCGCACGCTCTAAGCCCGGCTTCTTGGCCGAGGGACTAGCTGCGATGGTCGCTGACTGCTTCCACTACCAAGTGGATCTGATGGGCGGAGATGGCAACATGTCATGCTACCGATTCGGAGGTAGCCAACAGGGGTCAGTGTCACACGACAGCTCAGCCCTTTTCTCGACGATCCAGTACTTCGTCGGCGCCTTCGAGAAGCACCAACGTCAGGACAGGTTGTTGATCCCAAGGACACGCGTCGTGACTTCGAACCCTCTACATCTTCTCAAACTCTACGAGGAGAAGCTTGGGTTCCCCTACGGCGATGTGGGCCACCTAGTGGATTGGACGACGTTTCCTGATTTGGACTGCATGACTGCCATCGTCTTCGAATGGGGTCATAGCATGACCAATGAGGTGTGGGCTGAGTACAAGGGCAGCATGGAGTACAAGGTTTCGGTGAGTGAATTCTTGCTGCACTCGACGAAGAACCACTTCCTCCTGAAGCCCTCGGACAATGACAGTCACACACCACTGCTTCTACACATCGCTCCTAACTGGATGAAGTTCTCTGAGAAGAAGACGTACAGGTCGAAGGAGTCGATCTTGCAGGCGTCCCAATCCAGGAAAGAGAGACAGAAGGCTAAAAAGCGTGGTGCTCCTGCCGAACCAGTACAAGGCGAAGGTCGTGCTCCACCTGGCAAAGGCAAAAGCAAGAGCAAGGAAGGAGGCTCGCTTCCAAGTGAGGAACCTTCAGCAGTGCCAGAGCCAGCAGCTCCTCCAAAGGCTAAGCCAGCGGCGAAGCCAGCTGCTGCGAGGAGAGAAGTCTCTTTCGACGACAACCCTGAAGTCTACGAGTACGAAGCCAGTGGTAGAAGGAGACATGAAGAACTTTGGGCGCCTCCAAAAGGAAAAGGGGCTGGTAAGGCCAGAAAAGGGGAAGGCTCGCCAAGAGGCAAGGGATCCTCTCAAGGCCCATACTGGTCCAATTGGTCGTGGGATCCTTCATGGAACCAAGGATGGAGTTCCTCCTCATGGGGTTCGTCTTCGTGGGGTAGAAGGTGAAGTTCTACTTCAACGCCTCCTACGATTACATCCTCATTGGTGCTGCTGTAATCCAGCTCGTCCTGTGAGTTGTGTCTTGTGATGCAACAGGCTTCGCGGTAGCGCATGTACAAAATGCGTGGGAGCCACAAAAGCATGCTTCCTCACAGGGAAGGTAGCTGTTCTTTTGTTTGGGATAAGTGTGTCAAGCGCGAACTCAACTCCAGTTGAGAAGGTGTGACAACAAGTCCTTCACCGATAAAAGAACGGAGACGAGCTCAGGGCTTTTTGTTTTTGCTGTTGTGAAGCACACCCTTATCGTTGACTGCTCTTGTGAATAGTTGCTGATTTGTATAGAAACTTACTGCTGCGCACTCTCGCTATGTTTCGTTTTTGGAACGAGACCTCGTGGCCGCCACTATCGTCATACGACATGCCAAATGAGCTGAATTTTTAAATTTGTGCCTGACTGAAATAGAGACAGGTATGCCACAGGGTTCAGTCATCATGGCATGCAGTGGCCTGTGCCCGAGGTTCTGGATCAGAGTGATACACTTAGCCAGCAGAGCTAAAAGAGACACCTGCGTGCCTTGCCAGCTGTACCGAGCCGGAGGCTGGTAACGCTCAGGTTTCATCTCAGGGGGGGGGGGGGGGTTGGGACGAATCATAGGGCGCATCAAGTTAAACCTGGAAAAACGCTGAACTTTCTAACTCTCACTCCAACAGCTAGAGTGAGAGTTAAACTCCAACAGGGTCTAGGGTTTAGGGTTTGGAGGGTTCTCTCTCTCTCTCTCTCTCTCTCTCTCTCTCTCTCTCTCTCTCTCTCTCTCTCTCTCTCTCTCTCTCTGTCTTGGGGCTTAGCTTGTGACGGTCAGACTTTTTGCTGTGGGGCGAGGAGATGTGTTTCAGCTTTCAGCATGATGTTCAAACCGCGGGCCGAACTCCACCGAAGCAACTACCCCAGACGAAGCCATGAAGCCCCAAGCACAACAAAATCAAAAACCCGTCACCCACTACGACAAATCAAAGCAGCTGACTGTGCGGGTTTGGGTGGAGGAAGGGCGTGGGTTCAAGGGGTTTGTTGCTGCATGGCCACTTGTGGATTGATGTTTCGGGTTCTTGGCTGTTGCAGCCCTTTGTGTCGATGTTTGATGTTCTGGGCTTGGGCTTCGCGCTCAATCCATTCTTGAGGCGGCAGAGAAGTAGGGCTTTAGGACTTGGGGATGAATTGTGTGCCATTCTTCATCACTGCGGATTCTGGGTTTAGATTTGAAGGGTCCAAGTAAACCCTGAGCCCTTAGGGCCACACCCTCTAGATCCGCGGGCGAAGCCTCAAGCTTCACATCCAAAAGCTAAGTCTGACAACAGTTTCGGCTTTGTAGGGTTCGGGGGGTTTATGAGGTTTAAGGTTTCGTGTTTGGCTTGCAACTTTCATTGGCGCGGCTGTGGGGCTTGCAGGAGGCCTTCTTTTCCGGCGTGCTCTCCAAGTCCAACGGAAGGGCATCTGAGAGAACTTTGTCAGAGCCACCCCCCCCTAAACCCTAAACCCTAAACCCTAAACCCTAAACCCTAAACCCTAAACCCTAAACCCCCGTCCCAGAAAAACAAGTTCGACTGCAGCTGCAGAAGTACGAGGCCCAGGGGCCCTGGGCTGCCCGCCAAGGACACGCGCACCTGCCGAAACAAGGATCTCAGAACGAGAAGGCCCCTTTATAGGGTTGACGATGGGGATTCTAGGGCCTAAGAGCATCCTGGTCCGAAGGCTTCAATCAAGTGCAGCCGAAGACTTGAGACCTGCATGTAGGTTAGGGGAATGAACTGGGCTCGAAAGCGAAAGCACCAGCTAGATTACACCAATTCGCACCTCGGTTTTGCATGTTGGCTTCACGGCTTAGTTCCCACCTGCACCCCCCTCCACCACCCTTTATCCCCAAAAGGTTTACCTAGAGATTTTTGGGCACCGAGCGGTTACCCGGGTGTGTAGTGGGGTGTGCAGTTAAGAGAAGTGAGAGAGTTGTTCCTGGGCCACGCCTGGAATGGGGCGGAGGGTATCCTGGACGTGTCCACGTCGATCTTCAGCCGGAAATGCAGGGCGAGGGCCAGCACAAAACCACTGCTCACCTTGCTTTGGGTCTATGTATGGCGTAGGGGGCTTTGGGTTCGGTAAAAGGAGGGCGGGTACAGTTTTTCGTGTGTCGCGGAGGAGGGGTCTGTGTATTGTTTGGGGGCTTGGGCCGTCTGCAAAAGATGGGAGCTTGGAGGTTTTAGTGACTAATTAGGTTGAGGGTTTGGGGCTTCAGGGTCCAGAGCCCCTGCGCTTCCACTCCTTCACCCAAAAGCCGAAACTTTGATCTGCAGGACGGTCACCCTGGGGCTTAAGGGTTCAGAGCCCTAAACCCTAAACCCCAAACCCTAAACACTAAACCCTAAACCCTAAACCCTAAACTTGCCCTAAACCCTAAACCCTAAACCCTAAACCTAAACCCTAAACCCTAAACCCTAAAAACTAAACCCTAAACCCTAAACCCTAAACCCTAAACCCTAAACCCTAAACCCTAAACCCTAAACCCTAAACCCTAAACCCTAAACCCTAAAACCCTAAACCCTAAACCCTAAACCCTAAACCTAAACCCTAAACCTAAACCCTAACCCTAAACCCTAAACCCTAAACCCTAAACCCTAACCCTAACCCTAAAACCCAAACCCCCTAACCCCCCCCCCCCCAAGAAAAACAAAAAACCAGAAGAAAAGCAAGTGCAGGACAGGAACCCAGGCATCCACGGCGGCGTACGGGAGGAGGACCTCCAGCGCCATTTCAGGGGTTGCCCGGCTGGGAGGTTCCGCGCGAACCTCATCCTGGCCTCAGCTTGTGAACCCGGGTACGTAAGCCTCAAGCCTTAAGCCCTGCAACCCCGAAACCAGGAACCCTAAACCATAAACCCTACACCCAAACATGCAAAATGCGTACAAGCATTGGAGCACTTCCCAAAAAGGGAATCCCTTATGTTATGTAACCCTACAAACGCTTCTAGTCCTGTTTACAGAAACCGCAAAGATGGTAACTTGCCCCTACCTTCAGGAACCCTTATGTGCCAAGCCAAATCCTCCCAAGCTCTAAACCCTAAACCCTAAACCCTAAACCCTAAACCCTAAACCCTAAAACCTCAACCCTAAACCCTAAACCCTTAACCCTAAACCCTAAACCCTCAACCCTAAACCCTCTTACGGGGAGAGGGGATCACTCAAGAACGCCGCGCTGCGTGGACACTTCGCAAAGCTCCCAGGCTGCTCTGCCACTTCGAAGGGTTTCACCTTCTAGGGTTTAGGGTTTAGGGTTTAGGGTTTAGGGTTTAGGGTTTAGGGTTTAGGGTTTAGGGTTTAAGGTTTAGGATTTGGGGTTGGGGTTTAGGGTCTAGGGTTTAGGGTGTAGGGCTGATGGTTTAGGGTTTAGGTTTCGGGTTTAAGCCTGGAGTCGTAATAAGTATAGTTTGGGAAATCCACCAATGCAATCCGTTAAGCCATGAAACACAGGCGCACTTCTACCTGTTTGTCTCAGAGGGCTTGAGTGCGATAGGTGCAACATACATGAAGGCAAAAGTGGCAAGGAGGTCCGAATATAAAATACACCCCCCTCGTCGAAGCGTAAAATGCTGAGGCGCTGTCAACGAAGCCACGGCGTGCACAGTTAGTGCCGCATTGCCTTTTCTACTGCATGTTCAGAGCACTGTAGCCCGAGGTGTGAATTCCAAAAAGCACACCGCCGATCACCGCGCACCGACTTCAAAAATATCCCGGCCAGCCCTAAGAGGCGGCGTATTCTTTGTTTGGTTCCGTTTGCTGGAACGTCGGCGGGGATACAGACACGGTATGAGCAAACACCGCAGAACACAACGCGTGCCGCAAAAGAGGAAAACAAGGCAATGGCAAACGTGTTGCGCAAACGCAAAATGTGGTGTATTACCACCTACGGCTATGATCACAGCGCCATGGAGTGTGGCGGTCTTGCTGCCAGCTGCTCCAGTCCCATTCGGTCCAGCGATTCTCAGAGCGCCAGTCTCCCGACCACCAAGCTCCGTGGTCAGACCAGCCCCACGTTGAGGACGACCATGTGTCGGCCTCCTCATTGCGAGGGGCGTTGCGCTCCTGTTGCCGGGCACGACGCTCATCCGCGAGCCTTTGTGCTGCACGTGAGGCCTCGGCGTCATCTTTCATTTGGCCAACCAATGTTCTCGCTGCGGAATGATTGTCACGAACCACCGCCTTCAGGAAGACCTTGATGTCGCCGGCCTCAGTCGCACGTGGGAGCTAAATGGTGCCTTCGCAGAAGGTAAGAATGTGGCTCACCCCCCTCGTAAAGAAGGCGACGCGAGAAAAATCCTCAACACCATAGAAGCTACCAAGCCAGGCAAAACCGATGGGCTCCTCCTGGTCATTCGACAATAATCCGGCCTGGATGAGATCACCGGCGGGCTTGTCGAAGTACACCATACGGCAAAGTGCCGTGTGGTCCACTTGGCTTGCTTCCAAACGACGGCTCGATCCGTAACCCAATGCTCTCTGTTCACGATTGCGGCCAGGATTCGGGAGATAAGCGAAAGCAACGCACTCCTGAATTGACAACAACCGGCGAGTCCATCCATTTCGGACCGCGTAAATGGCATAGTTGTGGTCAGAATCGAATTTGTCGAGCATGCCAGAGTGTCCTTGGCCACGGAAGTGCTTAAGGCTTTGCTTTGCCTGAGCAATAGCCTTTCCATCGACAGACTGAGCGCCGCGGTTGTCGTGCTGTCCTGAGCCCCGGCGTACCTGGTCAGCCGTCAGCTGCCAGAGCCGGTGGCCAGTTTCCTGGGCGATCTGGTCGAGGACGTCGTTGCGCTTGCGGCTCATAAACATGCGGAACGTTGACTGCCTGCTTCCTTTGGTCAGGAAACAGCCACAATGGAAGCAACGATGCTGCCCCTCCAAACGTAGGTTGCCGCAATGATCGCACTGGATGCGGGTCAGGCTCCCGGCGCGCTGAGTACCAGCCGCTTGACCAGAGGATGCTGCACCAACATCTGCATCGCCACCAGCGACGATTTCGATATATCCAGCAGTCGACCTCGTAGGCGATATCTCCTGGACGTCAATGTCGGTGTTGAACGTCACCCTCGGGCCTTCGGGAACATCTTCATCTGTACCCAAAGCATCCGCCGCAACTGGGAGCTCGACCTTGATGATTGGCTTGATCGCAACGTCTTCAGGCTCCTCATCCTCGTGTTCGTAGATAACCTCCACGGTATCTTGCGGTTCGTCTCCACCGGCGGGAAGAGTGAAACCGGCCTCCTCAGATTGAGGGGCATCAGTTTCCTCGACTCTGCTCCAGATGACGGTGTCAGACGCCGTGTCCCGTATGTACAGCACGCAGCTGCCAGGGACCGACTGACTTGAGAGTACACCTTCTGATCTGGAGTAAAAGAGCCCCACGCCAAGTCGGAGGGCCTCACGTGTGTCAACCACGAGCTCAAAAGGACGATCGGCACGTACACCAGCACGATTTTCGTGATGTCCGACTTCGCGATCAGAAAAATACACATGGGCGTTGGCTGTTCGGTAGCCGGGGTAGAAAGCTGATTGCACAATCTTGAAAGCGCGGTCCTTGAATGTTCTGTGGTAGAGACGTTTGGGAGTCTCTTCCCAGCAAAGGACCGGCCTACCTTCGAAGGTGGCGTCGTGGTCACTCATCTCATTCTTCGGGATACACGACAGCCAGCAGTCGCAAATTTGCTCGTCGGAGGCAGTCTCCATCAAACCTTTTGAATGCCCCTGCCTTGCACGAATCAGCACGGGGTATCCGGCCAGACCATAGTAGTCGGCGAGTTGATGGTTTCTGTCGGCCTTGAGCTCAAAGCGACCCTTGTTGTCGTTCTTCACCATGGACAACAAGACGCCAAGGCCGTAGCTGGTGCCGCAGTCGTAGTTCACACGATCGAGAACATCACGGGTCCGACACCAAAGCTCCGAGTCGTGCATGTCGTCGTAGATTTTGCCTCTAACGACCCCGGTCACATAGTTGCGAGTCCCACGTGGAATTGGCACAGCGGAAAAATTGGGGAGGTCCTCAGGAGACAGGATCACCCAGTCGGCCTCATCATCAGATGGGCGTTGTGCGATCGTGTCCCAGTCGAGGCCCAACATGTCGACGAGCTGGAAGTCATCGGACACCCTAAGGTATCCTGTGGGGATAACTTCGTCGCCGCTTCCGCTGGTCTTCGCCTTCTTCGGCTGTGATGGCCCAATCTCTGCGGCTGCGGCTGAAGAAGATGCAGACGATGCTTTGTCGAACACTTCGCCGCGCCCAAGCAAACGTTGCTTGGTTGCCTCAGGGTCCCGGTTTGTTGCAGCCCGAGATGCAGCGATGACGGCCTCCCCAGGACGGGGGGCGTTGTCAACTGCTTCCTGCTGGCTAGCCTCAAACTGGTCCTTTGGGACGTATTCGCCGCTTTCCAATCGGACCATGTTGGGGAACTCGCGGTCCTGCAAGCGGATTGGTGCCCCAGTTGGGAAGCTCTCCTCTGGGCCATCAAAATAGACGTCGTCCCACGGATCGGCCTCGACCAGTGGCTGAAAGACTTCTCTTGCCCTCGTCCTCTGCAGTCTCTTGAAGATCTGGTCGTCAATCTGCGCGCCCACGGCGAACCGAGCATTCGGTCGCGGGACGTGCTGGTAATTCACCAGTGTGCGATCCAGGTCCTCAGTGCGGAAAAACGAGCATTGATGGCGCAGCACCATGATTCGAGCCGTGGCTCCAATCCACCGAAGCAGTTGCCGTCGATGATTGGTGTCCTCAAGGAAGTGATATGAGTCGTACTTCCTGATTTGGGTTGCAGGCACGTTGAAGTTTTTCACGGCCAGCCCAATTTGGGCGGCATAGTCAAGGATCTCCTCCATCAAAGTGCCCCACTCTCGCGGGAGAAAGTAGGCCTTGTGGTCCGTCGCAGAGGTGAGGAGGACGGTGCCAACGTGGGGGCGCTTCTGGAGTTCCTTGAGCTTGTGCAACTCACGCAGAATTTTGGGGCCTATGAAGCTCCACTGTCCTTGCGCGACATGCGGCCTTCCCCTCCATTTCTCTGTTGAAGGTTTATAGTTCGGATCCAAGAACAGCCCCTTTTCGCCCACAAGTTCATTTGCGTTCCAGACGATCATCACATCCACCGACAAGGTCTTGTCGATTGCACCAGCCCTCTCCCACGTGTTGATCTTGTCAACGGCGAGCTGTACCAGCCGCGTGAGATTGGACCCCCATGACGGGATGTACTCGACTCCTTGAAAGTCGGGAAACACATTGGTGCGGTTGACGGTGATGTCGGCGTGCAAATCGGTCTTGTAGTTCCCCTCAGTCAGGAAAGTGGTAGACGAGTCAGCAACGATGATCAATGAGCGCAAGCGGCCACGAATGTGTTCGGGCTGGAGCATGGCAAGGCCTTGATCACTAAGTAAGCCGACTTTTGCCACATTCCCGCATTCCGCGGGGTTCTTGAAGGCAAATTCACAAAGTACAGGACGCGGCACATATTTGTAAAACTCGTTCACGGCGTGCTCGCCGTCCTCCAGTGCTGCCATGGTCCGATATTCCGAACAAAGAGCGGTCTCAGTGAGACGACGTGCCCACCAGCTGAAAAGCACCTCCGTTGGTGCAACGATGCCAGCGGTGGTTCGCTCCATGTTCGGCGAGCAGTGGACTGCCGCGATGGCGCAGCAGGCAACTAAGGTGTTTGTAGTCCCGAAATTACACGTGCTGGTTTCGGCGCGAGTCTGCGACAAAGTGTTGATAGCACATGCGGAACGTTTCGATAAACTGTCACAAAACACTTTCCAATCATGGTGAATGCAATCAGTCATGATGTAAGTGTAGCTCTCAGAGTTCCTAAGGTCCTTGCCCCTAGACTCTCCGTTGTTTGTGATTGTGATCACACCTGTGAGCTGCCAGCCGCTGCATTGGAACAGAGGATGCAACGATCCATGCCTTCCTTAGTGGGAGTCCTTGGTGATCCAAGATCCCTAGCATGCATCCGTCACAACGATACAGTTCAAGATCGTAATCCTGAATCAGCTTTTGCACTTCACCCCACTTCCAATAGTCACACTCTTTTGGGAGCTCGAAAGCAACCTGTGGTTTGAAAGTTTTCATTCTGCGCAAGAGAGACTTGAGCTGTTTCAACAGTTCAAGGAACAAACTTTGGTGTTGCTGCCATTTGGGGCTGTTAGGAGTCATTCTGTTCCACGGACAACCACCCGTACACGGAAGCGACGCGAATACGAGAATCGGCTTAAATGCTCCCCCCCTCGTCGCAGAGGGTTCGGATTTGGGAAACAACCGACTTCAGCGTAGAATCCTTAAGGGCGTTTTGTTGGTCCGTAACACGAATGATCTTACAACCCTGAGCAGCCGGACGCGCGTCACCCAAGCGACTATCGGGCGAACAACAAAATTCAACGATGATTCGTTTGCAGCCCGACGGCCTCGAGAGATCTCGGGCAGGCGAAGCGGTGGCGGCCGGCGCAGGCAGCCTGAAATTGAGTTCTTTGAGTTGGGCTGCCTCGTCACTGGCAAGTGATTCTTGCGAGCGCGAGGAGTAAGCGACAATGGAGAAACGGGTTCCAGTAAAAGGCAAAACGCAGTGCAAGTTTCGGGGGTTAAAGACGAGAGCTTGGTTGTGTGTGGACACAGCACGTCCTTTAAGGTGCTTACCGTTGGGGCCAACTCTGACAATGGCACTATCAGATGGAACACTAGGGTCCTCCAACCACAACTCTCCACCTTTAAAATCCCCAACACTGAGTGCGAAGCTCATGCTATCCTTAGCATTCCCATGGTCCTTGTGCACAGAGGCACCAGTGCTGCTGCTGAGCAGCACGGAGTTCCAGGTGAAGTCTTTCGGAGCATGTGCTTGCACTACGCCGTTTAGGAATCGGGCAATCTGAGGCCACCGGCGGGTTGCCTTAGTCACCCCTTGCATGCCCCCGTAAGTCCATTGCCCAAAGATGTGATAGTAGCTGCGATTATCAAGCTTAATCATCTTTCGCTTGGTTTTATTGGGATACATGACTTGGGCTACACGCAACAAAGCCTTAGTACTAAAGTCGCGTTCCTTGTTAAGCTCTTCTGCGATCGCACAGGGGTCGTTCACCGGCTGCACCACAGGGTGAGCGTGAACGGCGGGCTTGTTGATGAGGTGAGCATCGGACTCGTGGACCTTTGACTTTCCTCCCCCCTGAAGAGGGACATCGACGTGCGCGATAAGCCTTAGTGCATGCTCCCATTTGCCTCGGTCAGCGAAAGGCTTGGTAAAGATATCAGCTACTTGCTCGGTGGTGTCGACATTGATCATGTCGAAAAGGTTACGTTCGAATTGTTGTTTGATCCACGCAAAAGAGATGCGTTGAGTCCGGTCGGTGTGACGTAGTTTTTCGCTGTCACCTTTAAGGAGGATAGTAATAGTGGCCTGGTTATCCTCAAGGAGTTGAACAGCAAACTTGGGGCTAAGATGTACCTTGAGGCCGTTCAAGTCGGCGACACTTCGTCCATCCGCCCTGCACTCACCGTAACGGATCTCATCGAGTTCGGGATCAATCCGTGCGACGATGTCACTCTCCCTTTTGTTGGCGTTGGTTTTCGGCCTAGCTTGATAGCTGGCGGTCCTGCCTGCAACCTCACGCCATAGGAAAATCCAAAGACTGAGGCTGGGCAGACCCTGAGCGCGAATACCTTGGTTTGCAGCCACAACCTCACTCTCAGTGCTCGAAGTGGTGATGCTTGTCTGTTTCTTGGAAAAGGCATTTAAGGGAAAGTAAGTGTTGGGGCCCACTAAGTAGAGGGCGCAACCTGATGTGGATTTGCTGTCATGACTACCAGCGTGGTCAGCATCGCAGAACATCCACAACTTACAATCTTGAACGCGATCTCCAATGAAACCTCTCATCCGAACTTCAAGTGAAGAGTTTATGTAGCTGATCAAGCGATGTAGAGCGACGTCGCAGTCGCGAGACCACTTGGTGACTCTGGACGCTAAGGCCTGAGTGGCACGTAACAGATCCCATCTAGCCATTCTCGCAGCAAACAAGACTTTCATGAGCACTCGGCTAGCAATCGATTGCAGCTTACCGGTAGGTTCGTTGCTTTCAAGGATCTTCGCAATCCGGTTTTCATGAAAGGGGGTTGCCACTTGCTTGAGGGACTTCTTGTCAACCTTGGCCAACTCGCAGTACCTATCAACGCATGACACCAAGAAATCTCGCATATCGTAATATACAACATTCGCGGGCGTGGTCATGGATGGGATCTTCCCTTGACTGATTGATTCAGTGCTCTTGAACTTACTCTGACGAGCTTCTCGCTTAGCTTCGGCTTTTGACCTTTTAGGTTTGTTACGCTTCGCTGCGAGAGCGTGAGAGAAGTCCTCGCCACTGACCTCAGCGATAGGGAAGTATGTTTTCCCTGTCCACCAACCTGATTGGTTTGCGGGGCCCCCCTGATTCAAGTCATCATGGGTAGGGTCCCTACCATCATCAAACACCGTGATTCGTTGACAGCCTATGTGGGGAAATTTCAGCACATCATCCTGCGTGGGCACGTAAAGTTTCCTACGGGGATAGATGTGGTGTCTAACGACTGCAGCTAGCTCAGTGTCGACCTCCCAAAAATCCTCTTTGCGATTCGGCCGGACTTGATAGTCGGCAGCTGGGCTAGCGTACTTCTTGTCGAAGACGTAGGCAAACGGGTGGTCCTCCCGGGACAACTGAACCTGATTCTGCTCAACGTGATGGCATCCGAAGTACCGCCCCAAGACTTCGGCTGGTTCCATGTCAATCACCTTAGCGATTAACTCCCAACCCTTGGAAATTTTGTCCTGAGGACCGGCCATCTTGAAGTCATCAACGTACACAACAAGCAGCAAATCTAATTCAGCATGATAGAAAACAGAGTGCCAAATATCCTGGTAAAACGGCAGTAAATCCTATACTCTCCAGTTGCTCGGTACAGTACCGCTCCCAGATACCGCCTGAGTCAGGGTGCCCGTACAAAGCAAGCCGGAGGGGACAAACAGGATCCTCATACCCTGACCACTCTTTTGGCCATCTGTTTCGGGGAAGACGAACCCACGTTTCGATTCCTTTGAAAAGGGCTTGTGTGTATGCAGCAATACCATCAGCTTGCTGTTTCACGTACCCGGGCTGGCTGCCAAACACATCGATTATCTTTCCGGCCTCCATACTAGCGGGGCTTGATCCTAGCTCGGCAAAAATGGCGTGGTCGTGGTTTTCATCCTGAACATTGTTGCCTTGAAAAACACTACGACCCTTCCATTTCTTTTGGGGATGTCCATCCGGGAGCTCGTCCCCTTTGACCGAACAAATCTCAAAGATCTTCCCGAAATGGGCCTTGACATTCTTGTGCTTGGCTTCAGCCGCCACGTCACGGTACTCCCGAACTTGCTTCTCGAGCCAGCAAGACTTGTCAGCAAGTTTCTTCCACTCACGATCCATAGCTTCTTTTGCTGCGGGAGTACTCTCAATCTCTTTAGACCCGACAACCCTGGCAACCAAGGCAAACATCTCACCCGCAACCTGACCAAGCTTCTCCCAATATAAGGACGCCATGCGCTCTCTATGGGGCTCAGGGTCAGGTTCAGTGACGACAGGCATAGCCGGGGAGTCTCTGAGGGCCTTGCGAGCGTCTTCCTCAGCTTCACGGGCCTTTTTGCGTTCATACCTTTCAATGTCAGCCTCCCGTTGTGCCTTGGAATACATGTGCCAGAATTCCGAAGGGGTATCGGGCGGCCTCTTGGAACCTTTCTTATCCCTGACCAATCTAACCCCATCCCAGTTGTACCCCTTGGGGACTTTCCTCCCATCGGGCATGGTCTTAGGGTCATGTCTCGGTAAGGTGGAGGAAGGCCTTGGGCTCAGTCGTTGCAGCCTTAGAGGATTTAGGAATGTCCCTCCCCAACCAGTCCTCCTCAGCTCCGACGTCTTCAGGAACGTAGTCCTCGTTTTCCTTAGCCACTTGGTCTAAGTACTCGGACAGACGTTCCTTCAAATCGGAGTCGTCCAGATTAGGTGCACCGGGCGATGACGAAGACCCGCCCGGCGTTTCCCCAGATGGGGCGCGTGGTTCAGTACCTTCCGTTCTGTCGCCACGAGCAGTCCTGATCTGAGAGGGCCGGCTTGCGGAGGCTCTCCTGCAGTGCAAGCTGCTCTGACCTCATTGGGAACGTAAAGTCCCCAGGCAACAACTCCATCCGCTTGGACCTCAGAATGGGGAAGTTTCCAATCTCGAACGCAAAATCGCAGCCCTTGACAGGAGTGACAAGATATTCCTCCTTCCAAATGAAGCCAGGCTGAATGTGATATCCAAGAAAGATTCCCTCAACACCAGTCGGCGCAAACTTAGAGTCCGCAGGAACGTTCTGTTTGGGGTTGTTCCAGTACAACACACGTGCACCAAAAGGAATCATTAACCCTAAAAAGGGTTCCCCATACCTGGCCTCCCAGGGAACAATTCCGTTGTCAAGCCTCTTAGTTGCATTGAGGGCCATTGCGTGGTGTTGGGCGGCCAACGGCCAGAGCTTGTCGGGGAGACCCGCCTGAACAAGGTTGGAACGTGTCCCTTCCAGAATCGTGCGAATCTCTCTTTCGATTACCGACTTGTTGGTGTCCACATATTCACGTGATGTAACATGTCGAACACCAAGGCTTTTGATAGCTGCATGAAGTTCAGGTGCGTTGTCGGAGTAGAAAACCCCAACTGTGTCTTCTTGACCTAGGAAGTGAAGCAGGTCTTCGTAACACTGATCGCTTGACTTAGTCGGAGAAGGGTAGACGTAACGGAATTTGGTGAACACGTCTTTAACAACCAGTGCGACCCTTTCGTCCTGGAACCCATGATCACGGAGGTCACGAGTGATGATATGGTCAACAGTGATGTGGTCCCCAAAGGCCTTAGACACAATGGTGCTTGAGCCCCCCTTTTTGCGGGCTTGAGGGGCCAACATCTTGGCGCGCTGACATACCTCACGGAACGGGTTTTTGGGTCTGTGCGAGAACAGGTGTTCAACCGATTTGGCTTCAGCTCTCAGATCGGCCTCCGCAAGACTGCGGGCGTTTCCTTCGTTGTCACTATCAGGCTCAGCTTCGGGGTCTTCGAAGAGCGTGAGGCTAAGGACAGGATTACCCTCCAGTTTGGCGGCTTTGTTGTCCAGCTCCCTAACATTCACTCGATCTTCAACCTTGACCCAAGAACCTTCCCTGAACAACCAAGTAGATCTGATTTCGCATTTCGGAAACCTTGGTGCGGCAGTGCGAAACGTCTTTGGTTTGTGTCCGACAAGTAAGTACTTTGCGTTCGGGTGCGAAACCCAACCTGGTCTTTTGAGCTTTTCTTTGGGGATGTCTATTGGCGGCACCTCATTTACGGCTACTGAGATCTCAGGATCGGGGTGCTCGATCACTGGATCTCGGTCCTCTGCTGCTCCTGCGAAAGCCCCGGCCAGCCCTATTGGGCGGCAGTTTTCTGAAAACCCTCGGACAGAATTGGCCGTCCGAGAGATCCTGAGGCTTCTTCGTTGGTACTTGGGGCGGCCATTGCTCCTCCCCCAAGGACAGGCACCATACCTCTCATTCTACACCTTAGTCTTTGACCATTGGGCGCAACGAAGTAAGGCGGCTTTTTGGGGTACCAATGGAACTCATAACCGTCCTCCATACACCTTCTTCCAACAGAGCAAACAGGAGGAGTGCTTGCGAGAACGTAGAACTCTAGCTCTTTGCCAAACTCCGGGAAGTCGATCCTGACCGATTTGTCACCCTTGACATTTCCGTTAGCAGTGATGAGGTTTACTTGTCGAGTTGCATTGCCTATCGGCTCTTCGCCAAAGTACATAGCACGATCAGCTTCGCTGATGAGGTCCTCCTCGCTCCCCGTATCAGCAAGGAATTCTAAGGGCGTGGCGATTCCTGGACAGGCGATCTCTGAGCTCTCAACGACGTGCTTGCACATCCCACACATGAGAGAATCAGGCTCATCACATTCTAAACGGCAGTCGGTTCTCTCTCCCCCCTCATGCCGGGCAAGGAGCATAGTGAGTTCCCTTGCGTTCCTAATTGCAACCTGAAGGTCATTGTTGTCAGGTTTGGGGCAATTTTCCGCATCAGCATAGCAAGTGTTGTACCTGCGAACTTTGTAGGAATGCTTGTACCCCTTCCCTTCAAAAGGAATTTCCCTGACTTTGGGCTTTTCACAAAACTTGACCTTCTTGTTTTGTTCTTTGATTTTGAACACAGTCTTGCCAGTCCATGGCGTCTTGTCGTTCGTCTCCCCTTTTCCCCCTTTCCAATCCCAACTCTCCCTTGCCATGTAGGGAGCAATGGGAAGAGTCTTGATCACCTTGGCTTTACCCTTCAACTTCTCAAGAGCAACAGGACACGACACTTCGGGCTTGTACATTGTACTTCTGTACTTCAGGTGATGTCTGATAGCTTCACCCCTTTTGAAATCCACCTCCCAGTAATCCCTCTCTCCATCTTGTGGGTCGCCTCCATCAGGATGGGTTAAGGCTGCAGCCGCAATCGAGATGCAGCATGCTGCCTTCCTGTCCTTTTCCTTAGAGCGACCACGGCTTGGTTTTCTGCGCGTTGGCGCAGGCGACGGAGACCTTGGTTTGTCTGGGTCCTTAGGAGCCGGGGCTGCATTTTCACCACCTGTGGGAGCAGGGCTTGGTTCCCTATGCAAGAAACGACACTTATCTCCCCTAGTACACTTGCCCTTTTTCCAAAAAGTACATACCTGTTTCTTCTTCGGGGCGGTGCGAACAGGTGACTGCGAGCGTGGTTTGTGCGAGAACTTGCACTTGTCACCCCTGGTGCACTTACCCTTTTGAAAGTCGTAGCAAACTGGCTTTGGGCTTGGTGAGCGACTAGGTGATCTAGACCTGGACGGGGTCCTAGAGCGAGACCTTGACTTCGAGTTGGATTGGCTACCGGCAGAGCGATCCCTTCCCCGGCCACTCCTTGACGGAGGGCGTTGCGGCCTTCCGCCTTCAAGTACGGGAGCTCCAAACTTGTCCCCATGCGACTTAGCGATCCTATCCCTATTCTTGCGCATCCTTTCACGGGTTAGCAAATCCCGAATGGACTTCAACAAGAGCGCGTAGGAATGTGAAGCGGAACCTTCCTTGGCCCTATCATAGATCTCCAAGTCATATTTCATTCTTGAGGACTTGCGGATTTGGCGGAGAAGGATGTCACGCAGAACCATTTCTTCTGGGACATGACTCATACCAGCGATGACTGACTCCCAATTATGCAGAAACGTAGTCAAATCGTCACTATGCAGCGTGACCTTCAAAAGGTCTTCTACTGAATAGAGCGACCCTACTTCTTCATTGGTTTTGAAGTACTGATCAAACATAAGCAATACCTGGCGTCCTCGTACCGCACGTCCATGGACCGCCTCAGTTTCCTTGAAGGTGAGCACCTGTCGAGATAACTCTCCCTTGGCGACCTTGGTAAGCGCGGCTAGGATTTTGGTATCCAGCGTGAGGAACTTTCCTGGTTCACGGAGCTTGTCATGATCAGCATCCTTCGCGTAAACCTCTAAAATCCAAGAGAAAGCTTCATCTGGTCTGTCTGAGGCTGCCCTAACCGCTTCCCGAGTTGCTGTTTTCCACGCACGATACGTTTCGGGGTTGGGGAAGTCCGGCAAACGAATGTTCTCAGCCTCTTTGACCTTTGGTTTGTCATTTTCGCCGCTTTTGTCTCCCTTGAGGAGTTTGGCGGCTTCCAGCAACGCTTGTTGCGTCTGTGCGATTAAATCAACTCCAGTGGCTGCCGGACTAGCCGGCGTGCCCATTGGGGCCGCGAGACCAGACACTCCTCCACCTAAGCCAGTCGGGGGCACAGGGGTTCCCGGGGCTTGTGTTGGAGCTTGTGGCCCCGCTGGTGTGGCAGTAGTTGCCGCACCACCAAAACCGGAAAACATTGCTCTTAGGCTGAGCAGGATCACGCTTGGCGATGAAAACTGAGGAGCTGTCGGCACATTAAGGCCGGCACTTTGCGGTACCGTTGCTGGGGTCACGGCCGGAGGGAACTGAGCTTGGGACGCAGTGTCCTGAGAAGCATTCCTGTCCTGCTCGAGTTTGAGCGCACGCTCAGCTGAGGAGAGTTCGTCCTGAAGAACATCATTTTGACGCCTCATTTCCTCTTCACTCTCGCGGGCAAGTAACCTATACTGCTGCATTGCTTGATCATGTTCCCTACCAAACCACTCTCCCACCTCATTGAGGGTTTGTGTTCTCCTCTGCTTCTTCGATTAAAGTTGTTCGAAGTTGCGTGATCTGCGAACTAACGCTGGAAAAATGTTCCGTTTGGAAAGCGATGACTTGGTGTTGTTGTCGCAGCTCTGACACGAGATGATGATTGGCTTCGATAAACTGATATCGTTGTGTGGCAATCTCGGATTCGAGCTGTGCAACGATCTCCTCATGCTGTCGATTTGCTCGTTCTTCAACATTGGCGATTCTTTGATCATGAGCGTATTCGGCAGCCTGGCGGAACCTCTGGTGCCTGTTTTCTGCTTCAGTTTCAAGTTCACCGAGAAGCGATCTGGTTTGTTCCGGAGATTCACCGACCATGATGTTTTGCTGGAAATTCTGTCGATACATATGCAACTGTGGTGCGAACGGTACGGCCGCAAAAGGAGTTCGGGCGTTTGGCTCAAACACATTAGTGCCCGCTGCGCCCCCTTCCAGAGCACCGTTCGGAACAACTTGCTCAGAAGCAGTCTGAGGTAGAAGCATGTCGTCAGATTCCAGATCGGTTGCCACTTCGGTGGGAACCAGCTCGGGGCTGTCTCCCATACACCAGTGTTTGCCAGAGTAACCAGAGGCGCCGCAGACTCAGTAGAGCCTACGGCTGATAACCTATAGTTTGGGAAATCCACCAATGCAATCCGTTAAGCCATGAAACACAGGCGCACTTCTACCTTTTTGTCTCAGAGGGCTTGAGTGCGATAGGTGCAACATACATGAAGGCAAAAGTGGCAAGGAGGTCCGAATATAAAATACAATAAGGCCTGCAGCTACAAAGCAAGACCCCTAAAAATCATCAGGTTGGGATGCCGTCCCCCTAAACCCTAAACCCTAAACCCTAAACCCTGAACCCTGAAGCCTGAACCCTGAACCCTGAACCCCGAACCCCGAACCCCGAACCCTGAACCCAGAACACTAAACTAAACTAAACCTAAACCCTAAACCCTAAACCCAAATTAAACCCTACACCCTAGTTAAACCCTAAACCCTAAACCCTAAACCCCAAACCCCAAACCCTAAACCCGAAACCCTAAACCCTAAACCCTAAACCCTAAACCCTAAACCCTCAACCCTAAACCCTAAACCCTCGCCTCAGTGCTGCGCAAAGGGAGCCGCGGACTCCCGAGTCGCCAGGGAAGCAGCGAAGCAGCCTTGGCCGCGCTGGCCAACCTTCTCTTCTTAGGGTTCGTAGGGTAGGGGAATGTTCAGAATTTAGGGTTTAGGGTTTAGGGTTTAGGGCGCAGAGTTTTGGGTTTAGGGTTTAGGGTTTAGGCTGCCGAGTTTAGGGTTTTCAGTTCAGGGAGTTGCGGGTTTTGCGTTAAGGGTTTAAGAGTTTAGGGTTTGGAGCTTAGGACTTAAGGTGAACCAGGGTTCAGGGGTTCGTGGGCTCCTGGGGTTGAGGTGAATTTTTCAACCGCATAAACTAAACCCTAAAACAAAAACCTAAACCCTAAATCCTAAACCCTAAACCCTAAACCCTAAACCCTAAACCCTACACCCTAAACCCTAAACCCTAAACCCCCTGAAACCCCCTAAACCCTAAACCTTAAAACCCATCAACATGAATCAGGGCGGAGAGGTGTCGTGGAGCTTAAGCTCGGGGCGTTCAGACTTTTCTGGGTTGGGGATGAAGGTCTGAGAGTTGAGGAGGTAAACCCTAAACCCTGAACCCTAAAGAGGGGAGGGGAGTGAAGGGGAGGAGAGGGGAGCAACCAATGGTTCAGAGTTTAGGGTTTAGGGTTTAGGGTTTTGGGTTTCGTAGATAGGATTATAGGATGTTCCCTTACAACAACAAATCAACTTTCTGGCCATCTCTTCGTTTGGTGTACAACTGGTCACCTCTCGGCAACGTCCCAATCTTTACACCACCGTAAACCCTAAACCTTGCCCTAAGTCCTGCACTCTCTGAATCCTAAGCGCTAAACTTGCCCTAAACCCTAAACTTTTTTCCTAAACCCTAAACCCCCTAAACCCTAAACCCTAAACCCTAAACCCTAAACCCCCTTAAACCCCCTAAACCCTAAGTACGCTCCCAAGCAACAGCGGCGGAGCTTGCGCCGGTCGCACGTCGACCTCGAGTTTGGCCTCGCGCCGGTAGCTCGGGGGCGGCCGACCTGGTTGCCACAGGCGCCGGGCCAGCATCCTGGGGCATTTTTAAGGGTTAAACCCTTAAAACCCTAGACCTTATAAACCCTCAACCCTAAATCCAAAACCCTAAACCCCAAAGGGTTTAGGGCTTAGCTGCTGGTGCTTGCAAGCGCCGACAGGTCCGTTTTGAGATTCAGGAGGGCGTCTTGACCGCCAAGCCCAAAGCCCTATGCGGCTGCTAGACTCCTAGACTCCTAGGGTTTAGGGTTTAGGGTTCAGCCCCCCCGAACCTGCAAGTTAGTAGGTTGAAGCCCTCCAGTTGCAGCCAACTTCTCCAACAACAACCAGGAATAGACGAGGCCCCGAGGCTAAAAGTTCAGCTTTGGGCTTATAAGTAAGGTAACCGGGGACCTGGGAAAAACCTCAGTGACCTTGCAGATGGGGCTCGGGACGCCCTTCTGTAGGGCCTAAACCCTCAACCCTAAACCCTCAACCCTAGAACCCTAGAACCCTAGAACCTAAACCCCAAACCCTGAACCCTAAACCCTAAACCCTAAACCCTAAGCCCTAAACCCGAAACCCTAAACCCGAAACCCCAAACCCTAAACCCTAACCCTAAACCCTGAAATCCTAAACCCTGGTCCCCGAAACCCTCCTAGGCCCTGTGGGGGAAGGGGCCTCTGTGCTCAGTCCGAGTTTTGGGTCTGCACAGGGCGGGGCTGAAAGCTCAGCCGGAAGGCTTGTTTTGTGCCTTATCAACCCTAAACCCTAAACCCTAAACCCCATAAGGCCCTGTAGTGAAACTAAGTGCGCCCTAAACCCGCCCCATAAACCGTAGATAAGGTGCATGTAGCTAGGGTTTAAGGTTTGGGTCCGGTTTAGTAGGGTTTAGGGTCTGTGGTTTAAGGTTTAGGGTTTAGGGTTTAGGATTTAGGGTTTAGGGCTCGCAAATTATTTTCACTTCGAACATCCCCACCCTCTTTTGGTAGAGATACTCTGGGGTTGGGCACTCCAGGGACACTCTGGGGCTGGGCACTCTGGGGACACTCTGGGGTTGGTTGGGCACTCCAAAAAAATCTCTCGGGCTGGGCACTCCGGGGAACACCTGGGCACTCCAGGGAGACTCTGGAGTTGGGCACTCCAGAGACACTCTAGAGTTGGGCACTCCAGGGACACTTTGGGGTTTGGCACTCCAGGGATGAGCGAGGAGTAGACGGGCGAGGAGAAGAGTTCCGGGCGAGGAGAAGAGTTCCGGGGCGAGGAGAAGAGTGGAATTTAAAATCTAACAACCCCACACCAAGGGTGGGGAGCAAACAGCTCTTCTGACCGAGGCTCGCAGTGACCGCCACCGCGGCCGTGCTGCGCACCTCTGTGGCGGCCCAGGCACGCACTTGTTTTTGGACCCTGCAGGTTTAGGGTTTAGGGTTTAGGGTTTAGGGTTTAGGGTTTAGGGTTTAGGGTTTAGGGTTTAGGGTTTAGGGTCTAGGGTTTTGAGTTTAGGGCTTCGGGTTTAGGGTTTAGAGCTCAGGGCTTACAAGGTTTCTGGGTTTAGTGGCACAGCTTTCTGGAGGGCTGAACCAACGCCCTTAACGTCCAGAAAACTTGCATAGAGCTCCTTCAATTTCTTTGAACCAGAATTTAAAGCATCCCAAGCCTTTACCCTAAACCCTAAACCCTAAACCCGAAACCCTAAACCTTAAACCCTAAACCCTAAACCCGAAACCCTAAACCTTAAACCCTAAACCCTGAACCCGACTAAACAGACTGAAGCTCGGAGTTGAGGGTGCGCAGCTTTCTAGACCAAGGCTTCAGGCGCTTTAAGGGTTTAGGGTTTAGGGTTTAGGGTTTAGGGTTTAGGGTTTAAGTCCTTGGAGGCCCAAAACGGATTTATGGGGCCGTTCAGCGGCGACCAGAAAAAAGTTGATTTGTCATACATTGCGTTGAGCTTTAGGTCTTCTAAACTCAGGTTGAGGGTTCAGGGTTTGGGGACCCTAAACCCTCATCCTAAAACCTAAACCCTAAACCCTAAACCCTAAACCCTAAACCCTAAACCCTAAACCCTAAACCCTAAACCCTAAACCCTAACCCCCAAGCCCTAAACCCTAAACCCTAAACCTCCGAAGCCACGGCACCGCGGCAGTCTCGCCCTCAAGGACCAAGATCCGCTCGCCGTCGCCCAGCGACGCGCCCAGCGTGGCTGCGGAGGCGCCAAACTTCAAGGCCTGCTTTGTTGAGGGGGGTTTAGGGTTTAGGGTTAAGGGTTTAGGGTTTAGGGCTTAGGGTTTAGGGTTCAGGGTTTAGGGTTTAGGGTTTAGGGGGGCTTGGGATTTGCTGCTTGAGGGGCTTGGGGCGTTTTTGGGTGTGGGGTATAGGGGTTCAAGGGCCTTGGATGTCTTCAAGGTCGTTGAAAGCAGCTCGTGCTCAAAAGTGCTTCTGGAGCCACCTAAGAGTACTAAAGGTCTGCACGGGCAGAAAGATAGGCCGAGGAAACTGATCACGAAAAAGGGATTGGGATGCGAAAGAAAGGGCTGGGGCTAAGGAAGGCTTTTGCAAGTGAAAGGTGTGCCCAGGGTGGGCTTCGGGCTTCTTCAAACGATCCAGGCTCAGGGTTCTGCCTAGGCGTTTACGGTTTAAGGTTGAGGGCTAAGGGCTTTCTATTCTTAGCAGCTTCGCATGCCGAGGCCGATGCTTCCCTTACACCCGAAGTCCCCAACCCTAAAACCAAACCCCCCCCCCCCCCCCAGCCCCAGGAACAGACAAAACAACAAGGGTGCCCATGAAGGGCGCAGGGCTTAGGCGATCTACAGTAGGGTCCACAGTCTTGGTGTTCTTTTCTCACACTTTTTTTTTTTTTTTGGGGGGGGGGGGGGGGTTCTGAGGCAAAACCCTGGACCCCTAAACCGTAAACCCATGAACCTAAACCTACATAGGGTTTCGGGACTACCTTAACCCAACACCCCGAGGCCTCCACACGGCAATCCTCCTCAAGGCCTTCCTTGGGCAAGGAGGGCTTCGGTCTGAAGGGTGCGGGATTTATGTGAACTGTCACGCGGACACTCCTGAAGCACCCCATTAAGGTACCCACAATTTCGGAGGGAAACCCCCCGCAGCCCACGTCGTCCGGTGCGGAATCCGAGGTCATTGCACGAAACCGTGCATGACACAGGAATGAACTTATTATGTCAATTGCAAGAGCACTTGTCGAAAAGTCGGTTACTGTACACTGTACGTGCAGAGGCTGCCTGCACAACTTTAGGCTTGGGAATAAGTGCACATGAGCAATTGGACAGAAATTCATCCAAAAGATTTGATTGATCGGAACAATCCATCCGCAGATGGCCACAAAGCGAGCGTACCATATGTGTGTATATATATAAAAGCCTGTAAATATATACATATAATATGTGTATATATTTGTTTATATAGATTTCAAAGGTTTATTGGGGCCTTGCGACTGCCTACACCACAAGCTCCAAAAAAAAAACTAAAACCCCTAAAAGCCCCTAGCGCTGAGCCCTGAACCCAAAAACACCGAAAACCCAAAAACCCGAGAACCCTAAAGCCTCAAAGCCCCTAACCCCAGACACAAAAAAGTGCTTATCCAACGACTGCAACCAGGATACAGGGACCAAGAGCTGCGCGCACCTCGGCGCTAAGGCCTCCGGAAGCTTTATAGGGCGTTTGGGGCTGTTTTTTTCGGCGTTTTTGGGTTTAGGACTTTTAAAGCTTGTAGGGCTTGTAGGGTTTATAAGGGGGTTTGCAAGGTGAAAGCGTGTTGATTTAGCGTCTACACGGTTGTGAGGGCTTAAGGGCTTATGGAGCTCAACAGAATGGCACTTCTTTGTCGGTGTCGTAGTTCGGTTCTGAAGGAGTTGGGGCCTTATAAACCCTAAACCCTAAACCCTGGCTTCTGGAGCACAATTCAGGGCTTTCGGGCTCAGGGGCGCAAGGGGCTCGAAGGCTGCGAGGAACTCAATCTGAAACCCAGAAAAACAGCGCAAAGTACAATTTTTTAAAGCCGAAAAAGGCATGCAGCAAAAGCTGTGCATGTGTATGTGTGTAGATATGTCCCTTTCTAACATAAATGTATATTATATATATATATATGTACAGATATATATATATATATTCTATGTTCTATATATATATATATGATGTATGTAATAGATATATTTATTCTATGTAATCATTAATACTACATTATGTCTGTAAGCAAGCCCTAAACCACCCAAAGCCTTCCTCCGAGCCCGCAGAGGCTTTCTTCGGCTTCCGGGGCCTCGGGCACTCGATCCAGCTCGGCGAGCAGCAGCTCCAAGCCGTCCTCTTGGGCTCAGGGTTTAGGGTTAGGGTTTGGGGTTTTAGGGTTTTCGGGTTTTACGGTTTTAGGGGTTTAGGGTTTTAGGGTTTAGGTTTTAGGGCTTCAGGGTTTTAGGGTTTTAGGGTTTTAGGGTTTAGGGTTTAGGGTTTAGGGTTTTAGAGTTTGGGTTTTAGCGTCTAGGTTTTAGGATTATAGGGTTCAGGGTGTAGGGTTCAGGGTTTAGGGTGAAATTTGGGAAGCTTCTTGGAAAAGGGGCAGAACAAGCAATCCAAACCCCAAGCCCTGAGCCCTAAACCCTGAGCCCTAAATCGTGCCTAAACCCTACAAACCCTGAACCCTGAGTCCCTGACCGTCCTAGACCCTCAACCCAAACGACAACAAAGAGTCCAGGCCCCCGGGTTCATCCAAAAAGTAGATCCCTTTCAGGGTTCCTAAGAATGACCCGATAGTAGTAGAGGTACTATTTGGGGGCTTACGAAAATAGTAGCGTTCCCTTAGAGTAAGGACGGCAATAAGGAATTTCGGAAGCTCCCATTTGGGGGTTCTACTTTTGTGGATCCTTCCAGGAATCTGGGAAAGCGCCAAGAGGTACTTGCAGCCCCCGGCAGTCCCTGAGCTCGGTGGGCGGCCCACGCAGTTCAACCAGGCGGTCCTGTTTGGGTGTTTTCAACATTGGGGCTTAGGGTTTAGGATTTGGGGTTTGGGGTTTAGGGTTTAGGGTTTAGGCCAGGGCTTAGGGCATACCCGTGCCCCAAGGTTTTAAAGTTCTGCTAGGGTTTGAGGCCTTGGGGTTTTGGGCCTTTTTTGCTTTAGAGGCGGGGTGGCTTCCTTGTAAACAACCTGTAAGCCCTAAAGGCCGAAAGAAGCCGCAAAGCCTAAATCCCCTAAACCCCTAAGTGACGAACTCCGAAGCTGCTAGGGTAAGAACCACCTATCAGCCTGATCAGGACTTGTAGGTTGCTTGCCCCAGAACTTGGGGGTTTTGGGGCTTATAGAGCTTTTGGTCATGTTTTGGATTTGGGGACAACTAGGGTTCAGGGATCTAGGGTTTAGCGCTTCATGACTGTAGAGTCGAATGCCCCGGCCATGCAACTAATGTTGAAGGGTATTCCCCACACAATCCGGCCAGAAGGTTGATGTTAATATTTGACATGCTGGATTGTTCCACCAGCGCTGTCACCTCGATGGCCAAGCTTTGACTCATATTGAGTGCTGCTCCACGCAGCGGCAATATCAAATTGGCCCTCATTGCTTCTTGGAAACTCATCAGCATAGCGAAACCAATGTCCTGGATTGCCACGACCAACGGAGCGAATTGATACTTCGGATCCACGGACTGGTATATGGCTCAATAATGCGTGAAGCTGTGTTGAGCCGTGGACTGGGGTTTGAGGTTTAGGGTTTAGGGTTTAGGGTTTAAGGTTTAGGGTTTAGGGTTTAGGGTTTAGGGTGTCGGATTCAGGGTTTAGGGTGTCGGATTTAGGGTTTAGGGTTTAAGGTTTAGGGCACCAAAACCCCTCAACCCAAGCCCCGTACCTCCTCGCCGAAGCCCTTGGGTGCATCCGCACCCTGGAAGAACTGCATCTGGGCACCCGAATCCTCCTTGCCAGGGAGTGGCCCTACACCCCTAAGGCTCTGATCCCTAAACCCGAAACCCTAAACCCTAAACCCTAAACCCTAAACCCCAAACCCTAAACCCTAAACCCTAAACCCTGGACCCTACATTCCCAGCCCTAAACACTAATCCTTAAACCCCGCAAGCCCTACCTAAATGCCTTGGAGCCCAGAAGAATCTCCACCCTTAAGGTACCCTCCAAAGGGCCCTTCTCAGGCTACTTAGGGTACCTTCAAGGGTAGGCTCTGAGGGCGTGGAACTCAATCATAACTGCAGTCCTAGACTCGGTAACTCAGAGTTTAGGTGTTAGGATTTAGGATTTAGGATTTAGGGTTTAGGGTTTAGGGTTTAGGGTTTAGGGTTTAGGGTTTAGGGTTTAGGGTGCTGAAGGACCAGCATGATATGTGAAGCCCTGGGGCTTCAAGGGCCTCAAGGGCCGAGGGGCTTCAAGGCTCTTGGCTGAAAGAGCTTAAAGGCGTAGGCGGCTTCAGGGTACGTAGCCCTAAACCCTAAACCCTAAACCCCAAACCCTAAACCCTAAACTCTAAACCCTACATGGCTGGGCCTCTTTTGAGAGGGAATCCTGGAGTAGCTTTAAACCCTAAACCCTAAACCCTAGACCCCTAAACCCCTAAACCCCTAAACCCCTAAACCCCTAAACCCCTAAACCCCTAAACCCCTAAACCCCTAAACCCCTCAACCCTAAACCCCTAAACCCCCGAAACCCCCTAAACCCCTAAACCCCTAAACCCCTAAGCCCCTAAACCCCCTAAACCCCCAAACCCCTAAGCCCCTAAACCCCTAAACCCCTAAACCCCTAAACCCCTAAACCCCTAAACCCTAAACCCCTAAACCTCGAAACCCTAAACCCTAGGGAGCTCCTGGAGCAGCTTGATCCTTTTTCCTCCTCGGCCTATCAGGAGCCCTGCCGCATGCACCTGGGAGAACACTTTTTTAGGGTTTGAAGGGTTTTTAAGGGGTGTAAGGGCTTGAGGGATTTAAAGGGGTTTCAAGGGGCTTAAGGGGTTTTACGAGTTTGAGGGTTTCAGGATTTGAGGGTTTAGGGGTTTGGAGGCTTCAGGGTTCTAAAGGTTTGAGGGCTTCGTGGGGTGTGGGAGATTGCACCCTAACCACTAGACCCTAAGCCCAATGACTTTGGGGTTAAAGGCTCAAGGGCTTGGCCTTGGGGGCTTAGGGCTTAGGGTTTAGGGTTTAGGGTTTAGGGTTTAGGGTTTAGGGTTTAGGGTTTAGGAAATAGGGTTTAGGGTTTCGGGTTTATAGGGTTTAGGCTTGGGTGCTTTGGGTTTAAAATCTCTCGCATCTTGCTTACTTCCCCGATGCCCAAGGCAGCGACAAGCCTCTAAACTTTGACTCTCCGATGCACTCAAGAAAAAACAAGCCGAAACCAATACAAAGTTCTCAGCTGGAGACGCAATCTTGACTCTAAACCCTGAACCCTAATCCCTAAACCCAAAACCCGGCTTCGCTGGATTTAAGACCTAAGCCGTAGCCCTTGGAATGTTGGGAGCACACCACAAGTTACCAGTACTGGGTACTGAAGGCGCATCTTCGGCGTTAAACCCCTGACTCCGAGATCTGCTTCCATAACTTAAAGGGCGCTTAGTATTGGCCCTGAAGCTTGAAGCCCCGACATACCGCTCTCTACGGAACGATGACGCTACCCGTGGATGAAGCTTAAACTGATAAATCCCTAAACCCTATATACACACGATATACACTTCTCCCCAAAACTCATAACTCCCCAAAACTATGTACATTCTACACTTTCCCCCAAGCTGCGTTCATCATCACCCGCGCAGTCCACTCGCTGCCCTGAGGTCTGGGTGCCCGCGGCGCTGCGGGCCGCGTGGGCAGCTCGGGTGGCCAATCGAAGCGCATGTTGGCTCAAAGGCTGCTTCGGGTTTAGGGTTTAGGGTTTAGGGCTTAGGGCTTCGGGCTTAGGGCTTAGGGCTTAGGGCTTAGGGCTTCGGGCTTAGGGCTAGGGCTTGCGGCTTAGGGCTTTGGGTTTAGGGTTCAGGATTTAATTTAAGCCTCGCAGATGGAACCCTTAGCAGTCTACCAGCTTTTGGGGTCCGCATGGGCGTACTGTGGCTTTCAGGAATGCTCAGAAGTGAAGGGTATGGGAGGCTATTGGGGAGCCTGCGCTTGAGCATTAAACCCTGGACCACAAAGAACGATTGAGGGGAAATGCTTAGGATTTGGGGGGTTTACGGCTTAGGGTCCAGGGCTTCGGGGTGCCTGTAAGCTTGTCTGAAAACCCTAAACTGGGGGGGGGAGGGGGGGGGGGGGGCGAGGGGGTTAGTTTGTCTTGGCAATAGAAAGGCTCATTCAGGATGTTAGGGCTTATGCCACCCTGACCCCTAGACCCTAAATCATAAACCCTACTGAAACCCCGAATCCCTACTAAAACCCTACTAAAACCCTAAATCGTAAACCCTACTAAAACCCTACACCCTACTAAAACCCCTAAACCCTACTAAAAACCCTAAGCCCTACCAAAAAACCCTAAGGTTGGGTTGCCCAGGGGAAGCTGCAACTAGGATTTCAGGACTCAGGGCTTGTTTGTGTTTTACAGTAAAGGTTGAAGTCTTGGGTTTAGGGTTTAGGGTTTAGGGTTTAGGGGGCTTGATGAGTGGTTTGTTAGGCTTGAGGGCCTATGGTTTGCGGCTCAGGTTTTCTTGGGTTTCGAGCCTCGGGATTTCCTTTTTTTGAGAACAAAAACCCTGAATCCCTTAACCCCTAGACCGGCAAACCCTACATCCCTTAAACCCCCAAACCCCCAAACCCCTAAACCCCTAAACCCCCAACCCCCCAACCCCTAAACCCCTAAACCCCTAAACCCCTAAACCCCTAAACCCCTAAACCCCTAAACCCCTAAGCCCCTAAACCCCTAAACCCTTAAACCCTAAACCCCTAAACCCCTAAACCCCTAAACCCTTACACCCTAAACCCCTAAACCCCTAAACCCCTAAACCCCTGAACCCCTAAACCCCTAAACCCCTAAACCCCTAAACCCCTAAACCCCTAAACCCCTAAACCCCTAAACCCCTAAAAACCCCTAAACCCCTAGGGTTAAACCCTAGACCTCTGAACCCCAGAACCCAACCCCTAAACCCTAAGCCCCTAAGGTGCCTGGGCCACCACCCGGGCAAGCTGGCCGATGCCTCCGCACAGCATCATGTCCAGCTAAGGGCCTAAACGGTTTAGGGTTTTTTTTAGGGTTCAGGGTTCAGGGTTCAGGGTTCAGGGTTAGGGTTCAGGGTTAGGGTTCAGGGTTCAGGGTTCAGGGTTCAGGGTTCAGGGTTCAGGGTTCAGGTTCAGGGTTCAGGGTTCAGGGTTCAGGGTTCAGGGTTCAGGGTTTAGGGTTTAGGGTTTAGGGTTTAGGGTTTAGGGTTTAGGGTTTAGGGTTTAGGGTTTAGGGTTTAGGGTTTAGGGTTTAGGGTTTAGGGTTTAGGGTTTAGGGTTTAGGGCCTAAGTTTAGGGCTTAGGGGTACCTTATTGGGGTCCATTTTAACAGGGGATCCCACTATTTGGAGGTGTATATTAGGGGTCCCATATTTTCGCAGACTCCCAACTCACAACCGGTTTAAGGGTTTGGGGTTTTGGACTTTGGGATTAGGGTTTAGGAGTTCAGGAGTTAGGGTTCAGGGTGCAACTAAACATCATGGTCATATATACGGGAATGATAAAGGACTTTCTTTAGGCTCCTGCGTTGCAGGTAGACACTATGTAGAAAAGCCCCACTATACCAAAGCGCAACGATACGCAGAACCCTACCCACCTAGCGCCAAAGCCTTAGGGCCCGAGGTGCATAGAGGGTTTAATGTCCCTAAACCCGAAACCCGGCTCAGGGCCATAAATACCCTCAAAACCCCAGAAAACCGAAACAAAAAACCAAAACACCCCCAAAAGCCTCAACACCCCAAACCCGAAGCCCTCAACACAAACCACCCAAAGCTTGATGAGACTGACCTGGACCACTATCGCCGGTGGATCCTAGCGATTGTGGGTTGAGGGCTTTTGGTTTAGGTTTTAGGGTTTCGGGTTTCGGGTTGAGGTTTGAGGGTTTAGCGTTTAGGGCTACCCCAAGACCGAACACACCAGGGGCGAGGCTGTGGTAGGACTACCCGCAAACGCGCAAAGGATGTTGCTAACTCCTTCATCTCACTAAGCCCGAAAAGCCCGAACAAGCCTTGAAAAACGACAAACCTAACACAACCCAAAACACCTAAACGATCCTTGAAAGAGCCCGACCCTAGAGGCCCTTATAAAACCCTCAGCAAAAACTTAACAACCCGAAAGATCGCCCTAAAAGCCCACAAGGCCCGAAGCTTCGCCGGCCTGCGCTGGCAACGACCGGGCCGCCTTGGCTAGGAACAGCGCAAGAGCTGTTGGATCCTCGGACGGCGATTAACAGGAATAAGGCGAGACCCCTTCTAGAAGGGACCCTGACACTTATTCCCCTACATAACCCTTTTTATACCTTATCTAGTCCCTATCTTCCTAAGAAGCCCCTAAGTAACCAGTAAATAATCCCTCAGGTCCATGTAAGAGTCCCTCCTCTAGTCCGTTGAGGCGAAGACCCCCGGAAAGCGAAGCTTGGGGTTTAGGGCTTCGGGATTAGGGTTTAAAAATCTCCAGACCTACAAACCCTGAATCATCTAAATCCCAAACCCTGCAAACCCTATCCGCCGCAAACACTCCCAAATCCCAAACCAGATCCACGCCAAAAGTCGAGCCTTTCACAACTTGAAGGCCACAACAACCGCAAACCCTGAAACCCTGAATCCTGAACACCCTAACGCAAACTCCTAAACCACTCTACAAGCCCCCTAACCCCTCGCTGAGCCTACGGTACCCTCCCTGTCCAGCACCAGAGAGTGAGGCTTTGGCCTTTTAGGGTTTGACGGTTGAGGATCCCTGCACTACAACCTGAGCCACGGCATCCGGCCATTGCAGCCGCATAATTAAACCCTATAACTCCGAAGCGCCACACTGTAAACCTTAAACCCTGAACCCTAAGCCCCAAACCCTGAACCCGGAACCCAAAACCCAAAACCCTAAACCCCAAACCCTAAACCCTAAACCCGATAGACCCTAAACCCTCCCCAAAACAACATACCGAAACGGACCGAGTCGCCAGGGCTGCCTGCGTGAGTGGGAGCCAAGCGCCTCGCTCCGGGGCTTCGGACAGCTTCAGTTTTGGGAGTTTAGGGTTTCGGGTTTTAGGGTTCAGGGTTTAGGGTTTTGGGCTTGAGGGAAAATTCAGCGCGCGTCGAGATGTCTCGTCGGAGGGTTTAGAGCTTAGGGTTCAGGGTGCAGGGTTGCTTAGATAAGGTTTAAGAGCCATAGCAGCTCTGCTGAGAGAACAACAACAAAACCCGCGACATTCGCTTGGGGATCTCAGCCTTTAGTCTGCACTGTCAACTTCGAAGGCCGTCCAAACCCTCAGGGCTTAGGGGTTTCAAATTGAGGGCTTTGGGGGGTAACAGGAGTTTCAGGACGCGGACCAGGTGCCCTAGTCTCCTCTGAATTCTGTTTGGCTGCGCGGGGTTTATAAGGGAGACCCAGGTAATCCTGGACAAGCAGGGCGGCCTAGCGTCACTGTAACACGCACACGCACACAAACGCACACAAACGCACACAAAGGCAAACAAACGCACACAAAGGCAAACAAACGCACACAAACGCCTTCCAGCGCCAAGGCTACAGCAGCGGCCTCTGCACAAGGGCAGGGTCAGTCCTAATCTGCCAATGCCTCCCTGGCCCTTAAACAACCTCAAACCCTGAACACCTCAAACCCTACTACAAATTCGGCTATACTATCCTTCTAAGATCCTAAGGATATCTCTCTGATACCCGCTAAGCCTAAACAATTTTGATACCTTATGAAACATCTGTAACATCGGTGTGGTCCCGCATTTGCTTGGGGCTGTTAAACCCGGATGCTCTCTTTCTCATCGGCCGTGCAACTTCTAGCCTTAGCCTTAAAGTAAGGTTGAAGGTTGGGGGGTGGGGGTTAAGGGTTGAGGGTTGAGAAGTTAGGCTCTGATCCCTCAGAACCTAGCTAGTCCTGAAATTTAGGGTTTAGGGTGGAGGCCTCTCGAAACTCTCACGGCAAGTCGTTCAATGCAGCTAGCAAATTTAAAGCTACCCGGTACAATCTTCCTGCTTACTATGGAGAGTTTCAACGGCAACGAAAAAACTTGAACCGTCCTCATGATCCTACTTCCGTTGTTCGAGGATAAGAGAGGCGCCTGCTTAGATCGAATGGATATTCAGTGTAGCTCGAACTTTAGTTGTACAGAGATTGCAAGGGCTCACAATGGTGCTTGGATACCAGTAGCTCCTCAGTTTAGATCACTCTTGCTTACTCCCGGCAGGGTTTTTGGGCTAGTAGTTCTTAGTAGGGAATGAGGGAATGAATTACCCTATATCCCCCTATATAGTACCTTAAAGGGTATCTATAGGGCCTGTTATAATTCCCTCACTCCCGAATTACTAAGCACCATGGGCTAGTTTACTAAATAATAGGGTACCATCGAACTTCCAACCTCCGCAACCGTCGCCAGCTCCGCGGCTGCGCGCAGTGCAAGGGCGCTGCGTTGGGGATCGCCTGAACATGTCGATTGCGAGGTTCAGGAAACCCTAACCCTAAACCCTAAACCCTTAACCCTAAACCCTAAGCCCTAAAACCTAAACCCGAAAACCTAAACCCGATAGGGGTCTGCCCTCAAAAGGCGAGGCTTTGGTCGACTCGGTAGTCTTAAGTCGTCGAAGATAACACTCAGCATAGGGTTTTGGGGCTTCCTGTGTTCACGCAAGCCCAGAAAAGTCTGAGTTTACGATACATATCATGCTCATTGAAAACTTGCCGGGCTTCTGTGCAAACTTGCCTAGTAACATCGCGAACATCCTGCTTGCGCGTTCTTACGTCGCGTCCACAGAACCCTGTGTTGCAACGTCCTTCAGGGAGGGTCTATTAGGGATTAGGTACGGTTTCTTCATTCCCAAACGGCGAAGTTCGGGCGAGGGAGGGGGGGGGTAGGAAATCTAACTAAGCCCTGAACCCTAAACCCTGATCCCCAGCTTCGCCCCGAACTCCCCTCCCTAAACCTCTCGCCAGCGTTCCCGACTTACCTAAATCCATTGCGCTAAGCCCAGGCCTAGAGCGGTGTCCAGGCAGTCCTTGGCTGCGGGGGTCTTCGGGCTCTTAGCTGTAAGGCGTTAAGGGCTTGTGAGGCTTTAGGGTTTAGGGTTTAGGGTTCAGGGTTTAGGGTTTAGTGTTTGGGTTTATGTGGGCCTTACGTAGGGATCATGCAGGGAAAGCTGTGGTTTCTATTCGGTTTACCTAGGATGCATGTAGGGACTATTTTCGAGTCGCCGCGGACCCTCCCCGTCTATAGTACTCCCACCCTGGTCTGATGCCCCTTCCTTTTACATCATCATTATATGAATAGACTCCCTTTAAAGAGCACTCATCAAGGAGATTCCCAAACTAGTGCTAGGGGTTAGGGTTTCGGGTTTTGGGCTTAGGGCTTAGAGTTTAGTCTTAGTACTCAGGCCAAGGCGCCCGGATGCAGCAGCTGGCAACGTCGGGGAAAGCCTTTGTGGCGGCCCCCACGGCCTCTGCCAGCATGCCGGGTGGCATTCCGGGAGGCAGGGGCAGGGGGTTGAATTTCCGCCAATTAGAGGTTTATGGTTCAGGATTTTTAGGGTTTAGGGTTTAGGGTTTAGGGTTTAGGGTTTAGGGTTTAGGGTTTAGGGTTTATTGTTTAGGGTTAGGGCTGCAGCCCCTGTATGTTTGTGGTTGACAGGGCCTTCGGCGGCAACTCTATCCCTTTTTAAAGACCCAAAGAAACCCTAAGCCCTTCCCAAACTCCGACAAACTCCACGCCCCCAGGCCTTTTTGTGGGGTCACAGAGATCGTATACCTATTATCTAAACCCTATATCCTAAATCCGTTTTGGCAAAAAGGGCCCACAGAATACATAACCCCCCCCCCCCCCCCAAAGTAGGAGTTGGAGGAGATGCGAGCTTGGGGTTTAAAGTTCACAGGCTTCAAGCTTCGGCCCTGCGGTTCGGGTGGGGCTTCATCTTTTGGGCGGCTTTAGGGTTTTGAGGTTGCAGGGCTTCAGGGCTCTAAGGGTACGGATTAGGGTTGTAGCGTTTAGCGTTTAGGATGTATCGGGATCGAGGTTTAGGATGTAGGGAGGCTTAAGGCTTTCGAATGTATAATATAGAGGTTTGAACAATTGTAATAGGGTTTTGGGGGCTATTCTAGTACAATTACAAAGGGACGATAAGGGAATATTGTTCATGTTTATTCCGACCCCAAAATTGGGGCCCTTGACCCCGGTCTCTCCCCAGTCCTGGGCCAAGACGAGCGTGGAGCTGAAGGTGAGCAGAGGCCTTGAGCGGTCGATGTTGCAACTGCTGGGAGCCGAGGTGACCCCGTAACACTAAACCTTAAGCTGCAACCTAACAGTTTTGGGGCTTCCTAGGGTACTACAAAAGGAGCCTGAATAGGGTTTTGGGGTTTTTTTTGGAAAATTTATAAAGGGACCATAAAGGAATACTATTAGTAATTAGTCCGACTGCTGCTGCTACATCACCGTTTTGGCATGGGCTGTCTTTATGAACGAGGCCAAATGGCCAACCGCTGGGCTGGGCTCTCTCGGGGGAGGCGTGCATCGAACTGATGGACCCTTTGAAATTTTCTGGGGGGCAAGGAGCATAGTTTGGGATGTTCCCCCTTATACTAACAGTCCTTAAGAGGGATTGTTAAGGACTGCTAGTACACGGGTGAACATCCCAAAGCAAAATCCCAAAGTTGGATCAGAAGCCCCCCCCCCCCAAGAGGTACTCATGGAAGACTCTAGACACCCCGAGATGGCCCGACACCTGTTCTCAGTGTCACTCGAAGCCGGCTTTGGGTTTGATACCTTCAGGGCTTCAGGGCTTAGAGCCCAGCAATGCGTTGAGAAGACCCTCTCCAGGGAGTCCAAAAAGCTACCCTGAACCCACAACAACCGACAAAAGTCCACACAAGACCCAAATACAGGAAGAACTTCACCCCCTGAACTCTTGCCGGATGGGCTATTGGGCCTAGAATCCTTATGAAGGGGTTTCTAGGGTATAACAGCCCGTCCTGGTACCCCCCAAACCCAAAACCCTAAACCCTAAACCCCTCTTAGAAAGCAAGCCCGGCTGCGTTGCAGATGTCAGTGCTAGCTTCAGCTGCTGCTGCAAGTCAGAGCGGACTGCCTGCTGTCATCCAGGGTTCAGGGTTCATAAAGTTTAGGGTTTAGGGTTTTCACGAGGGTTTCGGGTTCAGGTTATAAGTTTTAGGGTTTAGGGGCCCCGACGCGCCCTAAGCCCTCAACACAGACAACCCTACACGTGCCTTTAACAAAAGCATGTTGGAAAAGAACTCGAGACAAGGGCCAGAAGCAGAACAGGCACGGCCACCGCCTGCTTAAACAATCCGGTACTAAGCTTATGCCAACGACCCAACTTCTTTTAGGATTTAGGCTTAGGCCTTAGGGTTCTACGTTTAGGCTGCTTGCCCAGCTTCCTAGGGGAACTCAGAGCAGCCGACATCCTCAGGCAGATAAATTGGGGAAAAGCCATACGACACTGCAAAATAATCCCCGGCCAGACCCTGGCACTCCCCGTACCCTGAACCTGTCTAGAACTTTGGGTCAACCCCAACCTCTCCCTAAACCCTAAACCCTAAGCCCAAAACCCTAAACCCTAAACCCCAAGCCCGAAGCTCAAAGCCTGCAGGTGGAAGACCCTCCCACCGGGCCTCCGCGCATTCCTTGCGAGCCAGCGCTGGGCAGCCCAGCTGACAAAGCTTCCTTGGGACTTTCGCGCGTGAGTTGAGGGTTTAGGGTTTTCACCTGGTTGAGCAAGCTCTCTACGTGAGATCCCTTGTGCTTCGGGTTTAGGGTTCTAGAGTCTATAGGGTTTGGGGTTAGGCTTTCCTGCTACTATAGAACCAGGCCCCATGCACGGCCAAGTCAACACAAAGCAATGCAGGAGTGAGCAGTGCAGAATCCCTTCCCCCAATCGGGTCTTCACCGCCAACGCCAGCGACCCATGCACAGGAGAGAGCAACACCCACCTCTGGGACTGTGCCGTGTCAAGCTGCGAGAAAGTAAAAGAATGCGCCACGAGTTTACTCTGTTGGAGCATACAGGTACCGCTTCCAGAAACATAGCATGAGGACAAAGATGTAGCGAACTGGCCGACACCCTGCACAACCTGGCACCGCGCCCTGTCAAAACGGAAACACCCAGGACTCAAGCTCCAAGCACCCCACTGGAAGCGAAGCTGCAAACGGCCCACTAAAATCTAGATCCTCGACACGAAGGACCCAGAATAGGTAGCAAAACCAGATGCCGAGTTCCGGCTTGAAAGGGTTTAGGGCTTCGGTGTCTTCCGAGCAGCATCAGTGTGACAGCTCCATTGTGATCTTGCTTCGCCTCTGTGCCACAGGGGTTCGGATGGGGGTCGCCACCGCCTTTACCATTACGTTTTCCCGCTCTCTGTACAAGCTACACCCCAGGGGCAAGTCTTGCTCTCTCTGGTACAATGCTGCAAGAAAGGCTCCCCAGCAAATACCCCCTTTGATCGTACATTGTCAGAATACAATAACATCCAAAGTTACACTACTGAATATTCCGATAGTTTCACGATGTCTAAACTTACAGTGCCGGAATATTCCCATACTATCTAGAAACACTCAACCCCAAACCCTAAACCCTAACCCCTGTGGGCATGCTTCAGAAGTGTCAAGTTGAGCATTTTAGGCGCCAAGTGCTCTGAGGGATTCCCAAGTCGGATGCACTTCAGACAGAGGGGGGGGGGGGGGGGCGGGTAGGGTCTAAGACATTTAGCGTTAGGGTTTAAGAGATTTAGGGTTAGGGCTCAGGGTTTGAGAGCTTTAGGCGCTGGTGTGGGGTTGTAGGCAGTTTGTAGGGTTTCGGGTTCGGGCTTGTAGGGTTTGGACTTCAGGTTTGCGGTTCAGGGTTTAGGGTTTGGGGCTCAGGGTTTCGGGTTTCGGGTTCTAGGACTTCGGGGCTTTGAAGTTTTGGGGGTCTAGTGCCCAAGGGTTTGTGTGTGACAGCAGAATTTGCTGGGTGTTGCTTATGTCACTTCCACACCACCCACCCACCCCCCCCCCCCAAAAAAAAAAAAAATAAATAAATAATAATAATAATAAAATAAAACACACAAAATATCTATCTATACACGTATGTAGGCAGAAGCTACATTCATATATATATATATATATAGTCTCGAGACTCTCTATCTCACTCTGTCTTCTTTCTGCCCTCCTTCTGGAACCCAGGCCCTTGACCTAGGGCCCAACCAGGTTAAGATCAGGTTAAGTATGGATGCCTGCAAGGAACTTCTAGTGAGCCTCGCATGCTGAGACGACAGCCCTTTTTCCCGACGCCCAAGCCCAAAACCCTTGCAACCTAACCACACTAAACCCTAAACCATAAGCCCTAAACCCTAACCTCAAACCCTAAGCCTAAGCCGTAAAGCCTGCGAACCTTGCAAAGGTCCTGGTGTCCCATCTTCGGCCCGCGGCCCTGACTCGCAAACCAAGGCCCGAACCACAGAGAGAGGAGGAGTTTAGGGCCAAGCTTTGTTTCTCAAGTTTCGGACTACGGCTGTGGGATTGCAAGGTGCACCCTAAACCCTAAATCCGAAAGCCGAAACCCGAAACCCATGTCGAGTCATGCTCGAACATCAAGCACGTGGCTCGGAATGGGAAAGCGGCATCTGCTCCCGCAGCCACCTCAACGCAGCTGGGCTTCGGAGATTTGGGGGTTGTGGCTTTTCTAGATGGCCCCAAGTGCGAGCCTTCATGGTGTTGAAGAAACTGAATACGCGTATGAATCTTAAACCCTAAACCCTACATATGTTTACTGTATCCTAACCCACACTGGGTTGAGGCCTTGCAGGCGTCGGGAGTTTTGACAGCGACGTAACTTCCAACATTATTTTGGCTTCTAGTTCAGGGCTTGCGGGGTTCGGAGTTTTGGGTGGAGCCTCATTGGTTGACTCGGCGCAATCCGACCCCCAACGTCATGGGTTTGTAAAATTGGATGTTGGCGTCAAAAGGCGTAAAACCCCAGCGCTGAACCTAGGTTAAGGGCGTTTGGGGTATTCAGGGATGTTTAGGGCCAGGGCTTTGAACTGAGCTTCACGATTTGGTATGAGTTTTTCAGGTGTATGTCCAATCCTAGGTTCTGAAGCCCTTCAGTTGTCCAAATAGTGGTCCCTTTTTTGGATACCTTAGACACAAAGGCCTGTAGGTCACCCAAGACACACAAAGGAACCAGAATGTCCCTCAACCCTAAACCCAGTCAAGGGTCTCTGGGCTCGAAGCATGGTAGGGCTCATACTTGTAGCAAAGGGGTGTTGAGTTTTCCTAAAAGAATACCCTGTGTGCAATGTGCAAAAACTCCTAAACCCGAAACCCAAAACCCCCAGACCGAATCCTTCATTCCAATATCCCAAATCCTAAACCTCAACTTCAACCACCCAACCCAGGGGCCCAACCCTGATCCATGAACTCAATATCCTGAACCCTAAACCTCCCCAAGCCTTATGCCCTTAAATCAAATATTCCACACTTTGAACCCTAATTTTCGCTTTCACACCCCCTGAGAGCCTCTTCTGCGATGTTAAGTGATGCGCGCGCCATCGTGAAGAGCCTCTCAGCATGGAGGATTCAAGGTTGTAGGATCTAGGGCCTGGGATTTAGGGCTTGCTAGGGTTGGGGTTCTAGGATTTCGGGTCTAGGTTCTGGGGTTTATAGGGTCTTGGGTTTCAATTTAGGCGTTCGGGTTTAGGGGTTGGATTTCAAAGTTGTTGGTTGAAAAATTCGGGTTGAAGGTTTCTGATTCACAGCGTCTGACTCGGATACTTGCGGATGAAAACCACAGCGCCCGAATCTCCACCATTGAAAACTTACCATCAAAAGCCAGAAAGAAAAAGTCTTACAGAGGCATCCGGACAGGCTACAGACAACCACATTCTGGAGCCAAGACGCCCATCCGTATCTGAAACAGCTCTTGCGTTTGGGTTTAGGGTTTAGGGCTTAAGGTTTAGTGGCTCGCCTGTCTCCCAGTGCCGCATCCTGGACGCAGAGCGGCCCAAAAACTGCGGCCTAGGCCGCAACAACTTCGAAATTGGGAGAATTTAGGATTTAGGGTTTAGGGTTTAGGGTTTAGGATTCTACTTCCTGAGAAAGATTCTCTTGCACCCAAATCAAAGGAACACAACTAGCTGAAACGGGATTGCTTTGGCGTCTGCACCACGCAGCTCGCAGAACTAGGGATCCAGAATCTGTGCCTTCTTTTCGTGGTTCAGGCTTTGGGGCTTTCGGGCTTAGAACTGAAATGCTTTGACAACTGAAGGTTTGGGGTTTGGGGCTTAGGGTTTAGGGATTGAGGGTGCATTTAGGGGTTGGGCCCAGGGGTGTGTAAAGGGTTTCGGGCCCCGAAAGGGTTTGGGGTTTAGGGTTTGGGCTTATGGTTTAGAGTTTGGGGGTGGTGTTGAGGGCTTAGTGTATGGCGTTCTCTTCGAAAATTCACTCAGAGCCTTTTGCCCGAACGAAAAACCTAAACCCGGACCCGAAACGCGTGGTCCTACACCACCCTAGTTGCCTAAAACTCTAAACCCATAGGCCCCTACAATCACAATCTCAGCAGCCCAGAAACCCAGAACACTCTAAGCCCATAAATCTGAACCTTAATACCTTAAACCACCACAAAGACTAACCCAGAACACCCTAAACCCATAACCCTGAACCCTGAAACCCCTAAACCCTAAACCCGAAACCCTGAACCCTAAACCCTAAACCCTCGCTACACTACAAAGTACTCCGAGCCGCGCATTGCAAGAACATGGAGATCAGCTGCCGGTGGGCGCCCGGCTGCAGCAAGGGGCTGCGCTCGCCTCAGGTTTGCTAAGAGGCTTGGAGTTTAGGATTTAGGGTTTAGGGTTTAGGGTTTAGGGTTTAGGGTTTAGCGTTTAGGGTTTAGGGTTTCGGGTTTAGGGTTTAGGGTTTAGGGTTTAGGGTTTAGGGTTTAGGGTTTAGAGTTCTGGGCTTTAGCGGGTCGGAGGAGAGGGGATTGGAAAAAAAAAAAACTTCTTCTGGATGCTGGTGCATCTTAAAGTTTGGAGATTACGGTTTATGGAGTTTGTACAAGGCTTATAAGGTCTGAGGGGTTCAGATACAAACGTCCCCCCCACCCCTGAACTACCCCCGCATGCTGAGGACCCATTTAAGCCTTAGTTTTGGGTAGGGGGTAGGATCCTCATGGGCAGGATTGGGGCAAGGTTTGGGGTTGGGCCCCCCAAGCCCCGGGTTTGTAAGGTTTCAGGGCTTACTAGGTTTGGGGATTAGGGTTTAGGGTTTAGGGCTGAAGTGTTGAGGGCTTGGGGTTTGGGCTGTTTAGGCTTTACAATAGCGCTTGAACATACAACAGCCCACCCTGCACCGATTCCTCGAACCCTAAAGCTCTCAATCCCCTAAACCCTACACCCGAAACACTATAAACCCTAAACCCTAAACCCTAAACCCTACAAACCCTAAACCTAAACCCTAAACTGACCCTAAACCCTAAACCCCAAACCCCAAACCCTAAACCCTAAACCCTAAACCCTAAACCCTAAACCCTAAACCTAAACCCTAAACCTTAAACCCTAAACCTCCTAACTCCCCGAAACAACGCCAGGGGCACCCAGAAGCAGCCCGTGCAGTTCCAAGAGCTGCTGGCTGAAGACGCTTGCCGCCAGAAGCCTGGTTCCAGTGAAGGGGCCAAGATGCCCCAAACCCTAAACCCTAAACCCTAAACCCTAAACCCTAAACCCTAAACCCTAAACCCTAAACCCTAAACCCTAAATCCTAAACCCTAAAACCCTAAATCCTAAACTAAACCCTGAATCTAGATCCCCGAAGCCTAGCTCAAAAGAACCCACTTGTTTGCAGGTCTTTGTCTTTGAAAAAGTGTGCTTCTTAGGCAGCCCTACCGCAATACTAGCGCTTGGGATCTTCTAAGGTATAAGAACCAGCTTGACCGCATTGCGTGCAACTGCTATCTTGTTTGATTGCAACGAGTCTCTGGTACGACTCTGGATGGACCCATGTCAGGTCGTGACTGATGCTACCTTGTCTGTTGCGCGTCAACTGCGGGTAGCTCTTGTACAATTGTGATATACTGGCTGGGTATTGTTTTTGCATGCTGGAGCAAACTCTTACTCTTGCTGGGTCGCTGTAAGGTTTTGCTGCGAGCCCCTACTTGTTGCTTCACGCCGCGCTAGGTTCCCTACAGTGAGCTCCATTTCTCACCATGTCCACTTGAACAAGTAGCTGCACCTCGAGGACCCTTCGGGCATGAAGAGGGCCTGGGGTCTATAAGCAATCAATGCTAATTAAAAGCCAGCTCGTGGCGACTATGGCCACTATGGCAACTGCAGGCATGGCAAACTCAACAGGCTTTGTCGGTGATGAGGTACAACATGCGCCGGAAAAACGTCACTGCCTTGCACTTTGGCGCCAGAGATGTGAACCTGTGCAACTGCTCGGTCCACTCTGCCCGCCTCTCTACCATCCATGGTCCAATAAAGGCTATGGGACGGGGAACAGACCTGCAAACCGTCTTCTCGCCGTTTTCGCCATGCTTCCAGACGACCATGACCACGTAGTCGAAGCCCGTAAAGTTCAACACAAAGCTGTCATGGAAGGCAAAGCTGCCATCAGCGGACCAAGCCCAGTCATCCGTCCGCTCCACCCACGAGAATTTCGCAGCCAGTTGTTCTGGGGTGGCCCCTTGTAGTCCAAAAAAGCGCGGCCTTGTGAAACGCGTAAAGTCGAGCTGACCCATGTGCAAGAAGGACAACGACAAAGATGAGTTCTCCATCAGCAATACATGAGCGACAACGTTCAAAAACCTTTTGTGAGCACTCCAATCAAAGAAAGATCTCAGCCAGCGTTCGAACTCTTGGTCAGCTTGTTCAGAATCCCGAGAATCAGAAACGACTTGGGCCATACCAAAATCCAGAGCCGTCTCCAAACTCACGTCCCGCCCTCCACCGATGATCAACACGGATCTCGCCTTCGTGTCAGTGACGACTGTGACATTGTCCTTGTCAAGGTCCACTTCAAAGACAAAGACATAGTCGGCTCTGTCCATCTTGTCCGCTCCGCGGTTGTGGAAGCCACCATCTAGACCATAGTTGTTGGTAAGAACCTGAAAGATTGGGGTGCTGGGATCGAGCTTCGTGCAGTACACGCCCCTCCCATAGTACGCATCCCCCTGCTTGATGTCAGACGGCCGGATGGCATCACTCCTCACAATGCCATCGTAGCCCGCCTTGTTGGTATAGTGGTAGACCCGAATCGGGGAGTAGCATATGCCTTGCTGGAAAATGAGGGCCACCACCATAAGCACGCTGGCAGATGCCACAGCACGAGCCTGTGAGCGTCGGGTGTTCACCATCGATGCAAGGGCCACCCGCCCAAAAAGTTCCGTGTAGCTGTGGGTAAGCTCTTGGCATCAACTTTGCGCCTTGAGCCGAAAGTTCGCACAATGCAGCTCAAGAGTCAGATGGCCTTTGGCATATTTGCCCACCTCGAAAGACGTCCGGGCTTCTTCCAGGGCTCCGCAGTAACCAGCTCCAGGCGCGTTCCTCCTCCTTCTGAGCCCTTTCCCCTCCCAAGACCGGGCTCTCCCAAGAGAACGTCCGCATGTCACCGGACACCGCCGAAGCCTCGCTCTTCAAAACTGACTGAGGCTTAAACCCTAAATCCTAAACCCTAAACCCTAAACCCTACACCCTAAACTCCCTCAAACCCCAAGCCCCAAGTCCCTGGCTTGTACCCAGAGAGAAGGAAGCCTTGGAAGCAAGCAGTCCACGCTAGCACTAAGACTTGCTGAGAGTGTCATAGTCTCACTGGTCCTTTGCCCCCGCCTTTCTTCTCTGATCTGTAGCAATCCTATGGCCTATACGGCTTGGGACTCTGGCTTGGGTACCCATCATACTCTTCTGACAGAATCAAAGGCAGGGCCTAGGGGTTTAGGGCCTAGGGTGGTAGGGTTGGGAGGTTTTCTGCAGAGCCAAGGTCCTGGCTCTTTGGCAAGGGCGGACAGGGCGTGCAGTGCCTCTTGCTGGCCGACTGGGGTTCGGGGTTAGCAGGGCTTGTGGTTGGGATTTAAAGGCCTGTCTTGGGTTCACAAGAAGTACCAACATGCCCTTCCTGAAGGCTCTAGCCCATTACTATGGGTAGTGCGATCCAAGGGTTGGGGTTCTGCAGACCCGCTCGGCTAACCTCGCGCCGGATCTAGATGCATCGGGGCTCCGCTGTGAAGGGTTTAGGCTTCATGGTGCAGGGTTTGGGGGTTTAGGGGTTTGGGGGTTTAGGGGGGTTTAGGGGGGTTTAGGGGGGTTTAGGGGGGTTTAGGGGGGTTTAGGGGGGTTTAGGGGGGTTTAGGGGGGTTTAGGGGGGTTTAGGGTTTGGAGGTTCAGGGGTTCAGGGTTTCAGGGTTTCAGGATTTCAGGGTTTCAGGGTTTAGGGCTTCGGTGCTTCAGGAGGGAGTCCATGCTCATGGCCTGGGACCTAGGCTTCTCGGGGCCTTCAGAGTTGGTGTCATGAAACCTGAACCCTCGTCCCTGCATCCATGGAGCAGAAACCCACATCGGCTGTATCTTAAACCCTGAGCCCTAAGCCCTAAGCCCTAAGCCCTAAACCCTAAACCCTAAACCCTAAACCCTAAACCCTAAACCCTAAACCCTAATCCTAAACCCTAAGCCCTCAAAGAGTTGGCCAGGTTCACACAAGGGGTGCCTCTTCGAGATGGACCCATTCACCTCCCAGCCGCCCGGCGATGTCCTTGCGGATCTCCTGCACATCAGGGGTGGAGTTTTGAGGGCTTAGAGTTTAGGGTTTAGGGTTAGGGTTTCGGGTTTAGGGTTTATAGGGTCTAGGGTTGGGGATTGGGGTTTCGGGTTTCAGGGCTGCCTTGGGGGATGAGGCTCCCCGCAAGAAGGGATCAAGAGCCCGCTCAAAGAGGGCTTGTAGAGTGGAGGTTCTGACTGTCTCTTTCTCCATGGGCCTTCCTTCTTTCCCGCCTAGTAGACCTTCACAGGGGCTTAGGGTGTACCTTACTGGGGTGCATCTAGGGTATCTTCTAAAACCAGATCTTAACGGATACCCAGCGGATTCCAGCGCAACCCAAAGAGTCGAAGGCCCAAGGCTCAATGTGCTGCGCAATGTTAAGCCTCTCTCTGCGTCTCTCTCTCTCCCTCCCTCCCTCTCCCTTCCTCCCTCCCTCTCTCCTCTCATGCTGTCCCTGGAAAGCTTAGGGTAGGCCGCAGCCTTTCGGCGTTGCGGTCACAAGCCTCCGATTTGCTGAGTCTGGAGCACCCTAAGCCCCCTAAACCCTAAACCCTAAACTAAACCCCAAACCCCAAACCCTAAACCCTAAATCCCAAACCCCATACCTATAAACCCTAAACCCTAAACCCTAAACCCTAAACCCTAAACCCTAAACCCTAAACCCTAAACCCTAAACCCTAAACCCTAAACCCTAAACCCTAAACCCCAACCCCTCAACCCTAAACACCGCCTCCAAAAGCAGCGGCAGGAGCCGGCCCGGTGCCGCGTCGCGCTGGCGCGCCTGAGGCACCGCCTGTCAGACTGACAGGGAGATTGGGATTTTCGGGGATGCTAGGGATTTCGGGAGTGAGGGATTCGGAACTTAGGGTTGTAGGGTTTAGAGTTTGAAGATAGGGTGGTGAGGGCTTAGGGTGGCTGACTTTAAACTACAAAGCTCCTTGGCAGATCAGCCCCCGTATAGCGTCCGGCGCGCTTGTAGGGGTTCAGCAGGGCTTCAACCCTTTGGGCCTCACGGTCTATACTTGGAGGTTCTGAGTACTTATAACCCCCATTAGAAGTGTACTTATAAGCCCCCTGAGTCCCCTAAGTTGGTTATAAGTAGATTTATATAAGTACAAATGAACCTCCAAGTAGGGTTTAGGGGTTGGGGGTATGGTATTTAGTGAGGGCCGACCTCAAGGCACTGACATGAATCCCAGCACCGCCAAACCTTACAGCGAATTGGGCTTAGGGACAACCCTGACTCCTGCAACCGACCCTAAACCCTAAACCCTAAACCCTAAACCCTAAACCCTAAACCCTAAACCCTAAACCCTAAACCCTAAACCCTAAACCCTAAACCCTACACCCTGCCGACCCTGAACCCTGGGTACCATACAACCATGAAACCCTGAACGCTTAAGCCCTGGCCACCCTGAAGACCACAACTTCGACTCTCAACCTCGTTCGTAGGTACCCTAAATGTTGTCCCTTCAGGCGACATCAGAACCCCGAACCTTGGCCGGGTTTAGGGTTTAGGGCTTAGGGTTTTAGGGTTCAGGGTTAAGGGTTTAGGGTTCCGGAGAAAAGTTTGGGGTGTAGGAACTGAGACCCTCAAGCCCAAAATCCCTCAATTCCCAAAACCCCAAGATCGCTTCCACACCCTCAGTATCCCTCAATGTCCAGTTCTACTCCCCAATATGAACCCGTAAACTGGGAACCCTAAACCTTAAACGCCCTCAGAAGAGGTACAGCATGGACCGGCGCACCTTCGGACTGTTTGCGGCCTTTGGTGCGGATCCTGTGGACCGATTGGACGACTTTCCAGGGACATGGGTTTAGGGTTTAGGGGTTTAATTTAGGGGTTTAGGGGTTTAGGGTTTAGGTTTAGGGTTCGCACTTCTGCTACGGAACTAAAATGACTTTCTTCTCAAATAATCAAGGGTAGAAAGGTTAAACTTTACTCGTCCTACAAAAAATGGAAAGCCCAAAAAAATTAAGGTTCTGCTAGTGGCTAAGTAAGATGAGGACCGTGATTTACAACAACTTCCTTCCCACGCAAGCTGGGTGTTCTACAAGTCGTGCTTGGGGTTTTGTCTTCAGATATTATCCCACCTCACCCAGGCACGCGACTCCGAAAGAGTTGCGTGCACGCATTGACGGCTTGCTCCGGAAACCTTTAAGAAAGTCTACCCTAAACCCCATAAACCCTCGACCAACCTGCCAAGCCCAATGGCGCCTTTCGGCATGGGCGCTGCAGCGCCCATCTCACGGAGAAAGTCCCGGGCCTGTCATGAGGGAGTTAATGCGCGAAGGGGGCCTTTTAAGGAGCCAAGCCAGGAGGCAGGAAACGCTGGGACCCCTGAACAACTGAACCCCGAACCCCCCTAAACCCCTAAACTCCTAAACCCCTAAACCCCTGAACCCCTGAACCCCTAAGCCCCTCAACCTTGAGGCCTGGGAAGATTAGAGCAGAGCCGGGGCTGAAGGAGAGCCCAGAAAATCGCAACCCTGTGCTGTAAGCCCTATAGAAGCCCGAAGCACATCGGCCCTAGGCCCTGAACGTAACATCACCTAATTGAAATACAAGCTCCTGAAGCACCAAACCCTGAACAGTCATGAGGATGCACGAACTCTCGTGGTTCGGGCGTTGGGGCATGTTCGGGCTGTAGGGGGTGGGTGTTTTGCCGCAGTGAGGTGCTGGGATTCGACCTAGGAACATCACGTGGATGAAAGAGTTGTGGGGCGAAAAGCCACCCCAAACCCGAAACCCTTAAATCCCGGTCTGGGCAAGCAGAAGAGCATCCCCTCAGTTAACCTCTGGTTTAGGGTTTATAGGGCTTAGGGGATTAAGGTTTGGGGTTTAGGGGTTCAAGGTTTGGGGTTTAACGTTTAGGGCAAGGTTTAGGGGGTTTAAGGTTTGCAGCTCAAAGGTTTTTAGGGTTTAGGGTTTAGGGTTTAGGGTTTAGGGTTTAGGGTTTAGGGTTTAGGGTTTAGGGTTTAGGGTTTGGGACTTGGGGTCGATGGCCTCGCGGCGGAACTGCACAAAGCCCTCGCGCTCCTGGCAGAAGGCCCGGGAAGACTTAGGGCTCGGGGCCCATCACGTACACCGGAACTTCGTACTCCTTCTTGCTTTCAAGCCTAAACCCTCAACCCTAAACCCTAAACCCTAAGCCCTAAACCCTAAACCCTAAACCCTTTGCTTTCAAGCCTAAACCCTCAACCCTCAAACCCTAGCCCCAGCACCCGAGGTCCAATTGTAGCGACTAAGGGAAATGGAACTGCAAGGCAGAGGAAGCTCACCTAAGCCGGGCAAGCAGTTCAGTGATGGTGTTGCAGAACTTCTTGGTAGTACTCTATAGAGGTACTAAACCAGTCGTTCTGAGTAGTGGCACATAACCGCTAGTAGTGGTTGTGGCCGGTTGTGGCAGTGCAGTTGTCGAAGCTTGGCTTGACTGAGCTGGCTGTCCACGTTCATCGTCGCGGCTGCTCTCGCCGCCTCCCGTGCAGTTGTTGCTCCTTCTGCTGCTGTTGTTGCTGCGGCCAAGCACCAACGGCGATGGAAAATTCTCCAGCACAAGAAGAGACCATACCAGCAAACTGAAAGAATTTCGAGGGCCAGAGCAAGTTCCGTCCGGAACAGATTTGCTGCGGCACTAATACTCAGATTGTGGGCAAGGTCTCCGGATGTTTGCTGCAAGTCCCAACACGCCTGCGCCATCCTCATGTGAATAACCGACACTTTTTGCACACAAGCGCCAGAAAATTGCCTGCGTAACTTCGACTATAACCATTGAAGAGAGCATAGGAGTAGTGCTTCCGTGGCCAGCACAAGAATGGTCACCTTGATAAGAACCTTTTTACGCGCGCAAGTTGAGCAGTTTCGTTGTGCTGCATCGGAGTTTGCGAACTCTGGTCAAGGAACCCACAATGTTCGCTAGCTGTTTATGCCATCGTTGTCGTTCGCTTCTGCTTCTCCCAACTCACTACGAGCTGATCTACAGCTGCTCCTCGGCCGACCAGCTTACAAAGTCGGCAGGGAAGATCGTGGCGTTGCGCACGCTGCTTGCGGCCTCGCAGGAGTTTGGGGCCTGCTTGGGGTCTGCTGACCAGCATAAGCTATCACAAAGTCAGGCCAAAACAGGACAGAATAAATGGAGACCCCAAAAAGACATAGGGACCTGGGAGATACGATTCACCAGCAGCTCCTGTTTACGGTTGCTTTTGCCATACCACTCGGGTGGCTGATGCCGGAGCCATCACAGCTTCTTTAGGGTTTAGGTTCTACTAGTACGGTCAGGGCTCTAGCTGGGAGTGCGGTTGAGGCCACTGAGCTTGTGCCAAAGGCCTTTGGGGCTTCCAACCACCAAACATCAGGCTTTGTGTCAACCTCAAGTCCCCACTAAACCCTAAACCCTAAACCCTAAACCCTAAACCCTAAACCCTAAACCCTAAACCCTAAACCGGTTTAGGGTTTAGGGTTTAGGGTTTAGGGTTTAGGGTTTAGGGTTTAGGGTTTAGGGTTTAGGGTTTAGGGTTTAGGGTTTAGGGTTTAGGGTTTAGGGTTTAGGGTTTAGGGTTTAGGGTTTAGGGTTTAGGGTTCCAGGAAAGTTCTCCGAAATGATAAAGCAAACGCCTGCATATTCCGATCCACGGGTACAGGGAATTGCGGGGTTGAGGGTTTCAGGGTTTCAGAGTTTGATTCAGGAATTAAGGGATTGAAAATCTAAGGTTTGGAGGGGAGGTCCCCAAACAATGCAAAATTGTGGATCGACGATAGCAGCCCCTCGTCGCCTTCAGCAGCACTGGGGAGTAGATCTCCTGCGTCTCCGCCGAGGCTTCCATGACGCAGCGATGCCTGAGATGCGGGGTTTTCGTGTGTTGGAGACCTCAACCCCCGAAACCTTTAAACCCTAAACCCTAAACAATAAACACTGAGCCCTAAACCCTCCCCCCCCCCCCACCCCCGAAACCCTTGAGGGCTTCTAGGCTTAAGGACATCCTGCTTCTCGACAAGCCTGAGTCTAGATTCGACATGTCCAAAAAGGCCTCAATGTTTCTGTGGAGTTGATTGCTAGCCCCCCAAAACCCTTTTGGAACAAAGATTCCGAAATAGAAAGTATAAGATCCTACCAAGGAACTTCTAATCCGGGGGGGTGGGGGTGGCGGGGGTGCCCCTTTGTGGGGAGGACCAGGCCCCACAAGTGTTAAGGGGAAAGTTTGACACTCAATTTCTTAATTCCAGTGGCTCCCAGCAATCGGGTTTCGCGTTCATGGGTTGAGAGATAAGGGGCTAAGGTTTGAGGTTTAGGGTTTCTGGAACTTAAATACCTGAAGCCCAGTGGGACCAGCACCCCGCAAACTGGGAAAGAAACCCCACAAGAAGCCCTAAACTTGGAAGCCCTAAACGCCCCAGCACGCTAAAACCTCCTGAAGCCCTGACACCCCTAAACCCTAAACCCTAAACCCTAAACCCTAACCCTAAACCCTAAACCCTAAACCCTAAACCCTAAACCCTAAACCCTCCTAAACCCTTTGAAAGCAGCAACCTAACCACCCACCCACCCATCCAAGAACTACTACTTGTGCCGAAGGAGCGAAGCCCAAGCCCTAAACCCTGACTGCCCTTCCCGCCACACCCGGCAAAACCCTCAACCCGAACCACCCTCAACAAAAAAAACAAAAAAAAAAAAAGAACTGGCCACCGTCAAAAAAAACGACACACCCAGCAAAGCCAAAAAACAAGACAAAACAACAATTGAAACCCTGACCGCCCTCAAAAAAAAAACTCATCCTCGTGCCGGAGTCGCAACTCCACCCTGAACCCTAAACCCTAAACAACCCTAAACCCTAAACCCCAAACCCTAAGCCCTAAACCCTAAACCCCAAACCCCAAACCCTAAACCCTAAACCCTAAACCCTAAACCCTAAGCCCTAAACCCTAAACCCTAAACCCCTCATCGTGCCAAAGTGGCAACTCCAGCCAGGCTCCCGTGGCTATGGCCGCGGAGTCCGAGCCCCAAGAGGCGGCACCCAGCAGCGCCTGGTTGGGGGCTCGAAGGGGGCTTGGGGGCGGTCAAAGGGGGCATTGTCTAGACTAGAGAGCACTCCCAAAAAAAAGCAGAGCGTTGTAAACAAAATTCTGACCCTCGCCCCCCCCCCCCCCCCCCCGGCGGTTTGCTTGAAACTTAAACCCCTCAGCCGAAATCCCGAAGCCTAAACCCCATAAACAACTCTAAACCCTAAACCCTAAACCCTAAACCCTAAACCCTAAACCCTAAACCCTAAACCCTAAACCCTAAACCCTAAACCCTAAACCCTAAACCCAAATAAGACACCCTCACGATCGCCTCAAGGAGTCGGGTCCAGGCTTCGGGGGGCGGCAGCATCGCCACGAATCTCCGCCAGGAGGAGACCTGGGAGGGTTTAGGGTTTAGGGTTGCAGGGTTGAGGGTTTAGGGCCTTAGGGTTGAGGGTTGAGGGTTGAGGGTTGAGGGTTGAGGGTTGAGGGTTGAGGGTTGAGGGTTGAGGGTTGAGGGTTGAGGGTTTTGGGTTGGAGTAAAAGGGTTTAGGGTGCTTGACAGGGGGCTTGTTTGTAGTTTTACAGGGTTTGAATGGTTGTAGGTTTGGGGTTGAGGGCTCTTAAGGTTTTCGGGTTTCGGGTTCAGGGGTTGAGGGTTTCGGGCTTTCGGGGTTTTAGGATTTGGGGCCTAGGGTGGTTTAGGGCTCTCTAGGGCAGCGTCACCCGCAGCATCCAAAGAGATCTGCAGCCTCATGATGGCACAGGAACCCTGCAGATGAAACCTTTGTTTCCCATAGACTGGAGCATCTGGGGCCTTTACACCACTCACCAGCCCAAGCAAGCTCTGACCACCCTACAACCCACCCTTGTTCCTAAACCCTTCACAATAGAGCCCTAGAGCCATCAAACCCTAAACCCCAAAGGTCCCTAAACCGAAAGCTCCTTAAACTCTATCGGCGCCGAACCCTAAACCCGAAGATTCTTACCACTTGAAAAACTTCAGCTAGACCCAGGAGTAACCTAGGAAAACCTACACCCTGAAAAAGGGAATAAAGGCATACTCTGGGTCCTAGCAAACCCTAAACCCCAACAACCCTAAACCCTGCCCTTAAGATGTAAACCCTAAACCCCTAAAGCCCTCGGCCCCAAGAAGAGCCGAGGGCCAGGCAGCCGAGGCGATCAGTCGGCAAAGTCGACGCCTTGCCTCGCCAGGGCATTACCCTAAACCCCAAGCCCTAAACCCGAAACCGCACTTCGGGGTGTGTAAGGCCTTTTGTTAAAGGATTTTGGGGTTTTGGGGACTCGGTCGCTTCAAGCGTATTTAGCTTTTTCTTTGCGACTTTCTGTTGTGGGAGGGGCTCACTCGGGGAACAGGCATTCACGGCTTCGAAAGAAAGCCGCCTCTTCGTGTGCTCAGATGCAAGTTCCACTTGGAAGCCACAGAGTAAGCCGGTAGCAAAGGGCAGCCGTACAGAATAACACACAGATGAGTGGCCTCTCGTGCAGTTATGGAACCAGCAGCTTAACATTTTGCCAGGTTGCCGCACAGCTTGGGCATTGCGCGGACAAGCTGCTTGGGACTACAACTGTTGATGATCGCCGAAGGATGTGAATCGCATTGCTTCAACCAAGCCTGGATTCGCAGAGTGCGTGGCGCAGGGGAATGCTTCTTGGGCATAAAGGTTGCAAGCGAATTTCTTGGGGAGCGAAAAAATGTTCAGGAGCGATGGGCAGTGCAAGCACAGCGAAAATATGTCATACAAACAAACTGGTCAGGAATTCTAAATTCTGACACTAAAGAATATGCTGATGATGATGATGACGAGGATGCTCGTACTCACAGCAATTGGAATACTCACAATACCAATTGCAAAAAACTGCAATGGCACTAGCAAAACAAGAAAAATACTAGCAGCAAAATAGTAGCAGCATCATTGATCACCTTTGTCACAGAAGCCTTTTGTCCGAAGTGCTTTTAAGAACCCGTCCCTGAAGCACCTTAAAGAGATACATCCGCACACGAACACGCACAGGGACCACATATGGTCAGCTCTCAAAATGGTGCTCCCTTTTGAGGTTACTATTCTCCGGCGGCCCCGAGCATTTAGGGTACCCAAACAAGGACCATAATCTTGAGAACTGACCATATCGCCCAGAAAACCGAAGCTCCAAGGAAGCCTCCAGGGTCTTTGGCTGAAGTGAGGCAAAGAGGAGCAAGAGGCTCTGAACAAGGCCTTTGCTGCGCCAACTGCTGCGGAAACCCCGAGTCCCCTGAAGCCGGTCAGCCCACGACACCTCGAAACTTTAGGGTTTAGGGTTTAGGGTTTAGGGGTTAGGGTTTAGGGTTTAGGGTTTAGGGTTTGGGGTTTAGGGTTTAGGGTTTAGGGCTCCCTAGACACCCGAACTCTCCAGGCCCTTTCTTTGCAAGATAGGCTCACGGGGAACACGTCATGCACCACTAGGCATTTCTGATGAAGATGACCAGACATACGGCTGCCCTTACCCCAGGGTCCAGTGCTTGAAGTTTTAAGTCGTCTTAGGGTTTAGGGTTTAGGGTTTAGGGTTTAGGGTTTAGGGTTTAGGGTTTAGGGTTTAGGGTTTAGGGTTTAGGGTTTAGGGTTTAGGGTTTAGGGTCGAGTCAAGAGAACACAAGCACGGGCGGTGGAACTTTCATGGGTCCCCCCTTAATCCCTCAACCCTCAACCCTGAAAAAGGCTGACGTCCATAAGCATCTGCAGGCCTCACGAAACTTCGAGGCCCTCTGAAGCCCGAAAGCCTTAAAGCTCTCTAAAACCTAAACCCCAAGGGAGCCCCAAGTCCTAAACCCTACAGCAGTTAACATTTACGAAGCCCTAAACCCTACACCCCAAACCCTACACCCTACACCCTACACCCTAAACCCTAAACCCTAAACCCTAAACCCCAAACCCCAAACCCTACACCCTTCAGCCAAAGGCAGTAAGAGGGCTCTCTGGCGGTGGCTGGCAGGCTCCCGTCTTCTCCAGCAAGGCCTCTTCTTGCCCACAAGTTTAGGGCACCCTAAACCCTACACCCTAAGCACTAAATTCAAAACTCTAAATTCTAAACCCTAAGCCCTAAACCCTAAACCCTAAACCCCAAACCCTAAACCCTAAACCCTAAACCCTAAAATCCCTAAACCCTGAACCCTGAACCCAGAGGTTTATGGTATAGGGCTCAGGGTAAAGGATGTTGGATCTTGTGGGCCTGCGAGTTTGCAGCCCACAGCTTCGGGTTTCCTCAGAAAACTTCTGGATATGACCCAGGCATGGAGAATGCGCCCCTGCGCTCCCCATTTAGGGTTTAGGGTTTAGGCTTTAATTCGGGTTTAGGGTGTATGGTTTGGGGTTTGGGGTTTGGGGTCTGGGGTTTAGGGTTTGGGGTTTAGGGTTTGGTGTTGGGGGTTTGTGGTTTGGGGCTTGGGCCTTGGGGTTTGGGGTTTGGGGTGTAGTGTATACCCCCCGGCCCTCAGAGCCATAAACAAGACGATGCTCAAATACGCCTTTGGCTTTTGCATGGTAGACCGCTATATTTATATGCTAGTTTGGTCCTGGGGGAGGAGTTGGCATGTATAAAAACAACTCTAAACCCTAAACTCTAATTCCTACATGGACCACGGTAGCTCAACGGCCATGGGGATGCCTCTCCATGCTTGTGGCGGTTTGGGGTCGGGGAGGTTTCAAGAAAGGCCTCGTAATCAGAGGGTTGTTGGTTTAGGGTTGTAGGCTTACAATTAGAGTTTATCGAACCTCATTAAGATTTCGGTGTTCGGGCCTATAGGGGTTCAGGATTTGGGGTTTAGGGAGTTAATACTCGCTTGTTAGAAGATGCTCCGCCAATCATCAACCGTTCTCTCTCAAAGCTTGCCTCCAATTATGAAAGGCGCTTTGGGGCAGCTAGGGAAGTCTATGGCACAGGAATCCCGAAGCCCTAAACCCTAAACCTTAAACCCTAAACCCACACCCAAAACCCTAAACCCTGAACTCCAGCTCCACCGGATTTTCAGGGTCTTTCGGGTGGCCAGGCCTCCACGAACTCGGTGGCCGCGCGGCAACCTGCAAGAAACCACGAACCGGCTGGCCCCTAAACCCTGAACCCTAAACTCCTAAACCCTAAAACCCTAAGCCCTGAACCCTAAAACGCTTCCTATACTTGGGCGATGTAGCCCCAGATTTCTGGGCTTGTTTTCAGGTAGTTCTCAAGACTCGTACCCTTGCTTGTGCGTACTATAAAGAATGCAGACAGCTTGCAAAGAGGACCTCGAAATTCTAGAACCATGCTTCAGATGGTTTTTCGTTTGGGGTTTAGGGTTAGAGCTGAGGGTTTTAGGGTCCAGGGTTTAGGGTTTAGGGTTTAGGGTTTAGGGTTTAGGGTGTAGGGCACCAACTCAGTTTTTTGGCTTCAGGCTGTTTAGGCTTCAAGGAGTCGCCGCTTGCGCCGATTCTGGTGTTTCTGGTTCCCTTGTGGTTTAGGGTTTAGGGTTTAGGGTTTAGGGTTTAGGGTTTAGGGTTTAGGGTTTAGGGTTTAGGGTTTAGGGTTTAGGGTTTAGGGTTTAGGGTTTAGGGTGTAGGGTGTAGGGTTTAGGGTGTAGGGTTTAGGGTTCAGGGTTTAGGGATGTTTAGGGTCTGTTCTTGTGGGGCGGTATGTTGAGCAAGTTGCGGGCTGAACTTCGTTCAGCTAGCAGGGGCCCAATCATACTTCCACCCAAAATGGAGGCTAAATGGAGGTTTACGAAAGTAGGGGAGCCCTAATATAGACCCCCTAAATAGTAGGATCCCCTTGTAATAAGGACCCCAATGAGGTACCCATATTTTCGTAAGCCCCTACATACACAGGGCTACAGTGTGACAAGCACCCAAGAAGGCACGGGCAGTCGAGTACTTTCTCCAGCCCCCAAGGGGACTCCATGTCAAGGGGAACCCATTAGGAAGCCTTCGGTAAGCCTGAAAGCTTGAGGAGGCGCAGGAGGAGTCGTTGGAGATGGGACTTTGTAGGGTTTCGGGTTTAGGGTTTAGGGTTTGGGGTTTAGGGTTTAGGGTTTAGGGTTTAGGGTTTAGGGTTTCGGGCTTAGGGTTTAGGGGTGTCTTGCCCTGTATCACTCTGAAGCTCCAGATCGCCTTGTGCTGCTACCTCGGCGTCTGCAGCGCGGAGCCTGAGGGTTCGTTCTGCAGCTTTTTCTGGCTGGTTCTGAGTAGGGAATGAGGGCATGAGGTACCCTATTTAACCCCTTAAAGGGTATACATAGGGCCCTAATTCCCTCATTCCCTCTATGGGTTGCATTATTGCGGCCATCTGCCTTCCGATCGTGCTCTGGTTTCCCCTGCAGCGCGCATAAATCCTAAACCCCAAATAAACCCCAAACCCCACGCCCTAGGTTTCGTCTCCGGCTTGGGTGATTCGGTGATAGATCGCGGGCTAGGAAGTGTAGGGTTTGGGTCTTTGGCACACCACTCGCAGAATTCGTCCAGCCCACTTGTCTCCAAGCCTGCTTCGTCTGGAGTCATTGATTCCTCCACCAGTTCATCCTACTCCGCTGCTTTCCCTTCCCCATATTGCTGCTCTGCTGTGTCTCCACAACTGCGGACTCCTGGACATCTCACTTCTGGATGCCATGCTTCGCGTGCTTCGTGAAGCAGAGGAGCTGCAAAGTCGCATCTGCCGCATCTCCAGCAGCTTACACATGCACATTTCAAACGGGCTCACAAGCACCGCTTGCACGAAAGTGACGCAACAGCGGTGGTAGCTCCCAGGGTTTAGGGTTTAGGGTTTAGGGTTTAGGGTTTAGGGTTTAGGGTTTAGGGTTTAGGGTTTAGGGTTTAGGGTTTAGGGTTTAGGGTTTAGGGTTTAGGGTTTAGGGTTTAGGGTTTAGGGTTTAGGGTTTAGGGTTTGGGGTTTAACCCGGAGAACCCTAAAAACCCTCTCGATCCTTAGGTTCTGACATGCTTCTATGTAAACAACTGGAACTCGATCCTCGTCGCCAAAACGGGATGATTACGCCTTCATGCACGTGCGGCATAAACTAAGGACGAATGTTCAGGAAACCATAGTCTTAAGCACGTTTCCCTGGGATTTAGGGTTTAGGTTATAGGGGTGAAGGTTTAGATTACTAAAGTAGAGGATTTGGGGTTTTCTGGGTCATTAGGGTTTTGATAAGGATTTGTATGGCCTTTTGGGCTTCAGGGCTTTTAGGGTTTTAGGGTTTTAGGGCTTTAGGGTATTTGAGGGTTGTTCTATATCCTTGTTCCATGGCTGCCAATTAGGATCCCTTGCGCTTCGCCCTTGCGCCAACCTTGCGTGGGCTTGGCGCGCGAGGTTTTCGCAAGTACTAGTAGATGTGGAGGGTCAAAATAAACATCGCCAAGAGATAGCTTGCGCAGAGCTTGCGTTCGCCCTTGCACGAGCTTGCGCGCTCTCGAGAGGTGTGCACGTTTTGTCACGACCGACGTTTTCCCTTATCGACCTCCTACGTATCTCACAAGAACCCGCCAAAAAGAACAACCCTGATTTGGGGCTTTGGTTTTCGGGGTTCTTAGGGTCTTTAGGATTTCTTGGATTGTTACGGCTTTTAGCGCTTTGTGCTTGTTTGTTTAAGGTTTTTAGGGTGTTTGGGGGGCTACAGGGCTTTTGGGGCTTTAGGGTTTTTAGGGTTTATAGGGTCTTGGTTGTATGGTTTATAGGGTTTATCATAGGCTTTATCGGGTCAATAGGGTTTTTCGGGTTCTTAGACCAAACCCCAGCTCCCCAAACCCTCAAACCCTCAACTCCCTACACCCTCAAACCCTAAACTCCCCAAACTACCAAAGCCCTAACCTGAACCCTCAAACCATAAACGCCGTAAACCCTCAGAGTCTAAACCCCCTAAGCTCTCAACCCTTAACCCCCCCCCCCCCCCCGCCAAGTAAACAATCATTAAATGTCTAAACTCCCTAAACCCACAAGCCCTAAACCCTAAACCCTAAATCCCCTAAACCCCTAAACCCTAAACCCCACACCCTAAACCCCTAAACCCTAAACCGTAAACCCCAAACCCCAAACCCTAAACCCTAAACCCCTGAGCTCCCTAAACCCTGACCTCCCTAATCCTGCCAGGGAACCGCTCCGCTGCTGTCCCAAAGAGTGGCGAGGCAGCCAAGCCATTCAAAAGGCCTCTGAGGGTTCCAGGAGTTTGGAATTTGGGGGTTTAGGGTTTTTAGGGTTTAGGCTTTACGGGATAAATAGGGTTTAGGGTATCGGGTTTAGAGCTTATGGTTTCAGGGGGTATATAATTCTAGTGGGGGTTTTGGGGGTTGGCCCAGCAAGGTCGTGGGCCAAGAGCGTGGCATTAGGGGACTTGGCTTGGGGGAAGTTGGGACTTGGGGTTTAGGCTTCAAGGGTTTAGGGTGAAGGGTTTAGGGTTTAGGGTTTAGGGTTTAGGGTTTAGGGTTTAGGGTTTAGGGTTTAGGAAGGGTTTATGGGCCCTAAGCCCTAAGCTTTGGCTCTGGAGCGTGGGGGGGGGTTCAGGGATTGGGGTTTGGGGGCTCCTGTCTCCTCGCCGTTGGGAAAGCACGGGTCCAATCCGAACCTGCCCCGAAAACTTACCGACCCAACAGCTCGAAGCCACAGCACCAAACCTATGAAAACCCTAGACTCCCTGCGTCTTGGGATTGGGGTCTAAGCGTCCCCCTAACGATGAAACTTCTCACCCTCCTAAACCCTAAACCCTAATTAAACCCTAAACCCTAAGCCCTAAACCCCAAACCCTAAACCCTGAATCCTCCCCTGGCACAGCCGCAGTTGCTGGAATCGGGGTCGCAGATCGCCAGCCAGCTCGTGGCCGCAGAGAGGCTCCTGCTTTCGGGGGAGAGAAAAGCTATGCCCCCAGTGTGGATTTACAGGGTTTCAGGTTTAGGGTCAAGTTCAAAGGTTTAGGGTCTATAGGGTTTAGGGCTTGGGGTTTCGGGGTTTAGGGTTTAGCAATGAGGACAGCGTAGGACAGCCAATCACAAGTAGCTGAAGACAAGTAGTTGAAGTCTTTCTGTGTTGGGGCGCTTAGGGGCGTTTAGGGTAAGACGCCAAGGTTAAAAGCCTGGAAAATCAAGCCACAAAACCCGCCAAGCCCAAATACGATCTGCATCGGTCACCGTTCGATCAAAGCAGCCAGATCCTGTTGGTTTAGATTCTTCGTCCATAAACCCCAATCCCCAAACACTAAACCCTAAACCCTGCACCCTAAACCCCGGGCTCTAGGTATTTGGGATGTCGCTCTTTCTACTACTCCGAGGCCCCCTGATAGGCACCTTTTCTCATCCCATGCCTTACAAAAGCCTCCGACAAAAAGGGACTCCCATCGTAGACTATCTTTTTGCTTCAGAACCCCCCCACACAACCCCCCCCCCACCCAAACCCCCCCACCACCCACCCCACCCCAAAAAAAATCGTCCTCATCAGGGCAAGATGGGGATTACTTTAATTTGCTTTTTGGGGTCCTAAGCAAATTGTGGTAGAAGCGACCCACGACCTCATCCTGCCAAGCAAGCTAAGACTAAAAGGGGTGCCCTGTTGGCCTTACTTGGTAGCCCAGTAACCACATCACAATAAGGGCACCCTTCTTTGGGTTGGTTTCTTCAAAAGGCAACCCATAACCAAAAAATGGGTAAAAGAGTACCACTGGGTTGCCAAGTTTAGGGTTGAGGGTACTTATTCCAAGACCCAACCTCTCCGACGACAGGGCGGAGATAGCCCGGACGGCAGCTGGCGCCGCGCTGGTCAGCGCTAGAAGCCTTCTTCCAGGTTACGGTTTGGGGCTTCTGGGAAGTGCTTGTTCATGGTTGGGATAGTATTAAAAATAGAAATTCAATTCCTGATTGAGTTTAAGTACCCTTAAAATGTAAAATGTTATCCCACTATGACAAAGACAGTAGGGTGGTGATGGGGGAGTGGGGGGGGGGGGGGCTGATTGGGGTGATGGCTACGAGTGGCCTGAGTGGGTTGCCGGGACGATTCAGGTTGAAACTCTGGGGAGGTTCAGGTTGATGTCGAGCCAGCGTGAAGTTCTTGGATGGTTTAGAAGGCACCTGGGACCCTCTTTACCTACAGTTTCATGGGTTATACCGAATAATTAAGGGTAGCTACTACTAATCTGTAGGTAAATAGAGTCCCAGGTACTCCTTTGGACTCTTTTGAGAAGCTCACTCTACTGCATGCCGGAGGGGCATGCTGGGGCGCGTGGCGTCGATCTTCGTCTCCTTCGCGTTCACCTCCTGCCAAGAATGCTTCCACCGAAAGCCCCATGACACAGATCCTAAACCCTGAACCGTGGACCTATATGTCCTAAACCCTGAACCCTAAACCCTGAACCCAAAACCCCAAACCCGAAACCCTAAACCCTAAATCCTCACCCCTGAACCCAAAACCCCACATCAACCAACAAAAAAACCCTGCAACCTCCCCCCTCCCCCCTCCCCCCTCCCCCCTCCCCCCTCCCCCCTCCCCCTCCCCCCCCCCTCCCCCCCCCCCCCCCCCCCTCCCCCCTCCCCCTCCCCCCTCCCCCCCTCCCCCTCCCCTCCCCCCCCCCCCCACCCTCCCCCCTCCCCCCTCCCCCCTCCCCCTCCCCCCTCCCCCCTCCCGGGGGCGCCTCTGGCAATGCCTCGAGGGCCAGCCTTGCATGAGGGGTTTAGGGCTCCAAAGCTTGTTTACAGGGTTTAAGGTTTAAGTTTAGGGCTTAGGGCTTAGCGTTTCGGGCTCCTTTATCTCTCCGGCTTTCAGGGGTTCAGCTGCTTAGCGGGTGAGGGTCCGAACAATCGCGGCCTCCAACAAAGTCTTGTTGGGGAAGTGATTGCAGTGGCTCCAAAGCTTTCACAAACAAAACCCAACTCAATCATTCAAAAAACCCAAAAGTCTAGCATGGCCCTGCACTCTGACAACAAAGCTGAATCCGATCCTCGCCTAGCCCTTCCAAGAATTTACCCTAAAACCCCAAGCCCCAAACCCTGAACCCACGCGCCCTATCCAGATAACCCTCACTTGCGCACTGCTGCCGGGGCCCTTTAAGGGAAAGAACGATGACTTTCTGCCTGAAACCCTTAACCCTAACACCTGAAACCCTAAACCCGAAAACCTCAAAACCCTAGCACCCGAAACCCTAAACCCTAAGCCCCTAAACCCTACATCCTTGAACCCCCAAAAGTTCACCCAAGCTCCCAAAGTCTGGCGGCAGTATCAGCTCCGTGCGCTCGGAGCCCAGTTGCGACAGCAACTCCTGATCTGCGCTCTAAACCCTAAACCCTAAACCCTAAACCCTCAATAATCAAAACACAACTATATAGGCCTATTCAAAGGCGAATATACCCCCAAAGCCCTAGAGCCTAAAACCCTAAACCAACCACAAACACCCCATCCTAGGCAGGGGGGGGGGAGGGGTGAGGGGTGAGGGGTGAGGGAGGGGCCCGTGGGGGCACAACCAGACACACATATAGACATACAAGAAAAGATGTGGAAATATATTCGGGGAGGTAATTAATACCCTCGTTCCCTACTATGGCTCTTAGTAGGTCTATGGATTCTTTAGGGTTCAAATTTCGGGCCTCGGGTTTAGGGTGTAGGGATGTAGGGTTTAGGGCTTGCGGCGGCTTACGCTTGTGGCCCAAAACTGCGACGCCCTTAATTGAACCTCAAGTTCTTCAACCCCCCTCAAGACCTCAGAACCATGAAGGCCCCCCAACCCTGTGCCCTAAACCCTAAACCCTAAACCTTAAACCCTAAACCCTAAACCCTAAACCCTAAACCCCAAACCACAAACCCTACATCCCCAAACCCGCACCTGCAGTGGGAAGCGGGCTTCGTGAAGCCACGCCGCCACCGCGGCGCGTGCCAGGCGCTCCGAGGCGGTTGGGGCGTTGGGGAGCAGAGCGGCTGCGAAGGCAAAGATTTCCTGCGGCTCGGGTTTAGTGTTTCGGGTTTCGGGTTTAGGGTTCAGGATTTAGGGGTTAAGGTTTCGGGGGGTTGCTGGGGGGCTTTGGGGGCGTTGGGAGGTTAATTTGGGGGCTTAGATACCCCAGATACCTACCATTTGGCCTGAGGGTTGCACTTCGTCTAGGGCAGGAAACAGTAGCTCGAGCCAACTAAGTATGTGCACAAGCCACAAGTACACACAGACACCACTAGAGACGGTTCCAACTACAACTGTATTTGGGTCTACTGACCCTCCAAGTAAGGGGGCTTTCACCCTAAACCCTAACCCTAAACCCCTCAACCCTCAACCATAATTAACCCTAAACCCGAAACCCTAAACCCTAAAGCCTTAACCCTGAACACTAAACCCTAAACCCTAAACCCTACACCCTTCCTACCCTTGAACCCTGAACCCTACACCCTACACCCTACACCCTTCCTACCCTAAACCCTAAACCCTTAAACCCTAAACCCTAAGCCCTGAACCCGAAACCCCACACCCCACACCCCACACCCCACACCCCACACCCCACACCCCACACCCCACACCCCACACCCCACACCCCACACCCCACACCCCACACCCCACACCCCACACCCCACACCCCACACCCCACACCCCACACCCCACACCCCACACCCCACACCCTTCCTTTGCCAGCCTCACCGCTGGGCCCCGCGAGGAGCGGGCGCCGTCGCGCTCGACGCCAGGAGGCCGTGGCGAGGAGCAGCTGGGCCTCGACCTGGTGGTCGAGCAGGTAGGGGTTTAGGGTTCAGGGTTTAGGGTTTAGGATGTTTAGGGTTTAGGGTTTAGGGTTTAGGGTTTAGGGTTTAGGGTTTAGTGTTTAGGGCTTTTGGGTTTAGGATGTAGGGTTCAGGGTGTAGGGTTTAAGCAGTAAGGGGTTAGGGGTTAGCGGTTAGGATTTAGGGTTTAGGGCTTAGAGATTAAATTTTATAGGGCTTAGGACATAGGCACGAAAGTAGGTTTGGAGCTGATACACAAAGCAAGTAAACACTGCATGAAAATGACAAATGACCATGATCATGAGCGCACGATAGCCTTGGTACTCATCAAGCTAAAACACAACAACATGGGGTCAAAGGCTGGGGCCTGGAGGGTTTGCAGGGCTTCAGATTCTGACGCGTTGCGGGCCTAATAAGTACTCAAGGGGGTCCTCAATTAGAGCACCCGCCCACCCCCCCCCACCCCCAACATACATGCAGATCACTTGGGCAGTTCTTTAAATTACGGTCCCGTACAAACCTCATCTTCAGGGCACCCAGATAAAGGCATCGCGAGAACTGCCCACTTAGAACACACCCCCCCCCCCCCCCCCCCGCGGAATAAGGCAAAATCAAACCCAAAACTCCAAACCCTAAAACCCTAAATCCTAAACCCTAAACCCCAAACCCCAAACCCCAAACCCCAAACCCCAAACCCCAAACCCTAAACCCTAAACCCTACATGGGGTTCTACATTGCAGTCCTTATGAAAACGCGAGGAGCTGGTAGAGTCTGGCCCGCTACATGGCCGCGGAGCAGCTCAAAGCTGACCTGCTTTCAGCCCCGTTTGAAGTGGTTTAGGGTTTAGGGTTTAGGGTTTAGGGTCTAGGGTTTAGGGTTTAGGGTTTAGGGTTTAGGGTTTAGGGTTTCGGGTTTAGGGCTAGGGTTTAGGGTTTAGGGTTTAGGGCACTACCTTGAGATGTTCCCCCGCATACTAACAGTCCTTCATCGGGTTTATAATAGAGAAGTTCGGTTGCCAGGAAGAAGATTTCTGATGCAAATGCACGTCTTCTTGTAAACCCCAAACCCCTCACCCCTACACCATGAACTCCATGTTTCGTCACTTCGTTGCTGTAGGTAGGGATCTTCGGGTTCTAGGGTATAGTAGGAGTCTAGGGGTTTAGGCTTTAGGGTTTGGTTTCTTTTGGAATGAGTGTCTTGGGCCTATAGGGTGCTGAGGGTTCGCTAGGGCCGTAGTGAGTTTAGGTGCTGATACCTTGACTTCTTGGAACCCTCGCACTCTGAGCGCCTGGCAGGGATCACCACGTCATCGCACTTGCCGAACTCCTGGGGCTGGCGCTCGCGCGCCCGCGCGTGCTGGCGTGAAGCAGTGGCCATGCAATCAGTACTATACATACTAAAGCCAAAGCCGACCTGCTTTCAAAACTGCTTTCACCTGCTTTCAGGTCTTGCGGTCCAGTGTTTTAGGAACTCAAGAACTATATTCTCCCTTCCCCCGACCCCCAATTTGAACAAAATCCCCTGGGATACAAGTTCCTCAGGCCGCGAACTTCAACACCCAAGCCCTGGGTTAGTAGGGAATGGGGGACTGAGGTACCCTATAGAATCCCTTAAAGGGTCTGCTATAGGGGGATATAGGGGTACACTCATTCCCTACTAGCCAACAGTAAGTGCACAATGTGAGGGCTTTGTCTCCTGGGATCCCCAGTGAGGGCTTAGGTTTCAGGGGTCAGGGCTTAGGCTGAAGCACCCTGGACTCTGAAGCCTCAACCCGAAAGGCAAAAAAAAGGCACCACACCCTAAACCCTCAACCCTCAACCCTAAACCCTAAACCCTAGACCCTAAACCCTTCAACCGAGGCGGGCTAAGAGGGCGCGACGCAGCCAGGTTGCTGTTAGGAAGGCGTCGGCTGTTCTCCGCGAGCCACCCCCAGGGGCATACAGCTCTGAGATTGCCTAGGATGTAGGGGTTTGGGGTTCAGGGTTCAGGGTTTAGGGTTCAGGGTTTAGGGTTCAGGGTTTAGGGTTCAGGGTTCACGGTTTCGTGTTCAGGGCCTCAAATTAAGTGCAGGAGTACGGACCTTTAGACGGCCAAATGCCTGCATAAGGGCAAAAAGCGTGCGAAGCGCCAGAAGCACAAACTTCTGAAAAGCGGTTTCGTGTCTAGGCCTTAGGGTGACAGAGTTGGGAGGCTTAACTTAACTAGGATCCATAGCGCATGGCTTGTAACAAGCCGACACATCAGAGCAATGCCACACCAGTACCCAGCTAAGCCCTAAACCCTGACCCTAAACCACCTGGTCCCTTTTGGGAACCTTATTCTAAGGCGGCCCATATTAAATAGGGTGCCCAAAAAAAGAACATAACCTTGAGAACTGCCCATGAGATTCTCGCGGTTCCTACCCTTTGTTTCTGCTGGAGAGTCGAAACCCTAAACCCTAAACCCTGAACCCCAAACCTTAACCCTGAACCCTAAACCCTAAACCCTAAACCCTCAAGCAGAGGATCTAAATGACAAGTGCAAAGGGCCATTGCTGAAGGCCGTACGAACACACCCCAGAGTCGAGCGTCAAGCCCCTAAGACCCATATAGAAAACCCTAAGCCCGATAACTCCTCTAAACTCTAACTAAACCCTACAAGCCCCATGAGCTCTATAAACCCTGCAAACCCTCAAAAACAACAAACCCTGTACACCCTATCCCAGGCCCTAAACCCCAAACCCCAAACCCCGAACCCATAAAACCCTAAACCCTACAACCCCTCCAACCCTTTCACCCCCAACCCAACCCCAAACCCAGAAAACCCTGAACCCTACAAGTCCCCCCAAACCCTCTCACCCTTTCACCCCCAACCCCCCTAAACCCTAAACCCTAAACGCCAAACCCTAAACCCTAAACCCCAAGCCCTAAACCCTAACCCCTAAACCCTAAACCCTAAGCACAGTTATAATTGGTTGATAAGCACCATGAACCTTTAAGTAGGAAACCCTAAACCCCAAACCCTAAACCCTAAACCCTAAACTCTAAACCCTAAACCCTAAACCCTAAGTACCATGAACCTGTATGTAGGGCGCGAGGCCTTCAGCACAGCCGGGCCCGTGAACCGGCGCCTCGCCGCCTCGCCCCTTCCTTCCTTGCGGGGTTTAGGGTTTAGGGTTTAGGGTTTAGGGTTTAGGGTTTAGGGTTTAGGGTTTAGGGTTTAGGGTTTAGGGTTTAGGGTTTTTTTTTAACCGGAATCACTGGCGTGCAGCAATAATGCTGTCCGGTCCGTATTGTGAAACGGCTTCCCTACTCCTCCTCTCCCTCCTCACATTCATAGTCCACCCCCAGTCGAACAGGTAGGACACGACCACGATCACGACCACCCATACCATCACCCCCCGGGCGACATTCTTCATCTGCACGATCCACCCCATGGTTTTCACCACCTCCTCCACCGCCCATCGTGGTTCGTAAAGAGGCCACTTCTCCAGGTTTTCCATCCCCCACCTCCCCAACTTCTCCACCCGCAACCCAAGAGGAAGTCGGACGCGACGAGGCCAAGGTCATAGCCCCGGAAGACATAGTCCGCGGCGAGGATGAAGACGTAGCCCGTGGCAAAGACGTAGACCACAACCCAGGCAGCGGCATCACCATCAGGACCGTGGCGTCGCTGTCGGAGTTGTCATCCTCCCCATCACCTCCACGACTTGCCACCTCCTCCACTCCTCTCTCCCCCTCCCCAGCAGTGTCCAACGTGGCATCCGCGACTGCCAGCATCCCATCCTCAACCGCCAGCATCCCGTCCTCAATCGCCATCATCCCATTTGCCACCGCCAGCACTCCATGTTCCACAGGCGCCCCGTTCTCCAGCCCACCATCCACCAAGTCTGTGCGCGTAGTCCCGGACGACGTCGCCCCGCTTGAAGTAGCCGCCTCTCCAGTGGTACGCCTCGGTGAGCGTGATCGCCCGGCACGTCTCGGCGCTGAAATTTGCGCTTCTCTCCTGGCGATGCGCCCCAGCCTCTCCCGGAACTGCCTCGCCCACGTGACAGCCCGCGTCTCTCCCATGATGTCACGAGGTCGCCGTTCACGCGGAAGTTCCACCCCACCACACCCAAGGACCTCCACCTCAATGCGGCGTAGTATTTGCAACATGAAATGCGCCCCCCGTTGCTCCTCCTCCACCCACTGACGAACTCCCCAGCGTAGTTCAGGTAGAACTCCTTCTGCTCCGTGTCGCTCGAGGTGCTCCCCGGGTTTAGGGTTTAGGGTTTAGGGTTTAGGGTTTAGGGTTTAGGGTTTAGGGTTTAGGGTTTAGGGTTTAGGGTTTAGGGTTTAGGGTTTAGGGTTAGGGTTTAGGGTTTAGGGTTTAGGGTTTAGGGTTTAGGGTTTGAAGGTAGAGTTCTTGGTTAAGTTCGACCATCTACTGCCCATACTGCGGTCATAGAAGCGCGTTTGGACGGCCACCAGTCATGCAGCAGATTCTGTTGGGACCTAAGGTACGTCTAGCCTACGCTTCGAGGAGTAGCCAAGCTCGGCCCTAAACCCTAAACCCTGACCCTGAACCCTAAGGCCTAAAGCCTAAAGCCTAAAGCCTAAAGCCTAAAGCCTAAAAACCTAGGCCCTAAACCCTGAACCCTAACCCACCAAGAGGGGAGGTGGCGAGCCTCGTTTGGGATTTCTCTGAAATTTAATCGACCCTCGACGCCAGACCACAAAACCGAAAAGCCCTGAGCAACAGGCGGTGTGGCCTCAAAACCTTTCAAACCCTCTAAACCTATAAACCCTATAAACCCTAAACATCCTGTAAACCTAAAAAAACCGATAAACCCTTAAAACCCTAAAACAACAAAATGCGTGGTCCCCCAAAAACTTCCCCTGCTGGTGGTGGCGCAGTGTGGGGGCTTTGGGGTTCTTAGGGCTAAGACATGGGTTAGGATGCCGGGTTGTAGAGGCTTGGGCTGCGCATGCAACCCCAAACCCTAAACCCTACATTGTCGGGGTTCGGGGTCACCCTAAACCCTAAACCCTAAACCCTAAACCCTAAACCCTAAACCCTAAACCCTAAACCCTAGACCCTAAACCCTAAACCCTAAACCCTAAACCCTAAACCCTAAACCCTAAACCCTAAACCCTAAACCCTAAACCCTAAACCCTAAACCCTAAACCATAAAACCTAAACCCTAAACCCTAAACCCTAAACCCTAAACCCTAAACCCTAAACCCTAAACCCTAAACCCTAAACCCTAAACCCTAAACCCTAAACCCTAAACCCTAAACCCTAAACCCTAAACCCTAAACCCTAAACCCTAACCCTAAACCCTAAGCCCTAAACCGTAAACCCTAAACCCCAGACCTGAATGCTTACCTCCAGCGAGAGGCCTGCATAGACGGCACCCCTCGCTTCCATGCGCATGGCGTGACCGATGCTTGGGATCTCACGGGCTCGCTCTGTTGTCCTAAACCCTAAACCCTAAACCCTAAACCCTAAACCCTAAACCCTAAACCCTAAACCCTAAACCCTAAACCCTAAACCCTAAACCCTAAACCCAACTCCAGGGTTTTGGAGCTCAGGGTCTGGGAGTCCTGAGAGTGCAGGGCTTAGGGTCTGGGTTCTGGGTAGGGTCTAGGAAGAGGGTAAGCTTTAGGGTTCAGGGTAAGAGCTCAGGGCGCTTTTGCTACGGGGGGCTGAGAGTCTAGGGTTTAGGCTCATAAGGGGGTGGAGGGTTGGGGAGCTTGGAGGTTGGTGGTCAGGCGCGAGGGCTGAGAGGTTTCGGAGCTGCGGCCTTAGGGGTTGAGTCTTTAGGGTGGTGCAGGGCTTAGGGTTTAGGGTTTAGGGTTTAGGGTTTAGGGTTTAGGGTTTAGGGTTTAGGGTTTAGGGTTTAGGGTTTAGGGTTTAGGGTTTAGGGTTTAGGGTTTAGGGTTTAGGGGTTAGGGGTTAGGGTTTAGGGTTTAGGGTGCAGGGTGAAAAGGGCTTAGAGGCTTTAGCGTGCGCTGCTGAGGTGCGAGTTGGGGCATGAATGTTGCATGCCCAGCTGAATGGAAGGATGGCTGCAGGACGTTGCACCTCTCCACACACAACCCCCCAGATCCCCCAAAAAACCCTAAACCGCGAAGCTCGAAGCAAATTCGAGAACCCTCCCCTTCCGATACCCCACTCACCTCCTACCCTTCGGGTTTAGTGTTGTTTAGGGCTCGGGGTTGAGGTCATCAACCAAACCTTTCTTGATTTGAATTTCGAGGTCTGACATGCTCAAATATGCAGAGCACCACACCACAAAGCCTTGGAAGCCCTCGGGTTTCGGGTTTAGGGTTTAGGGCTTAGGGTTTAGGGTTTAGGGTTTAGGGTTTAGGGTTTAGGGTTTAGGGTTTAGGGTTTAGGGTTTAGGGTTTAGGGTTTAGGGCCTAGGGTTTAGGGTTTAGGGCCTAGGGTTTAGGGTTTAGGGTTTAGGGTTTAGGGTTTAGGGTTTAGGGTTTAGGGTTTAGGGTTTAGGGTTTAGGGTTTAGGGTGTAGGGTTTAGGGTTTAGGGTTTAGGGCTCCCTGAGTATGAAACCCCACCAAAACAGCAACCCAAACACCTCAACACCTGACCCCACAGTTCCCCGAACTCTACATCCCCAGGCCCAAGGGGGCCCCTGAGTGTGACTTGGGCTTTAAGGGTTTAAGGTTTCAGGTTTAGGGTTTAGGGTTTAGGCTTTAGGGTTTAGGGTTTAGGGTTGGGGGTTGAGGATGATGGGCTGGGGGATGTGGGTTTGGGATTCCAAAAAACCCTAAAACCCTGACCCTTCAAGAATTCTCACAAGAAAAAGCTCTGAACTCTTTTTGAACAATCTAAGCCTTCACTTACAGCCGCAAGATCGGAGAGAGAGAGAGAGGGGAGAGAGAGCGCAAGCAAGAAGGAAAGAAAGAACGAACGAAAGAACAAAAAAAAAAGACAAACAAACATGAAGACAGACCCAAAGAAAGACAGAGGGATTGGAGATGGGGGTCAGCGTCTGGGTTCAGGCTTTAGGCTTTAGACTTTTGGAAGTGCAACCCTGCCAACTGCTTATTCCTCTAAACCCGAAAAGCCTGAGACCCAAAACCCCTAAGCCCCTAAACCCTAAACCCTAAACCCCAAATCCTAACCCCAAACCCTAAACCCTAAACCCTAAACCCTGAACCCCAAGCATCGCAGAGCTAAACCGAACCCTTCAACCTCAGCCGCGACGACCTGCCGCGACAAGAACGGCACCGCGCTCAAGGCCGAGGCAGCCGACATCACCTCCAAGAAAAAGGGTTTAGGGTTTAGGGTTTGGGGTTTAGGGTTTAGGGTTTAGGGTTTAGGGTTTAGGGTTTAGGGTTTAGGGTTTAGGGTTTAGGGTTTAGGGTTTAGGGTTTAGGGTTTAGGGTTTAGGGTTTAGGGATAGAGGTAGGGTTTAGGGCGTAGGGTTAGGGGCTTAGGGTTTGGGATTGTTTCCTCCAGAAAGGGGGTTTAGGGCTTAGGGTTAGGGGCCACGCTCGCTGGCAACTCCCTGTGGTGTTCCTGTCTGAAAATAAGGAGGAGGAGCCGCGGATGCTTGCTGTGAAGATTCGATGATACCCGGCTGTAAACAGAACTAGACGAAGGGTCTAAGGTGTGTTCCCGTCGTATAGAAGTCATCATCCCACGGATTCCATGCTGGAGGAGTCCCGGATGTCGCATTGTAGCCAGTCTCACCTCCTCTCTGCGGGTTTCAGCCGGAAAGGACTCTGTCTGCGAGGGATGCGCGGATGTTTGCGAAACTCCAGCCGGAAAGGACTCGTTCCAAGGATCCGGATGTAGGGCTTCGGGTTAGGGGTTTAGGCTTTAGGGTTTGGGGTTTGGGGTTTGGGGTTTGGGGTTTGGGGTCTGGGGATTGGGGTTTGGGGTTTGGGGTTGGGGATTTAGGTTTTGGGGTTTAGGCTTCGGGGTTTAGGGTTTGGGGTTTAGGGTTTGGGGCTTAGGGTTTGGGATTTCGGGGCTGTGCGGGGTTTATGGCTCAAGGTTTTGCATGGGGCTAGAGGCGCTAAGGGGCCAGAGTGTTGGACTTCCGAACCCCGAGTCTTAGGGTTTAGGGTCTAAGCTTTAGGGTTGAGGGTTGAGGGTTTAGGGTTCAGGGTTCAGGGTTTAGGGTGAGGGTTGAGGGTTGAGGGTTGAGGGTTGAGGGTTGAGGGTTGAGGGTTGAGGGTTGAGGGTTGAGGGTTGAGGGTTGAGGGTTGAGGGTTGAGGGTTGAGGGTTCAGGGCTCCAGCTTTGGGGGTTCGGGGCTTGGGTTTCGGGCCTCAAAACTAGGTTGAGGTCCTTGGGGGTGACCGACTGGACCCTCCTGGCAACCCCGAAGACCTTGAAACTTTAAGCAAAACCTAAGCCCTAAACCCGAAACCCTTCATCCTAAACCCTAAACCCTAAACCCTAAACCCTATACCCTATACCCTAAACCCTAAACCCAAACCCTAAACGATGGGTTTTCCATCAATCCCCGTCAGGTCACAATCTCCCGGCTGCGTTCCGGGGATTCAGGGGTTTGGGGGGCCCGAGGACCTCCAAAAAGAACCCTACAGACCCCAAATCCCCAAAACCTGAAACCATAAACCCCAAGCCCTAAACCCTAAACCGCAAGCCCTCATCTCTAGACACCCAAAAAGAACCCATGAATGCCACACCTCGGAACTCGCGACCCCATAACAGTCTTTGCGCACCTCCACGCGATCCAGCAGGCCTCCCTGCAAACAGGGTTCAGGGTTCAGGGTTGAGGGTTGAGAGTTGAGGATTGAGGGTGTAGGGTTTAGGATGTAGCCTTTAGGGTTCAGGGTTTAGGGTTTAGGGTTTAGGGTTAGGGTTTAGGGTTCAGGGCGGCTACGGTCTAGGATTTGGGGTTTGGATTTCGGGCCCTCTGCCTTAACTCTACAGTCCTCAGACAACTTCGCATGGAGGCTTCCTAACGTAGAGGCCCCACCCGTCCATCCAGAATATAGTCCCGCCAAAAAAAGGGAACCCCCCAATTCTGGGACACCACCATATATTGACAGTGGGTAACCTGAGCGAAATCCCCAACAACCCAAGAAAGAGCCTTCTGAGAACAGGTTTTGGGATTTGGCACAGGGCATAGGGCTTGGCAAGGCCTTATTGTAATGGTTCGCGGGTCCGCGTCGAACTTCGATCAGTTGAGAACAGTGGTGGCTTTAAGGCGACCACGCCCCCAAACACTACTGCAATACGCGAAGTCTGCCAAACCCTGCTGAAAAGAAATCCTGGGTAAGACCCTCCTCACCTCAGCAAAGGCAAATAACAAAAACCTCCCAAGGTCTTACCGGCTAAACCCCAAACTCCTCCCCCTTAGGGCCTAAACCCTAAACCCTCAACCCTAAACCCTTAAACTTAAACCCCAAACCCTAAACCCTAAACCCCAAACTCCTTCCCCTTGGGGCCCCGGCGTGTATGCGCGCGCAGTCTGCAAGCGCGCGGGCTGCCACCGCCGCGCGGGCACGGAGTCCCCGGAGGTTGGCGAAGCCTGTTCAAGGTTGAGGCGATTTTTTTAGGGTTGAGGGTTTAGGGTTTAGGGTTTGGGGTTTGGGGTTTGGGGTTTAGGGCTTCGGGCTTCGGGCTTAGGGTTTGGCAAGCTCAACAGACTCAATGTGGGGCAAGTTCTAAACAACAAAAATTAACAAGTGGTTTCTCATGCTTCTACATCAGATGGGAAGCACCCCCCCCCCCCCAAAAAAAAAAAAAAGGTAAGAAGGCCCAACTCGAGAGGCCAGATCGGGTTACGGCGGCGTGGGTTTCCGTTCGTCACCAAGCAGCCGACACGAGCATAAAATGCTGCAGAAGTTCAATCGGTGGCGCATTTTGATGGTGAACGACACCCAAAAACATCCCGGAAAAAACTAGTTCGCGAACCACATGTTTGAGACATGATTGGTGCTTTTGCGCCCATGAGCTTCCCCTCCATGTTGCAACTTAGAGTCTACTCTTCTTGTGCTTCTGCTCAGCTTGCACGAGCATGTCGGTTGCTCAGAAATGAAGCTCCGAGGTACAGGCCGAGATGTGGCGAGCCCTTTGTCAGGAGGGTTTCGGGTTTAAGGCTTACTTGGAGGTTCATGGTACTTATTAACCAATTATAACTGTACTTACAACCCACTTATAAGCCTCTCAAGTGCGTTAATATGGTTTGAAGTACAGTTATAAGTACAGTTATAACTGGTTAATAAGTACTGTACCATGAACCTCCAAGTATGGGGCTGTGGCTCCTAATGAGAACCGTTCACTGCTGAATGGACTAGTGTTTTAAGTGTTGGGTGACAGGCTTAGGGACACACAACGGAGCAAAAACCCTAAACCCTAAATTGCTAAACCCCAAACCCCAAACCCTCAACCCTAAACCCTAAACCCTAAACCCTAAACCCTAATCCCGAAACCCTAAACCCTAAACCCTAAACCTCAGAATGCTCAGCCTTCCACGCTTTTCAGCTTGAACAATTTTAAAAGTCACCGTTCGAGCATGTTGTGAAACTTCTGCCTCTAGTTACCTAGTTAACAGGTGAAAGGGCATCATATGCAACCACTTCACGTCGGATGCAGCGACATGACGCTGGCACGTGCTGAGAATCATGTTTAGTCGCAAAAACCCATATGATCTGAATCACCAAGAAGGTGATGACGAGAATGGAAACCACAAGCTGAACTGGCGAGTAGTGGTCCACCAGCGCACAGAGGGAGCCCCAAAGCAAAGCTCCGCAAAAGTAGCTGTAACTGTAGGCCAACAAGCAGCAAAGAAACGTGCAGGCAAGCTGCAGCGGACCTTCGCCATAGGCCAAGCCAAACTTGATCATCCGAAGAAGGCACGGGTAGGTCAGAGGACAAGTCAAGAGGATACACAGCGCCCAGCAGACGGACCTTAACTACTTGCCCAGTTCTTCATTAAGAAGGTAAAAGATTGCCGTTGAGATTTCTACAGGGTAGATCAATGATAACTGGGGGTTGGTACCCCGAATATCTTAAGCCCCCAAGTTCCTATAAACCCTAAACCCTAAACCCTGAACCCTAAACCCCAAACCCCATAGACCCTAAAACTAAACACCCTGAACTAGACTGCCAGGGGTCATCACGGCCATGTACTGCGCCACAGATGTCAGGTGGCTTGCTCGAACAGCCCGCTCACATTGCACGTTCTCACCTCGGTTGCTAAAAAGCCCGATGCTTCGAATGTAAATCATGTCTATACCCAGGAGTAACCTGTCGGAATACGAAGGGTGCCCTTTTTGGTCTAAAAGGGGCGAGAAGGGAACCCAAACCCCAAAAAAGGGGAATAAGGGCCGACGTTGGGTCCCAGAATCCCTTCTCTGAGTTCCAGTCCCCCTTCTTGGAGGGTTTAGGGTCTAGGGTCTAGGGTCTGGGGTTTAGGGTTTAGGGTTTGGGGTTTGGGGTTTAGGATTCAGGGTTTAGGGTTTAGGGTTCAGGGTTTAGGGTTTAGGGTTGTTCGGAGTACGCGAAAGAGGACTCTCAAGTAGAGAATCGACCATGTCCCGTAGGCAAAGTAGCCCAAAGACTTTCCAGACAAAAACATATTGAGCCCAGGCTAGGGTTTAGGGTTTCGAGGTTCCCAACCACAAAGCCACATACCCTGAGCCCTCAACCCTCAGCCCTAAGCCTTAGAAGCAAGAGGTTCGACAAGGGTATCGGGGGGCCCGGAACAATCTTTGGCACCTAGGGGTTACTGGTTTAGGGTTTCGGGTTTAGGGTTTAGGGTTTAGGGTTTAGGGTTTAGGGTTTAGGGTTTAGGGTTTAGGGTTTAGGGTTTAGGGTTTAGGGTTTAGGGTTAGCTTGCTCCTCTGACTGCCCGCCCTACGTCTCCCGAGGTGCCCCACAAGCCTACAGCTAAAACCCAATTGACCTAATTGCCCTAATTACCCCTAATTATCCTAGTTGCCCTAATTACACTAGTACCCAAATACCCTAATTACCCTAATTACCCTAATTACCCTAATTATCCCAGTTGCCCTAATTTACCCTCATTGCCGTAATTACCCTAACTACCCTAATTACCCTAATTACCCTAATTACCCTCATTACCCTCATTACCCTCATTACCCTTGCCCTAACTGCCCTAACTGCCCTAACTGCCCTAATTACCCTAATTACTCTTGCTGTAGACAAGAAAAGGCGAAGCTGTAAAATAGATCAACAACATAGCCACCCAGTCGCAGCCCAAGATGTTCACGGAACTGAAGAAGATCATGGGAAGGAAAGCAGTCAAACATACCCGATAAGGCACGTGCAGCTCGTTCCCGATCTGCTGTATCACGAAATCACGCAAAGACCCTCGGACATACTGGTTGAAATAGTCTAAAGGATCACCTCCTCTCGGACCAGAAAGATGAAAGTGTCGAATGCGGACCTCACCTTCATCAACGGTTGGCCGCGAATCACTCTGAACTTTTTCCCCAAACAGCTCCGTGACCTGCTGCTCGATGGCTCTGCGATCGGCAGGTACGGTGCACTTCGCGGCTCGAACATCGAAACTTGCCATCTGGTCCAACATGTGTCGGTGAATCTGGAGTTTCGTGCGGAAAGAGAAGAGGCAGGGTATAATCGCCGGGACATAAAAGATGCTTGCCAACATCCAGACGCTGGACCATGTTGCAAAAGATACCAGGGCTGGGTTATGCCCAAGGGCGCGGTCGCTCATTTCCATGATGACTTTTGACATCTCGGGCCAAGTAGGGAAGACCGGCCCAGCTAGCATGAAGATGCTGGCACCAAGAAGATCCGCCAGGATCGAGCTTATCCTAGCTTGGTCCTTTAAACGCTAGAAGCTTCTGCAGAGCATTCCTAAGCAAGATCCTCTTAAACCCAATTGGGGGAGTCCGAAAATAGGGGTACCCTCTTCACTCCCCTACTGAATTTGGGGAAATACCTAGTAGCTATGATGGCCCTTACAGCCCTGTGAAAAATATTCCTAAATATAGTTCTCTTAAGCCCAGTAAGGAAAATATGACATGTCCCAACTGCCTACCAAGTAGCAACCATGGCGCCAGCCACAGGGGCATTACATCCACCTTCTCTGTGCCACGATGCCGTGCAAATGTTGCGAGTTCCAGATTGCCTTGGTTGCTGAAACCCAAGGAAACCCATGCCAGGTTTAGGGTTTAGGGTTTAGGGTTTAGGGTTTAGGGTTTAGGGTTTAGGGTTTAGGGTTTAGGGTTTAGGGTTTAGGGTTTAGGGTTTAGGGTTTAGGGTTTAGGGTTTAGGGTTTAGGGTTTAGGGTTTAGGAATTGAGGTTCATAGCGTTCGGTGATAGCCGTTACTGAGGCTGAGGCCTACTGAACGCCTATATGCCAGTCGGCTCAAGTTTGCGCAATGGGTCGCTGGACGACTAAACTCTGGACGGTCGGGTCAGTGTTGCCACACGGGTTGCGTGGACCTCCGCAGCACAGATCTGCAAAACGCGCCCATGGCAATTAGAGGTCTGGCAGCCAGATTCAGAAATTACCGCCACGTTCGAGTCAGCGCGTCCTACGTCCGACACCCTGTGATGCAGGATGCGTCCACCCTGACATCAAGGCAGAGAGCATGCCATGGTCAGCCGTAGGGCGAACCTACACCTGCACGAGTCTCCGGCGTCTCGAGAACTCCAGCACGATTCTTGTCCACGGCCCGTCACAAGATGAGCTTGGATGCACCCAACTTGACAGACCCAGGAGCAAGCGCAAGAGGAAGTTTTTCTCAGGTCAGAAACTGCACTGCGTGCCCAGGAAGGCGATTGCTGGGAGGAAAGACCCAAGTGCCAGGGGGGAGGCTTCTGCCCGGCGGCGGAGTGCCACTCGGGCGTGGTGGCTGCGAAGCAACACGGAAAGGTGAGGAGCCGGGCATGTAGCCGCGGTCAGCCAGCGGGCAGCAACGGCGTCTGAGAGTCGTTCTGGGATTGGCGGCGGCCGCTTCCCAGGCCCCGGTCGCGCAATGCACGAAGCACGAAGCGCACCCCTTGAGCCGCGCAAGCTTAAGCCATGCTGAGGTACGTGATTTTGAGCACGGCGTACTGGCGTGCCGATGTCAAGGCTTTCTGAACAGCCTGTAGGACCCTTACTGCTGCGGGCCATAACGGCCAGGTCAAGCGCAGCACTAGTGCAAGCCCCCGGACCGGGAGGGCAGAAAGATGTCAGCCGGCAGGTGAAGAGACAAGGTTTATCTCGCGTCTGGCCTTCGTGGAAGAAGGAGGTGGTAGCGGTGACAAGCAAAAGCCAAGGTCGGTATGCAAGACCATTACTACTACTATTATTATAATATTATTCATATTATCATTACATAACCTTATTATTACTACTATTATCGTTACTACTACTATAATAATGTCTGTGCGCCAAAGCTTCCTCAGCCCTGGGAGCTGCAGACCGCGGGCTGGAGGGAGACCCGAAACCCCAGTTTCCGGTTTAAGGTTTAAGGTTTGCAGGGGGAGCACCCGCCTAGCCCAAACGACAAGTGAGTGGGGCGCCATCCGGGTTTGCCGTATTTCTAAAAATTTGAATTAGGGAGGTGTAGGGTTTGGGGCTTAGGGCTGAGGGCTTAGGGTTTCAAAATGCACCTGCTCAGCTTCCAAGCTGCACCATAACCGCTCGAAGTATGTGTCATCCCAAAGCATGAGCATGCGCTCTGAGCGTGTAAGGAAGATGGGAAGGGCTTCGAGCTGTTCTGCCTTCTCGTCCATGTCTGTTTGGTGAATGCAGAGCTTGTCCATCCACAAGGATGCTGACTTAAACCCGCATGCTCCAGCGAGCTGCTGTCCCAGGATCAAGACGAGGAAAAAGGCTGCCATTGGTAGCAGAACAAGGCATGGAAAGGCAAGGTAGCTTCCACCGAGGCTTGTGAAACCCCCGCATCCCAGAAGAAGCGATGCAACGAAGAGCCAGGTGCCAATGGAACAGCCCACTGCCATACCTCGGTAGCCCAGTAACCATATTCTAATAAGGTTACCCCTTTTGGGGGTTGCAGATTTTATAAGGAAGTCAACCAAGAAAAAGGGAAAAAGTGTACCACTGGGCTACCAAGATGCCCAAGTTAAAGTAGAGGCAGAGAGCCAAGAATTTACTCCAGCGCTCTGCGTGCCATGAGTGGCTAATGAACACGTCAACGCGATCCGTCTCCTCAGCTGTCCTGGAGAGGGATTAGGGTTTAAGGTTTAGGGTTTCAGGGGTTTGGAGTTTAGGGTTTAGGCTTTAGGGGTTTAAGGCTTGTAGCTGTTCGGGTGTAGAGATCTTTCTCCTCAAATGTCCTGTAAAGGGTTTCACCAGCAAGTTTCAACTGCGCTATGGTCGGAAAGCGGGTTGTTGTATTCTCGCCCGCCCACAGGAGCGTGGAGACACCCTCGTTGAAGATCATCCCACAACCTGACAGCGCCCCCTGAGACCAATCAGAGTTCAATGGCTTAGGCCCTTAAGGTCCTACACACACATCCCCGACATAGCGTCACTCACCATCCCGAAGCGCCAACCTCGTAGGACTTGCCAAGGAAAGACCCGACGAAACAGGCCATGGCGCAACACTCGCTCGGTGGAACAAGGTCTTTGCCCCTTATCGCGGTGGCGATCGTCTGAATCCGACATCTGGCAAACAAGCCCAGGTGTCTTGTCAACTCGGGCCGCCACATCTGAGAATGGTAAGAATATGGAGGATTACGAAAAGCAGGGACCCCGAATATAGATCCCCAAGTAGCAGCATCCCCTTATAATAAGGACCCCAAGAAGGTACCGCTATTTTCGTAATACCCCCAATTGTTTTCTCAGAGAGGGCTTCATGTTTAGTGTGTAGGGTGCAGATTGGGTGCAGCATGTGGGATCCTTCTCACAAGGGCGCTTCATCACTGCAGCACTTAGCAAGCTTCGCCCGCTTAAGCCCCTCAACCCTAAACTCCCTAAACCCTTCTTTGTAGCTTTGTGTGCGTGTGCTCCTCCATTGCAGACCCAAACAAGGTCCCCCTGGATTCCCCTTTGCGGACGGAGTACCACATGCTCGTGCCAATGATCAACATTTCCACTTTTAGCTGGCTCCACCTTCACAACCTAGGGTTTAGGGTTTCGGGTTTAGGGTTCAGGGTTCGCCAGATGCTGTTTGCAGTGCAACGCAACAAGAAACTGCAATCAACGTCGAACATCATGCTGACAACTAAATAATCCGCGTTCACCTGGTGCTTCCAAACTGGTCGAGTCAATGTACAGTATAATCCAGATACCACCCCGATTCATCCAGAACTCTAAAACTGCCCTGAACCTCAAACCGCAGCCTTCCGAACCCGGCTTGCACTGCGCTGGGTCCATAGGCTCTGCCTGAGAAGCAGTCCCTAAACCGGTGAACTTCCCAAAACCCCGAGGCCTAAGCCCCAACCCCCAAACAATCAGCAAAAGGCTAAACTCCAAACCCAAGCCCTTGGTTCGAGGTTTTGTGGATTTCAGGGTTTACAGTTTCTTAGGGTTTAGGGTTGGGATGTTCCCCCGTATACTAACAGTCCTTACTAGGGATTCGAATAGTTGGTACTATAATCCCGATTAAGGACTGCTTGTGCAAGGGGAAAATCCCAAGTTTAGGGTTTAGCGCTAAGGGTTTAGCATGGCTTAGAGTTCTACACTTCTGCCTTGCGCCCCGGAAAGATGAGCAGTGAACCAGAGTTGGAGAAAAGAAAGACCTACAAAACCCGAGCCCAAAACCCCCTAAACCCTACCAAGCTGGGTTCAGGCCCCCATAAACCCTAAACCCGCAACCCTCAACCCCTAAACCCTAAACCCTAAACCCTCAACCCTCAACCCCTAAACCCTAAACCCTACTAAATATCCACCTTGGGCCCTTGCTTCTTGTAGCCCACGCAGCAGCGTCAGCAGCAAACTGCTCACCCACAAAGGCCAGGCTTTGGGGTTTGGGGTTTGGGGTTTAGGGTTTTTGGTTTAAGGTTCTGCATTAAAGGGTCCGGGTTTGGGGGACATGGTGTGAGACTAGACGTGGGCCTGACATTGGGCCCAGCAACCTATGGTCTCAGACGCACCTGGCAGGCTCGCTTGGAGTGCGCGTTGTACATGTTGAGGGTCTGCTATGTAGGGCTTCGGGACTTATGGTTTTTGGAAGGGCTTTACCTTGGAAAAGAAATTTTGCAAGACTCTTATAAGAAATTGTGGAACTTTAAGGAGCGGGCCAGGTGCAGGACACATGAAATCGATGCATGAGAACGGGGCTGTGGTCCTGAACTGGTTTGATATGTGGTTGCAAGGTTGTGTTAGTTAGTCGCCTTGGGCGTTACTGTACTGTTACTGCCTGTCCTTTGTCTTTAGTCGGGTGTTCATGTGGCCTCCAGGTCCTAGGATCTTGTTCCTTGTCTTCTATGCGCCAGCATCCCAATCCTCTAACTGCTTGTACCTTCCATGTCGATGCGAGCATGCCTCCAGTGCTCTCGGGCGACATCGCCGTCTCGGACACCTCTTATGCAGCAGTGCCATACGCATGCCCCCAGGAGAGAGCGAGGGCGAGAGCGAGAGTGAGAGTGGGAGTGATGAGTGAGAGAGAGAGAGAGAACGTGAAAATAAAGAGAGAGAGAGAGAGACACAATAAATAATGTTGATCAACGAGGAAGGCTTGCTAAATATGCTGCCCTGGCCAGAGTCAAAGCAAACATCCCACACCCAAGCGACAATGGGGCCTTTCAATCGTCTGCTTTGAACCTTCATCCTGCGTCTCAAAGCGAAACGCTTAAAACCCTCAACCCTTGAACCCGAAACTCCCGAAATCGTTGAACCCTCAACTCCCTGAAAGCACCCTTGAGTGCCTAATCCGAAGCGTGAGCCTCCACCTGTGGTCTCTGAGTTGAGCCCGAAACACCAAGCTTGCCCCACCCGAACCTAAACCCTAAGCCACACTCTCAGAGGCCCCGGTGTTTGAAGAAAGTTTCGGGTTTGGGGCAAGGGGCGGGGGGGGGGGTGTAGAGCTCATAGTAAGCATCGAAGAAACTAGGCAGCCCTAAGTCCCAAGCCCCAACCCGCCCCCCCCGCCACCCCCAAACCCCAAACCCTAAACCCTAAACCCTAAACCCTAAACCCTAAACCCTGAAACCCCCTTTGGCCAGCAATTTATGCTGAAGCTGGCGCCCTTGTTCTATTGTTTTACCAGAAGTGCTACTCGTGATATCAAGTCTCCAGTTCCTACTCTTGCTATCAAGTACGCTATGTGTATCCCGAAAAGCATCCCAAGGCGCAGAAGATGCATATCGCGTAGACGACCGACACCTCCACCTCCTGGGCTACATTCTCAACAGCAGGGCCTAGCGGCCTAGCCTTTGCGGCTTGCAGGGAATAGAGGGAATAGAGCGTTTCATAGGGCTCATAGGGCTCACAGGGCTCATAGGGCTCATAGGGCTCATAGAGCTCATATTGCTCATATTGCTCATAGGGCACCTCTAGGGTTCAGAGGGTTCATGGGTTGAGGGTTTAGGGTTTAGGGTTTAGGGTTTAGGGTTCAGACGGGTTCATGGGTTGAGGGTCTAGGGCCTGTCAGGACATTGCCTGTTGGGCTGAGGTCGCGCATCAGCCAGATCTTCATGAGCTAAGGCTCTCCAAGCCCATTGTGTGATGCAGGAATTTAGACAGCTGCCGGGTGGGGTTTATCATAACCCTAAACCCTAAACTCTAAACCCTGAGCCCTACACCCTAAACCTTGGCTGCCCTTTTTTTCGTGACTGCATGAACGGCTACCTGGGAAAAAGGGGTGCCCTAAACCCTAACCCTAAACCCTGAACCCTAAACCCTAAACCCTACACCCTACACCCTAAACCCTAAACCCTACTGAAAAACCCTAGAACTTATCGTCCCTTGTGGGGTTCCTCTAGAACCCTTTAGGATGCTCAGAAGGGGCGGTAAGTTCGACATTTAGCGGCCTGCCTATAATACGAGTATCGAGCTCAAGTTTAGGTTTGGGGTTTAGGGTTTAGGGCCTAGGCAGGGTTTAGGGTTTAGGGTTTCGGGTTTCGGGTTTGGGGTTTAGGGTCTCGGGTAAGGTTTAGGTCATCATCATGTATTCGTTCTTCACCCTAAACCTCAAACCTTGAAACCCGCAGCGCCTACAACTAAACCCCCAGAGCCCTACCCATAGAAACCTGTAGGAGTGCCCCAAAACCTTGGACCTTGGGGTATGCCGAAACCCGTAAACCCCCAAACCCGAAACCCTCAAAAATTTGAATTAGCCCCGTCAATCCTAAACCCTCCCACCTGAAACCCTAACCCTAAACCCTCGTTACACCAGAAACCCAGAAACCCCAAGCCGTAGTTACTCCTGAAAACCCAACCCCCAATTACACCTTTTAAAACCCTCAACCCTGAAACCCTCAACCCTGAAACCCTGAAACCCTCAACCCTCAACCCTCAAACCCTCAACCCTGAAACCCTGAAACCCTGAAACCCTCAACCCTCAAACCCTCCCTCAACCCTCAAACCCTCCCTCAACCCTCAAACCCTCCCTCAACCCTCAACCCTCAAACCTCAACCCTCAACCCTCAACCCTCAACCCTCAACCCTCAACCCTCAACCCTCAACCCTCAACCCTCAACCCTCAACCCTCAACCCTAAACCTTAAACCCTAACCAGCCTTGGAGAGCGCCGGAAGCGAAATCATGGGCAGCAGGATCTGGTGGAGGGCACCCATAAGCGCAGGATCCTGCACAAGTTGAGGGTTGAGGGTTGAGGGTTTAGGGCGTAAAGGCTTTACATAGGGTCTTTTAGGACCCTAAACCCACCCCAAACCCTAAACCCTCAACCCTCAACCCTAAACCCTAACCCTAAACCCTAAACCCTAAACCCTAAACCCTAAACCCTAAACCCTAAACCCTGAACCCTGAACCCTAAACCCTAAACCCTAAACCGCCCGACGGCCGTGCGCCTTGCGGAGGTCGGAGTTCGACCAGCGCAGCAGCGAGCTCACGATGGACAGCACGCGCAAGCACACCTGAGAAGCCCTGCTCCGAAGGCCTTTAGGCTCCTTTAGGGTTTCGGGTTAAGGGTATAGGGTTTTAGGGTTTAGGGTTTCGGGTTTAGGGCCTAAACCCTAAACCCTAAACCCTAAACCCTAAACCCTAAACCCTAAACCCTAAACCCTAAACCCTAAACCCTAAACCCTAAACCCTAAACCCTAAACCCTGGGTTTAAGCCCTCCAAACCTCCGAGCCTTGAAGGGGTAGTTTTGCAAGCTTGCTCAGGGCCGCACCGTGTCTCGTTGCTTGAGGAGCCTCTGCATGAGCTCACCCGGCCGTGCTTAGGATTGCATAGAACCCTCTTCTTAAGGGGTTTAGGGTTTAGGGTTTAGGGTTTAAGGTTAGGGTTTAGGGTTTAGGGTTTAGGGTTTAGGGTTTAGGGTTTAGGGTTTAGGGTTTAGGGTTTAGGGTTTAGGGTTTAGGGTTTAGGGTTTAGGGTCTAGGGTTTAGGGTTTTCATTCTAGAGGTCGACTCCTCAAGCCCCAACCAAATGCAAGAAATCCTGCAGCCGAAGCCTGGCAGAGAGCCGGAAGTTGATTGTAGTTTCTATGGCGTCTACTTGGAGGTTCTTGGGTACTTATGATCACAATTATACATCTTCTTACAACCTACTTAGGGGACTCAGGGGGCTTGTAAGTACAGTTATAGGTTGGTTTATAATTAAGTACCCTCAACCTCCAAGTACGGCTTCTCTGTGGGCTCCAAACGCCATGATGACGAGAGTCCAGGGCTTTCGGGGCACTAACGTGTAGGTTGCGCGATCTGGCCACTGCAGCCCGCGGGCTGCGATGCCTATGACGTACCGTAGCCCAGAAGCACAACACCTTCAGCGTCTAGCCTGCAACTGCAACCGCAAAATCACACGGTCAAATCTGCGCGCAATAAGATTTAGAGGGCTTACGCAAATAAGGGGACCCCCAATATAGACCCAAATAGTAGGATTCCCTTACAAGGAGGCCAAGAAGGTACCCCTATTTTCGGACACCCCCCAAATTAAGATGCCTCCCCAAGCTCAGCCCTGGCCTGTCACGTTCCACCTGCAGGGTCGCCAGGCTCTTGTCGTTCTTCCTGGGGGGTGGGGGGGGGAAGATTTTAGGAGGATAGCCCCCAAGCATCCCAAAATCCCTAAACTCTCTGAACTCTGAACAGGGTTTAAAGTTGTGCGCAAGTGTATAAAGGCCTGAGGGACTCCTTGTTTAGGCTTGCTGGGAAGAAGCTCACCCCGACTCCTCTGGGAGCATCCAGGAGGTCAATCCCTTACAGTAAGATGGAGTAACCAAACGTAGTACCGTGGCCCTAAACCCTAAACCCTAAACCCTAAACCCTAAACCCTAAACCCTAAACCCTAAACCCTAAACCCTAAACCCTAAACCCTAAACCCTAAACCCTAAACCCTAAACCCTAAACCCTAACCCTAAACCCTAAACCCTAAACCCTAAACCCTAACCCTAAACCCTAAAACCCTAAACCCTACCTAACCCTAACCAGTACAGGGTGCTAATCTTGCTTTGAGGGGGGGGGGGGGGAGGGGGGGGGCGGAGGGGGGAAGGGGGGGGTGAGGGGGGGAGGGGGGGGTTGAGGGGGGGAGGGGGGGGGGGTGGGCTCTAGTTTCTAGCCGCCGCTCCCATCTTGCCTCGCTTGGTCTTTCAGCTTCTGAGCTTGCAGGAACTCCTGGAGTTCAGGGCTCTAGGGTTTAGGAGTTTGGAGTTTAGGGTTTAGGGTTCAGGGTTTAGGGTGGTTCAGGGTTTAGGTTTTAGGGTTTAGGGTTGAGGGTTTAGGGTCTAGATTTTAGGAGTTTAGGGTTTCGGGTTTAGGGCTTAGAGTTTCGGGTTCAGGGTTTAGGGTTTAGGGTTTGGGATTTAGGGTTTGGGGTTTGGGGTTTAGGGTCTGGGGCTTATGGCTGGGAAGTATTGAGTCTCTGGCTGAGGGATGTGGCTCTCTTTTTCTACAGAGAGATTTAGGGTTTAGGGCTCAGGGAGTCTAGGTGTCATCACGGCGATGTTTGGACTGCAGACCCAAGATGTTCCAAGGTCTTCGGGTTTAGGGTTTAGGGCTTAGGGTTTAGGGTTTAGGGATGAAACACCCTTGCAAAACAAGCCCCTCGGGCTTGTGCAGCCCGATGTGGAGCGCTTCTGCGTGATCTTTCAGCTAGGCTGGCCCTTGAGACCATCTACATAAGATACACCGAAAATGCAGAAAATGTTCATAAGGCCTCGTTTTCATACCCCGAATACCCATTCCAACTACATGGGTCCCAAAAAATGAAATCCTACTTCTGCTGCTTCCTCCTATGCTTGATGAATTGATAGCTTTACTCGATAGCAGAAATGGTCAGAGGCTTGAAGATATTTGGGTTTTGGGGGTAGTGGTTTAGGGTTTAGGGTTTAGGGTGTAGGGCTTAGGGTTTAGGATTTAGAGTTTAGGGTTTAGGGTTCAAGGCTTAGGGTGATACTTGCAGCTCGTTTGGCATCTGGGTAAAAATCGAAAGGCCCCAAAACCCAAGGCTTATAACGTTTAGGGTTGATAGGGTTTAGGGTGTTATTCGGGTTTAGGGTTTATAGGTGTTTTTGGGTTTAGGGCTTAGGGCTTGGGGCTGAAGGCAACACCCTGAGGCCGCAAATCTAGATCCCGCCTCGGCAGCCGCAGCCTTCTTTTTGTCCGCATCGATTTGGTCCTCGGTCCGGCATTTCGCATTTCGGGGGGGGGGGGGGGGGGGGGGGGGGGGGGGGGGGGGGGGGGGGGGGGGGGGCGGGTTGGGGTGGGGTGGGGGGCGGTTGGGGTTTATGGTTAAGGGCTCAGGGGCTTAGGGTTCAGGGTTTAGAGTTTCGGACTCTGAGCAGAGTGGACATTAGTGTCCAGGCTTAGTACTTAGTGTTTAGGGACGGGGGTTTCGGGAGGCTAAGGTTCGAGCATTTGTGCTTGCAGGTCTGAGTTTAAGGTTTAGAGGGCCTGCAGGCTCAGGATATTGGATGTAGGGTTTTAGGGTTTAAGGGTTTACGGTTTAGGGTTTAAGGGCTAAGGGTTAACCCTTAAGGGTTTAAGGTTTAGAGTTGAGGGCCACAAACCCTAAACTAACCCCCAACCCTAAACCCCAACATCCATTCCGCTGCTGGCCTTTGTCTTCTGGTGCGCCTCAATTTCGGTGTTCAACTCCTGAGACAGGTTGGAGGTTGGGGTTCTCTAAGGGTACATGTACCTATATCGTGTTTACTTGGGCCTGAAAGGGTTACCATATATAGCAGCATTAGACCTACACTATGCAGGTACATGGAAATTTAGGGGTTTAGGGGCCCTGAACCCCAAAGTCTAAACTCCAAATCATAGCGATTAGCGGGCCGAAGCCCAAGCCCTTAACTTTTTTAGGGGGTTTAGGGTTTAGGGTTTAGGGTTTATAGGGTTTAGGGCTTAGGGCTTCGGGCTTTGGGCTTTGGGCTTAGGGATTAGGGTTTAGGGTTTAGGGTTTAAGGTGATCATAACATCAGCCTGCCACAGTGCCTTGCCACGCCGCTTTTTCAGTTAAGCACCCTTGTTCTCTGTACACCCAGCTGTTACCTGGCTACACGTACCACGCGTAGCCAGGCACTCGTGCCTTCATAGCGTTATTGCAGCACCTTCGGGGGTTGCAACGCTCTCCTGGACCGCGCAACCCTGAGTCGATTTCCGCAGCAATTGCACAAGCTCATTACGTGCCTCCTTGGCCGCTTTGTATTGGAGGTTGTTCTGCTCCATCTCTTCTTGTGTGTCTCCACGGGATGCAGCTTTGTCTGGATGGTACTTTAACGCTACGCGCTTCCAGTGAGAATCCAGCTTGCCCACAAGTCGCTGTACATCCTCTGTTGTTGGAATGGTCTTTCCAGCGAATGGATACCAGGAGAACTCCAGGATACACAAAATCTCGGCTGATGTCGCATCGTGTTGGTACTCCAAGGCATGTAGCAGCATGTCGGTCCGTCTTCGGCCCATTGCCCACCTCGCGACTCGCTCAAAGTAGCTACCGACCAGACTACCCGCAAACCCGAAGATGATTGGACCGATTGGCCCAAAACAACAGGCCATGCCTACCATGGTCCCGGCATAGCCTGCAAGCATTGGAGCCCCCGAAGACAAAGCTTGGTCAAGGACTTGTCTTGCCAATGCCCATATAGTCGGAATCCTCCCCTGATAGTACTCATAGATTGGGGGGCCCACCAACCATAAGCATATGGTCAACAAGACAGGCCCGCGGGATGCAATAAACGGGCAAACATCTTCCAGCCAGGTAATTAAGATGGCCAGCATCGCCCCTACACCACCCAGCCCAGCAGCTTTGAATATCTCTTCGAATAATTTGTACGAGGCGACACGGATGCCGACTCTGCCACTCCACCACAATGGAAGCCACGTCCTTGCCGCGTCGAGCAAGGATGTTGCGATGTCTAGCCCCGTCTCGATGAGGGCATGTTTTCCCACCATAGTAACGTTTCTGTGCAGGGCGTTGATGCCCTCCTCTGCCGCCTCTTCAAGGCTTTCTTCCCTCAAGGGCTTGCTGACACGGAGTTCCTGGAAAACCTCAGCCAACCACTTCCTCCAAGTTTCCTCCCCTTCTGGACCTGCAGAGAACCACAACCTCACGCGATGACCGCGCCAAACGCTCTGAATTGTGACTGCAGCCCGGCGATGTGCAGAGAACCACAGCCTCACGCGATGGCCGCGCCAAATGCGCTGAATTGTGACTGCGGCCCGTGGGCGGGGATCTGGACGACCCTGGCGGCGCCAGTACCTGCACCATAAGAAAAGCGTCAAGTCGATGATGCAAGGCTGCTGCGGGTCACAACTCAGCATCTGCGCGAGGATCTGCCATAAACAAAGATGTGCTACTGCAGCTGTGGAGCCAAGATCTGTACCACTACGCACTCTGGGCGGGGTGCCGAACCCGGGTTTCGGATTTACGGCTTATAGGCTAACTCTGAACCTCAAATCCGCCACTCGAAGGCCCTTACATCATGAGCAGAAAAGTGTCAGGACGCCTTGTGTCTGAGAGCACTCTCATGGCCCTCAAAGCCGCTTTCTTGATTCCCTGCTCCTCTTCCACTGTACTCAGCGGCAAGGGATTGGCCAAACCCTGAACCCTAAGCCCCAGGGCTTAGGGTTTCGGGTTTGGCGTTTCCCTAAACCTTAAACCCTAAACCCCAAACCCCAAACCCCAAACCCTAAACCCTAAACCCTAAACCCTAAATCACAGTTTGAAGCCCTTGAAGGGCCCTAAGCCAACATCATGGAGAAGACGGCCTTGGCCTTGAGACCCTGAACCCTACACCCTCAAGAAGAGCCGTCGGGACGCAAGGCCCACTCGAACCCGAAGCCCGAAACCCGAAACCCGAAACCCGAAACCCTAAGCCCTGACCCCCCTCCGCCCCAATGTCTAAGAAGCCCCTTGTCGCCTGGATTTTGGTGCTCAGGCGGGTGGTGAAGCTCTGGCCATCTCCTGATCTAGGTTGCCTAGCAGCCTAGGAATAACAAGACTGGTTGGTTCTTAGTAGGGAATGGGGGAATGAGGACCCTATGTAGTCCCATAAAGGGAATATATGGGGCCCTCATTCCCTCATTCCTTACTAAGAACCAGGGAGAAGAGTTTGGGGACTCCGTGCTGTAGCGATCCTCGAAATGTGGTAGGGTTTAGAGGGGCTAAGGCTAAGGGGCTGTCCACGCCGAATCCTGTGAGTGAAGATGAAAGGAATGCTTGGTTTTAGGGTTTAGGGTTGAGGGTTGAGGGTTGAGGGTTGAGGGTTGAGGGTTGAGGGTTGAGGGTTGAGGGTTGAGGGTTGAGGGTTGAGGGTTGAGGGTTTAGGGTTTAGGGTATCGGGTTGAAGGTGTGTTGAGGGTGTGGGGTTTAGGAGTTGCTATTGATGTCGGATGGCACATTGCAGGGCGATCCCGACTCACTGCATCAACCCGACGTCGGGATGCCGAAACCCTAAACCCTAAACCTTAAACCCTAAACCCTAAACCCTAAACCCTAAACCCTAAACCCTAAACCCTAAACCCTAAACCCTAAACCCTAAACCCCAAGCCGGTTCGGGACCTTGGGTGCCCCCAAAATTCTGCACCCTGCGCTCCCCGTGGGATAAAAGGGCAACCCATGATTTGTTGCAAGGTGTTCTAAGGGGGAACCTAGTCCAGGGAATCATGCACCTAAACGCCAACCCTTCCCCGAAACTGAAGAACATAAAACCCGAACAGTTCCGCACTGCGCTGACAAGAAGAAAGAAGTCTGAAGAACCCTCGTCTTTGTCCAAGCTCAACGCCTAGGCCTTTGGAAACGAACCCCAAATCCCTCTCAAGTACCCCCCCTCCCCCCCCCTAAACCGTAAACCCTAAACCCTAAACCCTAAACCCTAAACCCTAAACCCTAAACCCTAAACCCTAAACCCTAAACCCTAAACCCCCGATTCCCTCCCCTTGGGCAGCCTTCGCCGTCGTCTTCCGGCGCTGACTCGAAGGGCTGGCAGATCTCGGAGACGAGGAGCACCACGCGGGTGCTGCACTTGCCCTGCTTGCGACGCTGTTTAGGGTTGAGGGTTTAGGGTTTAGGGTTTAGGGTTTAGGGTTTAGGGTTTAGGGTTTAGGGTTTAGGGTTTAGGGCCTGCTTGCGACTCTGAGGGCAGTGGGCTCCAAACCTCTTGGAAGCCTTGAATCCCTAAACCCCCAGTGTTCAGGGCCGGGGTCCCTCAGCCCAAGATCCTTTCAGCGCTTGAAACCCCTTTAAAGCCCTAAAAACCCTGGGATTTGGGGCTTTAGGGTCTTCCGGGCTTCGGGTATGGGAGTTGTAAGGCTTCTTCGACTCCAGGACGTGATTGGTTCATGGGGCAAAAGTCGGAGTTTTGTGGCGGGTCTTGGGTTTAGGGTTTCGGGGCTAGGGTCAAGCGAAGACACAATGATCTCTCTCAGCATAACTGCGGCAGAACTGGACAGAACTCAAGTTTAGGGTTTAGGGTCTAGGGTTTAGGGTTTAAACCCTGAACCCGAGGGGTTGCATTTTAAGCTCAGAAACCCTTGGGGCTAGGGTTTAGGGCTGAGGGACGGTTTAGGGGTTTAGGGTTTGGGGTTTAGGGTTAGGGCTTAGGGTTTAGGGTTTAGGGTTTAGGGCAAGGTTTGTGAAACTATGCGATCTTTACCCTAAACCCTCAACCCCACAAAAGGGAATATGTGGGTACTGTGGGGCATCCTCGGAAAATGTCGACAGCGCCTCCAGCATCTGCGTTTTCGGAGACTGCACCTTGAAGCTTAAAGGGTTTCGGGATTTACGGTTTAGGGTTTAGGGTTTTTGGTTTTAGGGTTTAACCAGTGTTTGGCAGGCAGGCTGGAAACCCTATGCAGCCATCTGCTTTGCGCTCGACCGACCCAGCAGTCCAGTCAAGTTCTAGGGGGTTTAGGGTTTAGGGTTTAGGGTTTAGGGTTTAGGGTTTAGGGTTTAGGGTTTAGGGTTTAGGGTTTAGGGTTTAGGGTTTAGGGTTTAGGGTTTCGGGTTTAGGGATTCAGGGCTTGTCTTGCACTCCACGGTCCATGAGAAGTCATGAGCAGAATGCAGAGCACCCTAACCCCTAAACCCGAAACCCTACCCGAAACCCTAAACCCTAAGCCCCCAACCCTTAAGCCCCCAAACCCTTTCAGCCCCAAAGCCAAACACACCTAGTCCCTAAACCCTTACACCCCTCAACCCTAGAAGCCTAAACCCTAACCCCGAATACCCCGAAACCCCGAAAACCCGAAACCCCTAAACCCAAAACCCTTGTGAACATCCTAAACCCTAAGCCCTCAACCCGATTCCACAATGCACCGTCGACATCCGCAAGGAGGGCCTGCAAGCATGTGGCCACGATGGCATGGCATTCCTCTCGCCTTAGGTCTTCAGGGTCTCTGTCAGGCTCGCAAGCCAGACGAGGGCTTCAAGAACCCTAAACCCTAAACCCTAAACCCTAAACCCAGTTTAGGCTGAGAGTCGTCCAAGCCGGAGGGCACCAGTTGTGCACTGTGGCTGGGCTGACTCGGAGAAGCAGGAGGTGTCAGAGAGACGCTGAAATCCCGTTCCGGCGAGGGCTCGTAGCTCGGGGTGTACTCCATGCGTTCAGCCGAAGAGTCAGTCTCTCCTGCATCCCCCCAAAAAACCCTGAACCCTAAACCCGAAACCCTAAACTCCCTAAACCCTAAACCCGAAGCCCTAAGCCGGAAACCCTAACCCTGAACTCTGAAGGGCTTGTTCTAACCTAGGGCCTTGGCCCCAAATTGCAAACACCCCGAAAACCCTGCAAAGCCCGACACCCTACGGTACTATAATCCCTACTAAGGACTGTTAGTATAAGGGGGAACATCCCAATAGCTACCCTGAACCCAGAACCCTAAACCCGAAACCCTCTACCATAAACCCTACACTCTACATAAGGGGGAACATCCCAAGTCATAACTGTCAAACATCCGGCGGTGGGCCTGGAAGCGGACGAGACCACTGGCCTGGGCATGGAAAACCCAGTGACAAGGCCCATGCTTCCCTCAAACCCCAAACTCCAAACCCTGTACCCTAAACCCAAAACCCTAAAAAATAGACCCTAAACCAGGGCTTTGGGCTTCGGGGACCTAGGGTGCACCCTGAACCCTGAACCCTAAACCCTAAAATCCTAAACCCTAAACCCGAAACCCGAAACCCGAAACCCTAAACCCTAAACCCGAAACCCTAAACCCTAAACCCGAAACCTTAAACCCTTAAACCCGAAACCCTAAACCCTGACCCTCGGAATTGGGTTTCTAAAGGGTCCCAGGTCTGCTGTGATGAGGGATTGAAATGCTTAGGGTTTAGGGTTTAAGGGTTGAGGGTTTAGGGCTTAAGGTTTAGGGCTTAGGGCTTGAGGCTTAGGGCTTAGGGGCCCACAAGACCCGAAACCCAGAAAACCAAATGCCACTCTTCGGATTTGGGCTGCCCGGCCTTGCGCAGAATCACAATTCCCAAGTCAATTGCACTCTGCGCCATCCTGGCTCTCACGGGAAGGGTTCAGGCTTTGGGGTTTAGAGCTTGGGGTACCCGAAACCCTAAACCCTAAACCCTAAACCCTAAACCCTAAACCCTTGCGGGTAGTTAGTGGCAATCCCCTAGAGAGGAACTCGGTCTCCCAAAGCCGACGCCCCTGAGGTTTCCGTCTGTTTCATCCCGAAAGCCCTCAACCCTCAACCCTAAACCCTGAACCCTGAACCCTAAACCCTACACCCTAAACCCTAAACCCTAAACCCTAAACCCTGAACCCTGAACCCTGAACCCCTAGACCCCATCCATCACCGAACACACACTGAACCCGGCCATCTCCTGCTAAAAGTTGCCTGTGCAAAGTTTCGGACTTCAGGTCTCCTGGAGTTGTGGATGGTGGTATATTGGGCCTATGTCGTTGCATTCAGAATTTAGGGAACCCTAAACCCTAAACCCTAAACCCTAAACCCTAAACCTTAAACCGTTCACCCTCGAAACCTGAAACCCTAAACCTTCGGGTTGCAATCGCGGGAGGGAGTCGTATCAGGAGGCGGGGCGATTCATCTCAAGGTCTCGGGTTTAGGGTTTGGGGTTTAGGGTTAGGGCTTAGGGCTCAGGGTTGACGACCCTGGACCCTAAACCCTAAACCCTAAACCCTGAACCCTGAACCCTAAACCCTAAACCCTGACTCTTTTTCCTTTGGGGGTCGTTGCAGGGCCATGCAGCCACTCTCATGTCGTCTCGTGGGCAACGGTACGCTTTGGAGCTGCGGCTGCGAAGCCATCCCCTACACAACATAAAGCCTCAAGGGCCTGTGAGACGAAACGTGTGTGTTTAGATACATGTGTATACGTACGTATGTGCGTGTACATATCTGTGTACGTATGTAAGTCTGCATGTATAATGTGTCTGTGTACAAAATAGGTACGAATATTACAAACTTTAAAATAGTGCATATGTGTATTTGTATATATGTATATAGTAATATTAAGAATAAGAAGAAAAAGAAGAAGAAGAATATAGGAATAGGGCTCAGGGATCAGCTGGGGTTCACGGCTTAGGGGCCCAGACAACATCTGGCAAAAACCAAGGACCTGGTACGCAAACGTTCGTGGCGTTGAGGGCTCTGCTTCGGTCCTAAACCCTAAACCCTAAACCCTAAACCCTAAACCCTAAACCCTAAACCCTAAACCCTAAACCCTAAACCCCAAACCCTCCAGTTCCCTTGTTTGGGGTTGGTTGTTAGGGGCTTCAGGCGCAATCCCCAGGCTCCACAAAGCGCACCCCGAAGCTCTTAAGCAGCAGAAATATGGGGCTGCCAGCAGGCCTCGACATTCCCGGCGTAGGGTCTTGGGTGGGCTAGGGGGTTTCAGGGTTTAGGATTTAGGGCGTAGGGCTTAGGGTTTAGGGTTCCTGAGTGATTTAGGGAAAAACCTTGGGTGGGGGGGGGGGAGGGGGCAGGGCTAACAGGGGAGCCAACCCCTTAAGAAAATGGAATACATCCTGGTAAGACCGTAGCGGTTTGTGTTTTGGTTAGCTACACCCAAAGGCTCGATAGTTGTGGGTTGAGAGGTGTTCTAGGGGCTTCAGTTGAGGGTTTAGGGTTTAGGGTTTGGGGTTTGGGGTTTAGGGTTTGGGGTTTAGGCTGTGGGGAGGTCTCGAGGGTTTTAGTGGAGCCACCCGTGGGTTTGGGGGCAGATCCCAAAGCTAGGAGGTCTATGAGCTGGCTGATGGGTTGAGGGCTTCGGGTTTGTAGGGCTTACTCGCCCCTAGACCCCAAACCCTAAACCCTAAACCCCCACAAGAAAGGTAGAGGGTGCCAAAGGGCCTGGCAGCAAGAATCCCAGAGTGCGATGGCTCTATCAGTCTCATGACAAGAAGAGTGACCTTTGTTGTGGGTTTAGGGTTTAGGGTTCAGGGTTCAGGGTTCAGGGTTCAGGGTTTGGGGGGGGTGGTTCGAAAAGGGGATTGGGGTACCACTCCGGCTCCTCAAATACTTAGCCCAAATGGTCCCTCCGGCAGCGCCATGCAAGAAGAACAGGCCGCAGGGACGTGTGCCAAACAAGCGGCTGCACTGGCAAGCTCTACGCTCCCTAAACCCTAAACCCTGAACCCTAAACCCTAAACCCTTAACCCTAAACCCTAAACCCTTAACCCTAAACCCTAAACCCTTAACCTCAAAGAGCCCCCGAAGCTTGAACCCTGAACCGTGACACCTGAACCCTCATGGTGTGCGGCTACGATGGTTGCGATGGTCTGAATACACCGCTTTCTGCCACGTCCTGCGATCCATTCCGGGGCTAAGGCTGGGCTGAGCCGACGCACCCTTGGCCTCGAAATGCTGTGTCTTGGAACCCCCCAAGGTTGTAGGGGGCCCTGAGGATGCTTAGGGCTCAAACCTAAACCCTAAACCCTAAACCCTAAACCCTAAACCCTAAACCCTAAACCCTAAACCCTAAACCCTAAATAGGGCTTAGGATGGAAGGCAGCTGCAGGAAAGCCAAGCAAAGCCCTCACTCTGAATCTTGCAAGCATTGGCCCAAAAAGGATGCCTTGCCCTCGGACCTACACCCCCACGTCGAAGGAGACTCCGATGTTTGCCGGACCAATCGACTCGGCGAATCCTCCTTCGGACTTCGTGGGATCCTTGTCTGGCGTCAGGGTGAGCTCGATGTTGGCACGTCCTGTTGGGAGAAAGCTTTGTCACGTTGAAGGTGCAATGTTAAGCTGACGAAGCCCAAAAATCTCAAAGACCCAACACCCCAAAACGCCAACAACCCCCAAAAAACAAAGTGCACCCTGCGATGCTGTTTTGCTCCTCTTTTTTGCGGCTTGTATGGGAGTGCAGCCCAAAACCCTAAAACCCTAAAACCCTTCTTGAATCAACTGGAACAAAGGGTACCATAAAATCTAAGATCCCAAAACTACTCTGGGTTCTAGGAAAGGAAAAGAGAGGAGAGGAAAAGGAGAAGTAAAAAGGCAAAGGAAAAGGAAAAGTAAAAAGGCAAAGGAAAAGGAAAACAAAAAGGAGAGGAAAGGAAGGAGACCAGAGGAAAGGAGAGGAAATGAGAGGAGAGGAAAACCCAGGAGTGATGCGGGGCTTTTGGGGGCCCTTTGCAGGCCCTTTTGGTGGCCTTTGGGAGGCTTTTGGCGGTCGGTTTAGGGCTTAGGGCTTAGGGCTTAGGGTTTAGGGTTGTTAGGACCCCTTTCTGTGAGTTTTAGTAGGGGATTTTAGCCTGTGGAGCTGGGGACCATGTAGAACGCGTTGGCTGCTTCTTGTCTGCCGCGCCTTGCTCGTAGCGGCTGACGAACTGGAGCGGCGTGTTTGGGATCCTGACTGGCTGTGAATTTCAAGAGCGACTAGACCCAATGTTGAGGGTTGAGGGTTGAGGGTTGAGGGTTGAGGGTTGAGGGTTGAGGGTTGAGGGTTGAGGGTTGAGGGTTGAGGGTTGAGGGTTGAGGGTTGAGGGTTTAGGGTTTAGGGTTTAGGGTTTAGGAATTATTTTACTTCGAACATCCCCACCCTCTCTTGATAGAGATACTCTAGGGTTGGGCACTCCAGGGACACTCTGGGGCTGGGCACTTCGGGGACACTCGGGGGTTGGGCACGAGACTTTCTGGGGTTGGGCACTATAGGGAGACTCTGGGGCTGGGGTTGGGCACTCCAGGAAAACCCTGGGGTTGGGCACTCCAGGGAGACTGGGGTTGGGGCACTCCGGGAACACGTTGGGCACTCAGGGAGACTCTGGGGTTGGGCACTCAGGGAGACTTTGGGGCTGGGCACTCCAGGGACCCTCTAGAGTTGGGCATTGCAGGGACATTTGGGGTTGGGCACTCCAGGGATGAGTGAGGAATAGACCGGGTGAGGAGGAGAGTTCCGGGTGAGGATAAGAGTTCCGGGCGAGGAGAAGAGTTGAGTTTAAAATCCAACAACCCCACACCGAGTGTGGGGAATAAAAAAGGTAAACCCTCAACCCTCAACCCTTAACCCTTGCCCCTTAACCCTTAACCCTAAACCCTTTAGGTTAGATCCAAGTTTCCTAAAATAGGGTCCTTGAAGACCCATTATGAGGCGGGCACCCTTAAAAAAAGGGCTTCCAAAAAGTTACCCTAATTCAAAGAACTACGCATATAGGGATCGGAAGAATTACTTAATGGTATTCCCTTATGGCCCCCTGTAAACATATACTGTAACAACCCCCCACCCCCCCCGCCCCCACCCCCTAAACCCTAAACCCTAAGCCCTAAACCCTTAAAACCCTTAGAGCTGAACGGGTTAACCCTAAACCCCAAACCCCAAACCCCAAACCCCAAACCCTAAACCCTAAACCCTAAACCCTAAACCGCCCCTTTTATGTTTACCATCGGGTCTTAAAAAGTCTATTACAACAAAAGGGCTGGGGTTCTGCCAGGGAATTTTACTGGTTGGGCCCAAGGTTCCAAGCTCAACAGGACTCCTGCGATAACCGTTGCGGAATAGCAAGGGCAAAGGGGTTTAGCGTTTAGGGTTCAGGGTTTGGGGTTTCGGGCATAGGGTTTAGGGTTTAGGGTTTAGGGTTTAGGGTTTAGGGTTAGGGCCCCCAAATGTCGCTGAAGGTGAAAAAGAGCGGCCGATAGGACGTTGACAGCACAAAGGGGCTGTTGCCATCACCTGGGCTGCGCAATCTTATCCTCTAGCCTGAAGCTGCCCGGTTTAGGGTTTAGGGTTTAGGGTTTAGGGTTTAGGGTTTAGGGTTTAGGGTTTAGGGTTTAGGGTTTAGGGTTTAGGGTTTAGGGTTTAGGGTTAGGGTTAGCCCTACCGACGACGCCACTGACCCCAAATCCAGCCCGAAATCCGACCTCCGCCACTGCAAGGCTCTTCTGTTCCTTTCTGCTTTAAGGGGATTACAAGGGAAGCCCAGCCCTAAACAAAGGAAATCCGGGCCTACTCCGGGTCCTACTCCGGGTCCTAGGTTAACAAACACAGATGACACCCTAAACCCTAAACCCTAAACCCTAAACCCTAAACCCTAAACCCTAAACCCTAAACCCTAAACTATTCGATGCCCTGGTGCAAACAGGGAGGCTTATATTGCCTATGATTCTGTTGGGCATAGGTTGTTCATACCCTAGCCTGGAACACCCAACATCCTACCGTCAGGACACAGGGCTCATAGGGTTTCGGCTTCAAAGGGGGCTGGCTTAGGGTTTCGGGTTCGTCCTGGGAGGATTCACGTGTTTGCAAGGTTTGGCGCGTTTAGGTCCTGCAGTTTTAATGGCGTGATCCCGAAATTGAATGGCTTGGGCAGTGGAAGGCTGGCTTCGGGACTTCAAGCCCCATACATGCGGCTTCAGGGTTTAAGCATTAGGGTTTAGGGTTTAGGGATTAGGGTAAGCCTGGGCTGTCAACCTTCTGGGTACCAATTTTGGAGGTCCGTGTGAACGGGATTGGACTCTATTTGGGGTATGTGGGTAGTGCTTTAACTTGTGAACTACATAAAAAGGGCCCCCAAAAAGGATCCTAAATTAGAGAAGAACCCATATAACTAAACCCTGAACCTTACTAAGGTTTAGGGTGTCGACATCCAGAGGGTGTTTTGGGTTCAGGCTCCAGACCTTCTGGTTCTAAGTAGTACCCCCGTATATCAACCTTTCCAAAACCTTCTATAAAGTACCGAATTCCCCTCCTTCCCCGAACCCCAACCCCAAACCCTAAACCCTAAACCCTAAACCCTAGCCCTAAACCCTAAACCCTTAGTAGAGGGCTTGGGGAGCCAGGATCCGGAAGTCCGGAGGCATGAACTTCGCCAGGCCACGCACGGACTGGGCTTTCATCGCGAGCTCCTCCATCTGCTCCTGTCAAAGACGCCTAAGAAAAGGCCCTAAACCAGGTTTAGGGTTTAGGGTTTAGGGTTTAGGGTTTCGGGTTTAGGGTAGAGGGACTGAAAAGCTTAGAGGGCTTTATGTTGTTAAAGTCTACGGGGCCTAAGGCCTCAGAAGCTCTAAAGTTGACATAGGGCTTACAGTGGGGCTGAGGCTTCGCGAGGCGAGGCACTTCGAGGTCCCAGCTTTCCACACCACTTCTAAGCTCGAAAAGAGCCCACAACCCTACACATTCTCCTGGAACCCTAGTAAATCCCCAAACCCCTACAAATTCTCCTAGAACCCCCACATATAAACCTTAAAGGCCCTTTGACCCTAAACTTCTATGGAAACCCAAGAAACCTCGAACCCCCGAAGCCCTTGACTTATGCAGCTGCAACACGGCAGTAAAGCCTAACTGCGAGCCCCAAACCCTAGACTGACGACCCAAAGACAAAACCTGCAGGGTTTCGGGTTTAAGGACTTTGGGGAGCTTAGGGAGTCCATGGTTTGGAGAATTTATGGCTTAGGGATCTCTAAACTCGAAGTACCCTCGGGCCCTAAACCCTAAACCCTAAACCCGAAACCCTAAACCCTAAACCCTGAACCCTGAACCCTGAACCCTTCCCAAATCCCTGAAAGGCGCCTGCAGTCGCCCGATGACGGCTACCGTGGATCGCTGGAGCACTGCTGCGCGGGCGCGCTCCTCCCCGACATATGGCTCAGGGCTTAGTGCTCGACAGGGTTTGGGGCTTAGGGCTTGTCACAGTTTAGGGTTTAGGGTTTAGGGTTTAGGGTCTAGGGTTTAGGGTTTAGGGTTTAGGGTCTAGGGTCTAGGATCTAGGGTTTAGGGCTTAAGGCCCATTTGGAGCGTGAGCTCCTTAGAAGACTAAGGGGGAAAACACTGGCAGACCCCACAGCCCTACAGTGTCCCAAATTCCCGAGGCGCTGCCTCCATCAGGGCTGCTTCAATGTCAACCTCGGGCTTCTGGGGTTATCTGGGGCTCAGGATCGGGTGCTCGAGGGCCTTGAGCAGCTTTGGGGGGGGGGGGGTGCGTTTAGGGTTGAGGGCGTCAGGCTTAGGGTCGGGGGGGCAAGGCCTCTGCTGCAGGCTGTTGGCATGGTGCAGGCTTTGGGAGAACCCTGCAAGTAGGAGGCTGATGCCCCAGTTCTTCTGTGCATCGCCCATGGCGCCTGGGAAAGCGAAGAATACCAACATGATTTACGACCACAAGTGGGTCAGATCTTGTCGCCAAGACATGGCCGGCCTGTGCGGGGTTTAAGGCTAGGGTTTAGGGTTTAAGGCCTAACTTAGGGTTTAGGGTTTGGGTTTTAGGGTCAGCTTGTGCAGAGTATTTCTGTCTGCTCGCCAATGTGATCCGAGGGTCGGCATCTACGAGGACTTTGGCGGTGCTGGCTGCTGGCTTTGACGATGTGCATGCCAGGATGGGCTACTAGGCCTTATAATCCACACAACCAACCCATAAAGGGCCTTTTTCAGAGGTTATGGGGTATAATGGCCCGTCCTGGTATGTATGCCACGAGAACAGCAATGCACTTCAAGCGCAGGTCGTTTGCCCAGACAGGCAAGCACTTCGCGCTGTTCTTCCCTGACTGTCAGCGACCGCAGTGTTGATTTTTGCCCAAGATGCTTGTCAAAACCCGCCAAAACGCCGTGTCGGAGTCAGGTCAGCAGGGTGCTTTTTGAGTTTGATGTGGCGCAAAACAAGAAGAGCAGGAGCAGCCTTGACGCAATTGCTGCTTTAGGACACTAAGCGTTTGCCAGTCATTTCGGCTGGGTGGACCAACTGGACATCGCACGGCAAGCAGGAGACCCTGGCATGAAGGCTTGCGAGGCATGGGCCTGCCAAGTCTGTGTGAAAAGACCGCCCTATTTCCAGAGCTTCCTCTTTTGAATGGCCAAACCCTAAACCCTAAATCCTAAACTTAGACTCAAAGCTTAAACCCTAAACCCAAACGCACTTTGTGCAAGAGACAGGGGGGGGGGGGGGGAGTTTGGAGCTTGCTGAGGATTTGCGAGGTTCACAATGAGGCTTTAGGGCGTAGCCGTTTCGGGTTTACAAGGTGGGGACTCAGCTGGGGCTCGAAAGTACCCATGAACCCTACTGCCCACGTCCCTTAAAGCCACAATCCTGACTATTTGCTTTGGGCTTGCTTGTAGGGCTAATTCGGGCGTAGTAGGGCCTAGTGCTAAGCACCTTCCCCTCCCCTTCACATCTGGGACCCGGCCTTCTTATCAAGCTGCGCGCGCAGCCTCGCAGATGGGCGGCGAGTGCTTCGGGACTTGCAGCAGAAGACGCCGCAAGTGGGTACACTCAACATAAGGCTCTGAGGCCATGGGGCTGTATACGGGAATTTGCAAAATAAGGGACCGCTTTGTACAGACCCCCAAATAGTAGGATCCGCTTATAACCCTAAACCCTAAACCCCGATAATTAAGGTAGCCCCTAATTCCGGATTCCCCCATACAGGTTCCGAACGTGAACACCGAAGGTTGCAACCGCAGCCGCAGCGCTTCTGGCTATGATCCACAACAAATCCTACCACCAATCCAAATCTCTGCAGAAGCCGGGTTTGGTTGAGGGTTTAGGGTTTAGAGTTTAAGGTTTAGGGTTGAGGGTTGAGGGTTGAGGGTTTAGGGGGTTTAGGGAGTTTAGGAGTTTAGGAGTTTAGGGTTTTAGGGTTGAGGGTTGAGGGTTTAGGGTTTAGGGTTTAGGGTTTAGGGTTTAGGGTCTAGGTTTAGGTACCTAAAACCCTGAAACCCCAAACCACACCCATGTGAAGCCCAAACACAAATCCCCCAACCCCCAAACCAAGCTCTCGAAATGACCCAGAACCCCTACATCCCGAAAACCCTACGCGCGCCTCCATCTCTCGAACTCCCTAGCGCTAAACCCTAAACCCTTAACCCCAAGCTTGAACTCCCTAAACGCTAAACTTTAAACCCTCAACCCTAAACCCTAGCCCTAAACCCTAAACCCTCAACCCTCACCCGTCTAAACCCTGCGCAACTCCCAGCCTGCGCCGCTCGGGCTCGTAGTCCCAGGAGCGACCGCTGGACAACGTTCCGGCCTCGTCGTGCAGGAAGGTTTCGGGTTTAGGGCTTAGAGCTTAGGGCTTAGGGCTTAGGGCTTAGGGCTTAGGGCTTAGGGCTTAGGGGTAAAGGGTTTGGGGCGTAGGGTTAGCGTTCAGGCTTGAGCGTTTAGGGTTGAGCGTCGGGGTTGGGGGCCATGTGCTTTGGTTTTTCAAGTTGAAGCCATGGCTTGGGTTTGGCCTAGATTGTTTGTGGGGAGTTGGGGGTATTAGTTGGGATGTTCACTCTTATACTAACAGTCCTTATTCGGGATTCTAGTATCCCCCGATTATAATGCCTATTAAGGACTGTTAGTATGAGGGGGGACATCCCAAGGTATCAGAAACGAGAAGACCATAGCAGCAGCAAAGAAGTCATGGTAACAGTCATCACATGAATAAGATCGATTCGAGGGCGTGGTGAACATGAGTTCGCATGCTTCCAAAACCTTCAACAATGAAATCTTTGGCCCTATAAGGGCTTCAGGATGTGGGCCTATAGGTGCCCGCGTGGGCGTGGGAGGAATCAGGGAGTTCAAAGATGGCTTCGTTTGCGTTCTTCGAGCGGCGGCTTCAGCTGCCTGGGTTTGGGGTTTAGGGATTAGGGTATAGGGACTGTTGCGGGTTTGGGTGCAGGGTTGAGAAAACCCCAAACTATGCAATAAAGGAAACCTGGCCTCTCAACGAGAGAATGAGGGCACCACTCCAGGTTCTGGCTATTCATCGGAATCATTACTAATCATATTCCCTTGTGGTCCCTTTGTAAGTATACCATAATAAACCCCAAACCCCTATTCTGAATATTCAGGCCCCCATATTGCATGGACACATTGAGGTCCGGACCCCCTACCTGAGAAGAGGAAGCTGCGCTGTTCTTGCACGATTGAGGCGAGGAGTCTCGCAAAAGGTCTTGAGTTTTGCTTGCAAACTTTGTCATGCTCGCCAGCTCCATTTGGGGGTCTACGAAAATAAAGGACCCCTAAAATGGACCCAAATAGTAGGATTCCCGTATAAACGGGACCCCGAACAAGGTACCCCCAAATAGTAGGATTCCCTTATAAAAAGGACCCCAATAAGGTACCCCCCAATATCGCAGACCCCCATTTGACCATTCTCATGACGGCATCGTGAGGCTGGCGACTTCTGAATTGCAGGCAAGTCTAGGGAACAGAGAGCGGGCATCTTGCGGCAGCTCTTGAGGCAGCTAAGGTCTAGGGTTTAGGATTTAGGGTTTCGGGACAGGGCTTAGGGTTTCGGATTTAGGGTTTAGGTTTTAGGGTTTAGGTTTTAGGTTTTAAGTAGAGTTTTAGGGTATAAGGCTTCAGAGTCTTCAGGTTGGGCTCAGCTGGCCCTACGCCGCCTTTGCGGCTCACATGCTTGACTCGTGGAGCTCGTCCGCGCGATTCGGCGAGACGACTTCCACCACCTTTCCTTCCCCAGTGGGCTCCTCTGTGACGCCATTTTCGAGTTGGATCTGCGCGTAAGCCTGGGTTGCCCAGTAGCCTAGGAATTTAAAGGGTGCCCTCTTTTGCTTTAAGGGTTTACAAGGGTTACACCCCCCAAAAAGATCAAAAAGGGAATAAGGGGTACGACTGGGCATCCTAGACGCATCTGCCACGATCTGGACAAAGCTCTGCTTATGGGAAGGTGTGGCCTTGGCCTTCTCACGCCGCGAGAGTAAGTAGAGGGAGCGGAGGTAGAAGCCCAGCACCCCAAGCCTTGGTAGCCCCAGCGACCATGTTATGATAAGGGCACCCTGTTTTGGGCTGGTTACTTTGTAAGGGAACCTTGAACCAAAGAAAGGGAAAAGGGTACCACTGGGCTCCCAAGAAGCAGAATGATGGCGACGGGCACAAACGTGATCAGCATGGTGGGATCTTCCAGCGTAACCTCCAGATGCTCGCGAGGCCCATGTCTCAAACATGGAAACTAGTTACCGGCTGCAACTATGATGCTTAATATTATCGTTAGTATTATCATGACTCTTGTTCTTCTTGTCTTTACTGCTATGACCCTTCTGATTACTTAATCGTCCCGCTGCTATCATAACAAGACATATAGGACAAAGTGCCAAGACAAGCTGTGGCAGCCACAGCCGCCATCGGAACTGAGATTCCGAAGCAGACGAGGCAGAATATCAAGCTGAGGTCCACAAAGCTGCCGGTGTGCACCAGCATGAAGTAGAGAAGGTCATCGGGGTCGTGCACGAAGAAGCTCCTGGGTTCAGGGTTCAGGGTTCAGGGTTTAGGGTTTAGGGTTTCGGGTTTAGGGTTTTGGGTTCAGGGTTCAGGGTTTAGGGTTTAGGTTTAGGGTTTAGGGTTTCAAGGGAAGCCCCCCTGTCCATCCCCAAGCCACAAAAAAAAAAACAGCCGGTGGCCCGCCCACAAGAAGGCAAAACCACATCGTAAACCTATGGCTAAATCCTAAGCCCTAGCGAACTCCCCTCAAAGCTTTGTCCATGGCGCATGTGGACCAGTAGCGTGATAGATAAGATAACGGCCACCAGGCCAAATGTTGTGCTCAGGTAGATCAGGACAACCAACGCCTCTTCGACCAGTTGAAGTTGGGATGGTCCCCCTTATACTAACAGTCCTTAATAGGGATGATGGTATCCCCCTTTACCATCCCTGTTAAGGACTGTTAGTATCAAGGGGAACATCCCAAAGTTGAAGGTTCAAAAGTGTGGTTTGAGAATATAGGGATTGTGGTTGATTTTTGGGGTCTGCCCGCCAACTTGCAGAGCCCAAAACCCTAAACGTCTAAGCCCAAAACGCTTGCAAGGCGGAAGTCTGGGACTTCGAGTTTCGGGCTTCACGGCCTAAGCCATGGGCTAGGGAATTAGAGTTTAGGGTTTAGGGTTTAGGGTTTAGGGCTTAGGGTTTAGGGCTTACAGTAGGGTTTGGGATTAGGGCATTAGTTCTCAAGGTTTACAGTAGGCGGACCTTCTCAAAGAAATCGCGGAGCTCGCGCCACATGTCGTCGGCTGGTGACTTTGCGAAGGGCTGGTTCATGGCTGAGAACAGAACGCTGAGGATCAGTGCGCCAACGACCCCCATGTTGACCCAGTTGTTCCTTAGGGTTTCAGGGCCTCAACCCTAAACCCTAAACCCTAAACCCTAAACCCTAAAATTCAAGGCTTGGGGCCCCTGGACCTGGGATGTCGTGCCCCCCAAAGTTAGAAGGATCAGCCTTGAACCTCCGAAACCACACACAAGGCAAACTTCGGCTTTTAAAGCCCTACAGCTATTGCCACTCAATCTGATTTAGGGTTTTAGGGTTTAGGGTTTAGGGTTTAGGGTTTAGGGTTTAGGGTTTAGGGTTATTGCCACTCAATCTGAGGCTCTGGTGCTTGGACACCGTGGTTTCCCAACCTTCCTGGATGAGGCTCACTGCAAACTGGTATCCTGGGCTGTTGCCATCATATGGAGGGAGGGGGGAGGGGCTGAGGGGTTGGAAGGTTTGTCACTTTACGCCGCCAAGAGCGAACTAACGGAAGAAACGTCCTGTCCATGACTGCTATCTTGTACACGACGTATGACCAGTCGCTACACTTGATCGTAGCCTCAAGACTGAAAAGGAACTGAAGCCCCCTAAGCCGTGCTTGTAACAGAGCTCTTCATGCCCCCTAACCGCCAATAGCCGCAAAACCGGACACAAGGCTCTGATCTTGCAGAGCCATGTGCAAACAAGAAAGGTTCACATGCACTTCCCTACTTCTGAGGGCCGAGAAGGAATTTTCCACCAGCAGTGGCGCCTCTTGATGACAACAGGGTCTGTAGGAATGTGCAGACTCCTCGACGGGAGTGGACAGGCTGCTGCACGGTGAAGTGGAACGGCCGAAAACTCAGGGAGGGCAGCCATGGTGGCGGAGCAGTCTATTGGAGGCAATTGAAGACAGGGATATCATGAGGGCGGCTCATGACGATGAGGAAGAGAACAAGGAGTTGCCGTGCTGACGAGCCCGGTATAAAACCGGGCACAGGCCTTGTGCTGAATCTCATGCACCGGTCAGTTCTACGCCACAAACAGTTTGACTAACCCTAAAACCCTAAACCCTAAACCCTAAACATCCCTAAACCCTAAACCCTTTCCAGGGTTTGGCCACGAGTGCTTGGTCGAAGGCCGACCAGCCCCAGAGCCCCGACGGAAATCGCGCGACGCGCAGAGGGCGAGGGCAACTGGATATTTTTCTCCCCACATCTTTGTGTGGGGTTCTTACTTTTTGGGCTGTCCCGCCTCCTCCTCCTCCTCCTCCTCCTCCTCCTCCTCCCTCCTCCTCCTCTCCTCCTCTCCTCCTCCTTCTCCTCCTGCTCCTCCAGCTCCTCCTCCTCCTCCTCCTCCTCCTCCTCCTCCTCCTCCTCCTCCTCCTCCTCCTCCGCCTCCTCCGCCTTCCTCCCTCCTCCCTCCCTCCCTCCCTCCCTCCTTCTCCTCCTCCCTCCTCTCCTCCCTCCTCCTCTCGTCACCAACGCACCACACACCATGACTCACCCACTATGACTCACCAACGCCACCACCACACACCATGACTCACCAACGATGACTCACCAACGCACCACACTCCTCCTCTTCTCTTCACCAACGCACCACACATCATGACCACCATGACTCACCAACGCACCACACACCATCTTACCACGCTATGTGCAGAACGACGCGCCGCACACCATCTTACCACGCTATGCACCAACGCCCCACACACACACCATGACTCACCAATGCACCACACACCATCTTACCAAGCTATGCACCAACGCGCCACACACCGTGACTGACATTCACCATGACTGAGCGCCATGACTGACGCAGACACCATGACTGTCACCACTCACAATGCGCCGTACCGCGCGAAACGTTCCTCTTCCCTCCTCCCTCCTCCCTCCTCCTCCTCCTTCCCCTCCTCCTCCTTCCTCCATCACACACCATTCACCAACCTACCATCCAAGCAACTCATCACACGCTTCACACACGCTTCACACACGCTTCACACACGCTTCACACTCTCGCTCACGTACTCACACTCACGCAATCACTCACTCACGAGCACTCACTCACACTCAAGCACTCACTCGCTCACTCGCTCACTCTCTCACCCTCTCACCCTCTCACTCATATTCACTTATGCACTCTTTGCGAATAGATAACTTTGCATGTGGGGTTATCCGGTCCTTTAATTTTTAGACATGTCTAAAAATTAGTATCCAGTTGCAACAGTTTTTAGACATGTTTTAGACATGTCTAAAAAATAGTATCCTCAGAGTCTTGTCCTGCACAGGCCAACAGCATTCGGGGTTTAGGGTCAGGGTACCCTAAACCCTAAACCCTAAACCCTTAAACCCGTAACCTTAACATCCCTAATTTAGGGTCAGGGTTTGAGGGCCTGCTGACCCTGAAGTGCTGGACTCCTTCACTTGCCTCAGTTCCGTAACTAAGCAAACTCCCTTCAAAAAAGGGCATCATCAACCCCTGTATTTACCTTAAGCCCTAAACCCCGGTTTTGAATATGGCTTCCCCTCTTCTCAACAAGGGCCAAAGGAGCGCTCTCCGTTGGACTGGAGCATAGCCACCAGTGTGTCGTGAAAATCTTTCCTTCGCTGTTTCTTGAAGGTTTTAGGGTGCGGGGGCGGGGGGGGGGGGGGGGGGAGTTAACACACGATTGGAGGCGTCAAGGTGGGAGGGGAGGGGGGAGGGCGGAGGGAGGGGGCCGGGGGGTCGGATTTCTGGGATGAGCTCACATTTTTATTGGTGGTTCTCAAACAGTCAGTACATAAGGAACAATACCTCACCAAAACCAAGAGAACACCCGAACACAGGTAAGGTTGAAGAACACCCCAGGCTCGGATCATCAGAGGCTTGGAGCATCTGCTTGACATTGGAGGACCAAGTGCTCACGACCGGCTGCGCCAGCTTCTTCTTAAACGGGTCCATCACCCACACTCCCCTTGGAAGCTTAATAAAGACAATACTGTTTAATACCCTCTTGGGTTTTATACAAACAAAAATACAGAAAAAATGATTCCCAAGGGGGACACAATCACAGAGGGCGAGGAGTTCCCTGCTAGGCCTGCACACCTTGAGCCAGTGCCTTCGACGGCGTGTCTGTAGTGTGGCTCGTGGCACTCAGGTTAGGGTGTGTAGGGTTTAGGGTTTAGGGTTTAGGGTTTAGGGTTTAGGGTTTAGGGTTCAGGGTTTAGGGTTTAGGGTTGGGTATAGGCTTGATGTAGCACATCTGAGTTCAGGAAGAACTGCCCCGAACACTTCCTAGGAGAGACCCTCTGATCCCCAGCAGAATCGAATGACTAAACCTTGTGCCACAAGGGATAGAACCCTAAACCCTAAACCCTACACCCTAAACCCTAAACCCTATAAACCCACCCGACCACCTTTCAACCCGTGGAGCCCGAACACAATAAGCCCGGTTCAAACACCCGTCCCACGAGAAAACGCACACACACACACCGCCATATAGAACTCGAAGAACCAAAACCCCAAAAACCACGAAACCCCAAAAACCTAAAAACCCCACACGCCCGAAAAGCCCTTACAAATAAAAAAAAAAAAACATATTTCACCGGAAGCCCTCGGCCCCAAGAAGCCCCCCAAAGCACTAAACGCCCTAGCCCTAAAAAACCCTAAAAACCCCAAAAAACCCTGACTAAACACCCCAAAAAGCCCTAAAAACCCTCAACAAAAACCTTGAACCCCCAAAAAGCCCCAAAAGTCCCAAATGCCCTCAAAACACTAAAAACCTAACCCCCCCCCCCCCCCCCCAAAAAAAAAAAAAAAAAAACTAACCGAAAGCCCAAAAAGCCCCAAAAGCCCAAAAAAAAACGAAAATCACAAGCCCTAAAAATCCGGTTAAAAAAATTGTACATCTCTCTCTATATATATATATATATAACCCTAAAGCCCGAAAACCCGAAAAGCGCAATAGCCCTCCACAGCCTCGTCTTGAAACTTCTTCTCCTCGGCATTGACCTGGGAGTGCCGAGCCCGGAGGCTTCTGAGGGTTCTAGGGTGTTAGGGCCTTAGGGTTTTAGGGTCTTAGGGCTTTAGGGTTTTAGGGCTTTAGGGTTTTACGGTTTTAGGGTCTTAGGGTTTTAGGATTTTAGGGGTTTTCGGGTTGATTTTCGGGTGTCGTAGGATCGGTTGTTGTGCGGTTTTGTGGGTGTTTTCAGTGAACCTGAGCTTTATGGGGATTTGTCAAGGTTTTTGAGGGTGTTGCAGGCGCAGGGGATTCTTTGAAGATGGCCTAGGTTTGGGGTGCAGGGTTCTGTCAGGGCATGAAAGTGTTGATGGCATGGGCACGCTACAGATGCAGAATTTTGAAGGATTTTAAGTGCTTTCGCCTCTGGCGTGTTTCTGTTGAAGGGTTGTGTGGGTTTTGAATTTGAGGCTGGAGGTGCCACCCTAATGAACAATGTAGCTTGCCTAGCTGATCACCGACGCAACTCAGTTTCCACCCTTAAAGCACAATCATGCTCAATAGGGGGGTTTAAGAAAATGAGGGACCCCTAAAATAGAACCCAAATAGTAGGGTCCCCTTATCATACGGGCCCCAATAAGGTACCCCTAATTTCGGAAACCACCATATATTCTTCTTCTGAGGTATGACATGGAAACGTCCTATCAGATGGCGGCAGCAAAGGACGAGAACTTACCTGCACGAAAGTCCATAGCACATTCAACTTCACAGGGCTCGTGGGATGGTCAGCAACGATCCCTTTGAACAACCTCATTACACCCTAAACTCTAAACCCTAAACCCCAAGCCCCAAACCCGAAACCCGAAACCGCAAACCATAAACCGTAAACCCTAAACCCTAAACCCTAAAAAAAACTAAACCCTAAACCCTCAACCCTGCCACAGAACAGAATCTCATTCCCGATGTAGGGGACTATTTTTCTTGCCATGAGCTATCGCATCTAAGGGACAGACCATAATAAAAACAACTCCCAGAGGGGAGCTTGCAAAGGTTAGGGTCCCTTTTCGTAAGCTTTTGCACTAAGCCCCCCAAAGCAAACCCTAAACCCTAAACCCTCAACCCTTAAACCCTAAACCCTTATATCTTTGCAGTGGAGAAGCAGCGTCCAGGTCGCAGGGCACATCGGTGGCGGCGTGCTTGCTTTTCAGCTCCTTGGCTGGCTAAACTCGGACGCCTTCCGGTAAGGGTTTAGGGTTTAGGGTTTAGGGTTGAGGGTTTAGAGTTCAGGGTTTAGGGTTTGGAGGTCTGGGGTTTAGAGTTTAGGGTTTTGGGGTTGGGCGGGACAGCAGGCCTCATGGCCTTGGCACTTTAGAGCTCTGGTGTTCTACTGGGAAGCAGTAGGGAATTCGGGAAGTAGGTGCCGCATAGATCCCCCGATATACCCTTTGGTGGATGTTCTCAGGACTTTCGTTGTGAGCTACCCTAAACCCTAAGCCCTCAACCCGAACCCCTAGAGTTTTCGGTGAGCTACACTATGAGGCAGCTAGCACAACCCGCCCCCGCTTAGGGGTTTAGGGTTTAGGGTTTAGGGTTTAGGGTTTAGGGTTTAGGGTTTAGGGTTTAGGGTTCAGGGTTCAGGGTTCAGGGGTTAGGGTTCAGGGTTCAGGGTTCAGGGTTTAGGCTGTCGGGTTCAGACCAGAATTTTGCGACTGCAACGGGATCGCCAAGTCTCCCAGATCTGCTTGATGAAGAGAGGCTCGAGGGCTCCTTCAAGATGGCAAGGCTTAGGGAGGTTGGGAGCTGTAGGGTTTAGGGTTTAGGGTTGAGGGTTCAGGGTTTAGGGTTTAGGGTTTAGGGTTTGAGGGTTGAGGGTTTAGGGTTTAGGGTTTAGGGTTTAGGGTTTAGGGTCCAGGGGATTTAGGTCTTGGGAGAGGGTATGATAGCGACACGTAAACCTGTTGTACCCTCATGAAGGTCCCGGAAGCCCCAAGCCCTAAACCCTGAACTATCCAGGGTGTCCAGGTAAATATCAGGAGCTTGCAGCTGGAGCCATTTGTCGTTTATGGGTCTGCTCGTGGCGCGGTCGGGGTAGCCAACCCCAGAAAGATGTAGCCCTGAGTCAGTCCTTCACCTACTCTGGTTGCAGACTCTGTGCTGTTCGAGTCAACATGCAATCCATAGCCCGTCGACCAAGTTGCTTTCTCTGAAAGAAATGTGCCGAGAGGGAATTATAAACTGTAGCAAGCCAAAAGCCCGACACCATACACCCCTGCTCCACTAAGGTCGAGCCTGTGTCCACAGCACTAGAGGTTGGAGAGCGAGCAAAGTCAGGGAAAGGCTCGGCAATTTAGCATTCAGGGTGTAGGCAGCTATACTGTGCCAGAACACCCAAGCACCGGCCCGGAACTTGGAGGTCAACCCCGCGCGGAAAATCGCTCGCCTGGGGTACTTGCCAACCCTAAACCCTAAACCCTTAACCTTAAACCCTAAACCCACAAACACGGGTCCAACTCCAATATCCTGAGCACCGAAACCCACCCAAAAACAACTGCTCCCCAAGACCAACTGCCAGACAGCCCCAGCCTGCGAAGCAAAAAGCAGATTTAGGGTTGGGGTTTGGGGTTTAGGGTTTAGGGTTTAGGGCTTATAGGTTTAGGGTTTAGGGTTTAGGGATACCTCGAGCCACGGCCCTGAATGGGCAGCTTCGAGGGGTGGGCTTTGGAACAATCTACTGGAGGGGGCGGGCGGGTGAAAGTTAATCAACTCACCTAAGCCCCTAAACCATAAGCCCCTAAACCCTAAACCCTAAACCCCGAAGAACCCTTTGTGAATGCCCCCTGCTTGTGCCTTCCACAGCCTTCTCGAGCTCCGAGCCGCCCCTGCGTGCCTGCTGAAGTGCGGCTTGGGGTTTCGAGTTTAGGGCCTTGGGGTTTAGGGTTTAGGGTTTAGGGCTTTGGGGTTTTAGGTTCTAGGGTTTAGTGAACACCCCTAAACACTAAACCCCCTAAGCCCGAAGCCCCCAGAGCCCTTTGAAACCCCCACCACGAAGACCCCAGGGGGCCCTGTGGCGCAGTCTTTCTCGACCCTCAGCAGGTTCAACTCGCGGGCTTGTTTCGGGGGCTTAGGACTTGGGGTTTCGGGTCTTAGGGTTTTTAGGGCTTAGGGTTTTTAGGGCTTAGGGGTTTTTAGGGTTTAGGGTTTAGGGTTTAGGGTTTAGGGTTTAGGGTTTAGGGTTTGCTGTGATAGGGCGTAGGTGCTGTGAAGGTTAGGTTTCGGAACCAGCTCGAAAGCTTCGTGAGGTGCGAAGAGCAGCTTTGGCCCGATTGTGGAGGGCCATCTAACACTTTTCTCCCACCCCACGCCGTCCGAGGCGGCAAAACCACCCAAAGCTATTCCTTTTAGGGTTTAGGCCTAAACTCAAGGCAACAGTTCATTTTTAAAAACTTATTCAGTTTCATGATGTTCGGGTGTGGGTCGGAGACAAAGGGCCAGGCTAGGAGCCAGGGAGGCAGGGGGCAGCCGGCACAAGAGCCGGCATAACGGTCAGGAAGGTGAGGGGGGCCAGCGAGTTGGGGAGGGGTTAGCAGGGGGATCAGGAGGGGGCCGAAGGGGCAAGGGAGCAATTTAGGCGGGCCAGAGGAGGGGGGCCAGGGAGGCCAGGGGGGCCAGCAGGCCAAGGAGGGTCAGGGAGCCAGAAGCTTAGGGGGCCAGGCAGGGCCAGGGAGCCAGGCGGGCCAGCCAGGAAGGGCCAGGGGGGCCAGGGGGGCCAGGGGGGTCAGGGGGGCCAGGGGGGCCAGGGGGGGGCCAGGGGGGCCAGGGTGCCAGGAAGCCAGGGGCTTAAGCCCAAAACACCCAAAAACCAGGTTTTTGAGCACCCGCCCTGCCTGGCCTGGCCTGAGGCCCCCTGGTCCCTGGACACGCTGCGGTGAGGGGTCCGGGTCCTCCTGGCCTGGGGGCCTTGGGGTACGCCCCCCCGAAATGCCAGCCCCATCAGGGTGAAGGGCTTGGGGTTTAGGGTATTTACCTTTTTAAGGGGACCAGTACTGGTCCCCGGGAGAACCTGCTCCGGTACCGGGCCCATCGTGGGTGCTACCGACCTCCTGGCTGCAGGAGGCGGGCAAGCGACCTGGGTCGACCTTCGCCATAGAGGTCGAAGGGCCCTGAGTTTAGGGTTTAGGGTTTAGGGTTTAGGGTTTAGGGTTGAGGCTTAGGGCTTGGGGCTTAGGGCATAGGGCTTAAGTCTTAAGGCTTCGGTGATCAGGACCTTCAATTCCATGCCCTGAACCCTGGACAGCCCTCAACCTTTGCACAACTGGCTGGTGCTTAGTAGGGAAGGAGGGGATGAGGTACCCCATATAGTCCTATATGCACCCTTTAAGGGATTATATAGGGTACCCGACGTAATCCCTTAAAGAGCATATATATATATATATATATACATACCTATAATACCCTTGCTGGGTATATAGGGCCCGATATCCCGCAATGTATACCCTTTAAGGGATTAGATTTTGCCCACTCTATCCAGTGGCCTCGCGAGCCTTTGGAATCTGGTCAAGAGGCGTAGAGCCGAACTACCGAAGTAGGTCGAATTCAAATCTGATCGGCTTGGGAAACACAAAGTTCCTCCCATGATGGAGTGATAGATGCAAAGGGCTTTTTAGGGCACCCTACATACTCCCTTAAAAGGGACTACAAAAGGGGACCCTAACTCCCTAAATCAATTCGCTACGAAGAACAAAGGGGAGCCCAGGGCCTCCGAAACGATGCTGGCGGCTTTCTCCCCGAAGTTGGGCACCAGCTCGCCGGCCTGACGCTCTCTTTGACTCGGGCTTAGGGCTCGGGGCGTTTAGGGCTTTTGGGGTTCTTGTTTGGGGCTTTATAAGGGTTTTGAAGGGGTTTTTGGGGGGGCTTTTAGGGTTTTCAGGGTTTTGGGGCTTTTAGGGGAGGAGGGGGGGGTAGGGTTTAGGCTGAGGGTTTAGGGGTTTTAGAGTTTAGGGTCTGAGGTGGAGGGTTTTACAAAACCCTTGAAACACTAAACCCTGTTAAGAACCCTATGCCCTCTGACCCTAAACCGCCTTAACCCAACCCCTCAACCCTAAACAACAGAGCTGCAGGCCTTTGGGGGGTTTGGACTGATGGCCCAAAGCCCTAAACCCTAAACCCTAAACCCTAAACCCCTGAACCTCAGGAACCTTGGGGCGCTTCAAGGGGGGCGTTTCGGGTTTAGGATTTAGGGTTTAGGGTTTAGGGTTTAGGGTTTAGGGTTCAGGGTGTAGGGTTTAGGGTTTAGGGTTTAGGGTCATATGGGGCCTTAATTTTGAGACCCTTTATGTACCCCATCCACCGCCTTGTGCCCACATACTTCAGAACCCTTTAAAGAAACTGAGGGACCATTTTACTTGGCTGCACTTAGGAGGGTAGCTATGTTTTTTTGTTAGCTGCCTTCTTAAGAAACCCAATAAGCCCGAAAAGGCTAAGGATGTAAAGTTACAGTAAAGCACCACATTTATTGACACCCTAAGCATGTCAGGTTTTCTGGCTTGGGGATCTTCGGTCTAGGGCTTCAGGGTTTAAGGATTTGGGGTTTAGCCTAAACCCTAAACCCAAAACCCTAAATCCTAAACCCTAAACCCTAAAACCCTGGGTTTCGGGTTTGGGGATTAGGGTCTTGGATCTTGCTGGCTGCTAGGCCAGGGTATCGGGCCTATACTCATGGAAGTTGACAGCGTCGGGTTTCGGCCGTTCGGGCTTGTGATTTCCGCAGTTCAGGGCTTTCTCGGGGGTGAAGGGTGTGAAGGGCTGGCAGCGCAAGAGGGTACTCCCAGTGCGGATACCCGACGCTTGTACTTTAAGGCTTCTGCAGGGTCTAGGGCCTTGGCTGGGCTAACCGCAAACCCTGAACCCCAAAACGTTCGCCCCAAGCTCATACACTGACGGGCTCATAATAGAAACTCCACCCTCATGTCAACCCCTTCAACAAAATTGCAGGATGCCTGCTAAACTCTAAACCCTAGACGGCCCAAAAAGCCTCAGACTCCCAATATCCTGACCCACAGAAGTCATTAGCCCCAAGGCCACCAAAGCTGGCTCCTTAATTAGCACTTGTCCCTTTTTGAGGTTTAGGGTTTAGGGTTTAGGGTTTAGGGTTCAGTGTTCCCCAACTATGATCCCTTGTGGAGGTCCAGATCAGCACCGGGCCCCGTCTTCAGTGCGCCCATGTGTGCCCCGGGGGGGCTACAAATTCGGAGAACTGAAAGCTGCAAAACCCTAGACTCTACAAACCTAAGCACCTAAACCCGAAAACCTAAACCCCTGAACTCCTAAACCCCTCAACCGCTAAACTCCTAAACCCCTAAACCCCTACATCGCGAAAAATTTAAAAACAACCCCCCCCCCCAACAAAGAAAAAACAAATAATGATAAAAATCATCATAATCATAATAATAACAATAATCGAAATAATAATAACAGTAATAATTAAACACCCCAAAAACCAAACCCCAATTGATGGCACAGCACACCCCGACTTACAGAGCCTCCACCTGCGTCTGAAGATCCCGAACCTCGCGCATCTGGTTCTGGGCTCTTCTCAGGGCGTTAGGAAACCCTATTCCCTAAACCCTAAACCCTAAACCCTAAACCCTAAACCGCAAACCCTTTTGGGAGTTCAGGGTTTAGGGAGTTCAGGGTTGGGAGAATACTCTATTCCGCGGGCGTGCCAAAGGACCATGCCGGTTTCGGTGTTCGGGGTTTTACCGTTCAGAGGGTGGGGATGTAGGGTTTAGGGTTGAGGGTTGAGGGTGGAGGGTTTAGGGGTTTAGGTCAGGGGTTTAGGGCTGCGGGTTTGGGGTTTAGGGGTTTAGGGCAAGGATATGTGAGCCCAGAGCATACTCCCTGTGTTCTGGCTTAAGGGGGAGTAGAGGTCCCATCATGATCCCATAGATTCCCCAAGCGGCTTCCAGGGTTTAGGGTTTAGGGCTTAGGTGGAAGGGTTTAGGGTTTAGGGTTTAGGGTTTAGGGTTTAGGGTTTAGGGTTTAGGGTTTAGGGTTTAGGGTTTAGGGTTTAGGGCTTAGGTGGAGAGCGGGCCGGCTTGTATGCAGTCTACTCAGCGCTTCGTATGGACATCCCGTCCCACACACACTGTCAGGGCTCAGGGTTTAGTGGTGCTCAGTAGGACCAACTATGGAATCCAGGAGCCTACGGGCTTGCGTAACTTGAAGAACGTTGTAGGGTACCTTCCTGGTATGGGCTAGTAGGTTCAGCACACTGGGCCGCCTTGGCCATGACGCTGCGCGCAACGGCCAGAACATCTCCTGCCCAGTACACAAGGAGCCTAGACTTCGTGAGGCTTTGAGGGTTCAGGGCGTTTAGGGTTTAGGGTGTAGGGTTGGCATGGGAGACATTAAAGCACATAAGGGTCCTGTCGTGAAATATGGGTACATTCTTCAAACAAAGGATTGCTGGACTCTCGTTGTAGCCTCCTGTCACGAGGTCTCCTGAGTTCAGGGTACTTCTAAAGCAACTGTAGTTCTAAGCTTCTAGCAATTGGCAACGATGCATGAAACTTATACTGGATGCATGTGCAGGTGTAAGTCTCCTGAACCTCTAACAAGAACACCCCCAACCCCACGCCCCCAAGTCGGGATTTTGGAGCTTGATATGCGGGACTGCTGTGACGCCAGCCTGAAGCGGAGCAGCGTGAAACGACCTCGACGACCTGAGAACCTTTAAACAGCTCTCATACGAAGATGGCCGATGAAGCGGCACGGGATGCCACCACCACTGCAAAGGCTTCTAAGCTGAGTGGCTTGCTGGCATCCTGAGACGAGCTCCGGATGCCCTGGGAACTTGCCACCTGCACAGACTTGGGATCAACGATTTTCAAGGTCACGCCGCCGGCCCCGAAGCCGCTCAACTGCACCGGCTGAATGGCGTTCAGGTGATTTACGATCAGAAGCTTCTGAGACCCGTCCTTTGTGAGGGCACCCAGGCAACTCAGCTCGGGAGTTTTCTCCGGCTGGCCTTGATGGCACCGCGTGGCAACCAAGGAATCACCGGGCGCAAACTCTTCAATCAGGAGCTTCAGCACCCAGTACCTATACTCCCCTTATTAGAACCTTAATATTTTTTTTTTAATATCCTCTTGGGTTTTATATGAACAAAAATAGAAAATACTTCCCAAGCAGGATATAGGTACCGCGCGTTGCCCAGGCCCGTTCTCCAGTCCAGCAAGCTGACGCTGGGAAACTGCGGGAGCGGGATCCCCCACTCGGGGATCTTTGGGCTGCCAGCCAACTGAGATTGGCCCAGGACCTCAACGCCCAGAGGCGCCAGGCTTGCAAAGACATATGCGTACAGGGCCCCAGCCGCATTCCTTGGTGACGAGATGAGCCCCTTTAGGGGTTCGTGGCGCACATACCTGAATGAGAACCCTAAACCCTAAACCCTGAACCCTGAACCGTAAACCTTAAACCCTAAAGTAGTAAGGGCATATGACTCCAATTTGGCACCCCCAAGGCTCCAGTAGATGTCAGGAAGGTCCGCATCGATCCCGCGATTCGGGTTGTTGTCATCTGGCATGATGACGCCTAGCTCATCCAGATCAAGCTTGACCTTCGGGGGCTTTCCGAAATTAGGGCTTAGGGCTTAGGGCTTAGGGCTTAGGGCTTAGGGCTTAGGGTTTTGGGTTTAGGGTTGAGGGTTTAGGGTTTAGGGATTAGGGTTTAGGGTTTAGGGTTTCCGAAATTTGGGGGTACCTTGCTGGGGGGTCCTTTTTATCAAGGGAAGCCTACTTTTTGGGGATCTATAGTGGGGTCCCCTATTTTCGTAAACCCCCACTTTGGGAAACGAGGAGGCATCGCGCGTTGCCATCACCGTCTCCTTGAAGGACTTCATCCATGCAGCGAAGTTGCCGAAGAAGCCGGCAGAGTAGGTAGAGGGATCTGTGCGATTCGAGCAGGACGCATAGTGGTGCACGGAGATGTAATCGATTGGAGGAGCAGGCAAGCTATGATTGCTGCGATTCAGAAAGGGCGGAACCCAATCTGGGGAGACACCACCAAGTCCCATAAAGGCTGGTGCATGGTCGGGGCCACCAACGGCCTTAATCATTTCAGGAACAATCCTTGGTAGCTCAGTCCCCTAAACCCTAAACCCTAAACCCTAAACCCTAAACCCTAATAAACCCTAAACCCTAAACCCTAAACCCTAAACCCTAAACCCTAAACCCTAAACCTACACCCTAAACCCTAAACCCTAAACCCTATTCAAGTAGGGGTGCCCTTGTTGGGGGGTTGGTGGCTTCTGTTCAGGGAGCCTAGAACCACAACAGAAAGGAGCAAAAGGGCAGCACAGGGCTAGCAAGGAACACATCATAGTCGTGAGTATACTGCTCGGCATTGTAGGCGTGCTCGCCCTCGTTGAACAACTCCCAGACGTGTCCATTCTGGCGGTTGAAGCGGGTGTAAGCTGGCCCCCCCGTGTGCTTGACGCCGTTCTCGTCTACAAACTCGCCCTTCACGAGATAAGACAACAGCCGTGCAAAGTACGAGGCCATGGTTTTGCCGCTCGGATCCAGGAGGTTCTTACGATTGCCGCGAACATACCCGCGGAACGACTCGTCCGGATTGGATGGGTACGAGCAGTTCTGGGTTCTGTTCTGAGCATCCCCGAAAAGCCAGCAAGGTTGGGTTGCAAAGTTGAGAACGACGGTGTGGTTCTGCCCATACACAGCGTCCATGAAGTCCTCCAGCTGCGGTAGGATGCTTGTAAAATTCCAGGAAGTCCTCCAGCTGGGGTTTAGGGTTTAGGGTTTAGGGTTTAGGGTTTAGGGTTTAGGGTTTAGGGTTTAGGGTTTAGGGTTTAGGGTTTAGGGTTTAGGGTTTAGGGTTTAGTAGGTTTAGGGTTTAGGGTTTAGGGTTTAGGGTTTAGGGTTTAGGGTTTAGGGTTTAGGGTTTAGGGTTTAGGGTTTAGGGTTTAGGGTTTAGGGTTTAGGGTTTAGGGTTTAGGGTTTAGGGTTTAGGGTTTAGGGTTTAGTAGCGTTTTTTAGGGCTTTTTAGGGCTTTTTAGGGCTTTTAGGGCTTTTTGGGTTTAGGGTTGCAAAAACCCCAGGAAGTCTTGGTGGGCGTGGGGGCATCCAGCTCGGCAACGCTCTTCTTGGGATAGGGATACCAGGGCACCTTAGTCGCTGAGTTCATAGGCCCCCCCAAAAAAAGTGTACACTTTCAGTTCCACCAGGGATAATAGTAGCCCTAAACCCTAAACCCTAAACCCTAAACCCTCAACCCTAAACCCTAAACCCTAAACCCTAAAAAGGAGTACTCACTCAGCTACTGAGGGCACAAAGCGTACCAAGTCGGCCTGCAAAGCCTTCAAGGAGCCCCAGGCAGCGTCGTGAATGGGATTCGGGAAAGAAGTTCCTATGCTGAACACGCTTAATAGGGTTTAGGGTTTAGGGTTTAGGGTTTAGGGTTTAGGGTTTAGGGTTTAGGGTCTAGGGTCTAGGGTCTAGGGTCTAGGGTCTAGGGTTTAGGGTTTAGGGTTTGGGGCTTAGGGCTTAGTTCTATACTTGGGACCCTAGCAAAAATTATACTCGTAGCCGTTTCTTCGGAATTAAAACGCCCAAAAACTCAAAAAGGAGCATATTTCCGGGAATTCCCTAAGGTTCTTAGGAATTAAAAATGCCCAAAAACTCAAAAAGAAAACACATTTCCAGGAATTCCCTAAGGCTCCATTGGGCGCCACCAGGGTGCGGTCCAGGATGGGGTTGGAGACCACCTTCAGGGCTCCGAGATTCACTTGGGGGGGGGGGGGGGTTACGATATGACAAGGGGGGATGTCCTACCTTTAGGGTTTAGGGTTTAGGGTTTAGGGTTTAGGGTTTAGGGTTTAGGGTTTAGGGTTTAGGGTTTAGGGTTTAGGGTTTAGGGTTTAGGGTTGAGGGTTGAGGGTTTAGGGTTTAGGGTTTAGGGTTTAGGGTTTGGGGTTTGGGGTTTAAATTTAGGGTTTAGGGCCCCGACCTGCAGCGTAGTCAGCGTGCGCGAGGTCCGGATCACCTCCGAGAAGTTCACGGAGACGTCCGCGGCCGCGGCCGCGGCCGCGGGCGCGGTGGAGGCACTGGAGGCCAGGAGAAGGCAAGGAACCCAGGCCCTGAGGTGCCCCATAAGGCCAGCGTGGGAGCGCACTCGGGGAAGACTTTGGGTTTAAAGCAGATGGGGCGAGGCCTGGAGCAGAGACGCTTTTGGAGCCGAAAAAGGGGGCAAGAAAGCCATGCCCAAAAGAGGGCGCAAGCCTCTGAAACACACATCGACTTCCGGGTTTGGGGGGCTTTGGGGTCGGGGATTGGGCTGTTCCCCTCTCATACTAAGAGTCCTTAATCGGGATTTTTGTACGTCCTATTGCAAAGGCCTGTTAAGGACGGTGAGTTTCAGGGGGAACATCTCAAGTCAGGAAGCTCTAGCTTCAGGGCCAGCTTCCTCGGCGAAACTGGGGCTCTAGGTAGGACCTCCGTTGTTTTTCGCTCTCGTAGTTGCCGTTTAAAGGAGACTCGCAGAAGAAACCCTGAACAAACCCAAAAGCCTAAACCCTATGCTAAACCCAAAACCCTAGCCCTAAAACCCTAAACCCTATACCGAACTTTGAGCTTGGAGGTTCATGCGTACTTAAAACCATATTTATAAATCTACTGATGAACTACTTAGGGGACTTAGGGGGCTTATAAGTATGACCTCCAAGCAGCGCCCAGACTAGGACACCGACGTATCGAGTTTAGGGCTGCGGGGTCCGAGGTTAAAGGTGGCATCGAGAAAACCGGTTTAGGGTTTAGGGTTTAGGGTTTAGGGTTTAGGGTTTAGGGTTTAGGGTTTAGGATTTAGGGTTTAGGGTTTAGGGTTTAGGTTTGGAGTTTAGGATTTAGGGTTTGGGATTTAGGGCTTGGGGTGTTGGGCTTGGGATCCACAGCCAGCCGAAAGCTTCTCCGCCAAAATAAAGAACAATCGGGCTCCGCGGACTATAATTGAGCCTGAGACACGACCCACAAAGTCCCAGACCCCAGGCAACATCCCTAAGCCACCTAGGCCATGAAAAACATAGACCCCGGAAGCTGTTGAAAACCCTGAACCCTCAAACAACCCTAAACCCTAAACCCTAAACCCTACACCCTAACCCTAAACCCCAGACTTTAAACCCTGAACCGTAAACCCTAAACCCTAAACCCTAAACTCTAAACCCTAAACCCTAAACCCCAAACCCTAAACCCTAAGCCCTAAAACCCTAAACCCGAATCCGCGCGCCACTCCTGTGCCCTCGGCGTCGCCGGCGCCCGCCGCCGCACGCCCGGATCCCCGCGCCGCCCAGGCAGCAGCCAAGAGAAGAACCAGAGCCCTAGGAGAGGTCTTTATCGAAATGGGTTTAGGGTTTAGGGTTTAGGGTTTAGGGTTTAGGGTTTAGGGTTTAGGGTTTAGGGTTTTAGGGGTTTAGGGGTTTAGGGGTTTAGGGGTTTAGGGGTTTAGGGGTTTAGGGGTTTAGGGGTTTAGGGGTTTAGGGGTTTGGGGTTTTGGGGTTTAGGGGTTTGGGGTTTGGGGTTTGGGGTTTGGGAAATTAGCCAAAAAGGGACCCTAATTGCGGAAACTAGAGGGTTTAGGGCTAGCCAAGAGAAGAACCAGAGCCCTGGTTTAGGGGTTTAGGGTTTGGGGTTTCGGGTTTAGGGGTTTAGGATCTTAGGGCTTTAGGGTTTCGGGGTTAGGGTTTAGGGTTTAGGGGTTTTAGGGTTTTAGGGTTTGAGGTTTGAGGGTTTAGGGTTTTAGAGTCTTAGGGTCTTAGGGCTTTAGGGTTTGAGGGTTTCAAGGTTTCAGGGTTCTGGGGTTTTGGGGTTTTGGGGTTTTTGAGCCCCTAAGCCTTAAACCCCCGAAGCCCTTAACCTTCACGAGGTTTAGGGGTGGTAGAGTTTGTAGGCTCTAGCCTTTTTGGGGTGTAAGTTTCAAAGTACTGGAAATTTAGGGAGGGTTCAAAGATTGACCCTGAGGCCCGATACCCTACATGCTAAACCCTGAGCACTAAACCCTAGGGGCTTCGGCCTTCAGGTCGGCTCTATCAATGGGTCAGAGGTAGGGTTTAGGGTTTAGGGTCTAGGGTCTAGGGTCTAGGGTCTAGGGTCTAGGGTCTAGGGTCTAGGGTTTAGGGTCTAGGGTCTAGGGTCTAGGGTTTAGGGTTTAGGGTTTAGGGTTTAGGGTTTGGCACATTAAGGGTTTTAGGGTTTAAGGTTGCTAACTGCTCTAAACACTGCAAGGGGTTAAAGTTTAAGGGCTTCACAGGCTCTGCATCTAAGGCGCTAAAGGGCAGGGCTTCATAAGCTTAGAAGTTCAAGTCAAGTGAACCCCTAGAAGGGGCCCTTAATCTTCTTCCTCTTTTTGTACCTTACATAGTCCCTAAATACCTAGAAGTAGCCCCCACCTATACCCCTAACCTTGCTTAAAGGCCGCTTGGGATCGGTGGGCTTTGGACTGTGGCCTCATGGCGCTTCTAACGGGATACTTGGAGGTTCATGGGTACTTTTAACCACAATTATAAATCTAATTATAACCTACTTAGGGGACTCAGGGGGCGTATAAGTACAGCTATAATTGGGGTGATAAGTACCCTGAACCTTCAAGTAGGGCAGCTGAGCGGCCCTATCCGCGCACAACGGGCAGCTGATGGCCGCATGGCGACTCTCTCGCGGTTGTGAGGGCGCGCGCGGAGGGTCTTCCAAAGCAAACCGGAGCTTAGCACGACTCCCTGGAGTATCCTGCCCCAAACCATCAGGCTCGCGCCTTGGGGAGTTATGGTGCCTAGAGAGGTTTGTGGGCAGCAGTTCTGCGGGGAGGCGGCCTGCGAATTCCTGACAATGATACTTTTTCAAGGCCTGCCAAGTGCAGGCGCTCTCTGGCAACGTCTCTTACCTCGAACCAAAACTGCGGCACTGGCACACTTGACCCGTAGGGCCCAAACATCAGTCCTATCCTGCTTCATTTTTGGGATTATATTTAAAATGACCATTTTGTTACTCCTTGTTGGGAATTCAATATGACAAGAATGTAAAATCACAACCAACCTTTCATGTCTCATGTTCCGGCAAGGGCTTGAGGTTCATCAGGTCTGGGGGGGCCATCTCGTGTCAGCGCCGGTCATCCCCAAGACCTAACCACCAAGCCCGTTCGGGGTTGATCTGGGGTGCTAAAATGCCCATGGCTGCAAAACGGCCAAAACGGCTGGCACTAGAGAGGAAACCCTAAACCCTAAACCCTAAACCTAGACCGTGATGTGCTTGTTTAGGGGGGCCCCTGAACTATGACTATGAGACCGCAAAGGCCCTGCACTTCTTTTCTGCACGGCTGCGCAACGCGAGTGTTACAAGGGTTTAGGGTTTTAGCGTTTAGGGTTAAGGGTTCAGGGTTGAGGGTTGAGGGTTTAGGGTTTAGGGTTTAGGGTTTAGAGTTTAGGGTTTAGGGTTTAGGGTTTAGGGTTTAGGGTTTAGGGTTTAGGGTTTAGGGTTTAGGGTTTAGGGCTTAGGGCTTAGGGCTTAGGGCTTAGGGGTGGGTGGCCTCAGGCCATGTCTCCCACAAGCCCTAAACCCTGAACCCTAAACCCTAAACCCCAAACCCTAAACCCAAACCCTACTTGGGGACCCAATTCCTCAGTTGTCGTAGGGGCAGGCCCCATGGCTTGGAATTGTGGCCCAAGGGTTCTGTGTCCTTGGCATGACGAGACCCAGGGCCTGGGGGGGTTTAGGGTTTAGGGTTTAGGGCTTAGGGTTTAGGGTTGGGTTTAATTAAGGTTTAGGGTTAAGGGTTTAGTGTCTAGGGTCTAGGGATAGGGTTTAGGGTTTCGGGTTTAGGGGGGTTTTCGTTTTCCGGTTTTAGGGTTCTGGGGTTTAAGGTTTATGTAGGGTTTAGGGTTTCGGGTTTCTATTTGGGGTTGTAGTTACATGGTCCCTGAATATGGGCCCTTAAACCGGGACGCCTTGTATACCCTATATAAAACTTCAGAACCCTTTAAAGAAGGTAAGGGACCGTATCATGTAACAACCCTCAGCAACTAAGAATAAGAAATATTCTAAGGCCTGAGAGAGTCCTAGGGGCGTAGGGGTGTTCTAGGGTTTATAGGGTTCAGGGTTTAGGCCTTAGGGCTTAGGGTTCAGGGTTCAGGGTTTAGGGCTTAGGGCTTAGGGCTTAGGGCTTAGGGTTTAGGGTTTAGGGTTTAGGGTTTAGGGTTTAGGGCTGCTATGGTCAGCGTGTAGGTTGCTGGGTGCAAGGTATAGGTAGAGTTGGGGGCTTGAGAAATTGACCAAGGAACCTCCCACATATCCACCCTTGGCAGGGGTGGCACCACAAACGGGAAGAAGGTCCTGCAGTCTGAACCCAGAACCCAAAACTCCAAACCCTACATAAGCCCTCTGTGTGACAATGGGAGAGAGCACGCTCTAGTACTGCCTCTCAAGCTTAGCCGCTCAGCCGCGCCTCGTGCTAAGCCCGAAGCTCCACAGCCCTAACAGGCCCCAAGCGGAAGCTTTGGAGGTTACCGCTACAGAGCCCTAAACCCCCTGAACTAGCCATGGAGGTCTGAGACCACCCAACAAAAAAGTGGGTGCGGCCGAAAAGGGATGGGTGGGAATCTGCTGCCAAGGGACGCTAGCAGAAACTCAAAGATCTGGGGGCCGTCTGCCTGAGCTTGGCGGAGGATTTCACAGGGGCTTGAAGGGGGGGGGGGAGGTTGAGACGTCGGTGGTTTGGGGAGAAGCGGATTGGGGGTTCAAGGTTTGATTCAGGAAACCCTAAACCCTAAACCCTAAAACTCTGAAACCCTAAAACCCTAAACCCTAAAACTTTGAAGCCCTAAAACCCTAAACCCTAAAACCCGTATGGCCTTGCTTGAACTCAGGGTTTGGATTTGAAGCTTCGGGCCGAGGGTTTTTACCTCTTTCCGAAAAGGCTGCCTTCTTAGGAACGAAGGAAGCCAAGCCAGAAGACCCCTGTCCTTCAGAGCCCTTCAGCCTCCATATGCTGACAGGGGTTTAGGGTTTAGGGTTTAGGGTTTAGGGTTTAGGGTTTGGGGTTTGGGGTTTGGGGTTTAGGGTTTAGGGCTGGTTTAGTGCAGGATCTTTGAAAAACATCGAATCCTCCGAGATGCATAAGCCGAGCCAATGTCTTCGTGGCGCATCGTCTCATGCCTCGCGGCCCGCAGCTCCCTAAACCCTAAACCCTAAACCCTAAACCCTAAACCCTACACCCTACACCCTACACCCTACACCCTACACCCTACACCCTAAACCCATGCTTGAATTTTGCAAATCCAGGCATTGGGATTTCGGGACCAGGGATCAGGGTTTTCGGCTATTAGGGACACAGAGGGCTTCGCTTCTAGGACTGGGTTTGGAAATCGGGGTCTGGAGTCCGATTTTCGCGCTTAGGGCTGAGGGTGTAGAGCTTATGGTGGAGGTAGAGGTTTGAGGCGCGGCACGTCTGGCGACGCGCTTTGTAGCCTCAGTTTCTAAATCTCCCCAAAACCTCCAACCCGTGCCGGCAAGATCCGGAAACGTCGCCCTTGAACCCTAAACCCCAAACCCCAAACCCCCAACCCCAAACCCTAAACCCCAAACCCAAAACCCAAAATCCCAAACCCTAAACCCCAAACCCTAAACCCGAACCCGAAACCCCAAACCTCAAACCCTCCCTGCAGAAGCAACTCCTCAAGACACTTGTAACACTGGGGGAACTCACAGCTTCCAGGCTTGTCATCAGATTTTTGGGGCGCCCAGAAAAGGGAGAGCCGAATTCAGAGACCTGGTGGAGGTCATATAGAAACAGCCCCCAAGTCCTAGACGCTAAACCCTGATCCCCAAACCGCCCACCTTCAACTGAAGCCCTGTGCGGCCCCGGCGCGCGTCCACCTTGAGCCGGGTTCTTCTCGCCAGCAACTCCTTGGCACCTAAACCCTAAACCCCAAACCCCAAACCCTAAACCCTAAACCCTAAACCCCAAACCCTTCACCCTTGTAAACCCTTAAACCCTAAACTCACCCTCAACCAAAACCCTCCACTCGAAGGGAAGGTGGGGCTCAGACTGGTTCGGGTTCCGGGCTTATAGAGCTTCCTGCTTGGGGCTTTGGGTGGTACTCCGGGTTTTAGGGTTTAGGGTTAGGGTTTAGGGTTTGGGGTTTGGGGTTTAGGGTTTAGGGTTTAGGGTTTAGGGTTTAGGGTTTAGGGTTTAGGGTTTAGGTTTAGGGTTTAGGGTCCTGGTCTCAAGGGTCATAGACATTTACGTGTTCTTGTCATTAGAAATAAATATCACAAACATGAATACCAGTATATCAGTTACAGACAGACAGAAACATGAACCGGTATATGCATATAAGCATATACATGGGTAGTTCTCCAAACTAGGGTCCCTTTTTGGGATCCCTTTTGAAAGGCCTTATGATGGCTACCCAAAAAAGGACCCTAATGTAGGAAGCCTAAACCCTAAACCCTAAACCCTAAACCCTAAACCCGCATAGGTACACATGCACGGTCTTGTTTGAGTTGACTACATCGGCGGATGAGCCGTGCTACTCGCGTGAGAACCCTGAACCCTCGACCTTGCCCAGACCTCCTCCTCGCTCACGGTTTAGGGCTTAGGGTGTAGGGTTTAGGATTGAGGGTTGAGGGTTGATGCGGCTGCCGTCCATTGTTGTTTTACGCACAGAATATAATGCGAAACAAAAGCAAATCAGCACAATTCCTAAGCCCGCCACTGACGTCGACAAAGAGAATATGAGGCGTTGCGCGGCCTAAATGCCCACGCGCACGTCACGAGTACGGCGAAGCCGAAATAGGAAAAATCAACACGATAACAATCCCCGAGAAATCAATAAATCCTTCCCGCCCTCATACAGAGATCATCCTCGACATCATCAAACCCCCGCCCCTCCTTCTCCCCATTCAACAAATCTTCCATTCTCGCTACCCCCTGTGTCGGCGCGATCATCCTTCCCCAATCCTTCCCCCTCCTCCTCCTCCCCTCAATCATCTCCGAAATACCCATACCATCCCAATCCTATCATTATTTCTCTCATTTGTTGGATCCATTTTGGCTTTGTCTTGTTTCTTCTCTTTCTCTCGTCGTTTTCTCTCTTCTCTCTCTCTCTCTCTCTCTCTCTCTCTCTCTCTCTCTCTCTCTTTATCACTTTATCTTATCTTTCTCCAATCCTCCTCTTTCTTATTTGCAGATGATTCATGATTGATTATCGCACAAAACTAGGAAAGAATTGAGTGAAATTCGACTTGCACGAATGAATTTCTTCTTTCTTACATAATATTTGATCTCTTCTTTCTTCTGTTTTATCTGTGCTTTCTTCTCTCATCTTTCTTCTTTCTTCTCCTATATTGATTCTTTCTTCTCTCTTGTTTCTTCCCTCGTCTCTCTTCTCTTCCCTCTTCTCTCTTACTTCTTCTGTCTTCTCCAATCACCCTCTTTCTTTGCATATGACTCATGATTGATTATCACAAAAGTTTTTGGAAAAAAAACGACTGATATTATTCATTCTATCTTCTTTATTCTGTCGTCTCTTTGCTTTCTTCTCTCTTCTTTCTCCTGTCTTCTCTCCTATTTCTTCTCTCTTGTCTCTCCTCTTTTCTCTCTTCTCTCTTACTTCTTCTCTCTTCTCCATCCTCCTCTTTCTTATTTGCACATGAATCACAATTCATTATCGCAAAACTATTAGGAAAACATGAATACCAATATATATATATATATATATATTTATGTATTTATATTTACTTACATTAATTTAAATTTATTCAGAATTGTTGCGGCTGGCTGTTTATCTTATTTATGCACTGTGTATGCTTATTTGTATTTATAGGCAGTCATTTAGTTAAAACCATCTGTTCATACCTAGCAAATAAGCAGTCAATGTATTGATTATTCTTGTTGTTCTTCTTAGGGGGGTTTGGCCGTCGGCTAGGGGAGCCTCTTCAACCAGGCTCTTTGTTCCCCCCCCCCCTCTTATACCTGATGTAAGGATTGGACCAAAGACCCTGAACCCTCAACCCTAAACTCTAAACCCTAAACCCTGTACCCTAAACCCTAAAGCCTAAAACCACAGCTGTCGACTTAACGTGCGTCTATGGATGCCATCCTCCCCTCACACCACCTAGCCCCTACTCAGGAATGAGACCCCACGCGAGGCTAAAGGAAGCCTTCTTGATGCCTGAGTTGGTGTAGAGGTTAAGGTTTAGGGTAGACCCGAGAGTAGCCTAGGAACAAAAGGGGCGCCATTTTGGGCTCAAAAAGGGCTTCCAAAAAAAGACCCAAAGTTTCCCCGCCTACTCAAACCCTAACACCTAAACCCTAAACCCTAAACCCTAAACCCTAAACCCTAACCTCTGAAGGTCCTAAGGCGATCCCACTGCTCTGCTGGGATCCATGGTCCGGGTCGCATCGTAGAGAACCTTTTCCGCCATAAACTTGCAGGTCACGTCCACCTTAGACTGCACCTCAGGGATTGCGGGGCTTCAGGGTTTAGGGTTTAGGGTTTAGGGTTTAGGGTTTAGGGTTTAGGGTTTAGGGTTTAGGGTTTACGGTTGAGGAAACTCAGTGTTTGGGGTTGAGGGAGGCCATTCCAGATCAGGCGTCACTGAGGCGGAAGTTCTGTGGCCTTTCGTTCAGGCTCAAGTTCCTTACGGCTGGCGGTATGACCTTGGAACCCCTTGAAAACAGAAACTCTTGAAGACTGCTCCTACAAGGAGGGGTGCCTAAACCCTAAACCCTAAACCCTAAACCCTAAACCCTAAACCCTAAACCCTAAACCCTAAACCCTAAACCCTAAACCCTAAACCGCAAGTGGTTCAGGCCCAAGACCGCCTCTCGGGATGTAGGGTCTATAGCCTTTCAGGGTATTAGGGCTTAGGATTGTTTAAGGTTTAGGGATTAGGGTTGTGGGTAGAGAGTTTAGGGTTTAGGGATTTGGGCTTAGGGCTTAGGGTTTAGGGTTTTAGGGTTTTAGGGTTCCCCTGACACAATGTCCCCCTATAGGATCCCTAATATTGCAGCCTACGTCTTGTGGGTTTGCATAGGTAAAGAAACCTGGAGCTCACATGCACACGTCAGAGTTCGCATTCAATCACGGCTTAGGAACCCCTTCCACGAGGAAGCCACCAACCCCCGAACTGAAGACCATCCCTGGTCCTGAAATGTCCTGATTGCAAGGATGCCGTATTCTTTTTCCGACCCAGAAAGGGACCCTGAACTAGCCACATGCTGACCTTGAAGCTATTCCTGACTCTTCAACCACCGGCTGAAGGCACACAGTAGATTGGCAGGCCCTTGACGGCGTCAGCGATCTGGCTGCACAGGTCCTGCGGAACATGAGGTCGACCCTAAGCCCGAAGCCCTAAGCACTAAAACCTAAACCCTAAACCTAAGCCCTAAACCCTAAACCCTAAACCCTAAACCCTAAACCCTAAACCCTAAACCCTAAACCCTAAACCCTAAACGAAGCCTTAGGAGTTGGAGGACTTCCGGTGTGGGCATTTCGACTCACAAGTCGCAAGGGTGTAGGCCCAGTAATTCGGGTTTAGGAGTTTCGGCGCTAAGGGTGTAGGTTTTAGGGCTTGAGGGTTCAAGAGAGTATGTGCGACTCTTCTCAGTCGAGCTTCAGGGTTCGAGCTTCCACCAAGGAGGGCTCGACATGCACAAGCGAGGCAAGAGGCGGTTTAGGGCTTAGGGCCTAGGGCTTAGGGTTTAGGGTTTAGGGTTTAGGAAAGAAAGATGGAGCTTCTGGCTTATGGTTGAGCTTGCCCAGGTGTGAAGATGGATAGAAGCATCGTGTGAGCGCGGTCTCGCCGTGTCAACAATGCCGCGTCCATGAAAAGGCTCAACGGGAATAAGTGGCCACTTCTCGAAAACATGGTCCCTTTTGCTTTTGCCAGCATTTACTACTGATTCTCAGGCCCCTAACATTTCGGGCACCCAAAAAACAGAGCATAACTTGGAGAACTCATCACGTGACAATTGGGCACTCCGGATGCTGGGCCTGATTCTCTGCGCCCTCCGGGGATGGATTGGGCGAGGCTACCCGGGCGAAGAAAATAGCGGAAAATATCACAACCCCACAGTGATAGCAATGAATCTGCAGATGTAGACGGCTCCAGCACCCAAAAATCTCGAAACCCCGAACCCTAAGTAAACCTAAACCCTGAAATCCCTAAACCCTAAGTAACCCTAAACCCGAAACCCTAAACCCTAACCCTAAACCCTAAACCCTTAACCCTCAACCCTTAACCCTTAACCCTAAACCCTAAACCCTAAACCCTATAAACCCTAGACCCTGAACCCTAAACCCTAAACCCTCAACCCTAAACCCTAAGCCTCTCCTAAGGCTCTCCTTCTTGTGATAGGCACCGACCAGGGCAAGGGCTGCCCATCGCCGTGGCGCGCGCATTCCGAGCTCCCAAGTGCCCATGCCTCTCGACTGCCAACTTCTTGGTGTTTCGGGTTTTTAGGGTTAGGGCTTAGGGTTTGGGGTTTGGGGTTTAGGGTTTGGGGGTTTGGGGTTTAGGGTTTGGGGTTTTTGGGGTTAGGGTTTGGGGTCTGGGGTTTGGGGTTTAGAGTTTTTTGGGTTTTTTGGGTTTAGGCTTTAGGGTTTAGGGTTTAGGGCTTAATTAGGGCTTACACCCCCGGGCCGAAAGTTTCGACCCAAGGCACATGTTGGATGGCGCGCAGACAGTGAAGGCTCCCGCGGAGTAGCGGAGTGCCGAGAAGTAGCGTTTTCCCTACGCCTGCTAGCGGAGAAATTAATACCCCGTTTTGAAAATATAGTACTATAGAAGCCCCGGAGGAGGCCCCCAGCCCCATTGTGTCAGGAGTCTATGGGGAAGAGGGCGGGGTATGGGTGTAACAACCCCAAGATGTTGGTGGGTCGAACTATCGGCCCGGCGCAGTAGGGCTTAGGGTTTAGGTTCTTTGTGGCTGTTAAGGTGGTAGCAGTGTGGAGCCCGCGACTGCTGCAAGCAAGGCTGCGGCGCACACGCGTTGCTGGTAGCTTCGCCAAAGACTTTTCAGGACCAACCAGCTTTGAAGGTCAAAATTGCCTACAAGTGGTGGAATGAGCTGATACTTCGTGATCAGGAGCTGGACGCCAATCTCAGGGGGCCCAACGTGTAAAAGCGACGCTCGTTGAACTTTGCGGTCCAAACGATGAAACCGCAGTGACCTTGCGGGCGCTGCACTTCCTGTCAGCTGAAACCTGTCGAGGTCGATGGCTTTGTAGATCTCAGCAGCCACCAAGACCGCCTGCGTGCTGCATAGATCTGTTTAGATATATGCGCTCTGTGGTGAATTCTCTCAGTCGAGCGGCCGTCGCGGTTTTCCGGTTTGGGAGGACCATGCACATGGGCCACAATGCTGCGCACATATGGGCGCAGCGAGCTTTTTTATTATCGTCACATGTTCAGCACAAGTGCTGCGCCAAATCCTAGAAGATTTGAAGGTTCCACACCTTAACATCAGATCAGGCTATATTTTCTGTATAATGTACGTGCGGTGTGTCTACTATGGGTATAAACAGCTGTGTGACACACGTATATACGCCGCGCTTTTTTGAAGTTGTTCGGAGTATCCCCAAAAAGCGCTTCGTCGCACACATTGTCTTGATGAAGACAATTTCTTCACAACATTCACTGAAGACGGCCTGTTTTGTCACATAGAGCTTGTTTAGCAACATAGAGCCGGTTGTTCATACAGCACGGCTAGCACGTGCTTGTTACTGCAGTTGCAGCTAGAATGCTTGCGCGCGGCTGCTGAGGAACAGGTCCGAGTCCTCGGCGACGTCCTTGTGCACCTGGCCTGCTGCTTCCGCATCGGTACAGCTCACCTTGACGTCCTTGATTTGCTTCGCCATCTTCTCCACGGCTTGAGCGGCGGCCTGTTGCTTGTTCTTCAGGAGTCCATGACAGCTCCGGCGTATGGAGCACGCCAACGTCCACTGCCCGCACCGCTCCCGCGCCCCGTCGGGGTTGGCCACCGACGGTGCAGCATCACGGCGACGGCGCTGATGAATGTCTGCAGCTTCTTGCGCTCCTGTCGAAATTTTGCGAGGAACTCCTTGGCCTCGTCGCTGTTGCGCGAGCTCTCCCACTCGGCAAGCTGCATGGACCAGTGCGGCGTGTTGTGGCTCAACCCAGCAAGCTCCAGCAGCCACGCGATGCCCAGGCAGAGACTCTGCAAGCGCAAGAAAGGTTCCACCAACAGCTTTTCCCAGCGCGCGCCGCACTCGGCCCCGAGGCGGCGAACGGCCGTCAAGGAGGCTTGCAGCTCCTGCGGGCTGCGCGCCTCTTCTTTGTACATAGTGTTCAAGACACGAAAGTGCTGACTCAGTTGCTGCTCGTCGGCTAGCTTGGCTAGTTAGATGTTTTTGTCGATTTCCTCAAGGTTCACAAAGAAGTTGTCCAGCGTGCCCGCCAACTCGGAGAAGCCTATCTTTGAACGACGACAGGAGGTTAGCTACCCGGAGCTGATGAGCTTTTGCCAAGCCGCCCCTCCGGGCATCAGTGGTTCCGTCTGTGAGGCGAGCCGGCGCGTCGCAATATTGCCTGCTGTAGCGAACGCTGGTACGTTGCCACACAGACACCCCCACGCCCTGCTTCTTGGTCTCCATGGACATGGCACAGTTGGGTTCTGAGGTTTCGGACCACCTCCTTAGATCACTAGAGCTCCTTGCAATATGTGCACGGCAGGCTCAAAGCCGAAAGATCAGCTGCGGACGCACACAACTTGCTTCAACGCTCATGACACGGCAGGTGCAACTGCCAGGCTACAACCTTTGTCTGGCCCTAGTACATGCCTCACCGCAACCGAAAAAAACTCAGCACGCAAGCACGTGGGCGTGCGGGGCCCCCGCATCGATCGCGTTCTTCTCCTGCCCTGCCGCATCCCCACACGCAAAGGAGCACGATGTGGAGTCAGCTCGCACCGTGCATGTTGCAAATCGGCCGATTGCCCTGGAACCGGTCGCGTGGAGGACACACGGCAGGGACTTCCGGTTCCCCTCTACCTCGATGATGTCCATGACGTCGCACTTGGGAGTATGGCCGTGGTGTGGGGACTAAAGACGTGTTAGGGCAAGCTTGTGGTGTTGGGACGCATGCTGCAACAGCGCGCAACACACTCCTTTTTTAATGATTGATTTTAGAGCGAGGATGGTTTAGGGGGCGGGGGGAGGGGAGAGAGAAGGTTCTTGATGGGGTCCAGAAGGAAGCGCTAGGTTTTCCAGATCCAGACCGCCAGAGAACATCTTTGGGCATGTGTCTTGCCCCGGACTTGGCACGCACCGCCGCGACGTTTGGAGGGCCGACGCAAGCTTTTGCATTTTCCATTCACAAAATGGTGCTTCTCGGAGACAGAAGTACACACGACAGTCGAGGCAGGTTGAGTTTGGGGCTTAGGGCTTAGGGTTTAGGGTTTAGGGTTTAGGGTTGAGGGTTTAGGGTTTAGGGTTTGGGGTTTAGGGTTTAGGGTTTAGGGTTTAGGGTTTAGGGTTTAGGGTTTAGGGTTTAGGGTTTAGGGTTTAGGGTTTAGGGTTTAGGCTTTGGGGTTTGGGGTGTGGGGGTTTCGGGCTTCGTGAAGTGGAATACAGCGGGCGCCACCTTCGCCAGGGGTTTAGGAGGTTTCGGGGGTTCAAACAGGTTTAGGGGGGTTCAGGGGGCTTAGGACTTAGGAAACCAAAGCCTCCCATGGAAATGCCGGTGAGGTAGATCCGTGTCGGGTCCACCCAGTTGGCCGTCCTTGCTAGGAAATCTCGCTTTAGGGTTCAGGGTTGAGGGTTTAGGAGTTAGGGTTTAGGGTTGAGGGAGGGTTTTGGACTTGGGATCAGAATTCGAACAAGGAGGGGAATGACAGCTTGAAGCAGGAAGTGGCCCGGAAGCCCCATACGGCAGAAAACCGTGGCCACAGCCACAAACCCCCACAACCAGCCCTGAGTGGCCTGGGCCACAGAACCTTCAAGCGAAGTGAAGGAAGTGTAGGAAGTGCAGGATCCATCCAGCAGAAGAGGGTTTAGGGTTTAGGGTTTAGGGTTTAGAGTTTAGGGTTTAGGGTTTAGGGTCTGGGGATCTGGTGTCAAGTGTACTTTGTGTGGGGTTTAGGGCAACGGAACTTTTTCGAGAAATAACCACTACTTCTTCATTTCTTACTCACCAATTGCAATGTAAATGCCTTCAACCCTGAAACGTGCCCCTCAAAGAAAGAAACACCGCCTTTCTGACCCCGCAGCTTGGGCGCAATAAAACGCCTCCGACCCTCAACCCCTCAGCCATTCACGCCAACAGCCAAGAAACGTTGGGGGTTTAGGTTTTAGGTTGGCATGTTCCCCCTAAGAGTAACAGTCCTTAAGAGGGATGATGGTACACCCCCCTTATGAAAATCCCAATTAAGGACTGTTTGTACAAGGGGGAACATGCCAAGTTTTAGGGTTTAGGGTTTAGGGTTTAGGGTTCAGGGTGTAGGGTTTAGGGTTTAGGGTTTAGGGTTTAGGGTTTAGGATTTAGGGTTTAGGGTTTAGGGGAACCCCAAATGCAGCACCCGGCTCGCAAGCTCTTCGACCAACTCCAGAATCCAGGGGTCCGCAGGATTCTTCCATTTCCACCTCTCGAAGGACCCCCAACCCCCAAAGTACAGACCCTCACCAAAAAAGGACGATGCAAGAATAATGGCATGAATATGAAAAAATGAACATGAAGTATAGCAAGAGCAACAGCAATACAAATCACAACAAATCAAATCACCGTAGTGGAAAAGAATGTTAGCAAGCAGAATCAAAAAACAAGCACAACACTACCAGTACTGATCGCGGTCATACTGGTCTACATGTCTTCCGAACAGTCATCGGGTCCAATTTGCTCGCGAGACCGGGGTAACCAAATAGATCCGGTTCCTCGTGTCTTGCTTTTCTAGGCTCCACATTAGCCATAGGAAGAAATAAACGATTCCGAAGCCTTGACGCAAAGCAATAAGCTATAGAATGCCACGGGAGATCCTCGGCCTACGCGATGATTTTGGGGTGTTTGTGTTAAACCCTGAACCCTGAACCCTTAACCCTAAGCCCTTGTTCCTAGGCTTGTTCTAGGGTTTAGGGGGGAGAGGGGGGGTTTGGGGCTTCCAGAAGCTTAGAGCTCGGCTCCTGAGCGTGTCGCCATGCCCATCAGTATCCCTGACCCCACGCCTCTTCCAACCGGAGCGCGGGTGACGGTTTAGGGTTTAGGGTTTAGGGCTAGCGTTTTGGGTTTAGGGTTTAGAGTTTATGGACTCGGGTTTGGGATTTGGGGTTTAGGCTTTTCTTTGTTTTTGTCGGGGGGCGAGGGCGGGGGGAGGGGGGGGGGGCCTGGCCCTTGGACCCCAAATCCCCCGCGCCTGCACTTTGGGGAGACAATGATGAAGTGCTGAGCTGCATACCTGAGACTACTAAAAACTTAAGAACCCTCAGGCCCAAGAACACAAAAGATAAGAACCCTTATATTGCCCTTACGGGTTTTGATCTTTGTTTTGGGAGGGGGGAGTTCTTATGCAAATAGTAGGCGATGAGCAACTTACAGTTTTTTGGGTTGAGGGTTGAGGGTTCCATCCCTTGTACTCCTGAACCCGAAACCCGAAGCTAAAAGTCAACAGTTGCTCAAGATCACTAAAGGCCAATAGCTCCCAGTGAGTTTACATCGCCACCCTCAACCCCGATGCCCAATGCCCAGTTTTGGGTTTAGGGTTCAGGGTTCAGGGTTTAGGGTTACCAGGATTCCTGAAACCCAACGTGAGAAAGCATGGAGACCCTGAGGTGAGGTAACCTTCAAAGAAGCCCTTGACTGCACAAACCCGAAACACATGAACATCTAGGCAACGATGTCCTGCACTTTAATCACCCAGAAGCCGAAACCCTAGACCCCAAACCCTAAACCCTAACCCCGAAACCCCGAAACCCCAAACCCCAAACCCTAAGCCCCTAAACCCCAAAATCCCAAACCCTAAACCCCTAACTAAACCCGAAAACCCCAAACCCCAACCCCTAAACCCCTTAAGCCCCCAAACCCCAAGCCCTAAACCCCAAACCCTAAGCCCTAAATCCCCTAAACCCTAAACCCTAAACCCTACACCCCGAAACCTTAAACACAAGAAGGGCCGGGTGGCTCCAACCCTGGGTTGGGCACGCGCTTCCTGGGTCAGGTGGGCGTATTGTTTAGGTGCCGAGGTTGGGGCTTGAGGGTTTTTTGGAGGGTTTGGGGTTTGGGATTTAGGGTTTGGGGGTTTAGGGTTTGATTTGTTTTTTGGAGGGTTTAGGCTTTGCATTTTGGGGTTTAAGCTCCAGGGTTTCGGCGCCTAGGTTTAGGGCTTTTTTTTTTGGGGGGGGGGGGGGGTTAGGCTTTCGGGCTTTATGTTTTTGGGGTTGGGAGGTTTAGGGGTTTGGGGTCTCGGGGTTTAGAGTTGATCGAGGGTTTGGGGCTGACGCGGACTTGGAGGCAATCCGACCTGAAACAGCCGATGTTTTTGGGGTTTCGGATTCGGGGTTTAAGGTAGAGGGTTTAGAGTTTAGGGCTAGGGTTTAGGGCTTAGGGTTTCGGGCTAGGGTTTGGGATTTTCGGCATGGTTTTTGGAGTTCATCTGGGGAGCAGTCTGGCTGGCGCAGGGGCATCAAACGACTTTGCGCCATACTCACCACCCTCACCCTAAACCCGAGTCTCTGGTGGCTGAAGAAACCCAGAGTTTTAGAGGGTCTGGTGTAAGCAGAACCCTAAGGTTAAACATTGCTTTGGGCTCTGAAGGTCGCGCTCGGGATAGTGCTGAAGCTCATCTTAGTACCTCACTCATTCTGTAGTTTGCGAGAACTACAAGAGCTCGCCTCAGGCCCATCCCAAACCATAGACCTCAAACCCTAAACCCCTAAAACCCCTAAACCCCTCAACCCGAACTGTACATGATCTGATGCAGTCTCGACTCCTGTGGCAGATAGAGAAAAACGAGCCCCCACCGGAGCCATGGAGAAACACCTGCGTCAGACCAGCGTGCCATTTCCAGAAACGATGAGGCCCGATGCCCTAGTTGGGGTACTCTCCCTAGACCCTAAGCCCTAAGCCCTAAGCCCTAAGCCCTAAACCCTGAACCCTGAACCCTAAACCCTAAACCTGCACCCTGAACCCTGAACCCTAAACCTTCACCAAACTCATCTCGAAACTAACGACTTCACCGATCTACTGTGAGGCCCTGGCCCCGCAACGCTTGCCGCCCCAAGGTGTTCAGGTCCCGAGCCCGGGGTTTTGGTAGGGTCTGGTTGGGTTTAGGGTTTGGGGTTTAGGGGTTTGGGCTAAGGGCTTAGGGTTTGGGGGTTTAGGGTTCAGGAGTTCTGCGGGTTTCAAGGCCAGGTTGCTTTCCCCCCCTCCCTTGTATGTTAACAGCCAGCACAGCAGGTAAGTGTACGTGCACTGCGCAGCTTTGGGGCGCCTATCATCCGACCCTAAACCTTAAGCCCACAAGTGTCCCCCGACAACCGCACATCCTTAACCCTAAACTCTCAAGGGTTTAGGCTTTAGGGTTTAGGGTTCAGGGTTTAGAGTTTAGGGTTTAGGGTTTAGGGTTTAGGGCTTAGGGTTTAGGGTTTAGGGTTTAGGGCTTGGGGTTTAGGGTTTAGGGTTTAGCGTTTAGGGTTTAGGGTTTAGGGTCTTTAGGCCAACAACCCCCCCCCCCCCCCCCCCCCCCCCCCCCACCCACCAAAAACGAAGAACCCCAAGAGGCACCAGAAGTGGCCATCGAACCGCCTCTCCCCAGCTCGTTCCCTTGAACCTCGACGGCTTAAAGGTTTTAGGGTTTACGGTTTAGGGTTTGGGGTTTAGGGTTTAGGGTTTAGTGTTTAGGGTTTAGGGTTTAGGGTTTAGGGCTTAGGGTTTAGGGTTTAGGGTTTAGGGTTTAGGGTTTAGGGTTTAGGGTTTAGGGTTTAGGGTTTAGGGTTTAGGGTTAGGGTTAGGGTTTAAGGTTTAGGGTTTAGGGTTGAGGGTTTAGGGTTTAGGGTTTAGGGTTTAGGGTTTAGGGTTTAGGGTTTAGGGTTTAGGGTTTAGGGTTTAGGGTTTAGGGTTTGGTTGGGAATTTGGAATTTGGGACTGGGGAACTCCTTTCAGGGACCATGTAGCAAGCTCTGATGTTCAATCGGCTTTGCGTTGGTTGGGGGCTTAGGACGAAGGTTGGCAAACCCATGAAGGGTTTAGGGTTTAGGGTTTAGGGGTTTTAGGGTTTAGGGTTTAGGGTTTAGGGTTTAGGGTTTAGGGTTTAGGGTTTAGGGTTTAGGGTTTAGGGTTTAGGGTTTAGGGTTTAGGGTTCAGGGACTTTTAATCCAACCCGGAATTGCGAAGTCAAAGCATGGAGCGGCCAACCTTGAGGGCACCTCGGTTTGCAGGCCTTGCAGGCCCCTCTAGAAGCACACCTCCGCTTTAAGACCCGAAACTTTACATGGAGGGCTCCTTAAACCCTCAACCAGAGGGCTCCTCAAACCCTAAACCGCAAGGCCTGATGGAGGGCTCCTTAAACCCTAAACCGTAAGGCCTGAAGCCTAAACACCATACATGGAAGGTTCCTTCAAATTGTGGCCCCTTGGGGGCCCCCAATTTGTGGGCAAAGGGCCCTAAATGGGTAGTTCTCGAGATAGGGGTTCCCTTAAACCACCCCTATACGAGAACCCTTGTCATAGGAACCCGCTTAAACAGGGCAACCTAATCGCAATCCCCCAATTCCGACCCTTAACCCTCAAACACTCAAACCCTCAAACCCTCAAATCCTCAAACCCTCAAACCCGCAAACCCCCTCAAACCCCCGCAAACCCTCTCAAACCCTCAAATGTCAAACCCTCAAACCCTCAAACCCTCAAACCCTCAAACCCTGAAACCCTGAAACCCCTCTAACCCTGAGACCCTGAAACCCTGAAACCCTGAAACCCTGAAACCCCTCAAACCCTCAAGCCCCCTCAAACCGTCTCAAACCCAACCTGAATCCACTCCCAGCAGCGTTCGGGGGAAGTGGATGCAGAAACCTTCATGGATTCCAGCTGCCGTGGTGAAGCTGCCTAAACACAGGTCATGACTTAGGGTTTTAGGAGTTGGGCTTTGGGATCTTTAGGGTGGGAGGTCTAAGGCTTAGGGTTTGGGGTGTATGGTTTAGGCGTCGGGCACAACGAGGCAGAGGCTCCCCGGAGGCTCATAAACTCACACACACACACAGACATATATATATATATACACACATATATACACACACATATACACAGACACATATACACAGACACGCAGACACACAGACACACAGACACACCGACACACAGACACACAGACACACAGGGGCTACAGTCCAGATAGCGTCTGATATGTGTTGCCTTTGACTTGTGAGAATTCGGGTGGCCTGGGAGAGGGTGTGGAGTGCAGGTTTCAAGATGTGACTTGCGAGCCTTCTTGCAGGGTCGCAAAAAAAGCCCTCCAACCCTGAAGTAGGAGAACAAAAACCCTAACCCTCCTGAGCTCTTGCACTCGGGTTTAGGGTTTAGGGTCGGAGTAGAGTGTAGCGTTTTGGGGGGATTCTGGGGCTGGCAGACGCTTGAGTCATGAAATACCGTCCAACCCCTGAACTTCTAGCCTCAAGCTGCAAGTTACGGCGGCCGAGTAGCATGCTTGTTCCGGTGGCGGAAACCTTGAGAAGCACAAGGCGGTGCGCCCGAAACCCTAAACCCTAAACTCCTTGGACACCTTAACCCTTTAAGTCTTACAAGCCCCTGAAGCCCTTAACCCCCAAACTTCATCCCGAAACCCCTAAACTTGCCCTAAACCTTGAAGCCTCTGCAAGCAGGTCGGCTTAGGGTGGGTGCGCATGGGACCCATCCCCGCATTCAGAAGAACTTTTTGATTTCGGGCATCACATGCTACATACCCTCCCACCCCGAACTCGAGTCTAAAGATCCCACAAATCTAAGCAGCCCAGCGACCATCTTGCAAGCTTCAAGGGACTAGTTTGGGTATACATAGGGGTCATATAGGGGGAATAAGATGAAGGGTCTTTTTTGGGGGTCCCTCCTTATACCCCTGAATAGCTGGTCCTTAACCTTCAGCCTGAAACCGAAACCCAAAACCTGCTCTTGGGGAGTTCTACTTCATGGGGAGTGGAGTAGATTCATGTTGGTGCTTAGGGTGCTTAGGGGTTTAGGGTGTAGGGTTTAAGGTTTAGGGTTTAGGGTTTAGGGTTTAGGTTTTAGGGTTTAGGGTTTAGGGTTTAGGGTTTAGGGTTTAGGGAACCCAGAAATGGCAACAGTGCACCGCTGAGCTTTCTAGCGTTGACCCTGCTTGCAACTCAGACCCGACAAGCCAGTGGGAATCAAAGCCGAAAACCTTCGGGCTTCAGGTCTCAGGGAGGGTTCTAGGGCTTGGGGTTTCGAGTTTAGAGTTCAGGGTTCGAGGATTCAGGGTTCAGGATTTAGGGTTTTTTCAGACTAGAGTTTAGAGTTCAGGGCTGAAGGTCCCGGGCTTCGGGTCGTTTAGGTTTGGGGATTCCGGGTTGAGGGCTCGGGGATCAAACTCCAAGTTGTCCGCCGGGCCACGTTGAAGAAGCAGACGGGCCGACCTAACAATCAGGACTCAGATGCGGTTTGGGGTTTTGGGTTTTGGGTTAAGAGTTAAGGGCGCAGAGTTTCGGGAGTGGGAAAGCTTAGCGTCCTGGCAGTTGGGGGGGATTCGAAGGTAAAGGATCTGAGGATGAAAACCCTGAACCCCAAACCCTAAACCCTAAACCCTAAACCTGGGTCAAACAACACGAAATCTGCACAGCCGCTGGTCAGGCCACTCGCCTGCCAACTTGGCCATGCTGACATAAACACTTGGCTTCGTCCGGCACGCAAGAGTTGACTGCAAGCTCTACCTGTGTCTATTGGTCGCCGAAATCTGCGGGGCTGCACACAAACTCATCGTGATCGTCGCCATCGTCATCATCACCATTCTTGTCATCATCACCAGCAGCAAAAGCACCGGCAGCAACGGCAAGGCCACCACCAGCACCAGTAGCCACAGCATGCTGGGCTGCCCTGTGCAGGACATCTACTAGCCCAGACACAACACAAGCTTTTGGCTCACGATGTGCTTGACATAGTCACAGAAGCCGGACTGCATCATGCAGATTCACACCTTCGGGGCGTCTCTTCCTCTCCAGTGTTGCAGCGCTGCAGAACACTCCGGATACTGAAGCCCTGGAGGTTACCTGAAAGCCACGTCGAGAATATGAAACCCTCCAAACGACCCTCTCCACCCTGAACCCTCCACACCCCAAACACTGCCAAAACCCTGAACTCTCAACCCTTGCGACCAGAGCAGCATGTAGTCCACGGATGTTGGAGGGGCTGAGGCAAGTGGCGGGCACCTGCCAGGGACTGAGGGCAACGCTGGTTCAGGGCACGGTTTGAAGGGTTTAGGATGTAGACAGGGTTGTGGCTTTTCCGCTTCAGGATTTAGGGCTTAGGGCTTTCGGGGTTCAGGACAAAAGTACTTTGTTTTTGCTGTGGGTTGAATCTCAACACACTTGTACATGCCCTGGCGAAGGAATAAAGAGAATGTGCACGGACTAATGATAAAGCTTGTTGAGGTCCCTTTCTTGAAATTGCTCCACAGTTGCTGAAAGTGCACCACATGCTGATGAAGGTTGTTGACAATGTAACGAATGATCCACACTCCCCAGCTCTACAATCTGACGAAGGGTTCACAGGCAGTTATCCCTCAACTTGACTGAATGCTTCTCATACAACTGCACCGCGTGCTGGAGCTGTAGTTCCCCAAGGCCTAAACCTCCAACCCACCACCCAACATCCTCCTGAACCACAAACCGTCCCAACCCCTAACCCTAAACCCTAAACCCAAAGCCCTAAACCTAAGACCTAAACCGTGCGGAGCCTTGAAACCTCAGCAACCCCCACGCACGCGCCCAGCCCGGCAACCTGCGTGTCGCCTGCTGGGTCCATTGTGGCGTGAACCTTCGAGTTGGCCCTAAACCTAAAGCCCTAAAACCCTACAACCCTATTTCCCTAAAACCCTATTTCCCTAAAACCCTAAAACCCTACAACCCTAAAACCCTAACACCCTAAAACCCTAAAACCCTAAAACCCTAAAACCCTCAACCCTAAACCCTCACCCCTCAAAGGGCTGTTTCGGACTTAGGGTGCAAGGGATCCTCCTTGGGAGTGGAAGGGCTTCCGATTTCATGCAGAAGCCCCAACCCCTGTTGAGAGGAGCTTAAACCTTAGGGCGTTAGGGCTCATTAGGGCTCATTAGGGCTTATTAGGGCTTGTTGGGGCTTATTAGGGCTTAATAGGGCTTATTAGGGCTTACTAGGGCTTATTAGGGCTTATTAGGGCTTATTAGGGCTTATTTGGGCTCATTGGGGCTGAATAGGGCTTATTTGGGCTCATTCCGGCTATCGGGCTTCAGGGCTTTAGGGCTTTAAGGCTTTAAGGCTTTAGGGCTTTAGGGCTTTAGGGCTTTAGGGCTTTAGGGCTTTTAGGGCTTTAGGGCTTTAGGGCTTTAAGGCTTTAGGGCTTTAGGGCTTTTAGGGCTTTAAGGCTTTAGGGCTTTTAGGGCTTTAGGGCTTTAGGGCTTTAGGGCTTAGGGCTTAGGCTTTAGGGTGCGGGAACAGTGACTTTTTTGGGTCCAAATCCTGATGTGGCACGGATGGCAGCCTAAGCCCTAAACCCTAAACCCTAAACCCTAAACCCCAAACCCTAAACCCTAAACCCTAAACCCCAAACCCTAAACCCTAAACCCCAAACCCGAAACCCCTAAACGTGAAGTGCAAAACCGTCGTCCCCTTGGGGCCCTTGGAGTGCTCTTTGGAGTGCTCTTGGAGAGCTCTTGGAGTGCTCTTGAAGCGTTTTAGGGTTTAGGGTTTAGGGTTTAGGGTTTAGGGTTTAGGGTTTAGGGTTTTTGTAGGGTTGAGGGTTGAGGGTTGAGGGTTGAGGGTTGAGGGTTGAGGGTTGAGGGTTGAGGGTTGAGGGTTGAGGGTTGAGGGTTGAGGGTTGACACTGTTTGGGGCATATTTTGGAGGTGCAAAGGGGCACACGGCTGTACGCTTTAGGGTTTAGGGTTTAGGGTTTAGGGTTTAGGGTTTAGGGTTTAGGGTGTAGGGCTTTGAGTTTCGGCTGCAGGGGTTTAGACTGCACATGCCCGGGAGTCGAGGTTTAGGTGGGCAAGATGGGTGCAAGAATTGCCCCGAACAGAGTTCAGCGCCCTGTGAGCCTGAAGCCCCTGAACTCTGGTCGCGGAGGGGGGAACCCTGAACATCCTTAACCCCTTCCCCCTTTTTAAACCTCGCCGACCCCCTGATATCAAATACTCCCACTATCGTTATATTATAGTGTATGCGGAACATTTTATGTTGGGGGGGGGGGGGGGGGGGGGCAGTTCATACTAGGGGAGGGGATTAGTTGTAAACCCTGATTTTCAGTCGAACGGCCCGAAACCTGAAGTAACACTAAACCTAAACCCTAAACCCTAAACCCTAAACCCTGAATCCAAACCCTAAATCCTCAACCAAAGCCCTGCAGATCCAGGGTTTGCGGCCTTCACCTCGTAGAGGACGTCCTCGGGGCCCCCAGCGACGAAAACACGACAAGAGCTTAGGGTTTTGGGCGTTTAGGGTTTAGGGTTTGGGGTTTGGGGTTTGGGGTTTAGGGTTTAGGGTTTAGGGCTCGGGGTTAGGGATGTGTTTAAACCTCTTCAAACCTATCGGCAATGCACTGAATTCGTCGGCAGTATGCAAGGCTTCGTCGGCACGCAGATCTTTACGGGTAAGGTTCCTCGAGCCCTTAACACACGAACTTCGTCGGCCCTAAACCCTAAACTCCCTAAACTCCCTAAACTCCCTAAACTCCATAAACTCCCTAGTCTCCCTAAACTCCCTAAACTCCCTAAACTCCCTAAAAACCCTAAACTCCCTAAACCCTAAACTCCCTACACCCTAAACTCCCTAAACCCTAAACCCGCATCTTGGCTGGATATTCGCCAAGAGGCATCTGTTTCACGCTCCAGCAGGGTCTTCTGTACCTTGTACCAGGTCGGAGGGCCTCCTCGCAGGGTACAGCAGCTGAGTGGTTTGTTTAGGGTTTGGGGTTTAGGGTTTAGGGTTTAGGGCCTAGGGTTTATTCATGGGGAGCCTGAGCAAGTACCAGTATTCGGGATTTCTGGTTTACCCAGCCCCCTTGTACCCCTAAGCCCTTATCCCTGGACCCTAGACCCTAAACCCTAAACCCTAAACCTTCAACCCTAAACCAGAACCTGACCCTGACCGCTGGCCTCCTGCTGTTGGCCTGAAGGCGATCGTCCCTTTAGCCAGAGGTCTCAGCCCTGTCCATCGGCCCGGCTGAAGAGGGTTTAGGGTTTAGTGCCTAGGGCTTAGGATTTAGTGCTTAGGGGTTTAGGGTTTAGGGTTCAGGGTTCAGGGTTCAGGGTTCAGGGTTTAGGGTTTAGGGTTTAGGGTTTAGGGTTTGGGGTTTAGGGTTTAGGGTTTAGGGTTTAGGGTTTAGGGTTTAGGGTTTAGGGTTTAGGGTTTAGGGTTTAGGGTTTAGGGTTTAGGGTTTAGGGTTTAGGTTCTAGGGTTTAGGGCTTAGGGCTTAGGGCTAAGGGCTTAGGGCTTAGTGTTTGGGTTTTCGGGTTTAGAGTTTAGGGTTTAGGGTTTAGGGTTTGGGGTATAGGTTTAAGGCTTAGGGCTTAGGATTTTGGGTTGAGGGTTTGGTGCTTTGGGCTCCAAATCCACAAATCAAAGCAGGGTTACGAGGGCCAATTCTAATGCCCTGAACCCTTGAACCCATTTGTTAAACCCTTTAAACCTTGAAAACCCTTTCAGCCCTGTAAACCCTTTGTTTAAACCATTTAAGCCCTTAAGCCCTTACACCGTTACACCCTTAAACCCTTAAACCCTGAACCCTAGAACCTCAAACCCCTAAACCCTACAATATCAGGCCCCTAAGCCCAAAGAAACCTGAAGCCCTAAACTCTGAACCCAAAAAACCCTAAGTCCTTACACCCAATACCCCCAAACCCTTCAACCCCAAAACCTATGCAGCTTGAAAGAGTAGACCCTGCGCCCTACCGCCCGGAGAAGCCCACCCGCCTTAAAACAAGCACGTGGCCCCAACCCATAGGTGCAAGGCTCTAGAGGGCTTAGGGTTTCAAGGTTTGCTTCTTCAAGGTTGGGGGTTCCCTAAACCCTAAACCCTAGACCCTAGACCCTAAACCCTAAACCCTAAACCCTAAACCCTAAACCCTAAACCCTAAACCCTAAACCCTAAACCCTAAACCCTAAACCCTAAACCCTAAACCCTAAACCCTAAACCCTAAACCCCGACCCTACGCCCTAAACGAAGCCAAAACAACAACCTTTGCTGCTGCAGGCGGCTCGGTGCGGGGACGATGGCACATTGCCCCAAGCTGCCCACAGACAGCAGCACATTGTCGCCTGCTCTGAACCCTAAACCCTAAGCTTTAAACCCTAAATCCTAAATCCTAAATCCTAAACCCTAAACCCTAAACCCTAAACAGTTGGGGGAGACAAGACCCAGGGCGCTTAAGCCTTGAACCCAAACCCCCCAAACAGAAAACTATAAGGCTTGAACCCCTTTCGAAGCATTGCAAGGACAGCAAAGATAAGATTCAGGGTTTGGAAGAGATGCCCGGTATAATAAAAGTGATGCAAGATTTCGTCCGTCAAGAGTCTGGAGAGTGGCAAGCTTTCGGAAGCTCTGGTCCCTAGTCACGGCTGACCAAATTCAGCTTCTAGTGCGTGAGGGCCGTATGTGAGGGGCCAGGATGGGGCAGAAAGTCCGGAATATGGTATTTTTCAAGTTTCAAATTCGTTTCCATAGTTTCAAATTAGTTTCCAATCAGTTTCAAATTAGCTGCTAATTAGCTTCAAATCCAGTTGCAAAATCGCTGTTAAGGGGGAACTGCAACTTCTGTCCGCGCTTTTTGAATACCAGGAACCTCTGAGATTCCTGTATTCTTTGGAATTGCGCGTAGAAAAATGCAGTTTCCCCTTAACAGCGATTCTGCAACTGGTTTTGAAGCCAATTTGAAACTCATTTGTAACTTGAAAAACGCTGCATTTCTGCTCTCTGCCTCCTGGCCATGCCCAAGCAAGAGGAGACTCCGACTTTCTTCCCAAAAGCCATTCCAGCAACAACTCTTGCCAGTGCAGCCACGCAGTCACCAGTCAGTGAATAATCTTGTCTGAGACTGTATCACACGCACAAGTGCCCAGGACGAGCCCGGCTGTTTGCTTGCAGGGCGAGGGCCTGTCGGGCTGCCTATCCTTCCAGCCCTCGACCCTCATATCCCTACCCATCAGATCCTGAATGTGAAGCACTTGGCACCCCCAGACCCACAACCCCTCAGCGCAAAGTCTCGGCCCTAAACCCTAAACCCTAAACCCTAAACCCTAAATCCTAAACCCTAAACCTTGAGTCCCACCACGCCTTCGAGGAAAGCGCGGATCTGCGCTTTGCGGCCCTCCAGATGCTGCCTCGGGGCTCGAGGTTGCGGGCCGAGGGGGTTTCAGGATTCGGGGTTAGGGTTTAGGGTTTAGGGTTTAGGGTTTAGGGTTTAGGGTTTAGGGTTTAGGGTTTAGGGTTTAGGGTTTAGGGTTTAGGGTTTAGGGTTTAGGGTTTAGGGTTTAGGGATTCCTGGTGTGGGGGCGTCTACTGTTGCTATAGGAGATAGAGAGAATCTAAGGAAAACTTTTTGGGTAAGATTCATCCCATAAACCCTAAACCCTAAACCCTAAACCCTAAACCCTGAACCCTGAACCCTAAACCCTGTCACTGATTGGCGCTGCCACTCTCACCTTTCTGCGACCCGCCGGACCCTCAGACCCAGAAGCGCCTCTGAACCCGAGAACCCGCGGTTGGGGTTTGGGGTTTAGGGTTTAGCCGGTTTAGGGTTTAGGGTTTAGGGTTTAGGGCGTAGGGTTTAGGGTTTAGGGTTTAGGGTTTAGGAATTCGGGCCTAGGGCCTAGGGTTTGGGGTTTGGGGTTTGGGGTTTGGGGTTTGGGGTTTGGGGTTTGGGGTTTGGGGTTTGGGGTTTGGGGTTTGGGGTTTGGGGTTTGGGGTTTAAGGTCTAAGGTCTAAGGTCTAAGGTCTAAGGTTTAAGGTTGAAGGTTTAAGGGTTTTAGGGGTTTTAGGTTTCTGGTTCAGGGTTGACAGGTTGCGGGCTGAGGGTTTAGGGCCGCGGTTCCTTTGAGGCAGGGCCTTCTATCGGATTAGAGGTCCAAAGGGGTAGAAGGGGACGGGCTTAGATGGCTGGGTGTGCGAGAAGACATAGGGCTGTCTTCGGCTTGGGGTCATCGATTTCTGGCCTTGGGATAGATGACGGACCCTTCTGGGCGGTTCTTCTTTATGCAGCACTTGCGCTACACATCATGCCAAGGGTGGCGGCTACAAGTTCACGACGGCACGGACTAAGTTGCGCTCAACCCCCTCCCCTAAACCCCTAGATTGAACCCTAAACCTCCTAAATTGAACCCCTAAACCCCCGAAACCCCGAAAATCCCCCACCCTAAACCCTAAACCCTAAACCCTAAACCCCCGAAACCCCCCAAGCCGGCCGTCTTTGCAGGAGAGCTGCAGCTTGCCAGCCTCAATCTCCACGCACATGCCCAGCCGGAGCCTCGACCCGGGGCGAGAACCCTGGTTGGTTTGGGGGTTTTAGGGTTTAGGGTTTAGGGTTTAGGGTTTAGGGTTTAGGGTTTAGGGTTTAGGGTTTAGGGTTTAGGGTTTAGGGTCTAGGGTTTAGGGTTTAGGGTTTAGGCTTTAGGGTTTAGGGTTTAGGGTTTAGGGTTTAGGGCTTCCGAAAATAGGGGTACCTTATTGGGGTCCTTATTCTAAAGGAATCCTACTATTTGGGGGACACTGTTAGGGGTCCCCTATTTTCGCAAACCCCCAAGTTTGATGGACGCCCTGAATTTCTAGGAGCAGGCGCACGGTCCCTGAATATGGCCCCTTTACCTTTGTTTGAGGCTTCTGAAGTATGGACTCTGGGGCTGCGAAGGGTATATAAGGGGAACAGAAGGGCCCTTAAGCTGAGGGTCTCGAGTAAAGCTTCGTGGAACTACCCCGAAGATAATTCTCGTCGATTTGTGGCCACCCTACAAAGGCTCCGTATTCTAATCGGGCCAGTTGCGGTGTTAAGCTCTACCACACTTTCTGGGATTCAGCGTGCTTGATTTAGGGTTTAGGCTTGGGGTTTAGGGATGGTCGGCTGCATGACTTGACTGTATCTCTGAAATGTTGCGTTTAGGTTGAGGGCTTGGTGGTCGATGACGCGAAAGGTCAAGAAACTGGCCCAAGAAACGATTGCAGCAGCAGACTCCCCCGAGAGAGAGAGAGAGAGAGCCCGTTTAGGGTTTAGGGTTTAGGGTTTAGGGTTTAGGGTTTAGGGTTTAGGGTTTAGGGTTTAGGGTTTAGGGTTTAGGGTTTAGGGTTTAGGGTTTAGGGTTTAGGGTTTAGGGTTTAGGGTTTTTAGGGTTTAGGGTTTAGGGTTTAGGGTTTAGGGTTTAGGGTTTAGGGTTTAGGGTTTAGGGTTTAGGGTTTAGGGTTTAGGGTTTAGGGTTTAGGGTTTAGGGTTTAGGGTTTAGGGTTTAGGGTTTAGGGTAGGGTGGTTTAGGGTGGTTTAGGGTTTAGGGTTTAGGGTTTAGGTTCTAGGGTTTAGGGCTTAGGGCTTAGGGTTTAGGGTTTAGGGTTTAGGGTTTAGGGTTTAGGGTTTATGGTACCTGCAGGTCAGAACCCCGCAAGACCCTAAACCCGAAGTCCAAATGCCCCGAATACTAAGCCCGCAATCCGAAATCCGAAGTCCAAATACTGAAAACCTGAGCCCTAAGTCCAACTGAGCCAAAAAACCCTAAACCCTAAACCCTAAACCCTAAACCCTAAACCCTGAACCCTAAACCCTGAACCCCAAGCCGTACACCTACCTAGAGTCCCTGGGCAGCCAGGGGTCATCCTGACCGAACAGTGCGGGTTCTCTCCTTGCAAGACAGGTCGGAACTGAAGCGTGCTTGCTGGGTTTAGGATCTAGGGTTCAGGGTTTAGGGTTTGCGGTTCAGGGTTCAGGGTTTAGGGTTTAGGGTTTAGGGTTTAGGGTTTAGGGTTTAGGGTTTAGGGTGTTAGGATTAGGGCTTAGGGTTTAGGAGCTTGCTTCGTCAAGCGATGCTGGGTTGAGGCCGCAACCAGCCAATGGGATCTGTTCGAGGGTTGTCGCGGTTTACCTGTGAGAGTCCTTCTGACGAGCCCTAGATGCTTGACTGTAAGCCCTTCAACCCTCAAACCCTTAATCCCTTAAACCCTGCATCCCTTAAGCCCTTAAACCCTTAAACCCTGCTACACCCTAGACCCTAAACCCTAAGCTCCAAGCCCTAAACCCTAAACCCCAAGCCTGCAACACTAAAGCTTAGCATTTCGTATACGCAGGGCTTTGGCCTAAGGGCTTGCACGCGGGTTGTACTAGGGTTGTACTAGGGTTTAGAGCCTATTGGGGCCTTTGAGGAGGGTTTATGCGGGTTCAGGGCCGATTTGGGTTTCTGTCAGGGAGTTTAGGGCCTGCTTGGGTTTATTAGGGTTTAGGTCCTATTGAGGTTTATGAGGGATAGCTAGGGTAAAGGATTATTCTGGCTCATCTGGGCTTGTTAGGAGTTTATTTATCACGGGCTTTCCTCATGTTTTCTAGGTTCCAACCCTGCAACCCTGAACCCTAAACCCTAAACCCCAATAGGCCCTACACTGATTCCCGAAACGGTACGTTTTGCCTAGGTTACTCCGTGACTTAGGGTCCCGAAACCCGTAAACCGCTCAACCCCAAGCCCCTAAAAACCCCATAACTCCCTAAGCCCCAAACCCCAAACCCTTAACCCTAAACCCCTAAACCCTAAACCCTGCTGAGGGGGCGTTTTGTAGGGTTTAGGTTCGGGGCCCCACATTTCCACACAAAAACAACGTCAGTCCTGCATGATTCTGCAGGCAAGGGAGGCTCCAGCTCACCGACCCATCTCTCACATCCTCGAAGTAGTCGCGGCCCTGCACAGGGGACAGCAATCCAAGACCTGGTTTAGGGTCTAGGGCACACTACACCCCTGAACCCTGAACCCTCAACCCTAAACCCTAAACCCTAAACCCTAAACCCTAAAAACCCTAAACCCTAAACTTTAGGGTTTCAGGGCCTCAAGGCCTGGTGTTTAGGGTTTCAGGGCCTCACGGCCTGGTATTTAGGGTTTCAGGGCCTCAAGGCCTGGCGTTTAGGGTTTCAGGGCCTCAAGGCCTAGTGTTTAGGGTTTCAGGGCCTCAAGGCCTGGTGGTTCGGGCTTCAAGGCCTCAAGGCCTGGTGTTTAGGGTTTCAGGGCCTCAAGGCCTGGCGTTTAGGGCTTCAAGGCCTAGGGTTTCAAGGCCTCAAGGCCTGGTGTTTAGGGTTTCAGGGCCTCAAGGCCTAACTATTTGTGTTTAGGGTTTCAGGGCCTCAAGGCCTGGTGGTTAGGGTTTCAAGGCCTCAAGGCCTCGTGTTTTAGGGTTTCAGGGCCTCAAGGCCTAGTGGGTAGGGTTTCAGGGCCTCAAGGCCTAGTGGGTAGGGTTTCAACGCCTCAAGGCCTGGCGTGGCTTGTGTTAAGTGCTTGGTACTACGGCGTGATTGTTTGTGTATTGTTGCATCCGAAGAGAAAATAATTAACCTTCTCTTTTCCTAATGTTATGGGGTTCTTTGGGCGGGTGGTTTTTTTCCGCTGCCTAGACACACTGCTGGCCTAGCAAATGCTCGAACTTGAGATGCTGAACCCTAAACCCTAAACCCTAAACCCTAAACCCTTAACCCTTAACCCTTAACCCTTAACCCTTAACCCTTAACCCTTAACCCTCAACCCTCAACCCTTAACCCTAACCCTAAACCCTAAATCCTAAACCCTAAACCCTACCCTAACCATTAAGGTTCCACCCGGAGGGAGTTGCGGCGTTCGGGCTTCCAGGTTTGGTTCGCGTGGAGGGCTTCACGTTGGGAAGCTGCTGAAAGCCTTGGGCGCTTCAGAGGCTAAATGAAGCATGGCAGGTCTTTTCCAAGGGTGAACACGAGTTCATACCTTGCAAGAAGACGACGAGCACCTAAGAGCCCAGTGCAACAAAACTAAGAAACTCTCACCCTAAACCCTAAACCCTAAACCCTAAACCCCAAACCCTAAACCCTAACCCCCAAACCCCCTAAACCCCCAACCGCAAATCCCCAGTTCCAGGCCTTCTCATCCTCGTAGGCCCGGAAGCCGACCTCCGCTTCACCGGGTAGAGAATGGTAGATGCCTTGGGAAAGCACGGGCTGAGGGCTTATGAGACGTATATGTGTGTATATATATATATGTATAGATAGACAGACAGATAAATAGATAGATAGATATACACACACACACACACACACACACATATGTGTATATATATATATATATAGATGCACGCTCGTGGATATATGTATATATATATATACACAAACACTTATAGATATATAAATATATACACACACACATGCATACCCTGTATCTACATATGTACATGTGCATGGAACATTGTATGTATGCCCGGGCCCTAAAACCGCTAAAGCCCAAAACGCGCCCTGTCTTCTTGTCAAGTCTCCGAGAGGCCAGCGTTCACGAAAAGCCATGTACCTCAATTTGGGCCCCGGGCTTTAGGGCGAACCCTCCCAGATGTGATCTCAAACCCACAAAAATGCATTACCGCAGAAAGGAAGCCGACTATGTCTAAACCCTCATTCCCTATAAACAGGGACCATGCTAAGGGCCCGTGGTCCAAACCTTAGACTCGAAAGCCGACTGTGACGACTTCCTTCTGAGGGCTTCGGGTTTATAGGGTGTAGGGAACCTACACCCCCCCCCCCCCCCCCAAGGGTTTAGGGTTCGGGGGGCAACCGAAGGAGGACAGGGAACAAGACAGTCAACCCCAACAGAAGCCCTTATTACCCCTGGAACAACCAACAACCGAACAACAAGACCCCAAACCAAGGGTACACTTTTTACGAAACCTTCGACCGCTTTGGTCATGGCTTGAGCCAAAGATTACCGGGTTCATTGACCCTTCAACTTCCAATACCAACTCCTTTCTACAATACCAATTGCAGCTCCGCACTCCCCCTGTCCTAGGATTTCCTAGGACACATTGGAGGTGCAGATCTTTGGCCAAAAACCGCCATTTAGGCAGCAGCCAGCTGCTTGAAATGCACATTATGGTTTAACGTCATCCAGGACGAACCTTCAGCTCATTGGCTGAATCCTTTACCATTGAGGATTTCTTCACCTCGCACTTGGAAAATTCACGTTCCAGCGGCCCGTTCCTCACCAAGGAACTCAGCATTCACCACCCAGCCATCCTTGAGGCAATGCTTACAAAGCGTTTTAGCCCTGAGTTGTGAATATCGCAGAACATCACAGTCACTGCTTGCGTGCATACAGTTCCCACCCACTGTTGTATACAAAGTGGCACTCGCAGGAATAACCACCGCTTTCTTTATCCACAGCCATTTATACAGCCGTCGAAAGAGGCACCATGCCAGTTCCCAGAGTATAATTGCTGCCACCAAATATGCAACAAGGTCTGAATTGTTGACAACCATTTCAATACCTTGAGCCAGAACCATCACCGTAGACGTGTTGGCGACCTTGCACACCCCTTCTTCTGAGCAAAAGAATCCAGCCGTGGACACTTCTTCGCCACCAATTGCCATCCCTTGCAGAGATGCAGCCACCATCATGACCGCCAGTCGGAGACCCCAAAGTGCCTTTTGCTTTGCATACACCTGTCCACTCATCAATTTGGTCAACAGGTCAGCGATCATATACTCACCGCGAAGATGCGCTATCACCATATAACCACGGTCCACCAGAGACCTGACACCGGCTGCTCGAATTCTCAGGTGTCTTGTCCTCCAGCTTCCAGCAGGATATTGAATGATCGAGCACGTTGAAACCGAATCTGTATACAGCACTTTTTGCAGCGATTCTTCACCTGTTCCAACCAAAGCGGCAATTATAGGGGTGCACGACTGAATCATCGTTGCTCCCTCTATGGACGCATGTAATTCAGCTTCAGCTGTACTTAAAGCCACCGTTGATTGTCTTTGTGTTGCCCACATCACTGGACAGTCACCCCACACCACCACCGCTCCTGAGTGGCTCTTTTCGTTTTCACCTGCTGCAAAGCTGGCATCCGCGTAGGACTCCACCACCTTAACGCCTCGTCCATAACGCAACACCTCATTTCTTTCTTTTTCGCATGTTGCGATTGCTCCGAACGTCAAGCCTAACGTTGGAGTTGCAGCAAGGTATCGGAAAACCTCCTCAGCCTTTTTAACCACAAATCGCGGCCTTCGGGATGTCCACAAAGACAACTGGCTCGTGCAGAACGCCAAATCAGGTCGAGTTTTGATTGCCACCCAGAGGAACTCCCCTACGGCACCTTGAGCCGCTCGCAAGGAAGGAATATCCACCTCCTCTTCTTCACCTGGAGTTTCTTTCACCATTGGCAGGTTACTCCCTTTTCCAGTTTCATCGATCTGATACCCTCGTCGGTTCAGCAAATCTCTCACAAAGTCCTCCTGGTTGAGAAAGAAGCTGCCATTTCGATACCAGATTTGGACACCCAAAAACTTCAGGAATCCATCACCGCAGCCTGGACCACAGAACTCGGGTTCAGAAGTTTTCCACTCCTTCCTAATCTGTTCCAAGGCCTCCCGGAGCACTGTCATAGTCCCAGCCATCAAAAAATCATCCACGTAAAGACCCATTGTCCCTACCAACTTGCTTGTACCTTCCAGCTTCTCTTGCGCCATAATAAGGAACAGACTTGGGTCTGCATTGGACCTCTGAAAGCTCATTGCTTGTCCATCCTTTGACACCCAAGACATCCCTTGAAGACGTTGGTCTCGCCACTCCACCCATGCTGCAGGACTTTCGGCCAAACCGTACAAGGCCTTCCTCACAATCCACCGCTCCTCTTTTGTGCAAAGACCCAATTTCACCGCCGCCCTTGGGGGCTGCACCACCACCAAACGCCCTTCTCTTTGCGCCCTATTCATCGGCGCCGTCAGAAAAGCTTTGGAAATGTCTAAGCCAGCGATGATCCACACCATATATGCTGCGTGCCTCACTTGACACCTGAATGTAGTTGAATCTAAACCTGGAGCGTACAGCGAGTGACGACTGAGTGACCTCGGCCCTTCATATTCTGTAGCTGCCGTTGACGAAATGAAGTTTCCACATGCACAGATACGGGCACGTCGCCTCCCTGTCCCTTGCTTCCGGGTAAACACCACCAGACTGGGAACGTACTCAATCACCGGTGCATTAGGCTCTTCCGCCAATTTGTCCAGCTTTTCTTGAGTTGTTGGTTCCACCACCTCCAACTCTTTCACCAAAGACGTCACCTCGTCCGACAATGATTCCCTCCACTTTTCCAGCTCTTGCATGGCTTCTTGTGTAGGGATTGTTTTTGTTTGCAGGAACTCAACCTCCTCTGCTGCCTCAAGCGCGGTATTTTCTTGTACCATTTGCTGAACTTGAGCTGCTTTGACCAAAAACTTCGAGAGCTGTTCCTCAGCCCTTTTTGCTTTAACCAGCCATTCTCTAGTCTCTGATCCTTTTTCTCCATTCGACTCATTGGCCGATCCATGGAACTCGTCCAAAACGCAACATTCCTGTTCAGCAATTAGGCGTCGAATACTCAAATGCTCCTCTAGAGCCCATTGATGCGCTTCGAACACAGCGTAGTCGACTTCCTCTGCAAGGTCGTCCAGCGAGGTCTCTTTCAACGTCATTTTTAACCATTTCCTTTTTTCACCTTCTTCAGCTTGTGGTTCCGGAAGAGGAAACTTGCATTGGAGAAGATAGCACCTATCCTTGTAGCTCAAACGCTCCATAAAAACAGGTGTGTACCCTGTCAAGGATACCCTGTTCCCTTTCCAAGGCATAGGACCATGCAGTTTTCTCGGAAAGAACGACATGAAGTTCCAGTGGATATCGACCAATTTTCCAGGTAGGACTTTCTTCCCATAAGATTGCTCCACCACTTCAGCTCCTTCCTCTAAAACCTTTTCGTCCTCAACCCACAGCTGACCATCTTTATAGTCACCAAAGCCACACACATAATTGCAGCAATGTTTTTCATTGTGACTATCCCTATGCAATGACACCGGAGCATTGCACGAGATCTGAAGAGCAGAAAATTTGGCTTCAGGATTGTGGTGCCTCACGAATGATGCCAAATAACGACATAGCCATGGTCTTCGATGAGTCTCTTTTGTGATACCACACACTCCGCCATGAGTATAGTGGCCCAACACCAGAGCTCGCGTACTTGTACACCAATTGTTGATACCACCTCTTCGATTCACCCTCTTTGGGTATACAATCCCTTCCAAAAGCTCCTCACAGTCCACGTAATCATACATAGACCTTTCATACATTGACTTGGCTTTTTGCTCTTCCTTTTCCAACTGTGTTCCATCCTCAGCAGTCTCACTTTTGCAGACCAAATAAGCATTTTCATGAGGAGAACAGCAAGTCGGCCAATACTCATCACCAGGAACATTGTCCTCGACATCTGCATTTTCTTCCAGCTCCCCCAGACCCTGCATGTCATCCTCGAAAATTTCTAAAGGCGGACTCTCCCCCCGCTTGCGAAGCAAGCGCAAGGAGCCCACATGACCACGCAGTGAAGAGGCCGGGCTTTTTTCATTTAACCGATGACGAACTGGAGGATCGCGAGGCGGAGGTAAAGGAGGTCCTTCCTCATCAGCAAACCGAAGCGCCGGTTTTTTCCCCTTGAGACGATGCTCTGGAGGAGAAGGCTCCTGTTCTTCTACCACCCCTTCCAGCTCCAATTCAGGCGGTTCCTTTATATTGGAAAAAATCGTAGTGCAGGGAAATAACACCAGTTCATCCGGATCTTTTGCAGTCCCTTGAGCTTCCACCCAATAACCACCAGGTAGGTCATCGCATGGACCCAAAAGAAGCGCAGGCTGCGTACGATCGACCCATTGCCGACCTTTCTTTGTTCCATCCGGACCCAGCAACTCCCACGGACGACGTTTGACTTGAATCTGAGCACCAAAAGGAAGCAATGCTTTAGGATTTAACCCCAACTCCCTTTCAGCTTTCTGCCACCGTAACATTGACCAATGGCGAGCAGCCAGTGCCCAGTACGCCGGTCCGAGTCGCGCCTCCTTTAAGAGCGACCTGACACCACGTTTGAATAAACCCACACATGCTTCAGCGCGCCCATTTGTTTGCGGGACTCCAGGATCACCAGTGGTCCTATATATCAGACGAGTTTCACAAAAGGACCGGAAGCGTGCATTGACAAACTCCCCCGCTCGATCTGAGTGGATTCTCAACACCGGATACCCATGTCTCTGCAAGCGCACCATCATCCTTTGAACTGCCGACAAAACAGTTGTTTGCTGTTTATCCACAATCGGCTCCACCATAACGAAGTTGATCATACGGACAGGTTGGGTCAAGTGGTCCTTCAGTTCCTTCCAGGATTTTTCAGAAGCTTGGATTTTCAACACCTCTGCCTCCAGAACTGGCGCAGGTTCCACCGGCGCAGAGTCTTCCTCCTCGAAGTTAGCGACTGCATCGCCTAACCATTCTCCGACACCAGCACCATCATCTGCCACCTGATCTTCCACCTCATCCGCATCTTCCTCCTTTTCTGGAGGGCGACCCACATTGGGATCCAACATTGGAAATTGATACACACCAATAACAGCGTGTCGTGGCTTCTGCTGGTGAGCATCCTTTGAAAACTTGTATGGACCCGCTAAGTCCAATGATAAAGTGTAAGCATCCCCATGCTTTCGCCTCAAATGGCGACGCTCTTTTCCAGCAGCAGACACACAGATTTGACAATCACGTCTGAAGGGAATATGCCCCCTTAGGCAATGGTCACGGAAGGCACGCTCCTCAGCTGTCAACCTCCGTAACGTTCCTTCTCGTTCTTCCTTTTTTGACACCATAGCTGCCCGTTCAGCATCGCTCTCATGCAACCATTGTGCCAACCTGTGACGTTTTCTTTTGACCAATCCAAACGCCCATCGCGCCCATATAGAGGATTGTCCCATACGCTCTTCCAGGGTAGAAGCGAATGTTGCTGACCACGGAACAACCACGCGAACTTGTTCTAACGATTCCCATAGTTCCATATCAGACACCAGGAAAGTCGTAGGTTTCACCAGAGCATGTCCCAACGCTCCTTGATCAAAGTGTGCAGCGTACATTCCATAACGCTCACAAAAGCTTTTCACCTCTGGCCAACTCCAGAAGGTAGGACTTGAGAGCCCTTCCTGAGAACCATCCACCAGATCCTCAGCACTCAAGACCGTTTTGCCGTTCTGAGAGAAATCTTTCCCTATGAGTTCAGGGTCCCCAGGGCTTTCCATGCCAAAGAAGACAGAACTTCCATTGATGACTTCAGCAGTTCCACACCTTGAATGCACCGCCACGTCATATAGGAAAAGCATCTTCAGAAGTAAAACACCATCCTTTTGAGCTAATTCTTGATTTGGCCAAGGAAGACTTTTTAACCCCAACCGTTCAGGCCCACAGCGTCGGCGTAATACAGGTGGACCACCGTCTTCACCTCTCAACCTTGACACTGTCCTGCATGGAGGTCCTCCCACCACAGCAACCACCTTTCCTTCAGCCGCCAGATGCAGAAGATACTTCCAGACGCTCGAATTATGTAGGTCACCGCCTTTTGTCAAATCCAGCTCCAGTACCTCCACATCCCGACTGGGAAAATGCCATTTTTGTTTTCCCGAAAATAGGTGTACCACCACCCTTTTTGCTCGTGCCAGCCGTCTCCTTTTATGACGGTTGAAAGGCAACGCTGCAATATCTCCACGTGGCAACAGCTCCATCAGCATATTTTCTGGTATATCCCCATAATACCACCGAAGAAATCTCCAGCATGCCTGGACGAACTCCTCCTCATTCGCTGACGCTGTCCGCGCTGCGCTTTGCAACGACGTTTTTACAGCCACCTCGTTGTCCGTATTCGGACACCCTTGAACCATACGTGCCACCTTCAAAGCTTGCTTTGGTGAGCACCAATCCATTTCATCAATGATCTGAAGCGCCACCTCCTTTTCCAAACAAGGGCACCCATTCAGATCACGAACGCGAAGTTCCCCCAGAACAGGATGTGAGGCTGTGCACTTGCCACCACGCCACTGAACTCTGAGACCAACCAAGGCGCTCGCTTTGCCAATTGGCACTAGTGGATCTACCATTTCAGGAGTTACCAGGGTCCCACCTGGGGTAATACACATCTCCCGAGATCCAACAGCTAAAGACACCAACACCTTTTGCTGCGGAAGCTGTTCTCCAGGACGAAGTGATCTGAGAGGATGTGATGCTCCCGAGTCCAACATGCCCATTCCCGAACACTCATTGGTGTCAGAAACCCTGGCCACATGTAGAACGCATACTCCTCGGCCTTCTCCCTGCTTCGGCAACAACGTGGCATCCGACGAACCGACTCCACAGTCCGCCCTTCCATTCCTCCATTGAGAATGGGACCAAGACGCACGCTGCCTTTCAGCATGCAAAACCATTTTTTCAGCTGTTTTGTAATCCATAACCAAACAGCCATGTTCAAACCACAAGAGCTGGTCCAGCGAAGATTTTGCACCCACGTGACACATCCCATTGATCACCGTGAGGTTCGCCCCAAACTCCAAAATCAACCAGAGAGGGATAATCAGGGGCCCATTGTCTTCCCTAATCAACGTCCCTTTCTCTGTAATCCTCATTGCCACACCACCAAGCGCGCTTTGCACCATAACAGTAGTGTCGGGTAAACATTCCCATGGAAAAAGCGTCCGCACAAGATGCGTAGCAGCCGTATCCATCAACGCCACTCTCCTTTCCTGCTGAAACAATCCAGATCCACATAACATTCGAACACTGGGATCCCCGCTTGATGCTGCCTGCGCTGATGACAGCTTCATAGATTTCAGCACTTCCAACGCTTCAGCAAGGACTTGATTGGGTGTTGATGGTGATGAGGGACTTGCAGAACCTTTATCCAATCCCGCATTAGCTGTCTCATCTCCCCCTTCAGCTACCTCTGCCTTTTTGGCATTTCCCCATTTCGCACCTTTGCCGCCCTTTCCCCCTTTGGGAGAATTCCCTTTAGATCTACTCCTCTCAGGGTTTGAGTCCACATTGGAACTTGCACCATCCTTATATGGACATTGCGGCTGCAGATGGCCAACGGCCCCACACTCAAAACATCTTCCTCGCTCAAGGGAGTCTTTGTCATGGCGGAATTTACAGCGGGCTCCGAACTTGCAACCTGCATCGGTCTTCCCATATATCCAACAGAAAGGACGTTCACCATCTCCGCTGTACCTTTTTCCTTTCCCTTTGCCTTTGTCACCCTCCTCTGTCTCGTCACCAGTTCCCTTTTGGGCCTTGTTTAACCTGGCCCTTTTCTTGGCGTCCGAGTCCTGCTTCACCTCTTGTTCACCAGCACTATGCAATAGCAGTTCAAACTCTGCCTGTAACATTTCAGCTAGTTGTGTCGCAGTTTCAGAGGTCGGCGAGTAGTCCACCCCCAATTTCTCCCGAAAGGATGCCACTCTGAAATGCACCGTAGGGTGTTTTGCCAGCAACGCGGATGATAAAGCATCCAATCCCTTGATAAGCAAGGTAGCGTCCGGCTCGGATGCTCGCAGCTCCCTTAATCGGGAACGCCATTGCGCCCATTGTCGCACTCCCTTAATAGCCTCTGAGATCGAGGTTGCTGAAGATGGTTGCACCAAGAAGTTCAACATTGTGCTGCGCTCATTTGCTCCACCTGGCTGGTAAACCGTCAGCAATTTGTAAAATATCATCACTGACCCCAACATTCGAGTGGAAACGATCTCGGTCTTCAATCTCTCCGGAATCGCCTGTAGCAGCAAAGACACCGCTCTCTGCTCCAACAAAACATGCACAGTTTGAACCACTTTGAGCCCTTCCAGCTCAGCCTTGATGCCCAACCTTTCCAGTGGAGAAACACTCAACCATTTGGCATACGCTTGATATGCCTTTGAGTAGACGCATTGCCACCACACTCTTCCTGTATCTGTCAGCGAAGACAACATTGGTTCGATCATTGCGATCCAATCACCCAGTGCCGTCGGATTGCTTGGTGTGTAGTCTGCCAAAGTTGGAAGGCTCATCACATGCTTCCCGAGAGCCTCCGGACGTTCGGTTCCAGAACTATCACCAGTGATTGGCATGGCACCACTGCTCCAGGAGGTAAACTGACCCTTCCACCAGGCCCTTGAGGTAGTCCATGTCCTATACCGGGCGTAACAGCTGTGAGCGGAACCTTTTCTAATTCCAACTTCCCAGCGACCATTTTCCACCGATACGGAACATCATCCACCATTGTATATCCACCCGATCCTGCTGAGTTCTCTTGCGTCGCAGTTTCCCGAGCTGAAACAAAACCGGGCTGGTTCCCCGCAGGTGCGACAGAACCATCAACACCTGATGGCACGGAAATAATCGGAACATGTGTTAAACCAGGTGGTCCACTTGCATATCCACCACTTGCAGGACCTCCCGTGGGGTAATTCAATGGAGGCAATCTGGAGGGTTTCTTCCCTTCAGCTACATGCATCATTGGCACTTCTTTTTCATCCTCCACTTGAACATCCCCCTTCCTGGACCCAGGCAAGGATTGAAGATCACAACCCTTTGGCAGGTCGTAGCCCTCAATAGGCAGCCATGTCCCATCAGGCAACACAGTCCAAAAACCACCCATACCATCCGTGTAGAAAACTTGTCCTGGCAGGTACTGCTTCTCTGGAGTCATTCCTAGAGGATATGCCGTGTTTGCGTCCACCACTCCAGAGCTCCGTGCCCTTGAAGCTGACCCAGATGCAGCAGAGGTATAGCTTTTTTCCTCCACCCGATGCAACCTGTTCCCCAGCTCCTTTGTCTGCACAAGCAACTCTTTCAGCGCACGCTTCACCACCGCCATATCTTCAGTTTGCTCTTCACCACTAACATCAGGAATGAGTTCTTCGTCGGCTTGCACTCCACCAATAGTACCTCGTTCCATTTGTCCCATTAAGCCTGACGATGGTCTCTCAACAGGTGCAGGTTCCTGACCCAAAAGGTCTTGCAGCGAAGGCGGTCTCCTCGTACCTTCACCACTCCTATCCCCTCCGCTCGCGGGAAGACTTGCCGGCCTTGATTGCCTAAGTCTCATTTCTTCTTGAGCCCGCTCGCTCCAGAAAGGATTTGCTGCTTGAACCGGAACCACTTCGTTTTCCACCTGAGGCGTTGGTTGTATCATTGCAACCTCCCTACCATCTGTCAGTGCTTGTACCATTTGTTGTCGATCTTCACCCCCATCACCACGATTTCCTTCGGCTTCATTGGCCGTTGGCGACAGTCCAGGCTCAGAGCGACGCCGCATCATGTCCATGGCGTTAAACAAACGAAAAATCTTTACCAATTCCGCAGGAAGCCTAACTTGGGCTCATAACCTTCGGGGGGCAACCGAAGGAGGACAGGGAACAAGACAGTCAACCCCAACAGAAGCCCTTATTACCCCTGGAACAACCAACAACCGAACAACAAGACCCCAAACCAAGGGTACACTTTTTCCGAAACCTTCGACCGCTTTGGTCATGGCTTGAGCCAAAGATTACCGGGTTCATTGACCCTTCAACTTCCAATACCAACTCCTTTCTACAATACCAATTGCAGCTCCGCATAGGGAACCCCCCCCCCCCCTAAGCCCAAAGAGTTACAACTGTGCTCATTAGCCCCCGGAGTCCCTAAGTAGGCTAGAAGTACGCTTCTAATAGGGTTATAAGAACAAGAACCCATGAACCTCCAAGTACAAAACCACAAGCCCAGATTGCGGTTTGGGGGTCTTAGGGACGTAGGGTTTCAGGGCTTTAGGGCTTCTTATAACTGGGGTTCTAAGTACCCATGAACCTCCAAGTATCCCAGGGTCGGAATCTGAGATTGGCACATGCGGTTCTCCTCAAGGCCGTCTACGGCAAAGTCGACCCAATCCTTGGTTGCTGTAGCTGTCGACAAACCCGAACCCTGATAGGTAAAAACCTAGACCCTAAACCCCTAAACCCCTAAACCCCAAAACCCCAAAACCCCTAAACCCCTAAACCCCTAAACCCCTAAACCCCCTAAACCCCTAAACCCCTAAACCCCTAAACCCCTAAGCCCCTAAACCCCTAAACCCCTAAGCCGCTAAACCCCTAAACCCTAAACCCCTAAACCCCTAAATGTCTAAACCCCTAAACCCCTAAACTTGGATGGTCCGCAGACGTCTTGCATAAACCCCGAAACCCCTAAACCCCTAAACCCCTCAACCCCTAAACCCCGAAACCCCTAAACCCCTAAATCCCTATATCAACCCCTAAACCCCTAACCCTAAACCCTAAACCCCTACTGAACCGTAAACCTAAACAGCCGGCCCTCAAGCCAAAAGCTGCAGGTCATCGGGACGCCTAATAACATCCCAAGCTCCACCCCAACATCTCCACAAAGAAAACAAAAATTGCTCGAGTGTCGCACTCCTCCGGATGCGGTACTTGGTAGGGCGTCTGCCGGGGGCCCGTGACCACGTCCCTGGCTTGAAGACTCTGTTGGGGAGACAAAATTCAAGGTTCAGGGCTCACACATCAAGGGTTCAGAACCCTAAGCCCTAAACCCTAAACCCTAAACCCTAAACCCAAAACCCAGTTCAGGTTGCAGGGTGCAAAGTCTGGGGTTCAAAACTGAAACTTCGCCGGCAGACTTGGGCACAAAGGGGCTTCGGCCATGTGGCTTTACCGGCCCGCAGGCTGGTAAGCGCCGAAGGAGTATATAGGAATTCGGTATCCCTAAACCCTAAACCCTGAACCCTAAGCCCTAAATCCTAAACCCGAAAACCTAAACTAAGTATCCCCAAACCCTAAACCCTAAGCCCTGAGAACCAGTTAGTTCAGGGAGAGCTCCGGGTGGCTTTTGATCACCCAGCCAACAAAGGAATAGATGAGCTCCAGCCAGCGAAATACAGACTTAGGGTTTAGGGTATAGGATTTCCGGTTCAGGGTTTAGGGTTTAGGGTTTCGGGTTTAGGGCTTAGACCTTGAAAGCCGGCAACCCCCCCCCCCCCTCCCTTGCGCGCCCCTGCGGGGGGATGTCCGCAGCACCTAGGATGCCGCCGTCGGGCATGGGCTTCGGGGCCGGCTTGGGGTTTAGGGTTTAGGGTTTAGGGTTTTTGTTTAGGGTGTAGGGTCTAGGGTTGGGGTTTGGGGTTTAGGGTTTAGGGTTTAGGGTTGAGGGTTGAGGGTTGAGGGTTGAGGGCTTAGGGTTTAGGGTTTAGGGTATAGGGTTTAGGGTTTAGGGTTTAGGGTTTAGGGTTTAGGGTTTAGGGTTTAGGGTTTAGGGTTTAGGGTTTAGGGTTTAGGGTTTAGGGTTTAGGGTTTAGGGTTTAGGGTCTCCGGCCGGTCCGACAGCCGACATCCGAAAGGTTCGGGTAACAACGTTTCTGCACATTCTTCGTGCTCTTGTTCGGTGAGGTATTCCTTTTCCGGTTGTTATTGGGCCCTTCCTGGTCTCTTTTGGGAGTTCGTCATGATATTTTCAGCTGCGTAGCTCTCTGAAGTGATGAAGCACGGTTGAATGTACCTCTCTTCCTGGCAGTATGATAACACAGTTCTGGGCGACTGTCAGACCCAGAGTTTCTGAGGTTTCCGAAAAGAGGGGTACCTTTTTTGCGGGTCCCTTCAAGGGGATTCTATTCCATTTTGGGCATACAGGGGTACCCCTATTTGGGAAAAGCCCATATGTTAGGGGAAGTGTGGTCAGCTTCTAGGCGGGCTTCCAGGCGAGCTCAATCATTGACGTTCTATGGCAGTGGACCCACAACTCATGGAGCTTCTGAAAGGTCCATGAGGCACCTTGCATGAACCGAAAACCCTGAACCCTAAATCCTAAATCCCGAAACCCTAAACCCTGAACCCCAACCCGAAACCCTAAACCCGAAACCCTAAACCGGTCCGAGTCTAAGGGCTCTCAGGGCCTCAGGGGCGAGGTAGTCGAGATGCAGTCCCAAAAAGCTCCACCCAAGGATGGGTCTGAGCCAGGGTTGAGGGTTTCGGGCTCCGGGTTTCGGATCAAGCCCCAAATCTGCAATGCCCTGACGCACCGCACGCTCTCAGAGAACTCCCTTGATCAGGCAAGGAGCCGATGTAGGGCCTGCAAGGCCGAGATTGGGGGCTTGCAGAAGCTACCCTAAACCCTACATCTTGCATCCTAAACCCTAAAGGTTGGGAGATCAGGGTCTAGAAGAGCTTCGGGGGGCCTCAGGGGGCGTGATGGACCTTTGAGGGGCGGAAGGCCAGGTTCAGGGTCTCTGCTATGGGGTTTCTGGACGTTGTAGGGTTTCGGGCTTCTGGGTTTGAGGGGTTTAGGTTTTCTGCGGTTTGTAGAAACTTGGGTTTTGGGGTGGAGGGTCGCTGGGATTTAGGACTCGAACCCTAAACTCTAACCCCTAAACCCTAAACCCTGAACCCTAAACCCTAAACCCTAAACCCTAAACCCTAAACCCTAAACCCAACATGGTAGGAGAGCCAACTCTTTGGGGAAAGGGGGGGGGAAGAAGACCTGGGAGTGGGCGGGGCTGCCTCAAAATCCTCTTTTCTCCGGCATTTTCGGCCTCTTTCGCGGAAAATCATCCGTATTACAGCAGTTGCTTCTTCGGGTCGTGGGTGTGGGTCTCTGTCCTCATCTTCTGCATGTCCGGCTTGCTGTTGCGGCTTTGTTTAGGGCCAAGTTTTTCGGGCGCTGTGTACCCTGCACCCTTAAAACGCCCAAACGTACGCGCGACAAAGTCGCTCTGCTTTGTCAGGGACACAGAAGCTCGACGGCACCTGGCTTTCCATCAAACGCTGGAAAGTGGCAGCAACAAAAAAAATACCTCGACCAAGACAAGCTCACCGAAGAGCTTTGACTGGCGCTTCAATGATGTCTGGAGGCACAACGCTCGGGCGCTGTCAAAGAAGCGAAGCTTCCAGCAACTTCTGTGCGAAGCACTCTGGGCCGACTGAAGTTGAAAGAACACTGCAAAGTGCAGCGTGAAAAACAAACGAAATTTTGCCAAGATGTACCTGTTGCCCTTAAGGTTTATGTATACAGGTAAGAGTGGTTTAGTGTTTGCCATGCACACTTTTGGCCGGTCATCCGCGTACGCATTGGAAACAAAGCCCCAAAACTCCCAACCTCACACTCTCAAACCCTAACAGTTAGGGCCTAACTCCAAGCCCTAAACCCCTGCCAGGCCTGTAAGTTTCCGCCCAGCTGAAGGCCTGTGACCCAGAGGCTTGGCCGGAGAGGAACTCCTCAGATTCTTTGCCCTCAGGCGAGGTCAGGGTGTGGGGTTTAGGGTTTCGGGTTGAGGGCTTAGGGTTGAGGTGTTACGGTTGAGGGTTGAGGGTGCAAGGTTGATTTCGGGTTCGGGTTTAGGGCTTATTGCTTAAGTTTCAGGGTTTCGCTTTGGATCTCTGTAAGGTTTAAAAGCTTAGTGCTTGGGGGTTGAGGAGGTGGAGTCACTAGGGCTTGGGGGTTGCTTGTCGTGGTTTAGAAGGTTGATCTTCTAGCAGGAATCTTTACGAATGGCAGCAACAAGAGGCTATCAAAATCATGGCTGCCTCGCCTGCTTACTGTTACGACTATCCTTTCTTCTTGAGGTTTCGCTGGGTTTTCAGAACCCGTCCTCTCCCGAAGAATATGTCTTGGGTGCCCCAGCCTGCGCGTTAAGTTCGAGGTTCAGGGTCTAGGGTTTAGGGCTTACGTTTCGAGATTTAGGGTTACGCGGGCTCAGGGATTAAAAGGCGGCACGGGGATTGAGAGGCCGGGAGTTTTAGCATCTGGTTGGAAGGTTTTTACTTCACTTCCTGGTGGTTTCTACTTCACTTCCAGTGTTTGGAGTCGAGGTATTAAGGGTGTAAGGTTTACGGTTTAAGGTTGAAGGGGCACCTGCGGCGAATGGGTGGGGGACAGCGGCTGCTCCCAAGGAAAGGACGGACACAGGGAATGAAGTATCTCACCATTCCGCTGCACCCTGTAACTCCCTACGTCCCTACTAAGAAAGAAACAGTAGGAAACAGCCCTGGGGGGGAAGCCCAAGCCCTGAACCCCAAATCCTAAACGCTAGCAAAACCTTGAGGCCTGTAAGGGTTAAGGTTTAGGGTTGCCCTGATTCCCAAATCTTGAAGCCCCAAAGGCACGGGGTGAAGTTTGAAACCAAATTCTGCACTTCGAGGCTACTCGGGCAGAATTCGGACTCACGGCCGCCTCACAACCCGCTAAACTTGTCTCCCTGATGTCACCATGATGTCATGGCCTGATTCGCGGCGGCCTTGCGCAACACGCTCAAGACCCTCGGACACGGCTCTTCTGTCTGAAAAGCATACGAAACAAAGTTGTCCACTTGAAGCCAAGCAGCGCGCTAGCATTACCATGAATCGCAAAGCTTTCTGCGTTCCACTCAGTGTTCATCGTGCCTTTGGCCAAGTCGGCGTCACGTGCCAGCCAAGCGCTGACACACTCCACGCAGTTAGCGGAAGCTGCGTGCAGGAACAAGTAGTGCTTCTCATCTTCCTTCTCCATGCCTCGCACTCTCTCGCGAGTTTTCTGCCTGGCCACGTGACAGTATTCATCCTCCGTTGCGGCTGCGCAGAACGGTGGCGGAGGAGGACTAGCAGACTCGCTCCTCAGAACGGGCACTGAACTTGCGGAAGCCGGAACGTCATACCTTCCCATAGCAGCCTGGCGCAGGAAGTCGGCCACCCTGACAGGTGTTCCGCACGCAGAACATATGGTGGACAGAAACCCAAACAAGACACACATAAAGGCAAACACACCGCCGAGTTACTCCCGCGCGTCATGGTGCTCCGCCCAGGCGAGCGCCGTCCACTCCGCATGGTTGCTTGAGCCCCGCTCCAAGGAGGCGCCTTCCTCGACCCACTTGCGCACACAGTCCAGGCAGTTCGCTTGCGCCGCGTACAGAAATCTGCAATGAACTTTGGTCTCTGGAGACCACTCCCGCAGTCTGTTCCGGCCACCTCCGGCCCTTACATGGTAGTCGACATCTTCGCAGACGCTTCTACACCAAGACAGAGAGCACGACATCTGGCAATGTCTGCGCTACGCAAACAAAAAACGTTGGACGCTGGCGAAAGCCACAAGCACCGCAGCAAAAGCGCCTACCCGCAACAAGTGTTCTACTGTGACACTGCCATAAGATCTAAAAAGTGTAAAGTGAAATAATTCAACCATGCCAGTCACTATTTCGTCGCTCAAGCTCCTGGTCGGCAAGAAATTCTAAACTCCTAAGTAACTCCACCATGCCGATCACTATTTTGTCGATCAAGCTCCTGGTCGGCAATATGTTGATTTCTTCACATGTACACATCCACAGTCTTCCCCAGAACAGGTCATGAGTGTGGATAGGCGCTCTCCAAAACGGATTGTGGCCTGATCGTGAAGAAACCCTCTCCAGGTCCTGTCTCCAGTTCCACGGGAAACAGACAATACCAATCACGCAAGAGGCGCTCAGCGCCTGTGCGACAACGTCTTGCACGTTCATCGAAGGCTGATCGCTTTCAGCGGTCCTCATGTCGTCAGCGAGCTGGGGAGACCTGTCACGGCAGGCAGACTCATCGCAGGAGAAAAAAAAAAAGAAATTTGAAGGGCTACAGGAAGCAGAACTGCGGCAGCGACATCTTTATTGCTGGAGGAGTTTGCTTTGACTCCCGCGGCACATCGACAGAGAGAAGCTAATCTGCAATGGTTGCGAGGGAACTTTTAGCAAACTCAGAGGTCTAAGCCAAAGAAAAGGAAAGATTGAAACTCACTCTCAATACAACTTGGCGACATCGACGCTAACTCTGCCTTCCCTAACAAGTCTCGGAAGCCATACCTCGACGATCATCTCATGGACATTCCACCTAGCGGCCAAGTGTTCTCCACGCTCTGGCACATTCAGAAAGAGCCACAATGTCGGAAAGGCCCCCTCTAAGATTTCGTCTAGAGGATGCCACTCATCGTCATCGACGATAGCAAAATCCCGGCTTGCAGGGAGGCTTACTACAAGAATATCGACTGAGACAAAATACAAAAACAGTCATTCAGGCAGACATGGCGCAAAGCTGCTGCAACCAGAATGAAACTCTCACACATGAGCTGGCGGGCTGCAGCAAGCACAACTGCGGCAGGGACAGAGAGAGAGTCGCATCTGCAATGTTTGCGCAGCGTAATGTTAACGTCGCTTCAGTAACCCTCCCCCCAAAAAAATGTTTTGGTCTCCAAACCGGTTATCCAAAGAGGGGGTGCCAATAAAGGATTCTGGGGGTCTGGGGCCTGGGGGTCTAGAGGTTTTGCGTAAGGAAACCTGGCTTTGAGATCGCTGGCGGTTTCCTATAAGTCCAGGACCCGGAAGGCTGAAGTCTTAGGCTTCAGGGATTCTTGTCTTGAGACTTAGACCAGGACCCGAAGGCTGAAGTCTTAAGCTTAAGGACTCTTGTCTTGAGACTTAGAGGCAGCCATTTAAACTTAAAGCTTCCTTGGCTCCCTCCCCCTCGCCGAAATTATTATTGCCACCCCTATATTATTGTCATTTTGGAGGCCCGTGAGGGGTACCCTTTCCGGATTTGTTTTCGAGCCCCGGGGTTTTAGTAAGGAAGCCTTGCTTTCAGACCTTTGGCGGCTTCCTTCCCTGAATTCCAGGACCCGAAGGCTGAAGTCTGAAGCTTAGGGGGTTCTTATCTGAAGCCTTAGAGGAACACCTGCTTCTCTGAAGAAACAGGCCTGAAGCAGCAGCTTCTCGCAGCTCTGGAGCTGCAGCAATCTCAAAAGACACCTGCTTCTCTGAAGAAACAGGCCTGAAGCAGCAGTTTCTCGCAGCTCTGGAGCTGCAGCAATCTCAAAAGGCACCTGCTTCTCTGAAGAAACCGGCCTGAAGCAGCAGTTTCTCGCAGCTCTGGAGCTGCAGCAATCTCAAAAGACAAGCAATCTCAAACGAGCCTGCTTCTCTAAAAACTGAGCCTTGGGGCTCTTTCAAGCCAGCTAAGCTGAAAAGTCTTCTCCGCAATTGAACTCGTAAGCCATTTTCAGGAAAATTTTCGATTCCTGGCCAGCCAAATTTTACAATTGTCACCCCATTATTGTTTTCATCGGACCCCCCTATATAGACTTGTTTACCCACATCAGCCCAAAAACCTCCCGTGATGGAAAGTAGTCTTGGGCTGAGGCCCTCTGGCCCGGCGAATATTACTGTTCCCACCCACATTTAAATCCCACCCCATGTAAAATGCGATGTTAACATTATTCAAAGTCAACGCAGCAGCTCACGGCGGATAGCTCTACCGCGCTCCTCAATCCGAGTTGCGCGCACTATCCTGCGTGTCTCAAAAGCGCATTTGTGAGAAAAGCTGGGCTAGAGCTGTCCCTTGGAAGCTTGAAGCTGAGTCACGCAGCAGCTCACGGCGGATAGCTCTACCGCTTCTCAATCCGAGTTGCGCAGTTCTATCGCGCTTCTCAATCCAAGTTGCGAGCACTATCCTGCGTGTCTCAAAAGCACGTTAGTGAGAAAAGCTGGGCTAGAGCTCTCCCTTGGAAGTTTGAAGCTGAGTGTCATCTTCAATGTTTGCGATGTTCATTCAGAGTCAAGGCATCGGCTCTTGGCGGATAGTTCTACCGCGCTTCTCAATCCGAGTTGCGCTCATTATCTGGCGCGTCTCGCAATCGCGTTTGCGAGACGCGCTGGCAAAAGTTCGACTAGGAATCCTGCCAGGCGCGGCTATTCTTCGAAGGGGTGGGCATGCTCTCTCTGAGCGCCCTCACTCGCTTGAAAGGAGTCCAATCGCTTTCAAAGTCAAAATCCAAAACCCTGGTACAACCTTAAGGCCCTTAAGGGTTAAGGGCTAAGGGCTTAGGGTTTCCCTGATTCCCAAGTCTTGAAGCCCTAAAGGCACCGAGTGAAGCTTGAAACCAAATTCTGCACTTCGAGGCTACTTGGGCAGGATTCGGATTCACGGCCGCCTCACAACCTGCTAAACTTGTCTCTATGATGGAGGGAACGACATGTAAAAATCTCACAACCCAAGCCGCAAGGCCCCAGCCCTACATCCAAGCCCTAGATCCCAAACCCTAAACCCTCAAAAGCCTAACAACCGCAAAGCTTGCCTCCTGGGTGGGGTCAGTGCGCGCGGGTATGCCGTTGCCTGCGCACGATGATTGCGTAAGGCTTCGGGATGTAAGGTTTAGGGTTTAGGGTGTAGGGTTGAGGGTTTAGGGTTTAGGGTTTAGGATTTAGGGTTTAGGGTTTAGGGTTTAGGGTTTAGGGTTTAGGGTTTAGGGTTTTGTGGCTTAAGGCTTGGGCTTACAAGGCCTTGGGCTGAGGCCTGAAGGTTTAGTTTTGGGCTTGTTTGCGAGGCTGGAGAGAAACAGAATGAATATCTTTTCCACCATGAGCCACTTCTTTGCTGATTTGCTCACCCTCAAGCCACCGCAAGTCCTCATATCAGTTGATGGCCTCTGTGATGTTACAAAGTCTTACAAGCAATTCTGACCTCGCAGCTAGGGACGCAGCATCCTTACGTCCCTGTGGGCCATGCTGGAAGGCGCCAAGGTGCTCGCACGAGAAGGGAACTTCAGCGGCAGGCGCTTGCAATCGATATCCGCTCCGTGCCGTGATGCTTCTGACCGATTGAAGGAAGGCCAAGAAGTGCTTCAGCACAAAACAGCAAATCGATTTCTTCCCTCCCATGCCACCGATCACTCGAATCTTCTCCAGTCTTAGCTTCGTTCGTGAGGCCGGTGGCTCCCACGGGACCCAATCTGCGGGAGTCGTGTGATGTGCCATAGCTGCAGGCCTTTGGGATCTCTTTACTGCTTGAAGGAAGAACCCAGACGTCGTGGCACGTAGATCGCACCCATGTCGATGTGACCTGCAAGGGAGTTGTCCTTCTTCCCAGCACCACGTCGGGGTCGGCCCTTCGGTTTGCCCTCTTTTAAAACAACTACATAAACGGTAACAACGGATCATGATGTACCAACATCAACCATGACACCAAAAAACGAACCCCATTCTCGTAACTCATGCCAAAAACCAACAGAGTTACGGTAGACCCTCAAAATCCCCAAACCCCAAAGCGCAAAATCCCCAAAGCCCGAACCTGGCGCGTATACACCCCAAGTACCCCCGCCCAGGTACCCTTAAACCCTAAACCCCTAAACCCCTAAACCCCCAAACCCCTAAACCCCTAAACCCCCCTAAACCCCCCTAAACCCCTAAACCCCTAAACCCCGCCCAGGTACCCTTTTCACGGCTTCGTGGCTTCCGGGGTTTTGGGCTCAGGGCTTCGAGTGGCCCTAAACCTACACCCCAAACCAAAAACCTAGAGCTGGGAAGGGGGGGAAGCCCCAAACCCTAAACCCTAAACCCTAAACCCTAAACCCTAAACCCTAAACCCTAAACGAGGCCGTGTTCCCGGCTGGCCTTGTGGATTCTCATCCCAGGGAGGTATGCGGCCTCCAGAGCGCTCACATGCAGGGTTTCGGGATTTAGGGCTTAGGGTTTAGGGTTTAGGGTTTAGGGTTTAGGGTTTAGGGTTTAGGGTTTAGGGTTTAGGGTTTAGGGTTTAGGGTTTAGGGTTTAGGGATTTTGTGTTGAGGGTAGTATGTGTGTTCCTTCAGGTTTCGGGTGGGCTTAAAGGCTTTTAGCCTACTCAGGCGGTTCTCCCGATTCTGGTCCATTTTGGGAACCCCCTCCATGACTTAGAGAACTAAGCATGAGAGACCGCAAGCCCAACGGTGCTTGAGCTGCGCCTTGGGTTGTAGGGCGTAGGATGGGCTTGTTGGGTAAGTCGGGTTTGGGGAGCCACAAACTCCTAAACTCTCATTCAGCCCTGCATCTTCAACCCCAACGGCCTCAGTCCTAAACCCTAGCCCGCTAAGCACTAAACAGTCAACCCAATCTAGATCGACCCGAACACTCTCAGCCCTAAACCCTAAACCCTAAACCCTAAACCCTAAACCCTAAACCCTAAACCCTAAACCCTAAACCCTAAACCCTAAACCCTAAACAGTCGCTTCGTGTAGACAAGGCTACAAATCGGAGCCGTCCGCATTGCACTGCCCAACCCTTAAACCCTAAACCCGGCAAACCCTAATCCTAAGCAACAGGACGGTGCTGCTGCTGAACACGTCCAAAACCCTTAAACCCTTAAACCCTTAAACCCTTAAACCCTTAAACCCTTAAACCCTTAAGCCCTTAAACCCTCCTTAAACCCTTGAACCCTTAAACCCTGAAAACCCTTAAACCCTGAAAACCCTTAAACCCTTAAAACCCTTAAACCCTGAAACCCTGAAAACCCTTAAACCCTTAAAACCCTTAAACCCTTAAACCCTTAGTCCTAAACGAGACTGAAAGACCTCCCAGAGCCATCTCCCCAGCTTGGGAATCCGGGCTACTGAATTCCCAGGGTGGCACGTCATGGGGAGACATGGGGCCACGGAGGGGCGTGCTCTTTGGGGGAGGAGGGGGTGGGGAAGCTAGCACTTCGTGGGCTTGCGCTTTTTTGGGAGTCTTGGGGCACGACTCGGGGCCAAAGGAGCTGAAGCTTCGGCCCAAAGGAGCCTTCCACCCGAGGCTTGTGCTGAAGGGCCCAACCTGACCCTGGATCTTCGCACATGGGACATGGAACACACATGAACCAGCTCCTGCAGCACGATGCGCTTGTTCTCAAATCACCGAACCCTAAACCCCAAACCCTAAACCCCTAAACCCTAAACCCTAAACCCTAAACCCCAAACCCCAAAACCCTGACACCCTAAGCCCCGAAGCCCAAAGTCGGCTTAAGCCTTTTGGAGCCCCAATCCGAAGCCAGAAATCCGAAGATCCGCGCCCTCAACCCCAAGCAATGCGGTTTAGGAAGTAGGGTTTTGGGTTTGGGGTTGAGGGTTGAGGGTACCCTAAACCCTAAACCCTAAACCCTAAACCCTAAACCCTAAACCCTAAACCCTAAACCCTGAGTTACTGAACACAGTATCAGGCTGGGGCCTGGTGGTCAGACTCTTGGGGGCTTCTTGGGGCTTAGGGCTGCACAGGCGGCCTCTTAGGGTTGGAGGCGGTTTTGGAATTTAGAGTTTTAGGGTCTAGGGCTTAGGGCTTAGGGCTTAGGGTTTAGAGTCTAGGGTTAGGGCTTTGGGTTTTGAATTTGGAGTTTTGGATTTTCGGTTTTGGGTTTTGGGTTTTGCGTTTTGGGTTTAAGGTTTTGGGTTTGGGGTTTGGGGTTTGGGTTTTGGGTTTTGTTCTTTTGGGTTTGGGCTGCTTCGGGCAAGGCCCCCCAAGGGTGCTTAGGGGTTGAGGGTGTATCTCAGATTCGCTACACGGTCCCTTAATCTTATTGTTGGGTAGTAGGGAATGGGGGAATGAGGTACCCTATATGATCCCTTGAAGGGTGTATATAGGGTATTTAGGTTACTCATTCCCTCAAACCTGGTCCCTTGGTTCTTTACAGGGTATAGGTAAGGGGCTTGTGAGGGTTTCCCAAGTACGGGCCCATATTCAGGGACCATGTAACGACCCTGAAAGTTCAGGCGTTTCGGTTTTAGGGCTTAGGGCTTAGGGTTTGGGGTTTGGGGTTGGGGTTTGGGGTTTGGGGTTTGGAGTTTGCGGTTTGGGGTTTGGGGTTTGGGGTTTGGGGTTTAGGATTAGATTTCTGGGATCGGATGGGCGAACGGGCTTTCCCCAGGGCTTCACCTCGCGCTTTAGGTTCCCCGCCCTGAACCCTTAACCCTAAACCCCAAACCCTGACATACCCGACCCACGGCTGGGGAGGGTTAATGGCCTAGGGGGGTGTTTAGGGTGCGGATCCAGGAAATCTGAAGTTGCATGGTTGAGCTGGTTGCGTTGGACCCTGGGTTTTGGAGTCGTTTTGGACTGGGGCTTAGGAACCCCAAACCCTAAGGTGCTGGGCTTCGGGGTCCGGCATTCAGGGCTCCGGCTTTGGGGGCATTTCGATGTCAGGCTGTAGGGTTTAGGGTTTAGGGTTTAGGGTTTAGGGTTAGGGTTTAGGGTTTAGGGTTTAGGGTTTAGGGTTTAGGGTTTAGGGTTTAGGGTTTAGGGTTTAGGGTTTAGGGTTTGGGGTTTGGGGTTTAGGGTTTAGGGTTTAGGGTTTTTCAGTTTAGGGTTTAGGGTTTCGGGCTGAGGTGTACATGGCCCAGCAAAGCAGTTACACAAACAAGCCAGATCGGCCTACAGATCCCCGCGCTTGCCTTGGCGAGAGTCTGGGACTTTCTCCATGGCCGTCTCGTTCGGCTTTACATGCTGGGGCCCTAAACCCACAACCCTAAGTACTGTGGTGGGTTAGAATGAAACACAAGGGGTTGCGAGGTCTGCACTGAGTTTAGGGTTTTAGTGTTTTAGGGTTTTAGGGTTTTAGGGTTTGAGGGTTTGAGGGTTTGAGGGTTTGAGGGTTTGAGGGTTTGAGGGTTTGAGGGTTTGAGGGTTTGAGGGTTTGAGGGTTTGAGGGTTTGAGGGTTTGAGGGTTTTAGGGTTTAGGGCTTGGGGCTTAGGGCTTGGTAATTTACAGCTTTGCGCTGTATGAACCTTTAAACGGTTCCACGTCGGCCTTTTGGGGCCTAGTGGTCCTCGGACAAGTGTCTCCAGGGGGCTTTCAACCTAAACGTCCCATCAACCGGTATGGGGTTTAGGGCTTGGGGTTTTTGGTTTGGGGCTTTAAGTTTAGGGTTTAGGGTTTAGGGTTTAGGGTTTAGGGTTTAGGGCTTAGGGCTTAGGGTTTAGGGTTTAGGGTTTAGGGTTTAGGGTTTAGGGTTTAGGGTTTAGGGTTTAGGGTTTAGGGACAACCCTCAAGCCCACAAATCTAGTGGGAGGAGGGAAGGGGGGAGGGGGGGGGGGGTTGGGGTTGGTCCCTGGATCAATTGAGTGATCATGGAAAAGTGTTCATCTCGCTGCCACCAAAGCCGACCCTGGTTGTGAACAAGGACCGAAGGCCAAGACCTCCCCCAAAACATAAGGATGACCCCCCAGCCAAAACCCCCAGGACACCCCAAAAAGGAACCCTAATCCCCAAACCCTAAATCCCAAACCCTAAACCCCAAACCCTAAACCCTATACCCCAAACCCTAAACCCGAAACCCCAGACCCTGCATCCGAAACCCTAAACCCCAAACCCCAAAACCTAAACCCCAAACCCCAAACCCTAAACCCCAAACCCTAAACTCCAAACCCTAAACCCTGAATCCCCTGCAGGTTCCCTCGCCGTCAACTCCATCACCGAGGATGAGGAGAGCGGCCCCCGGAACAGAATTGCCTCGAAGCTGTAAAGGATTTAGGGTTTAGGGTTTAGGGTTTATGGTTTAGGGTTCAGGGATTCAGCCCCCCTACCCCCTAATATTAAATACCCCCCGTATGCTACAACATAACTAAAATAAGGGCATTTAAGATTCCTGGAATATTAGACGGGTAGGGGGGGATGTCAAAAATAGATTAGGAGGAGGGGATTGGGTCTACTTGGAGGTCTATGGGTACCTTACAAGCCCCCGAAGTTTTCAAGGAGGTTCGAAGTAGGCTGGGAAGTAGGGTTCAGAAAGGACTACAGAGAAGCTTGGGCCTCCCCTCCCTCCTCCCCTTCCTCCCCTTCCTCCCCTCCCTCCCCCCCCTCCCCCTTTCTCCCTCTCTCTCTCTCTCTCTCTCTCTCTCTCTCTCTCTCTCTCTCTCTCTCTCTCTAACCTGTCTCTGCCTCCCCATTGTGGGGGGGGGGGGGTTTGCGAGAAGGGGAACGGTCACCCCCCGCCCCAACCCACCCCCCCACCCTTTCCTCCACTGTGGTGTGGTGGTTGGTTGGTTTTTAGGGTATTGGGGCTTAGGGCTCTAGGCTAGTGATTTCCGGCTTTAGGGCTTCGCGTTGTTTGAGGCTTATGGCTTTTAGGGTTGAGGGTGTTGGGGTTTCGGCGCAAGGGTTTAGGGTCATGGTCCAGGTACTAGGTCCCCGCCCGCCCGTAACTCCTGCGGGTTGAGGGCTCCAGGGTTCTAGGGCTCCAGGGTTCTGGGGTTTCCGGGCTTGATGGGGTTTTTGGGGCTTGCTTGTATCTATGGGTGGTTTCGTGGGCCCTTAACAGGGTCCCGAACTTCCTTTAAAGGGTTCCGATGTATGGGCCGAAAAATGCATAAGTAGGGTATACAAGGGGTAAATAGGGGGTACCCTTTTGAATGGCCCATACTAAGATGTAACTACCCTCAGAGTATAGTCGGGTTGGAGGGCTTAAGTGAAGTAATCCTATCGTGAGACATCGATAGAATTTGGCCCCCTGACCCCTCACACGCCAGGCTTAGAATGCGTCTGGCTCCCCCTTTGAAGATGATGGCTATAGCGGCTGCAAAAGCACTCAGCAAAGAAAAGAGGTCAAAACCCGGATCATCTCCTTCACAGCAGACTCTTGTTTAACTGATCCCAAAACTTTGGGAAACTTGCTGGCTCGCAGTTTGGATTTGCAAAGTGCTTGCAAGTGGGTTTCGGATTAGGGCTTGGAGCGACCCGTTTCCGCAAACCATGGCTAAGTCACCCACACAGTGAACAGACGAAAACGCGAAGAGAGATGATAAAGAGATGAAAAGGACGGGGCCAAGTAAAGATAGTTTCCTGGAAGAGAGTTTAGGAAGCAAAGGCCCTAAGAGGTGCAGCCGCGTCAGGGGGGCAGCCGCAACGAGAGAGGGCTCATGTCTGATGCGATGCAATATACACTACTCTCAGGAAAGGCTGGCACGCATGAAACGACATTTCGAGACGTCTAACCCCTACCACCGTCCCCTAGACAGAGCAACCTGTTGCCGCTTAGTTTCTGCAGCTTCTCTGCTCGCTTCGAAGGCTCCGGGATTCGGATTTAGGTTTAATCTTCCTGGGCCGAGGTCCAGACAATCAACTGTCGTGCTCTCCTGGCCTAAAAGCAGAAGTCTTGTTCAATGAACCATCAACCCTAACACTCCTAGACTCTGAAACCCCAAAAACACCGCAAGGCCCCGACCCCTAAACCCCAAAACCTTAAACCCTTAACCCTCAATTCTCAATCCTCAACCCTAACCTAAAAAACCCTAAACCCTAAACCCTAAACCCTCAACCCCAAACCCCTCAACCAGCCTCTGCCAGCTTCTCCACATCCCGTCGTAGCCCCTGTGGCAAGCTTTGGTGTCGGATCTTGGGGCTTTGAAGTCAGTGGGGTTTAGGGTTTAGGGTTTAGGGTTTAGGGTTTAGAGTTTAGGGTTTAGGGTTTTGGGTTTAGAATTTAGGGTGTAGGGGTCACGGTTTAGGGCTCTGCCACTGGCAGAGTTTGCGCCCTGAACTGGCTCAGGAAGGTCCAGCGGCTCAGGGCTTCAGGACCATCCACACCCTCCGACAACTGAGGTCTTTTAAGGTTTAGGGTTTAGGGTTTAGGGTTTAGGGTTTAGGGGTTAGGGTTTAGGGTTTAGGGTTTAGGGTTTAGGGTTTAGGGTTTAGGGTTTAGAGTTTAGGGTTTCGGGTTTAGGGTTTAGGGTTTAGGGCCTCTCGCTTTTGTGTTTAGGGTTTAGGGCAAGTCCATCTAGGCATGCATGTCGAAGCATGTGGTCGATATCTGTCTGTGCTGAGAAGCCTTACCACTAAACCCTGAACGCCTCGCTCTCGGACATCCCGATCCCCGAACCAAACCGAACTGAGCTTTGAAGACTGCCAAAATGCCCTTGCCTGACCCGACGAGCTAAGAAGTACAGCTGTTTTCTAGATCTGGGAGCTGCGCAGAGCTATGCAGACACGGTGTGTCCTCTTGACCACTGCGAAGATGCTTCCGATGATTGAAACTGCCTGGCAACTCACTTCTCAGGCGATCCTTTCCGGGTGCCAATCGCAATATTCCGTCGTCTTGCATTCTTCCTCCTTCATGTATAGGCAGTGGTAAGCGTACTCTGGGCCATAAGTGTATCTTCCATTCTGCACAATCCAGCAAGACCCAGGAATCACGCGAAGGCCTGCTGGTATCCAATGGCAGTAGGCAGAGGCATCTGAGTGTGCGCAAATTTCCTCTCCAAACATCTTGCAGGCCTTCACATAGGACTCAACAGAGGCGTACTTGGTCTGGACTTCGCAATGCGCGGGACTTTCACTTGACGTCACCTCACTTACTGAGAAGTCTGAGCTCTTTAGTTGGGAGCGATCAGTTGCGGGCTCGTTGCGAAGCGCATGAGCAGCCGCAACCAGCATCAGAAGGACTAGCATGGCACAAGTGTTTCACAGACTACAGCACTCGCGGACAACTGACTTGCTCTTTGGGACTCACGGCTTCGGAGATGTCAACGATTGTGGCACATTGAGATTCTCACACAATCTGCAAGAAACTAGACAGGACGCGATTCGACAATCCAGCTTCTGGGTCAAGGATGATATACTGAGGAAAGAGAAAGAGAGAGAGAGAGAGAGAGACACCGAGCGAGAGCTCATGTCTGATGCGATACAATATACACTACTCTCAGGAAAGGTTGGCACGCATGAAACGACATTTCGCGCCTCGAGGTCCAGACAATGAACTTTCGGGCTCTCCTGGCCTAAAAGCAGAAGTCGTGTTCAAAGAACCTTAAGAACCGAACACCCCTTGACCCTGAACCCCCAAGCCCCCGACCCCTAGACCCTGAACCCTAAACCCTCAAACACCAAACCCAACAACTTTCACAAAATCTTCGCTGGCGTGCAACCGTTGCAGCCGGGTAGGCCTCGTCAGCTATGTCCGCCAAGGCCACTACGTGCAGCAACTGCCTTTCTGTCGTGGCAGTTCAAAAGTTCGTCTAGTGAAAATAAAACCCTAAGCCACGAACCTTTGGGCATTGGCTACTTTTGTAAATGAACCTCAAACATCTCTTGCCTTCATGTAAATCTTGCCAATCCCTTCCAGCATCTCAGACCGTAGAGCTGATTCACGATGAGCATGTTGCACCATGACCGACTTCTTCTATGACTTTATCAGCCTCAAATACAGTAAATCTTATACTTGGAGTATGAATCTCTAGAATATCTTCATGTCGTACATCTCTGAGCCTTGGACAACGACTCTAAACGTATTGTCTCCGACCTTTTGAAGGCTCTCCCATTGTTTCCTTGTACGTTGTTGAATACAGCTTCCATACGTGTTTCTTCTACGTACACACTACACCCGATCCATGAAGTGAAACTCAGTTTCAAAACGCCTCAACCAACCAAAACACCCTGACAACCAACACCCCAACAACCCGAACCCCCCTAAACCCTAAACCCTAAACCCTAAACCCTAAAACCTAAACCCTAAAACCGAAACCCTAAACCCCTAAAGCCGAACCCCAAAATAACCTTCAGCTTCGTCCACAAGCCCTTCCGGGCTCCCAGGCCGGAGCAGGTACTCCTGCGCTGACAGAGCCCTAAACCCTAAACCCTAAACCCTAAACCCTAAACCCTAAACCCTAGTCAAGGCAACACGACAAATGCTAGGGGACTAACGTTTCCTGGCAGGGTTTGGGGGCTTCGGGAAGTCATTTCGGGTGCGGTCTGAAATTGTGGGGGTTTGGGGTGCCCTAAACCCTAAACCCTAAACCCAAAGCCTTAAACCCTAAACCCTAAACCCTAGAGTTTCTAGGGTTTGGGGTTTAGGGCTTGGGGTGTAGGGTTCAGGGTGTGGGTGTTGGGCTGACAGGCTTCGGGGCATCCCATCGGCCGGAGGAGGAGGCTGGAGGCTAGGATTGAGGGCTTAGGGCTTTATAGGGTTTAGGTTTAGGGTTCAGGGCTTAGGGTTTAGGGCTTAAGGGCTTCAGGGCTTAGGGGCCTAGGGGTTATCGGGTTTAGGGTTTAGGGCTTTCTGGGATTTTGATTTTTTAGGATCTAATTGGGGTTGGGAGTTTAGGGTAAACCTCGGGTTGGGGGTCAATAGGTACCCAAAACACGGGCCCAATTGCCGGGAACGTGACTACCGCAAAGGGTGTGCGATGCATTGACAAGCCACTGGGCCACGGCCGATTCCTGCAGATCCCAAACAAAAACCGTGTTTAGGGTTTAGGGTTTAGGGTTTAGGGTTTAGGTTTAGGTTTAGAGTTTAGAATTTAGGGTTTAGGGTTTAGGGTTTAGGGTTTAGGGTTTAGGGTTTAGGGTTTAGGGTTTAGGGTTTAGGGTTTAGGGTTTAGGGTTTAGGGTTTAGGGATCTGACACCGAGTGCTTCCCGGTACACGCCCAGAGCCCGCGCTGGCAAAGTAGCAAGCGCAGTCGTTCCTTGCCAGCTGAGCTGAGAGAGTCTGGCCTGCAAACTGTCGAGGTTCTTGAAGGCCCTAAGCTAAACCCGGCAGCCTGAACTCCAAAATGCTTGTTCGGCCTGGGCCCGAATTCCTCAATCCAAAGACGCCTAGTAATTACCTCACCTTCTCCCCAAAAGCCGCCAAAAGCCAGGGCCCGGAGAATATGGAACCCAAAGCCCGAAACCCCAAAGCGCTCAACTCCCGATACCTAAGGTTGGAACCATGGGGCCTTAGTATGGTCCCTTACCCTTGTCTAAAGGAGTTTAAAGGGATCCGACGGATGGGCAGAGCCTCTAAGCAAACCCTAAACCCTGAACCCCAAACCCTAAACCCTAACCCTAAACCGGTTCATGGCGGGAACCTTAAAAAATCTAGGGAACCTTGAGTTACCATACCCCCCCTTGAAACCCCCGCCCCTTACAGACCCTAGACCCTAAGCCCTAAGCCCTAAGCCCTAAACCCTAAACCCTAAACCCCTTAAAGAACCCTACAATGAATCAAAGGCTTGGGATGGTGAACGCCCTCTCCTGCCACCTCCCAGCACCACCCTTCTCGCAGGCCTCCCAGGAAAAAGGCGGGTTGCAGGGTTTATGGTTTTGGCTTTAGGGTTTGGGGTTTGGGGTTTGGGGTTGAGGGTTTAGGGTTTTGTGGGGGCTTACAGAGGGCTACATTTCCGCGTCGAAGGCTTTTGAAGCGGGGAAGAGCCTGCCTGTGCAGAAATTAAGACCCACCTGTTCAGCCATGAAGAGCCCTATCCCGACAAAACAACTCCTCCAAAAATCCCAAAACCTCCTGATAAGCAAGGATGTGGGGCGTACAACGTCAAACCCCTAAATCCTAATTGTCTAGGGTCCAGTGTTCCTTGAATCCGCAACGAACACACCCTAAACCCTAAATCCTAAACCCTAAACCCTAAACCCTAAACCCTAAACCCTAAACCCTAAACCCTAAACCGCACATGGTTGGCAAGCATCTAAAGCCGAAGGAACGGCACCTGCTCCCGCTGAGGGCCGGGGGATGACTTTCGAGGGTGCAGGGCTCCCCTTGGGCTAAAGGCTTGGGGTTGAGGTTGGGGGGGTTTTGGGGTTTAGGGTTTAGGGTTTAGGGTTTAGGGTTTAGGGTTTAGGGTTTAGGGATTTAGGGTTTAGGGTTTAGGGTTTAGGGTTTAGGGTTTAGGGTTTAGGGTTTAGGGTTTAGGGTTTAGGGTTAGGGTTTAGGGTTTAGGGTTTAGGGTTTAGGGTTTAGGGTTTAGGGCTTAGGGCGTAGGGTTTTAGGCTTGGGGTTGAGGGTTTTGAGTCTGGAGGTTTAGGGTTTAGGGATTTAGGTTTTGCTTCGCCAAGGGTGTTTGTGCATAGAACAGGCTGCCGACGACAAGCAATGCCGCCAGTGAGAAACACAGGTACGAAATAGCACGACCCTGAACCCTAAACCCTAATCCTAAACCCTAAACCCTAAACCCTAAATTCCTGCGCCTCCAGCGCGGCCCAGCTCCGGGCGAGAAGCGAGGCAACGTCCAGGACCTTTGATCAATGGCTTCGGGTTTAGGATTTAGGGTGTCGGGTTGAAGGTTTGGGGTCTACTGGAGAGCTTGAGTATGCGGGACCTATATGTAACTTATTCAATGTCGACTTTTAGGGTCCAGTTCTTAGGGCTTGTGGTCTTCGTCGGCTGAAACAGGCCTTGAGGGCACACCCTCGCGGAGTAGTTAGTTGGCGGGCAAGCCCCTAAACTGACCTGAGCCGAATGCCACCCTCAACCCCAAACCCCTCAACCCCAAACCCCAAACCCCCAAACCACCAACCACATCCCCAAAACCCCAAACCAGACCCCCAAAACCCCAAACCCCAAACCCCCAAACCACATCCCCAAACCCCGAACCACACCCCCAAAACCCCAACCCTAAACCTAAACCCAAACCCCAAACCCCAAACCCTAAACCCCAAACCCTGAACCCCAAACCCTAAACCCCAAACCCTAAACCCCAAACCCTAAACCCCATATCACCAAGCGAAACCCCACATCACCTAAAGCCCCCAAACCTCCTCGCGAGCCGATTCGGGCATGGCCGCCAGGGCCATGCGGGCGAAGAGCAGAGGCCTCGAAGCTTTACTTGCTTGTGGCTTGGAGGGTTCTGGGTTTAGGGTTTAGGGTTTAGGGTCTAGGGTCTAGGGTTTAGGGTTTCAAGGGGTTAGGGTTTAGGGGGTTTAGGGGGTTTAGGGTTAAGGGGTTTAGGGGGATTAGGGGTTTTCTTAGTTTAAGTGGGTTTACGGGGTTTTGGGGGGTTTAGCGGGTTTGCGGTGTTTGGGGGGTTTACGGACTTTACGGGGTTTAGGGGGCTTAGGGGGTTTCGGGGGCTCAGGGGGTTTAGGGGGGTTTTCAGGGCTTTCAGGGGTATTACTAGGGCTTAGGGTCCTAAACTACATCGGATCCCCTCTCCATCCCAGGAGTTGGGGCACAGTAGGTTGACATGTCAACCTGGAAACTTCAGGTAAGGTTTGGGGTTTCGGGGTTCAGGGCTTAGATGTTCGGGTGTAGGGTTTAAGTTTAGGGGTTTAGGGGTTTAGGGGTTTGGGGTTTCGGGTTTCGGGTCAGGGGTTCAGGTTGAGGGTTTAGGGCTGGGGCTTGGCCAACTTTTCTTGACTCCCTACTCAGAGCCAGCAATTCTGGCGTCAGGCTGTGTAGTTTCGGGGGTGTAAGTGATATAGTCCTGGGGTTTCAGGAAAGGTGCTTAGGGCTTCCTTGCGTTTCTGGTCTAGGGCTTCTTAAACCTCTGCACATGTGCCATTAGCTTTGGAGCGTCCAAGACAAAACCCCTCAACTCTAAACCAACCCTCTGAAACTAGGTCGTGTGGTCCGGTGTGGGGTTTCTACCATGCCTTAGTATCATTGTTCTCGTTATTGTTGTTATTGTTATTGTTTATGTGCGATCTCGGACATTTCACGCCCAAACAACACTGAGTCTTCCCGAAACCCGAAGCCCGAAGCCCTAAACCCTACAACTTCTCAACCCTAAACCCCGAGCCCTAAACCCTAAACCCTAAACCCTAAACCCTAAACCCTAAACCCTAAACCCTAAACCCTAAACCTTCTAAAGTCCTAAATCCCAAAGTCACTAAGTCCTGTGGCTCCGACCCGGGGCTGTCTGGCAGCTTCTTGGCATCCTGCCCCCGCACTGAGAGGAGTTGGGAGAGTGGGCCTCCTTCTCCCCTAGCATCGCCGTCAGAGGCTTAGGGTTTAGGGTTTAGGGTTTAGGGTTTAGGGTTTAGGGTTTAGGGTTTAGGGTTTAGGGTTTAGGGTTTAGGGTTTAGGGTTTAGGTTTTAGGGTTTAGGGTTTAGGGTTTAGGGTTCAAACCCCGTGAAAATATTCCTAAATCGGATCCTCGCCAGCCTGACAAGGGAAAAGACTAGCACAGGCCCTGCCAGGCCCCTGTTCACGACGGAGGGGGTGGGGCGGGGGGGGGGGGGCTCGTCGCGCAGAGAAGCCAAGGCGATCCGTTCACTTGCAACCCTAAACCCGAAACCCTAGGCTTCAAAACGCATTCGGGTTCGGAGTTTTGGGGCGTAAGGTGAGGGCAAACCGTCTACCCGCAGCCCTAAACCCTAAATCCTAAACCCTAAACCCGAAACCCGAAACCCTATATCCTAACCCTTACTTAAGGGCACCCTGAGTCCCTCAATCTAAGCCCCACCAGGGTTTAGGGTTTAGGGTTTAGGGTTTAGGGTTTAGGGTTTAGGGTTTAGGGTTTAGGGTTTAGGGCTTAGGGTTTAGGGTTTAGGGTTTAGGGTTTAGGCTTGATCTCGAGCACCAACACCCCTCAACACCCTCAACCCCTCAACCCCGGAAGCGCGCCTTCTTGCTCTGCCCGAACCACTGCGTGGCACATTTTAGGCCTGCGGGGCTTTTTGGGATCTTGGGGTAGTTGCAGGGTCCCTTAGTATGGGCCCTTAGAAGGGGACTATCTACCCCTCACAGACCCTATAAAGCCCAGGCCCATACTTCAGAAGCCTTTCAACCCATATAAGTACCCTTGGAGAGCGCGACCTTACAGGGGCCCCTTTAGGGGACCCGAACTCCCTGTTGGAGCTCCCCGCCCCTCAAACTGCAAGCTATTCATGCCTGAGTTTTGTAGGAGACGGGTCTACGAACCAGACCTGAAGCCCTCAACCTGCAGGATATTCACGCCTGAGTTTTCGATGACAGGGCCCTTCGGCCCCGTCCCCATTGCAAAAAAAAGCCTGAAGGAAAACCGTTTGCCTTGGGGGCCCCAAGTGACCCTAAACCCTAAACCCTAAACCCTAAACCCTGAACCCTGAACCCTGAACCCTAAACCCTAAACCCTAAACCCTAAACCAATCACCGAAGGCTTTGGCTGCTGCCTGTTGGAGCTTCCTCCTCTTCCAAATCTTTCCGAACCATTCTAAGTCGCCTAACTAGCTTCAGTCTTCGACGTGTGAATGGTGAATGCTGGGTTTGGGCTGGCTCCGGCTTATTTCGCCATGAGTTATGAGAGGGTGGCCTTTGGGGGGGGGGGGGGGGGGGAGGGTTTTAAGAGGGGGCATGTCTGAACACTCTTGTGTTCAGCTGACCCATGCTATACCGTAAACACTAAACCCTGAACCCTGAGCCCTAAACCCTAAACGCTAAAACCCCTAAACCCTAAATCCTAAACCCTAAACCCTAACCCTAAACCCAAAACCCTAAACCCTAGGCCTAAACCCTAAGCCGCCTTCTTCCGGAAATCGCGACGCCAGTGCAGCTGCAGCGCCCTCGAGGAGCTCCTTCGCGTCGCGCGACGGGGCTCTGCGTCTTTGTGTGGCTTCTGGTTGGTTTAGGGTTTATAGGGCTTATAGGGTTCATAGGGTATAGGGTTTATAGGGTTTATAGGGTATAGGGTTTATAGGGTTTATAGGTTTTTTTTTGTTCGGGTTTGTAGGGTTTACAGGGTTTATAGGGTTTATAGGGTTTATAGGGTTTATAGGGTTTATAGGGTTTATAGGGTTTGTAGGGTTTATGGGGTTTGTAGGGTTGATAAGGTTTAGGGTTGTTCAGGGTTTTGATCTCTGGGGTTTTGGGTTTCAGGTTTGCTACACCTGGGGCTTCAGGTCTACGGCAACCCGACCCCTGAACCTGAAGCCCCAAGACCCTGAACCCCCAAAGCACGAATCGGATTGGAACCGAGCCCTGAACCCGAAGCCTGAAACTCCTGAACTTTGGACCCTGAAACCTAAACAAATTCATAGATTCCTTAAGGGAGGAGGGCTCATGGGGGGTGGTAGGTACTTAGCTTAGGGGCCTTGAGGGAACGTGGGTTACACATCCCCCTTGAAGCCCCGAAATCCGAAGCCCCTGAATCCTGAAGCCTAAACCATTGACCCGCTGCGAGGGCAAGGCCTGGATCCGACGAACCCCTAAACCCCTGAACCCCTAAACCCCTCAACCTACCCTAAACCCCTAACCCCTAGGCCCTAAACCCTAAACCCTTAACCCGAAATGTTGGAAGGTAGGACTTGAAGGCTTCTTCCGTCCTCATCACCGAGGAGGTCGCAGTGCTCCAAGAGCTTGAGGACACCGCCCAGGTGCTGGGAGCCGGCTTGTGGCGGTTTAGGGTTTAGGGTTTAGGGTTTAGGGTTTAGGGTTTAGGGTTTAGGGTTTAGGGTTTAGGGTTTAGGGTTTAGGGTTTAGGGTTTAGGGTTTAGGGTGTAGGGTCGAGGGTTGAGGGTTGAGGGTTTAGGGTTTAGAGTTGAAAAAATCACCAACCCCCCCCCCCTCCCAACCACCCAAAAAAAGAAAACGAAACCCCCCAGGCCCTCGACCCTAGAAACCCCCCAGGCCCTCGACCCTAGATCGAGCAAAATCCGCACCCCTCTCTTAGATTCCTAAACCCTAAACCTCAACTCTAAACCCTAACCCTAAACCCTAAACCCTAGTTCATGGTTTGGGGAGGGGTGATTTTGGGGGGGGGTGTCGGTGACGGGAGGGTCTTTCGGGTATAGAGGGCTCGAGGTGTCGGGCTTCATGGTGCAGGCCGCGGGTTCAGGGCTTAGAGATGAAGGTTTCGGGTTTAGGGGTCAGGGTTCAGGGTTTAGGGTTTCGGGTTTAGGGTTTAGGGTTTAGGGCTTGGGGTTTAGGGTTTAGGATTTAGGGTTAGGGTTAGGGCTGGGCAAAACGCAATTGCGGCACCTCAGCCCAGGCGTCCACAGCACGCCCCGCGGCCGTTCGGACGGAAGGTGCCCTGGCAGGCTACACAGACTGTGTAAGGTTCAGGGTTTAGGGTCTAGGGTCTGTTGAAATTATTAAGGGTTCAGGTCCGGGGAAGTTTCGGGAAGTTTCGGGGAGTTTCGAGGAGTTTCGAGGAGTTTCGAGGAGTTTCTGTTTGGGATTTTTTGGAATAATGTCAAGTTACAGGGGCTTGAGGGTTTAGGGTGCAGGGTTTAGGCCAAAGCCATCCACGCGGCTGGGTTTTGCACGTTTAAGGCTCTTTGGGGGGGGGGGAGGGGAAATAACGTCCATGCATACGGCGATTTGCCCAAGACATGGGTATTTGCAGCATTTTTGCCAAGGATGCAAGGATGTTTGACAAATATGGGACAACGCGTTCACGCCCCTGGCGAAGCTGCCAAAAACGCTGGTATTTGCAGCAGTGTTTTCGCCCTACAAAAGCGTTCTTTGAAAATCGCAGTTCGTAAGTATCGAAACCATCGCTGTGCTTTTGCGCACGCGATCACGAAAGCCTGGTGGGAGTGGGAGTGACTTCCAGAAGGGCAAGTCCCTCCCCAATCCAACACCTACCCCGCCAGGTGGAGTGCGATTACCCAGAAAATCCCGGAACCTCGCATCCCGCCGGAGAGGTTAGGGTTCAAGTTGTACGGGCTGGTGCACGTAATACCTGAATTGATTGGAGCACTCACATGCAACAAATGCCTCATTTTTAAGAGAACACCCCCTACTTACCCCTAAACCCTAAACCCTAAACCCTCAACCCTAAACCCTAAACCCTAAACCCTAAACCCTAAACCCTAAACCCTGTGGTGCCTGTCTACCAAGCCGGCCAGGAGTCGCGTCACGGCAGCCGGGCCTGTGCTTAAGGTAAGGTGTTGAGCCTACAGTTGCTTCTATGGCATGCAAAGCTATTGGGGCTAAAACCTAAACCCTAAAGCCTACACCCTCAAACCCTAAACCCTAAACCCGCTGTTAAAGGCCTAGAAAAGGGGGTCTGAAGGGAAGCGATTTGGGTGACGGGGCACGGCCCTCCGGCAAAGGTGTTGCATGTTCACAGAGACCCTGGCCACTGATACCTGCCACAGCCTTCGGATTCATGCCTGGCCATGCCCTCAGCATCAGGACACACACCTGTCTGACACTATGCTGGAAACAGAACGGCCCTCCGGCAAAGGTGTGGATTGCAGGAGGGCAGCTGAGCTCCAACAAGGACTGTGGCGGCATGTTCAAAGAGACGCTGGCCACTGGTACCTGCCACAGCCTTCGGATTCATGCCTGGCCATGCCCTCAGCATCAGTACACACACCTGTCTGACACTATGCTGGAAACAGAACGGCCCTCCGGCAAAGGTGTGGATTGCAGGAGGGCAGCTGAGCTCCAACAAGAACTGTGGCGGCATGTTCAAAGAGACCCTGGCCACTGACCTGCCACAGCCTTCGGATTCATGCCTGGCCATGCCCTCGACATCAGTACACACACCTGCCTGACACTATGCTGGAAACAGAACGGCCCTCCGGCAAAGGTGTGGATTGTAGGAGGGCAGCTGAGCTCCAACAAGAACTGTGGCGGCATGTTCAAAGAGACCCTGGCCACTGATACCTGCCACAGCCTTCGGATTCATGCCTGGCCATTCCCTCAGCATCAATACACACGCCTGTCTGACACTATGCTGGAAACAGAACGGCCCTCCGGTAAAGGTGTGGATTGCAGGAGGGCAGCTGAGCTCCAACAAGAACTGTGGCGGCATGTTCAAAGAGACCCTGGCCACTGATACCTGCCACAGCCTTCGGATTCATGCCTGGCCATGCCCTCGACATCAGTACACACACCTGTCTGACACTATGCTGGAAACAGAACGGCCCTCCGGCAAAGGTGTGGATTGTAGGAGGGCAGCTGAGCTCCAACAAGAACTGTGGCGGCATGTTCAAAGAGACCCTGGCCACTGATACCTGCCACAGCCTTCGGATACATGCCTGGCCATGCCCTCAGCATCAGTACACACACCTGTCTGACACTATGCTGGAAACAGAACGGCCCTCCGGCAAAGGTGTGGATTGCAGGAGGGCAGCTGAGCTCCAACAAGAACTGTGGCGGCATGTTCAAAGAGACCCTGGCCACTGATACCTGCCACAGCCTTCGGATTCATGCCTGGCCATGTCCTCAGCATCAGTACACACACCTGTCTGACACTATGCTGGAAACAGAACGGCCCTCCGGCAAAGGTGTGGATTGCAGTAGGGCAGCTGAGCTCCAACAAGAACTGTGGCGGCATGTTCAAAGAGACCCTGGCCACTGATACCTGCCACAGCCTTCGGATTCATGCCTGGCCATGCCCTCAGCACAGTACACACACCTGTCTGACACTATGCTGGAAATAGAACGGCCCTCCGGCAAAGGTGTGGATTGCAGGAGGGCAGCTGAGCTCCAACAAGAATGTGGCGGCATGTTCAAAGAGACCCTGGCCACTGATACCTGCCACAGCCTTCGGATTCATGCCTGGCCATGCCCTCGGCATCAGTACACACACCTGTCTGACACTCTGCTGGAAACAGAACGGCCCTCCCGCAAAACCCTAAACCCTTAACCCCAAACCCTTAAGCCCTAAGGCCAAAACCTTAAGCCCTAAGCCCTAACAAAAGAACTGCGGCGGCATGTTCAGAGGCCCTGGTTGTTGTGTTGGGACCCTCCTTGCCTCTCTGCCCCTCACCCTAAGCCCTGGCTCTAAACCTTCTGAAGCCCTGAACTCTAATCAGACCCTGCAATGAAACTTCAGAGAAGCCTTGCTTGCCCAGTGGTCCCCTGCTCCTCAGAGTGGCGCGGAACGCTACCCCGAGACCCGGAAACTCTAAACCCGACCCAAACATCCCAAGCACTAAACCCTAAACCCTGAAGCTCGCCCAAAGCCCCTAAGCCCTAAACCCTAAACCCTTAACCCTTAACCCTAAACAACCCTCAAGCCCCCAGAAGCCTGGAGCCTTGCACCCGCAAGCCGAAGTCCAACGTGCGAGGCCACCGGGATCCCGCGCCGAGCTCTTTGATGGCAGCGGGCTGCTCGGAAAGCCTGCGATGTCGAGTTCACAGGGTTTGGGGTTTGGGGTTTAGGGTTTAGGGTTTAGGGTTTGGGGTTCGGGGTGTAGGGTTTAGGGTTTAGGGTTTGGGGTTTAGGGTTCCGGGCTTGGTGTTTAGGGTTTAGGGCTTAGGGCTTAGGGCTTGGGGCTTAGGGGTCTTGAAAACCTTCAGTTAAGTCACCACACGAAGTTATACCGGAAATACTTTCTAGTATCCCTAGTATGGCGACTTAACTGAGGTGTCTTGGCAAGAGCGCAGGCTTAGGGCCTTTAGGGCTTTGGGGGGTCGAGGCGACAAGGTTCTCAAGCCTCGGACGTCTGTAGTTAGAGCGAGGAAGAAAGGAAGAAGATGCGGCTGGATAAGGAGATCATGAAAAGGAAAAGGGACAGAGAGAGAGAGAGAGAGAGAGAGAGAGAGACAGAGAGAGAGAGAGAGAGAGAAATATATATTAAGAAAAACAAGAAAAGAATCGCAGAAGCGAAGAGAGAGAGAGAGGGCGAGAGGGTTTACGAACTAGGGTCCTTCTTCTGGCAGGAAGTACCTTTCTTCGGTATTGGTGGGTAGTTTGACGAAGCGGGGAAGAGGTTTCCACTGAACTCCTGAGACTCACCTGAAACCCTCAACTCCTGAAATGAGTGCTTCTAGGGTTTAGGGTTTAGGGCTTAGGGTTTAGGGTTTTGGGTTTAGGGCTTAGGGCTCAGGGCTTAGGGTTTAGGGCTTTGGGGTCCCAAATGAGCGCAGGGCTTTTTGTCTGCTGAGAGCAGGCCACCTGAGGAACAGCTGGCCTCGCACGCAGGCCTCCGAAAGTGATAGATTTCGGGTCTAGGGTTTAGGGTTTAGGGTTTAGGGTTTAGGGTTTAGGGTTTAGGGTTTAGGGTTTAGGGTTTAGGGTTTAGGGTTTAGGGTTTAGGGTTTAGGGTTTAGGGATTAGCAAGCAGAGGGTGCTTTTCTAGCTGGTTCTTAGTAGGGGATGAGAGAATGAGGTACCCTATATCCCCCTATATATACCCCTTAAGGGATTACAGACCTGTTCGGAATTTGGGGTTGCAGGGCCTGGGGTTTAGGGACAAGGGTTTAGGGGTTTAGGGGTTTATGGGCTTAAGGGTTTAAGGGTTAGGGGTTTTAAGGGTTTAGGGTTGCAGGGTTTCCAGATTTTAGGGTTCAGGGTTTAGGGGCTTAGGGGTTTAGGGGTTTAAGGGTTTAGGGGTTTAGGGGTTTAAGGGTTTTGGGGTTTAGGGGTTTAGGGGTTTAGGGGTTTAGGGGTTTAGGGGTTTGAGGAATTACCCTAAACCCTAAACCCTAAACCCTAAACCCTAAACCCTAAGGGACAAGGGGTTGAAAGCCTCAGGGAGGGACTCGGGGTTCACGGGCCTGGGAAGCTCATTTGCCTCGAAGCCTAGGGTCCCGAAACCCGAAGCCCTAAACCCTAAACCCTAAACCCTAAACCCTAAACCCTAAACCCCAAACCCCAAACCCCAAACCTAAACCCCAAACCCCAAACCCTAAACCTAACGCTACACCTATCCCCCCCCTTAGCACCATACTAAAAACATGATTTTTTATCTTCCTCTTAAGTGTTACCTAGATAAACCCCAAACCCTAAACCCCAAGTAGGCACCCGCAGCCTCCACGTCGTCCAGGCGGCCGACGATGGTGCCCACGGTGGTGGAAGCGATCCTGAGGCCGCGGACCGCCTGCCAGGTTTAGGGTTTAGGGTTTGGGGTTTGGGGTTTGGGGTTTGGGGCTTGGGGTTTGGGGTTTGGGGTTTAGGGTTTAGGGCTTAGGGTTGCGACCCGCAACACATCATGGTTGAGGGTCTTGAGGTTTAGGGGGGGTGAAGGCTTAATATAAGGGTCGGAATAATTACAATCATATTCCCTGATAGTCCCTTTATATTTATACTACAATAACCCCCAAAACCCTATTCTATGAGAACTTGCCCGCGGGCTACCGATCTTGTTGATTCGACCGACCACGAAAGGCACAACTCTTTCGTTGCTATCGAGGCTTCTTTACAACGCATTCTTCACATCCTCTAAAGTATGAGTCTTGAATGATATTCTTGCGAGTGTACAAAACACTCTGTTTCACCTTCATCGCACAGACTTCGGTCTGCATACCCCCAAAACCCTATTCTAGTTAGTAAGGCCCTATATCATGGGTTTCCCTACTAGGTAGTAGCGGAACCCATGACTAACAATAACCCCCTAACCCTAAACCCTAAACCCTAAACCCTAAACCCTAAACCCTAAACCCTAAACCCTAAACCCTAAACCCTAAACCCTAAACCCTAAACCCTAAACCCTATTCTAACTCTTAAGACCCCTATAGTAGGGCGGATCTCCCCCCCCCCCCCCCCGGATCCAAAGCAGGGCGGCACCACCGATGCCCGCACAGCTGTGCAGGGATCCATCGCCCTTGCCTGCTTGTCTTTCGGGGGTTTAGGGTTTAGGGTTTAGGGTTTAGGGTTTAGGGTTTAGGGTTTAGGGTTTAGGGTTTAGGGTTTAGGCTTTCGGGTTTGGGGTTTGGGTTTGCGGTTTAGGGTGTAGGGTTGGGGAGGGGGGGGGGGGGGGGGGGGGGGTGCGACTGATGCTCTGGCACGTTGCTGTTCTGACGGTGTGAGGGCCGCTTTTAGCTATTTTTGAAGTTGAAGGAACAGAAGTATTTATAGATATAGATACAATTGTATACATCTATAGATGCATGCATACTCGTTCATACAGCTCATGGCCTTTGATACGACGAATGAGCAACTCAAACTGCTGTGGAACCCCTGAGGACCATTAAACCCCTGAAACAACTTCAAACCCTTCAAACCTCTTCAAACCTCTTCAAACCCCTGGAACCCCTGAAACCTAGACCCTGACCCCAATTAAACCCTAAACCCTAAAACCTAAACCTTGTTTACAAGGCCCCGACCAGCAGCGCCGCTTCGGCGTCGCGGGAAGAAAGCGCCGCGAGGCCCCTTACTGCCTTGCAGTGCGCCCTTACAGGGAGGTTTAGGGTTTAGGGTTTAGGGTTTAGGGTTTAGGGTTTAGGGTTTCGGGTTTCGGGTTTAGGGTTTAGGGTTTAGGGTTTAGGGTTTAGGGTTTAGGGTTTAGGGTTTAGGGTTTAGGGTTTAGGGTTTAGGGTTTAGGGTTTAGGGTTTAGGGTTTAGGGTTTAGGGTTTAGGGTTTAGGGTTTAGAGAAATTGTATCGGGTTTGGGTCCCAATAACGTTTTGACCGAAAGTTTCGACCGAAAGGTTTTGACCGAAACGTTTTGACCGAAAGTTTTGACCGAAACGTTTTGACCGAACCGTTTTGACCGAAAGTTTTGTTTTTTGAAACACCGAAAGCTTTGACCGAAATGACCGAAAGTTTCGACCGAAACGTTTTGACCGAAAGTTTTGACCGAAACGTTTTGACCGAAAGTTTTGTTTTTTGAAAACCGAAAGTTTTGACCGAAACGTTTTGACCGAAAATCTGGGGGAGATCTGGGGGGAGATCTGCGGGGAGATGCGGGGGGTTTGGAGGGAGATCTGGGCAGAGATCTGGGGGAGATCTGGGAGTTGTGGGGGGAGATCTTGGGGCGAGATGTGGGCTGGGGGGAGATCCGCGGAGATCTGGTGTGAGATCTGGGGAGGGAGATCTGGGGGGAGATGCGGGGGATGAGAGGAGGGGGTGAGAGGAGGGGAAGGGGAGGGGATGGGAGGAGGGGAGGGGGAAGGGAGGATGAGGGAGGGGAGAGGAGGGGAGGAGGGAGGGGGGAGGGGGGGGGGGAGGGGAGAGGTTTAAGGCCTCAGAAGTGTTTTGGATTAATTTACTTAAACTCAGCTTGTCAGCTGTTTAGACAAATAACTTGGAAAATTCAGAATGAGACCACATACAATTTCTATTTATTTTGTCTTGAGGGTTTAGGGTTTAGGGTTTAGGGTTTAGGGTTTAGGGTTTAGGGTTTAGGGTTGAGGGTGGGGACTGGAGGTCGTTGCTGCCTGCCGAAGGCTTTGTGCTAAGGGGCTAAGGCTTGGGGTTTAGGGTTTAGGGTTTGGGGTTTTGGGTTTAGGGTTTAGGGTTTAGGGTTCAGGGTTCAGGGTTTAGGGTTTAGGGTTTAGGGTTTAGGGTTTAGGGTTTAGGGTTTAGGGTTTAGGGTTTGGGGCTTCAAGTTGAGCAAAGCCTTCTCTCGGATGGAAGGAACTTTGTCCAAGGAGAACTCCATGAGTTTGTCCTGTGCTTCTTTCCGACTCTAGCCAGGACGACAGCTTAGGATTTAGGGTCTAGGGTTTGGGTTTAGGGTTTAGGGTTTAGGGTTAAGGGTTAAGGGTTAAGGGTTAAGGGTTTAGGGTTTAGGGTTAAGGGACCCTAGATCCTGAAAGCCTAAACCCCACCACGCTGCCCACCCCATCCCCCCCCCCTCCCCTCGCGAAAGAAAACAAGGAAAGCAAACCCTTGCTCCTCCCGAACGCAAAAACAAAGCCCTAAACCCCAAAAACCAAAACCCTACAACCCCTAATTCCTAAAAGCCTAAATCCTAAACCCTAAACCCTAACCCCTCAACCCTAACCCTGAAACTCCAAAACTCCAAAACCCTGCGATGGCAAGGCGTCGCAGCTGGACTGTTGAGGGCTTTGCGGTTGGGAGTTTAAGGTTTGGTGCTTTTTCTGGGGCGGGGGGGGGGGTGGGGTTAGGGTTTATGGTTTAGGGATCCGGGTTTCGGGTTTAGGGTTTAGGGTGGTCATGTCAGACCCATGCTCGCTCTGGAAAGCATGGCTGGTGCAGGTGCGGCCCGTTGCATGTACTTTGTGCAGGGTGCCCTTGTCATCTTATCTGAGGGTAGTTACATGGTCCCTTAACATGGCCCTTAAAAGAGGACCCGTTAGAGTTCTACACCCCCTACATACCCTAAAAAAAGCCCAAGGGCCCAGCAGAACCCTTCTTGAACTGTAAACCCTGGTGTCCTGCGCACCGCCGTGCTCGGCCACCTAGCAGTGAGGCTTCAGTTTAGGGTTTAGGGTTTAGGGTTTAGGGTTTAGGGTTTAGGGTTTAGGGTTTAGGGTTTAGGGTTTAGGGTTTAGGGTTTAGGGTTTAGGGTTCAAATCGGGTTCGGGGTTCTCAAATCCGAAGACCCGACACCCATTGCACACGCCCTCTGCACCGCAAGACAGCCACGTCTTAGGGTAGATACATGGTCCCTTAATGTGGGCCTCGAATTGGGGAACACTTAAATACTCTTTATCACATCGCCTGGAAAACTCAAGGGTCCATTTTCCATTTTTCAGAAGCCCCAACACTGTAAACCGATGACCCGGGCTCAAAACATCTAAACCCTAGGCCCTAAGCCCCCCTGAATCTTCCCAAACCCTCCCTAACACCCCTAAGCCGCGCTAACCCGCAAACCCTAAACCAAGTGAGCCCGGGGTTCGTGGACACGAAAGCCGCCCGAAACCCAATAGACCCCAGGATGATGTACATCATCCCTAAACCCTAAACTCTAAACTCTAAACCCTAAACCCTAAACCCTAAGCCGCCAAGGGGCGAAGGTTCGCGAGCCAACCCCCAACACGAAAGGCTCAGACACCGGAAGCCTCCCGGACGCCAGAGCCTCCCAACCTAATCACTTCCAGGGGCCTCCCCAAAGCTCCTAGAAACCCGAGGTCTCCCCAGAGGGACTTCACAAGGATGCTAGGTTAGGTTTTGGGTTTAGGGTTTAGGGTTTAGGGTTTAGGGTTTAGGGTTTAGGGTTTAGGGTTTAGGGTTTAGGGTTTAGGGTTTAGGGTTTAGGGTTTAGGGTTTAGGGTTTAGGAGCACAGCACGATCAGAGCGCAAGGAAACCCCTGCACCCGCAAAGGCGGAGCACAAGCGGGGTGGGGGCTCGACAAGTCGGGGCGCGCGCCTGGGTGCTTCTAGCACCCGCGCCTTTCGCAATCGAGACACCCTAAACCCTACACCCGAAACCCCAAACCCCAAACCCCAAACCCTAAACCCTAAACCCCAAACCCCAAACCCTAAACCCTAAACCCTACCCCCCACTGCCTGCGCCGCCAGTGCGGCGACGAGGGTGCAGCCTTGCGTTCGCGTGGCCTTGGGCCCGAGGTTCGGTTCCAAGGGCTTAGGGTCTAGGCGGCTAGGGTTTAGGGTTTAGGGTTCAGGGTTCAGGGTTCAGGGTTCAGGGTTCAGGGTTCAGGGTTCAGGGTTCAGGGTTCAGGGTTCAGGGTTCAGGGTTCAAGGTTCAGGGTTCAGGGTTCAGTGTTCAGGGTTCAGGGTTAAGGGTTCAGGGTTTAGGATTTGAGGGTTTAGGATTTAGGGTGTCGAGGGCAGGGTCCTAGGGTTGAGCGGCCTGGTCAGAGGCGTGACAGGCGTGAGTTTTGAAAGGCTCAAAATCAAACGTTGTGCTTTCGCCGCATCTACGAGGTTTGTGGCTGTGTGGGTTGAGGCTACTAGTTTCACAATCACTTTTCGTAACTGGCTATCAAGGAGGAGGGAAGGGGAGCAACACTCGGTCTTCTGGTGTATAGGACGTAGGGTCCACAGAGATCTGACTGTGTTGCTGTTGCTGTGGCTATACTTCATGCCCGAGACACTAAACACTTGCGGAGTCGCCACCATTTGGGGGGTTTACGATAAGAAGCGACCCCTAATACAGACCCCCAAATAGTAGGATTCCAGGATTCCCGTAACAGGGATCCCAACAATCCTAGGGTAGTCTTCAGGTTCAGGGTTTAGGGTTTCGGGTTTAGGGTTTCGGGTTTAGGCTTCAGGGTTTCGGGTTTAGGCTTGGGTGGATTGCGGGTCTTCGGACAGGTCTGTAGCAGGCACAGGAGGTCCCCTCAAACCTCGAGAACGGCCCTAAACCCTAAACCCTAAACCGCCGTGGCCTTGTCTTTGGGACCGCGATTCTTACCTCCACGAGCTGGTGTCGGGGAGGGGTGGGGGGGTTCGGGCTCGTAGAGCATCTTGGGAGGTTCCTCCTTATACTGAGAGTCCTCAATTGGGGTTCTCGTACCCCCTATGAGAGTTCCTACTAAGGACTGTGAATACAAGGGGGAACATCCCAAAGAGCACCCTTTAAACATTTCGGAGCTTCTTGGGTGTCGGATGGATGAGGTCCTAGAGAGCTACGGAGCTGTGGAGCTATGGGGCTACCGGGTCACGAGTTCGGCCAGTAGTGTTTAGGGCTTAGGGCTCACGAGGTTTGAGAAGCTAACAGGACGGGTCATCTTTCTTGGGCTTGTGGGGTCTTGACTTCAAGATGTACAGTAGTGGGCTTGGGGGGGCTTAAGGTTCAGGGTCTGGGGCTTCGGGCGAGTTTAGGCCTTAGCTGCACCCTCAACACCCTGATCCCCGACAGCCTAAAACGGCTTTTCCCCTTGACCGCAAGGAGTAGGGTTTAGGCTTTAAGTCTTTCAGGGGGGATTCCTGCAGAGGCGACCTAGGAAGACCACACGTACATTGACAAAAAGTGCCTAAGGTCTTGCTTCAACTGATTGAGAAACATATTTGGTGCTGAGGAGCTATGAACAAGAGATCAACCCTCCCAGACCCAAGCCTCCTGTCAGCAGCAGGATGTGATCCAGGAGAGGCCGGCTAACCTGACCGGCTGGCTTGAAATGAATTGGAGTGGGATAGCATTGGCAACTCCACCCTACACCCAACATGAGTTTTGCCTCCTAGGTTAGGGCTGGAATTCGGCACGACTACTCGACCCTCGGTGGCCTACACATGCCATGCCTGTGTCTCGTTTGCACGTTTTGTCCCTAAACCCTAAACCCTAAACCCTAAACCCTAAACTCTAAACTCTATCCTTGGCGTGTCCCATGTTCCATACAGCTGCAGTTGGGAGTCGAAAGCCTACAACTTCTACATCTTCTGGTCTTCTTTGAAGCTAAACCCTGGGATGTTCCCCCTTACACTAGCAGTCCTTAATAGGCATAGGGATTCGAATAGGGGGGTACTATAATCCCTGTTAAGGACTGTTAGTTTTGGGCGGAACATGCCAAGCTCAACCTTAAGCCCTAAGCCCCAGGAGCTCGAGTTTGCAGGGCGCAGCACCCTCCAACTGCGCTGCTTCAGCATGTCATATCGGCCCCTCGGCAGCATCCTCCTCTTCCTTTGGAACCCAACCCTAGGTTTCTGTAGGCGGTTGCTCTTCGTAGGTGGCCGACGAACACTAGGTCGTGGGCTCTGCAGAGCCTTACACCGCAGGTTCGGGATGAGCATGTGGTGGAAGCGACAAAGCCCCAAACTGCAAACAGCTCAAGTTTTGACAGTATTTTCGTCGAGCATGAGGGAATTTGCTGGCTCACTCTGTGGTTCAGGACTCCAAGGATTGCCTATGCTCTTGGGGTTCTCTGGAGACAAACTGGGGCATGGGGATGGGCACGCCAGAGATTCTCTACGGATACTCTGGGTGGGATACGGCTGATGGGCGAGGAGCAGACCGGGCGAGGAGAAGAGTTTGGTTCAACATCAAACAACTCCGCACCCGCGCACCTAGGGCGGGGAAAAGGGAACTTTCAAAGACTACCCCTTAAACCTGAACATCCCCTTAACCCCTTAGACTTTGGGGGTTTAGGGTTTAGGGTTTAGGGTTTAGGGTTTAGGGTTTAGGGTTTAGGGTTTAGGGTTTAGGGTTTGGGGTTTAGGGTTTAGGGTTTAGGGTCTAGGGTTTAGGGTTTAGGGTTTAGGGATTAGGGATTAGGGTTTAGGGTTCAGGGTTCAGGGTTCAGGGTTCAGGGTTCAGGGTTTAGGGTTTAGGGTTTAGGGTTTAGGGTTTAGGGTTTAGGGTTTAGGGTTTAGGGTTTAGGGTTTAGGGTTTAGGGTTTAGGGTTTAGGGTTTAAAATTCGGGTTTAGGGTGTAGGGTGTAGGGTTTAGGGTTTAGGGTTTAGGGTTTAAGGTTTAGGGTTTCGGTAAGAAACCCTTGCGAACCTCGGGAAGAGCCTGGCTGGGAGTGGACTGGGAGCGGCCTCGGCGCCACAAGCAGTCGGCGTTTAGGGTGCAGGGTTTAGGGTTGTATCGTTTAGGGTTTAGGGTGTAGCCTTTAGGGTTTAGGGTGTAGAGTTTGGGGTTTAGGGTTTAGGGTTTAGGGCTTCGGGTGTAGGATCTAGGGTTTAGGGTGTCGGTTTTTAGGTCGTAGGGTAGGGTTGCAATTAGCCTTGAACCCATCAGTCGGTTGATATCTTTGTAAAGGTATGTACATGTAATCAACAGTATCACTGTATGTAGCTGGGTCAAGCAGCAAAAGAGCTGCTCAGAAAGCAGCTGCCCCTACACCCCGTCACGCCGACGCGTCTTGAAAGCAGCTGCCCCGACGCCCCGTCACGCCGACGCGTCTGCAACCCACACCCTCGGCAAACCCTACTTGGAGGTTCAGTGTACTTGTAACCCCAACTATAACTGCACTCATGAGCCCCCCTAAGTCCCCTAGGTAGGTTATAAGTAGATCTATCATTGTGGCTATAAGTACTAGTAATAATTAATAAGTACCCATGAACCTCCAAGTAAGGACCCCAATAAGGTACCCCGCATAATAAGTACCCATGAACCTCCAAGTAGCACGACAGGGTTACGCTTCTGGCACTGGCTTTGATTGTGGAACCCAGAGGCCAAGGAGAGCAAAACAGGGGTTTAGGGTTTAGGGTTTAGGGTTTAGGGTTTAGGGTTTAGGGTTTAGGGCTTAGGGTTTAGGGTTTAGGGTTTAGGGCTTAGGGTTTAGGGTTTAGGGTTTAGGGTTTAGGGTTTAGGGCTTAGGGTTTAGGGTTTAGGGTTTAGGGCTTAGGGTTTAGGGTTTAGGGTTTAGGGCTTAGGGTTTAGGGTTTAGGGTTTAGGGCTTAGGGTTTAGGGTTTAGGGGGGTTGTACACCAAAACCCTAAAGCACTGTCCCACAGCCGGTCTTCGACCTCCTAGAGGCTCGAAATAGAGAACAGCTGCAGCATAGGGGTCGATTCAATCGGAGTCGTCTTTTTGGGGCTGTAGCTTGTGTAATAGCTAGAAAGGGATCTCGCAAGGGCATAGTTCTAGACCCTAAACCCTAAAGCAAAAACCCTAAACCCCAAAACCCTAAACCCTAAACCCAATTGAGGCTCCAGTATTACTTCAGGCCGAGGTCTATCCCGGGCCATCCTTCCACGGGGCGAGTGGCATGCTGCTTCGGGTTCAGGATTAAGGGTTTAGGGTTTAGGGTTTAGGGTTTAGTGTTTAAGGTCCAGGCTTTCGGGGTTTAGGATTTAGAGTTTAGGGTTTCGGTTGGGGCCCCAACGCTTGTTGTTGCCACGTGGCTTCTCGGCCTCATCGCGGTTCCTGGCTCGTCGGGCTTGGTCGAAAGTTGGCTTTCGGCAACGGGGCTGAAATCCTTAGTTGCTGAGTTCATAAGCCCCAAAAGAGTGTAAACTTTCAGTTCTATAGGGGGCTATAGTATCCCAAAAAGTGTAAAGTGTACTCACGCAGCTACAAGAATCACTTTAACTCTGAAGCCGCCAATCTTTCTGGAACTGCCACATGAAGGAGCGAAAGTTCCATGACCCCTTGAAGGTTGCACCTCTGAATCACCCTAAACCCTAAACCCTACACCCTAAACCCTAAACCCTAAACCCTAAACCGCCTAAACCCTAAACCCTAAACCCTAAACCCTACACCCTAAACCCTAAACCCTAAACCTTAACCCCTGAACCCTAAGCCCTAAGCCCTAAACCCTAAACCCTAACCAGAGCACAAGTGCAAACTTTGCGAAGGTCGGGCTGAGGGTTTACGGCTTTTGCTCACAGGGGCGAAGGTGCGATAGGACAGGGCTGCTCGAGGAAATTCAAGATGCAAAGCTCGGTGAAGAAGCCCGAAGGTAGGAGGCTTCAGTCTAATGTTTAGGGGGGGAGGGGGGGGGGGAAAGGGGGGGGAAGGGGGGGCGGGAAGGGGGCTTGGGGTTCAGGGTTTTGGGTTTGGGGGTTAGGATTTAGGGTGCAACTTGCCCTCGTACCCAAAAACGCACCAAAAACGTTTCAAACCCACGAGGCGGGCGTTCAGAGTCGAAGTGCTGGGCTTGTTGGGCAGGGGTGGCAGAAGGGTGGCAAAATCTGAAAGGTGTCCGAAAAGAAGGGGTACTCTTTTTGGATTCCCTTAAAAAGGATTAGAGCATTTTTACCGCTTTTTTGGATTCCCTTAGAAAGGATTAGAGTATTTTTGCCGCCTTTGGGGTCGGGTGCGGGAAGTGCCCCGGTTCAAACAGGGCCAAGGAGGGCTGGGTTGGGCACGTAGAATGCCTGGATAAACATGCCCGACGCGACTTGTCGAGGAAGCCGGCAACCTCGGCACTTGCGCGGCAAGAGCGGTTGGGTTTTGTTTCTTGTGTGGGGTTTAGGGTTTCGGGTTGAGGGCTTAGGGTTTGCTGAACATATGGCGCAGAAGCTGTGAAGGTTGGGATGCAGACGGGCTCGAAAGCTTCGTGACATGCGACGAGCAGCTCTTAAGGTTTAGGTGTGGAGGTTCAGGGTTCAGGGGTTTGGGGATTGGAGGTTTAGGGTTGAGGGCTTGCCTTTTCAAAATGCCGTGGCTTCCGAGCTAGTGGCCCCTAGGCCCTTAAGAGGCTGAAGGGGTTCAAGGCGGCTCGAAGGGCGTAAGTTCCTACTGCACTGAGTTCCGAAACTCTCAAAACTCCAAAGCCTCAATTTCCAAAACCCGAACCCTCCCCAAGCCCTGCACCCTAAAGCTGTGCCCTAAACCCTAAACCCTCAACCCTCAACTCTAAATCCTAAACCCTAAACCCTTAACCCTAAGCCCTGGGTCGGACTTTTGGGCCCGCTAGTACAAGCCTTCTTCTGGTTGCAGATCCAGAGCATCGTACCTTCCAGGACAGTTCACGGTAGGCGGAACCCTATGACCACTCACCCTTGCAGAGGCTTCATACAGGGCTCAGCCCATGTATGGCATGCACACGGGCACCACGGAGAAACCTGTAATCCTTCTCTTCCAGAGCTATTGCTCTGGTGCTTCACACCAGCAAGGACCCTTTGTCTGGTCGTCAACGTTCTTCAAACTCCCAGACATGTTACAGGGTCCCTTACTATGGTGATATTCCCCAGTGATAAACAGTCGAAAACCCAAGGGCCCATACTTCAGAACCCTTTCTAAAGTTCTAAGGAAGGTAAAGGGACCAGATTATAGGACCGTGCAGCTTCCCTTACTGCGGCCGGGCGCTTTGTCAGGATGAGAGGCGTGAGTGTCTGCAAGGCGCCTCACGGAATCTCCCGGAACCTCAACGAACTGCGCGACCGGTTGGCTCCGCTCCGCCTGGACTTCCTTTCCACGACGGGCCAGAGCCTATTTCAGGAACAAGAGAGTGCGAATGCCAGTACTTCCCACAACCCTAAACCCTAAACCCTAAACCCTAAACCCTAAACCCTAAACCCTAAACCCTAAACTGTGTACTTCCCACTCCCTAGGACACTTCAAGAGATGCTAGGCAAAGCGCCAGCACTTCTTGTGAGCCCAAAGCAAATGGGGCCGCTACCCTGCAGTTCAGGTTTCAAGGCTGCGCGCTACACCCCAAACCCTAAACCCTAAACCCTAAACCTTAAGCCTCAAACCCTAAACCCTACATCCCTTCGGGCTGCTTATCAAGAAGCGGTGGCATGATCATGGCGGCCTTCGGGAAGCCACCCACCATGGAAGCACACGTCTCAAGCTGAGGGCTTAGTGTTTAGGGTTTAGGGTTTAGGGTTTAGGGCTTAGGGCTTAGGGCTTAGGGTTTGGGGTTTGAAGGGTGGTTCGTCCGTAAACCCCCCTCAACCCTAAACATTCTAAGCAGCCCGACAACAGTCCTAAATCGCCTTGAAGCCCTAGAACCCCGAATCCCTTTGTAGGCTTCGTATGCGTCCTCCACACTCGGCCTGCTCAACCAGGCTTGCCGGCTAAACGGTTTTAGGGTTTAGGGTTTAGGGTTTAGGGGGGGTAGCATAAGGGAACGCTGCCCGGACACCAGTAGATAGTGCATTCAAGTGAATCAACAGACCCTAAACCCTCAACCCTAAACCCTAAACCACCACAACCAATCGATTTCAAATTCCAGGCTTATGTCTCCCGAAGCGCTCAATTTTAAACCTTGAGAAGACATGTTCAGGCGGGTTCGCATAGGAGCAAAGGGTTCTGAGTGTCTCCTAATCCCTAAATTTTGAGTACAGGGCTTATATTTAGGGACCCTACAACAACTCCACATGCGCCCTGGACTAGCTTGCAGTGACTAGCAGCGGTGATCATCAAATGCCGGTTCCGGCCTTCTACACGAGGCTTTGCGTCTAGGATTTGGAGTTCAGGGTGTGAGTTTTTGACCCTTAAACCTACCCCTAAACCCCAAAGCCTAAACCCTAAACCCTAACCCTAAACCCTAAACTCTAAACTCTAAACTCGGCGTGTGTGCAACTGAAGGTGGATTCCACGTCGAGCAGCAGCTTCTAAATCACGGATCTGTAAATGACATTCTGAAGCTCTATGGTTAAAGAGTACAGGACTCTATGTCGCAGGAAGTCCAGCAATGTTTCTAGGGTTTAGGGTTTAGGGTTTTGGGTGTTGGTTTTCGGGTTTGGGGGTTAGGAATCTCCAGTCGGCTGAACACAGGATTCCCGCGGAACTTCAATGCAGTTTTGTTTGTCGCAGCTGAGCTTCCGCAGGCCCGACTCTGCGCCGGCGATTCTGAGTTCGAGTCTCGATTTCTAGAGTTTCGCTAGCCCTCTTAAACCCAAGCCCTACTAGTACCTACTCCTCCTCTATACCACTCCGACTACCACTGCTGCGGCTACTGGTAGTAAAACTGCTTACTCCTCCTACTCACGACAGTAAACTTGGGGTTTCATGATCTTGCAGTCTCCGGCTTTTCGTTTTGCGCGTCTTCGGGTTTGCGGCTTGGGCTTGCATTGCTCAACCGTGTGGGTTTTGGCTGTCTTTTGCTCAGGGTTTCGGTTTAAGGTTTCTTTGGGGGTTTCGGGTTTCATGGCGGATTTTTGTGAGTCTTCGGGAGGATTGCTTCGAATAACCGATAAAAACCAGCATTCTCATGCCGCAAAACGCGACCACCATTTATGGTGCAGGTTCGAAGGTCAATGTTTCAGACATGAGGCAGAAATACAAAACAAAACTGTACATTTTTCATATATATTGATCTATATGTTTGTTTATAGATAATTGTAAGTACCCAACCCCCCCCCCCCCCCCCGGAACACCTAGAACTACGTCGAATAACCTGTGAAAAGTACCACCACCCGTACCATGACCACGACCAATAAACACTAGACTAGCGCTAACACGAGCATTACTGGCAATAGCATTGCCACTGCCACCGTTGCTGCCGCTACTACCCTCGAGACTACACCACGTCTTGAACCTGCAAGTTGGGGGCGTCTGGGAAAGTCAAACCTCAACCGTCTGCCAAAACGCTCCGTGAAGAGTCAAAAAAATTCTGCCTGACGGTGCCAAACTCAGAAAGCCGCCGCACGGCACGGAAGGTCGAGCTCCACCCTGCTAACTTCCGCTACCGGCTCGAATCTGCAAGCGCCTCTCGGCATGACGCCTTCATGCGGGTTTCTTGCACGGCTTCTTGCACGGCTCCCAACCTTTGCGAAAGCCTACCCTACTGTGTCGGACCCACAACCCCCCCCCCCCTAAACCCCTCAAAGCACACACACAGACACACAGACACACAGACACACACACACACACACACACCCCACACACACACACACACACACACACACACACACACACACCCAGAGACACACACACACACACACACACCCAGAGACACACACACACACACACACAAGACATGTATATATATATATATATATATATGTGAAAACAATATATATATATATGTATACATATATATATATATATGTATATGTATATATATACACTCATACACCATCTTGACATGTTTGAGTCAAGTGCTGTCGGAAAACCGTCTCCCAGGCTTGAGGATCTTGCGGTTCGAGATTTTTTGGGGGGGTTTAGGATTTGGATTTAGGGCTTAGGGTTGAGGATTAAGGGTTTAGGGTTCAGGGTCTAGGGTTTAGGGTTTAGGGTTTAGGGTTTAGGGTTTAGGGTTTAGGGTTAGGATTTAGGATTTAGGATTTAGGGTTTGGTGTTTAGGGTTTGGGTTTAGGGTTTAGGGTTTAGGGTTTAGGGTTTAGGGTTTAGGGTTTAGGGTTTAGGGTTTAGGGTTTAGGGTTCAGGGTTTGGGGGCTCAGAGGCTTCAAGCCTTCTGTGTGGGAGTTAGGGTTCAGTGTTTAGGGTTTAGGGTTTAGGGTTTGAGGTTTGGGGTTTGGGGTTTAGGGTTTAGGGTTGCAATGCTGCGTGATGCGAAGACTTCCAGATTCACTGATGTCGAATTCAACTTCAGACTTCAGACAACCATGAGCCTGCCCGCTTCATGCGCGACTAGGCCGCGGAGCGAGATCTTCAGCTCATTCAGCAATGCGCCCGTAAGTTCTCAGCATCTTCTACGGCAACTGTGCCCAATGTCTTCCTTCCCTGCACCATCCCGCCAAGTCCGACGCTTCAGTGAATTTGGGGTTTGCGCTCGGGGTGGTTGGGCTCAGGGTGCAAGATGTTCAGGCGCTGAGATCTAGGTTAGGTTCATGGGTACTTATAACCACATTTATGAATCTACGTGTAACCTACTTAGGGAACTTAGGGGGTTTCTAAGTACAGTTATAATTGGGGTTAGTTATAAGTTATAACCCTAAACCCTAAACCCGAAACCCTAAACCCTTATAATAGGAAGGTTGAAGGTCCACGGCAAGGATACGGGAGAAGGTGCAGGGCAGGCCTTCCTTCGGCAATGGTCCACTTAGTCTTCGACAGGGGCTTGAGAAGCATAGGTCACAAGCCCCACGGTTTAGGGTTGCGGGTTTAGGGTTTAGGGTTTAGGGCTTAGGGTTTGGGGTGTGGGGTTTGAGGGTTTAGGGTTTCGGGTTAGGGCCTACCTAGTAACTCATCTCCCAACTCTTGTGGATGCGCTGGAAGCAGCATGACCCTGATGCAATTTTGGCTTCAGAGTTTGGGGTTTGGGGTTTTGAGTTCAGAGCTTAGGGTTTGGATTTGTAGGGCTTATCAGGGTGTCAGGGTTTCAGGGATTCAGGGTGTCGGATTCGAGGCTTCAAGGTTTGAGGCTTCAGGGTTTCGGGGTAGGCTTCCGGAGTTTCGCGTGTAGGGTTCAGGGTTGCAGTTGCACCGCCTGTACTGCCTGGAGATTAAGATTTCGGGCTTGAGACTGGAAAATTAGAGTTCGGGGCCTGGGGCGGTCGGGGCTTAGGGTTCAGGGTTTAGGGTTCAGGATGCACAGTTTAGGCTTTAGAGTTTAGGGCCATCATCCGCCAAAGGGGCCAGTCAGGGACCCGGATGACATGCGTCAGGGATGAACAGCAAGTCTAACCCCCGAACCCCTGCAAACGAAGCTAGTCTGCGTCCAAATCTTCACAGCTTCTGCGCCAGACCACAGCAAACCCCAAACCCGAAACCCTAAACCGCGTTCGGGCTTGAGACTGGAGAATTAAAGTTCAGGGTGTAGGCGGTTCAGGGCTTAGGAGAGTAAGTTTAGGCTTTAATTAGGGTTTAGGGTCTTGGGATTAGGGTTGAGTTTGGGGGGTTGGGGTCTTGAGGGTTTGGCGTTTGGGGAACGAAATTGGTCAAGTAAATATCCCACACTTGCCAAGGCTTGTTCAGCAGGGTAATGATCCCTTCATAAGGGCCATCGTGTGCTAAAGGGGGGGGCCTTAAGCAAAAATCACCGCGAGCTTAGTGTTGCCCAAGTGTGGGTTTGCCCAGGGCTTGTTTAAGATTTAGGGATTTAGGGTTTAGGGTTTAGGGTTTAGGGTTTAGGGTTTAGGGTTCAGGGTTTGGGGGCTCAGAGGCTTCAAGCCTTCTGTGTGGGAGTTAGGGTTCAGTGTTTAGGGTTTAGGGTTTAGGGTTTGAGGTTTGGGGTTTGGGGTTTAGGGTTTAGGGTTGCAATGCTGCGTGATGCGAAGACTTCCAGATTCACTGATGTCGAATTCAACTTCAGACTTCAGACAACCATGAGCCTGCCCGCTTCATGCGCGACTAGGCCGCGGAGCGAGATCTTCAGCTCATTCAGCAATGCGCCCGTAAGTTCTCAGCATCTTCTACGGCAACTGTGCCCAATGTCTTCCTTCCCTGCACCATCCCGCCAAGTCCGACGCTTCAGTGAATTTGGGGTTTGCGCTCGGGGTGGTTGGGCTCAGGGTGCAAGATGTTCAGGCGCTGAGATCTAGGTTAGGTTCATGGGTACTTATAACCACATTTATGAATCTACGTGTAACCTACTTAGGGAACTTAGGGGGTTTCTAAGTACAGTTATAATTGGGGTTAGTTATAAGTTATAACCCTAAACCCTAAACCCGAAACCCTAAACCCTTATAATAGGAAGGTTGAAGGTCCACGGCAAGGATACGGGAGAAGGTGCAGGGCAGGCCTTCCTTCGGCAATGGTCCACTTAGTCTTCGACAGGGGCTTGAGAAGCATAGGTCACAAGCCCCACGGTTTAGGGTTGCGGGTTTAGGGTTTAGGGTTTAGGGCTTAGGGTTTGGGGTGTGGGGTTTGAGGGTTTAGGGTTTCGGGTTAGGGCCTACCTAGTAACTCATCTCCCAACTCTTGTGGATGCGCTGGAAGCAGCATGACCCTGATGCAATTTTGGCTTCAGAGTTTGGGGTTTGGGGTTTTGAGTTCAGAGCTTAGGGTTTGGATTTGTAGGGCTTATCAGGGTGTCAGGGTTTCAGGGATTCAGGGTGTCGGATTCGAGGCTTCAAGGTTTGAGGCTTCAGGGTTTCGGGGTAGGCTTCCGGAGTTTCGCGTGTAGGGTTCAGGGTTGCAGTTGCACCGCCTGTACTGCCTGGAGATTAAGATTTCGGGCTTGAGACTGGAAAATTAGAGTTCGGGGCCTGGGGCGGTCGGGGCTTAGGGTTCAGGGTTTAGGGTTCAGGATGCACAGTTTAGGCTTTAGAGTTTAGGGCCATCATCCGCCAAAGGGGCCAGTCAGGGACCCGGATGACATGCGTCAGGGATGAACAGCAAGTCTAACCCCCGAACCCCTGCAAACGAAGCTAGTCTGCGTCCAAATCTTCACAGCTTCTGCGCCAGACCACAGCAAACCCCAAACCCGAAACCCTAAACCGCGTTCGGGCTTGAGACTGGAGAATTAAAGTTCAGGGTGTAGGCGGTTCAGGGCTTAGGAGAGTAAGTTTAGGCTTTAATTAGGGTTTAGGGTCTTGGGATTAGGGTTGAGTTTGGGGGGTTGGGGTCTTGAGGGTTTGGCGTTTGGGGAACGAAATTGGTCAAGTAAATATCCCACACTTGCCAAGGCTTGTTCAGCAGGGTAATGATCCCTTCATAAGGGCCATCGTGTGCTAAAGGGGGGGGCCTTAAGCAAAAATCACCGCGAGCTTAGTGTTGCCCAAGTGTGGGTTTGCGCAGGGCTTGTTTAAGATTTAGGGATTTAGGGTTTAGGGTTTAGGGTTTAGGGTTTAGGGTTTAGGGTTTAGGGTTTAGGGTTTAGGGTTTAGGGTTTAGGGTTTAGGGTTTAGGGTTTAGGGTTTCGGGTTTAGGGTTTAGGGTTTAGGGTTTAGGGTAGGGCTTCGGGGTCCTCCAGGAAGGCGGGATCTCATCATCCCCTTGGTAGGGCTCAAAACGCCTTAAAGCTGCGTGCTCTTTTACATGGCCCTCACAGCAGTATATACAGAAGCAGGTGGGGAGAGCATGCACGAAGAGTGGTGGCGTCCGAAGTCAGCCAAGGTTCCAGGAATTTATGTCTGCAGATTTCAGGCCACATGCTTACAAAACCAAACGCCTCCAAAACAACAAACACAAATATTCTAACCTCACCACCTGCTCATGGGGTTGCCAGTATTTCTACGCCGTGTCGCTTGTACCTACTTTATGTGATCGCGCATTGTGCTTGCAGATTGTCTGGCATGGCAGGCTCTCGGTAGACAAGAAAAAATGGCAAACTGCATTTTAGGGTTTAGGCTTTAGGGTTTCGGGTTTAGGGTTTAGGGTTTTGGGTTTAGGGGTTGGTTAAGCTTCGTGAACAGTGCAGACAAGGCTGAAGGAGCCCGACTCATCCGATCATGGGATCATGGTTAGCTTTTCCGGTTCGGGCTACAAGGCGTAGGGACCCATTGTTTTGTGATTGCTTCGCGTGTTCAAGCGCCAGCAATTCGCTCGTCAGCAAAGCACAAACAATTCGCGGACAAGCGCCAACAATTCGCGGACAAGCGCCAACACTTCGCGGACAAGTGCCAACATTTCGCGGACAAGCGCCAACAAATCGCGAACAATCGCCAATTCGCAGCAAAGCACCAACAATTCAGGACGAGCGCCTACAATTCGTGGACAAGCGCCAACAATTCGCAAACAAGCGCCGAAAAAAGCACTGACCATTCGTGGACAAGCGCCAACAATTCACGAACAAGCGCCAACAATTCGCGGACAAGCGCCAACATTTCACGGACCAGCGTCAACAATTCGCGGACAAGCGCCAACATTTCACGGACAAGCGCCAAAAATTCGCGGACAAGCGCCAACAATTCGCGGACAAGCGCCAACAGTTCGCGGACACGCGCCAACAATTCGCAGACAAGCGCCAACATTTCGCTGACAAGCGCCAACAATGGTGCCGGGAACGACAAATTGTCCCGGGCCCTACCGGGACGCCAGAATGAGAAATCTTGAGTGTGTCGGGCAGGGGTTTTGAAGGGTTTTGCAAAATCGAACCAGGGCGGACAAGTTTAATTAAAAAACGAGAAGTAAAATATTGCATAATGTTATGGGATCCAATGGGTGGGGTGGGTCGATATTCGATATCCGGAGTAAGGAGCTCTACTAGTGAAATCTTGAGATGCTAAACCCTAAACCCTAGGCGGTGGGGTGGGTGGGGGGGGGGGTGGGTCGGGGGGGGGGGGGTGGGGTGGGTCGGGGGGGGGGGGGGTGGGGTGGGTGGGGGGGGGTGGGGTGGGCGGGGGGTGGGTGGGTGAGGGGGGGGGGCGAGGCGACTATTCGGAAGTGCAAGATATCGGCTTGTCCGGACTGGGTGCCACTTGATTGCCTCCCAACCTGCGCGCGGGGATTGCAATTCCGGTACCCCGATTATAATCCTTCTTAAGGACTCTTAAATCTGTTACTATAAGGGGGCACATCCCAACTTGAAAACTCCTTTGGTCTCAACCAGAAAGGGCCCGGAAGTCAGAGCAATCCCAATATTAAACTGGCAGAACGCCAGATGGAGAAAAAGAAAAAGCAGCCTTCCCGCGGCCTCCTGAGAGCCTGTGCCATGAGGGGGTCAGCAGCAACCCCAAAACGCCAGTTTGACCCTAAACCCTAAACCCTAAACCCAAAAACACGAAAGCTGAGCAGCCCGTGGCTGAAAGACTGACTGCTGGTGAGGCGTCTTTTTGCCCCACGGCAACACACCGCATGGTTCGCATGGTGTGTTGCGAATCGCGCTTAAAACAATCACCCTAAACCCTAGACCCTAAACCCTAAACCCTAAACCCTAAACCCTAAACCCTAAACCCGTGTTTGAAGAACTTGGCTTGGACGTGACGTCCTTCCGACACTCAACAGAGGCGGTGGACTGGCCCGGGCTGGAGGATGCGAGCTCCTGGAGGAGCTTGTGGGGTTTACGGTTTACGGTTTAGGGTTTAGGGTTCAGGGTTTAGGGTTTAGGGCTCAGGGCTTAGGGTTTAGGGTTTAGGGCTTAGGGTTTTTGGCGTTTCGGGTTTAGGGCTAAGGGCTTGAGGGCTTGGACAAGTGGAGAGATGGTACAAAGCGAGGAGGGAGGGGGAGCGGGGAGCAACATCATTAAGTGAGCGCATAGGATGGACGGCACAAGTGTCGGGTCTCAAATTTTGGCGAGCTCCGTATCATGGTCACTTCTTCCGGGTTGAGATCTTAAAATTTACTGGTATAGGGGTCGGACGAATTGCTAGGCGTATTCCCTTATGGTCGCTTTACAACTATACTATAATACCCCCCCAAAACCCTGTTCTTATAATTAAGGCCCCTGTGTTACCCTTACATTTTAAGATTTAGGGTTTAGGGTTTAGGGTTTAGGGTTTAGGGTTGAGGGTGCCTGTACTCGTGAATTCAGCTTCCCATTACTAGGAAAGAAGTTAGAGAAGCGGCCATGTGGGTGATTAATCTGAAGTAGGGCTCTCTTTGAACGCCACGGTTTGGGGTTTAGGGTTTAGGGCTTAGGGTTTAGGGTTTAGGGTTTAGGGTTTAGGGTTTAGGGTTTAGGGTTTAGGGTTTAGGGTTTAGGGTTTAGGGTTTAGGGTTTAGGGTTTAGGGTTTAGGGTTTAGGGTTTAGGGTTTAGGGTTTAGGGTAGGGTGTAGGGATTAGGGTTTAGGGTTTGAAGTTGAGGGTTCTGCCAGGAATGGGCTATCAAACAAAATGCGCCTCCTTTAGCTCCTCCTCCATAAAACCTGAAGCTTCGTAAACCTCGGATCCAAACGACTCATTGCGGGCAAGGAGCGTTCTTCTTCAGGCACGGCCTGCGTGACCTTGGCTTCTGGTAGGGTCTAGGGTTTGGGGTTTAGGGTATATGGTATAGGGTTTGGGGTTTAGGGTTTAGGGTTTCTGGTGCTGATGGACTTGGTGCTTAGGCTTTCATCCTCTGTGGGGTCTCTTTGACCTCCTGAACCCGAAACCTGAGACTGGATCCTGAATGCGCACCTCAACCCAAGTCCCCCAAAGTCCTCCTACCCTAAACCCTAAACCCTAAATCCTAAACCCTAAACCCTAAACCCAATATCCAGGAACCCGAAGGCTCTAAACGCCGTCGGGGTTGTGAAATTTGGAAGGTTCGGGTTTCGCCTTTTCTTCTGCGCTACAAAACCACAAGCCCAAACTGCGGTTGAGGATCTTAAGTTTTTGGGTTCTAGGGTTGTAGGGTTTTTTGGCTTTTGAGCTCGAGGGTTTCAGGGTTTTAGGGTTTTAGGTTTTTGGGTTCTGGGGTTTTAGGGTTCAGGGCTTTGGGGCATTTTGGCTTTGGGGCTCTATATAGAGGTTTAGGGTTTCAGGGTTTTAGGTTTCAGGACTTTGGGTTCTAGGGCATTGGGCTTTCAGGGCTTTAGGGTTCTAGGGTTCTAGGGTTCTAGGGTTTTAGGGTTGCCAAAGGCTTGAAGAGTTTTAGGGGTTTAGGGTTTTGGGGTTTCAGGGGTTCCAGGGGTTTGAGGGCTTTGGGCTTTTAGGGTTTGGGGGGGGCTCGCGGCTTTTGGGGCTTTAGGGTTTAAGGGCTCTAGGGTGGGTGCTAGGGCTTCAGGGTTTAGGGTTTAGGGTTTAGGGTTTAGGGTTTAGGGTTTAGGGTTTAGGGTTTAGGGCTTAGGGTTTAGGGTTTAGGGGCTTCAGGGTTTAGGGCTTCAGGGTCTAGGTTGTTAGGTACTTGGGCCTGAGGGTTTTTAGGGGCTTTGACAATCTTAAGGTCGAAGCCCTCAACGCAGAGCTTCAACCCAATCGTTCGTGAGCAATTTTTTTAGCTGCTTGAGTAATCACTCTTTGCTTAAGGACCCAAAAAAAAATGTATATATTCTTCCTTATAAGGGTAATATAGGGGATGATTATTTCCTAATTTTTTGGGGGTTCTTCGGCAAATAGTAGGTAGCCTGCCACAGAGTTTTGCCACAGCTCGCAGCTGGCAGGGCTTGCGGAATTTCCAAATACAGCCCTCCCCAGAAGAAAGGAGCGAAAAGCCCTCGCACCTCGAACACATTGCGTTTCTTGTTGAAGAAGCCCTAAGCCCCAAACCCTACCCTAAACCCTAAACCCTTAAACCCCAAGGCCTAAACCCTAAACCCAAGCATGCGCACCTAAAGTTTGACATTGTCGTGCCGCGCAAAAACCTAAGGGTGGAAACTCGCGACTGGTGCTTCGCTGTGCAGGGCAACAACGCAGGGAGAGCCAAAACCAGGCACAATACGCTTTGCTGTGGCTTCGGCCGCGTTGCGATGTGTCAGGTTTGCTGTGCTTTGCGCTGGCGAATGAGCTGATTGATGATGGGGTCGTAAAGCAAAGCAGTCGAGATACCTCTTTCGGTAAACAACAAGCCGCTGTCGCACAACTTCCGTCACAGCCGGGCTATTGCCAAAGGCAACTGGCTAAGGCTTGTGCGCGAAAACCCAGGTCTTGGTCCAAAGAGTCGTATAGAAAGAACTTAAGAGAGTCTCATAATCCTCACCCAAAAGCAACCTATCGCCCACGAAGACGCCAGCGATAAGACCGATAAGGTTTCATGGCGGTATCAAGGTCCATTGGCCCAAGAGGGTTGCTGCGGGCAGTCATACTCAAAAGCTTAAGCATACAGTAAACTCCATCAAGTTGGAACATCATTCTCCTCATACCCCAAGAGAGTTACTAAAGGGAATCACGGCAGAAATCGTCCTTAAACCATGTTCCAACTTTATGGAGCTTACTGTATACTGCCTTGCTTCACACGCAACGTCAGGGGGGACATGGTCAAGGATTTCTTCAGTGTCAATTGCTATGCCTGGGATTGGCCGACGCTTATCCGGGAGCTGTTCCCATGTTGCCGCGCAGGCAACGGCGAAACGCAGATTGGCCAGCGATCCCCCCCCCTACAGTGTCCTCAGCAACTCTCATTTGACAATCATAATGCAACAGATTCTATACATGACGGGAGCAGTAGCGCTGAGGTGATACTTGACAGTGGTCCGGCCTTGCTTTTCCGGAATGCAAGTCATCTTGCACTGCAGCCGGTGCACACTCAAGACTAAGAATTCTGCCATAAGGCAGGCAAGAAAGAGCATAGCAGGTTGAGGTTACCCTAGACCCTAAACCCTAAACCCTAAACCCTAAACCCGAAACCCTGGTTCTTCAGCAATTGAACTTCGAGACCATCCATGCCAGGCACTCTGTGCGGATTGGCAATCGCAATGATCTAGAGACAATTTGATCAGCCGAGGGTGTGGGATGAACCCTAACCACCTTGACACAACGTAATCCCCTCCCCCTAATTTTAAGCCCCCCCCCCCCTACCCCCTTATAGTAAATACACCCAGTATAGGTATATTATAGCATACAGGGGGAGGTATTTTAATATTAGGGGTTTAGGGTTTAAACCCCTAAACCCTAAACCCTAAACCCTAAACCCTAAACCCTAAACCCCTAACCCCTAAAGGGTTTATATTACGGGGAGGGCATTCACGTTGAGGTTTTGCTGTGTAATCGCATCTGCCGAGCAGCGCAGACATAGCCTTCAAGGCATGCCGTGACGAAGGAACGCACCTAGGTAGCCCAGCAGATGCATTAGGGTTTAGGGTTTAGGGTTTAGGGTTTAGGGTTTAGGGTTTAGGGTTTAGGGTTTAGGGTTAGGGTTTAGGGTTTAGGGTTTAGGGTTTAGGGTTTAGGGTTTAGGGTTTAGGTTTAGGGTTAGGGTTTAGGGTTTAGGGTTTAGGGTTTAGGGTTAGGGTTTAGGGTTTAGGGTTTAGGGTTTAGGGTTTAGGGTTTAGGGTTTAGGGTTTAGGGTTTAGGGTTTAGGGTTTAGGGTTTAGGGTTTAGGTTTTAGGGTTTAGGGTTTTCTTGGTGTTGGTAAGAGGATAAACAAACACCCGAACCAAAACAGCAGAAGGCTAAACAGCACCACTCCGCTTCCTAGGCACAAAGTTGTTGCCGTCAATCAGCTCCTGAATTTCGTCCTGCATCGCTTGCATCTCCTGCAGACAGGGAAGCCCTTGCTGAACCCTCAGTGTTAAACCCTCGTCCCCTAAACCCCACAAGCCTAAACCCTGGCCCCTGATCCCTGAAACCTTAAATCAAATGAGGATGCTAAGCTGGAATCGTCCCTTCTCAAGACGGCGTGCTGCTCGTCCAGTGCGAAACTCTGCTCAAAGAGGGCAGGACGACAACCAGATCGACAAAGTCGCAGCCACCAAGCCCCACCGTCCACCCAGCTTCAGGGTTGACGGTTTTGGGTTTTGGGTTTTGGGTTTTGGGTTTAGGGTTTAGGGTTTAGGGTTTTGGTTTTAGGGTTTAGGGTTTCGGGTTTGGGTGTAAGGGGAGGTTGTCCTGCAACTGCCATCTCGCTCATTGCAAGCTCCCTCTGACCTGGGACCCGAAGGAGAGGGCCTTTTTCATTCCTTCGGCCCATCGTTGATCATCTCATTTTGGTGGAGTCTCCAACTGGTGCTATCGTTGGAGCATGTGGGAAAATAAGGGACCCTAATATAGACCCCCAAATAGTATTCATGCTGTGTTAAAAGCCCCTCTAAAAGACTTATATTATAATGGGGCTTTTACCTACAGCATTAACGGATTCCCTTACAATAAGGACCCCAAGAAGGTACCCCTAATTTCGGAAAAACCCCCATGTGGGAGGAGCATGCATGGAACTGTCTCAGCGGGTGCGTCCTCCCTGGACGGGTTTGCCGTTTCGAGGCTGCCCTCTGGTGCATTGACAAGCCCCCAAAAACCCCCAAACCGGAAACACCAGCCCTCTGCAGGCACCTAAGTATAAACCCTAAGCCATAGACCCTTCAACAAGCCAAGCACACTGGGCCCTGCTGTTGACCAACCATGCGGGTCCTCCGGAGACTTTCCTTGTAACAGCTCAAGCACCTGTGCGGGTTTAGGGTTTTGGGTTCAGGGTGCAGGGTTCAGGGTTTAGGGTTCAGGGTTCGGGTAAGATATGGCAAAGCGCCATATCCGGCTGTTTAAGGCTGCCCCAAACCCTAAACAAAAAAAACTTAACTCAAAGAGCAGTACCCCCTCGTGCTCTCGGACGTTGTGCGAGGTTTCACCAAGTCCGTGGGTGGTATGCAGCTAGGTATCATATTCGGCCCCCTTAGAGGGGCCCACAAAAGAAGGGGCCCAAAGCCCACCAAACACCTCCATGCTCTAAATTCCTAAGTCCCTGCTAAGAACCAGTCAGTGAGGGGTAATGGGTTTGGGGTTAGGGTTTAGGGTTTAGGGCTTAGGGCTGAGGGTTTAGGGTTTAAAGGGTTCAGCGTTTAGGGTTCGAGGGTCTCAGCGTCTGCGCGTAAGGGCGGCCGCTGCTTGGGCTTGTGAGTTCTGGAAACGACGGGTTCGATATCAAGCAAGTCCATTTTCAAGATTCGGGGTCTAGGATTTACTCTAAAACTTAGGATTTAGTGCTAAAGCCTTAGGATTTCGTGTTGAAAGACGTAAGCTTGAGTGCTTAAGACTTAGGATCTAGTGTTCAAGACTCAAGACTAGGGTTTCGAGGGTTCTGAAGTGCGGTAGCATGAAGAAATGCCCACCCCAAGACGACGCACAGCGACTCACAAAGGGAGCCACGCCAGAGCAGGCATGAACCGCTTAGGGTTTAGGGCTTAGGGCCTAGGGTTTAGGGTTTAGGATTTAGGGTGTAGGGTTTATGGTTTAGGGTTCAGGGGTTAAGGTTTAGGGTTTAGGGTTTAGGGTTTAGGGTTCAGGGTTTCAGGTTTAGGGTTTAGGGTTTAGGGTTTAGGGATCCTGTTTCCCCTCTATCTGAGTGTGTGGTGGTCACAGGCCCCCATTCCCTTCTACCATGGCTTCCGAAAGCTACAGCCACACCTCCTTAACCCTCTGACAGGAAGTGCTCGGAATCCCTGCAGCAAGCCGCCTGTATCAGCACCATCGCACCCAAACGATCAAATCAGGGCTTATATTTTTTGGGTTCAGGGTACAGGTTTGGGATGTAGGGTTTAGGGTTGCAACGAGGGTTTGGGGAGCTTACTGTCAAAGACGACTAACGGCTCAAGGTAGCTTGCCTGGGCCTTGAACTTGTCGCGCGTCGCCTTGCGCGCACGCTTGGCTGGGCCTTGGCACGAGCTGCAAGACACTGGCTGGTTCTTTGTAGGGAATGAGGGAATGAGTATCCTATATAATCCCGCAAAGGGTATATATAGCACCCTCATTCCCTCATAAATAATCCCGTAAAGGGCATATATAGCACCCTCATTCCCTCATTCCCATGGAGGGCGCTTGGGTCGGGATCCTCATGGATATTTACGGAACTATCCTTACGTAAGGGGTCTTGGCGTCTCTGGGTGGGACGCCCAGAAACTGCATGAGCTTGCTTAAGAGGAGGGCTGGCGGGCTGTGCTGAAACTGCCTGGGACCCCTGCACGGGTGGGAACCCTGTCACAGACAACAAGTGCACCGAAGGTCTTTACACAGCCTCTTACTGGCTTACCCTGCGCCGCAGGTTCAATGTTTCGGGTGCGATAAACCCTAAACCCTAAACCCTAAACCCTAAACCCTAAACCCTAAACCCTAAACCCTAAACCCTAAACCCTAAACCCTAAACCCTAAACCCTAAACCCTATCCGCAGCTCGACCGTGCGAGCAGGAGCCTATGAGGTGCGCCGCTTGGACCGCCGAAGTGCGCGAGTCCCGTCGTGTCTTGGGACTGCCGGGACGGTGCGCGCGCATGCGTTTGCAATGTCAACTCGCGAAGAAGGGAACTCCAGAAGCCAACAGGGGCATAGGGTACCGCCTCCTAAACCCGCAAGCTCCAAGCTCTCAGCCCTGAACCTAACGCCGCCAGATCCAGGGAACCTAAGCCTCTTAAATTTAGGGGCTTCAAGGAGGTTTAGGGCTTCAGGTTAGATTCCCGCGCAAGTGTTCCACACACGAAACCAGAACCTTTCTGAACCCTGAATCCAACACCCCTAAACCCCAACCCCTGAATCCTAGACCCCAAACCCCTGCACACTAAATAAACCCTTAACCCCTAAACCACAAACCCTAAACTTAACCCGTAAACCCACAGTCTCACAAAGTCCCCAAGCCCAAAGCCGAAATGGGGGTTTACAATAACAAGGGACACCTAGTTTAAAACCCCAAATAGTAGGATCCCCTTTCTTATAAGGACCCAAAAAGATTACCCCTAATTTAGGAAACCCCCAAATTGCGTCAGCCATCAAACCCTTAGGCGTGGTGGTCGCGAATGAACGCAGAGGCGCCACTTGGCGGTTTAGGGTTTAGGGTTTAGGGCTTAGGGTTTAGGGTTTAGGGTTTGGGGTTTGGGGTTTGGGGTTTGGGGTTTGGGGTGTGGGGTTTAGGGGTTAGGGTTTCGGGTTTAAGGCTGACTGGGTTCCGGGGTTCAGGGCTTCAGGCTTCGGATTCATGTATGTAGGGTCTGAATGTCACGCGCAGAGTCTAGGGTATCAGGGCTCTGGGGCTCAGGTCCGTAGGGATTTAGGAATTAAAAGTTCTAACTGAAGGTATTCAGCCTTTTGTCGCCCTAAACCCTACACCCTAAACCCTAAACCCTAAACCCTATATAAACCCTACACTCCACGGCCCAGTCGCCATCCCTCTTCAGCTCGTGAGTGTGGCAATAGCGGCAGCCTGGGTTTGGGGGCTATTGGGGGTAAACTTTCAACTCCAAAGCTCTAGGGTTTGGGGTTTAGGGTTTAGGGTTTGGGGTTTAGGGTTTAGGGTTTGGGGTTTAGGGTTTAGGGTTTGGGGTTTAGGGTTTAGGGTTTGGGGTTTAGGGTTTAGGGTTTGGGGTTTAGGGTTTAGGGTTTGGGGTTGAGGGCTTAAGGCTCAGGGCTTCAGAGTTCCAGGTTTAGGGTTGTGGGGCTTTGGGGCTTTAGGGCTGTGAGGTTTGGGAGTCGGGGATGACGTGGGCTCCTTGTGAAAGTCGGCCTGCCAGCCTACCGTCTGCCCTGAAGCCCTCAAACCTCAACCCCTCAGCCCAAAACCTTGAGCTCCAAAGCTCTAAAGCCCTAAAAAGCCCCAAAGCCCTAAAGCCCTCAAGCCTGAACCCTAAACCTTCGACCCTAAGCCCCCATTCCCTGAAGCCCGACACCACCAGGTACAAGGCTTGCAAACCCCAACTAAACCCTAAACCCTAAACCCTAAACCCTGAACCCTAAACCCTAAACCCTAAACCCTAAACTCTTCCAGTCAGGCATTGAGACGAGCGTGATGCGCGAGGCGCTGCGCGGCCTGCACCCCTAAGCCCGAAGCCCCTAAGCCCTAAACCCTCAACCCTCCTAAACCCTAAACCCCTAAGCCCTACAGGCAATGTCTTGGAGCAGCAAAGTTCCTGCCCAGGAGCTCACGCCGTGGGAGCAGCCCAGCGAGCTGGCGAAAAAGATGCAGGGCTTACCTTGCCGTTTGAGGGCTATTGGGGTTTGGGGTTTAGGGTTTAGGGTTTAGGGTTTGGGGTTTGGGGTTTGGGGTTTGGGGTTTGGGGTTTGGGGTTTGGAGTTTAGGGTTAGGGTCTAGGGTGTAGGGCCTCTTTGGAATTGAGGGTTTCAGGGTTTTTCAGGGCTTTTTTGGGGCTTTGCGTTCAGGGCTTAGGGCGTACCTTGTGGTTGAGGGTCTTAGGGCTTTTCGGTTTAGGGGGCTTACAGGGTTTATTGGTATTGTGCTTGCTTGCCGCTGTTGGGTGTCTTGGGATTATTGGGCTTAGTGGCTTTGTGTGATTTTGGGGGTTTACGGGTTGATGGGCTTGATTGGAGTTTATTGGGGGGGTTTAGAGAGCTTCGCGCATGTCAGCTGCGTAAGCCCTAACCCTCAACTCGAAGCCCAGCTCCTGCGTTCCAAAGCCTTACTGCTAAGCCTTAACCCAGGTGTTTAGGGTTTAGGGTTTAGGGTTAAGGGTTAAGGGTTTAGGTTTAGGGTTTAGGGTTTAGGGTTTGGGGTTTAGGGTTTCGGGTTTAGGGTTTAGGGTTTAGGGTTTAGGGTTTAGGGTTTAGGGTTTGGGGTTTGGCGTTTGGCGTTTGGCGTTTGGCGTTTGGCGTTTGGGGTTTGGGGTTTGGGGTTTGGGGTTTGGGGTTCGGGGATTGAAACCCAAACTCTTCAGGATCTAGAGGACGTGGGCTGTGAGAGCGGTGAAGGATCCTCGGGTCTCGGGTTTAGGCTTGGGGTTCAGGATTTAAGGTTTCGGGTTTGGGGTGTAGGGTTTAATGTTTAGCATGCAAAATCCTTAAACCAACCCTAAACCCTAAACCCTAAACCCTAAACCCTAAACCCTATAAACCCTAGAAGGTAGGTCAACAGCAGCGAAGCTGCAGTCACCTGCGCATGTCTCACTCGCCCTCGAAAAAACTTCTCCTGCAACCTCCTCCACGACGGGCGAGGCCTGGGGAGTGCTGCGTCGGTTTAGGGTTTAGGGTTTAGGGTTTAGGGTTTAGGGTTTAGGGTTTAGGGTTTAGGGTTTAGGGTTTAGGGTTTAGGGTTTAGGGTTTAGGGTTTAGGGTTTAGGGTTTAGGGGTGTAGGGTTTGCTGTGATATGGCGTAGAAGCTGTGAAGGTTGGGATGCAGACTCGCTTCGACAGCTTCGTGAAATGCGAGGAGCAGCCATGGCGCGATAGTGGAGGGCCATCTAACATCTTGATCCCACCCCACGCCGTCTGCAAAACCACCCAAACCTCTTCCTTTTAGTGTTCAGGGGGTTGTCGCGGGAGTCCCATCTCACAAAAATGCAGTTTTTGAGCACCTGCCCGGAGCCGGCCTGAGCTACCCTGGTCCCTGGACTCGCTGCGGGGAGGGGTCCGGGTCCTCCTGGCCTGGGGGCCGAAAAGAACCTGCTCCGGTCCGACCTCCTGACTGCAACAAGCGGGCGAGCGACTTGGGTCGACTTGCGCCATAGACGTCGAAGGGCTGAAGCGCCGCCCCCACTGTAGGGGGGGCGGCCTAGGCCCTGAGTTTAGGGTTCACAGTCAAGGGCCTCAGTCTGCGAAGCTGTGTTGCGCAGGCGGGAGGGTGAAAAAAACCTGAGGCCCCAAAACCCTAAGCCCTAACCCCTAAGCCCTAAACCCTGAACCCTGAACCCGAAACACTTTTCCTAAGATTTGCCATGGTGATCTGAAGGAAGAGTCCTTGAGAGTTCCGGACACTCTGCCCTCAACCCCACCTAAACCTGTCGGTTGTCAGGGTACAGGCTACGCCCTACGCCAGACCCCTAAAACGACCTTCCTAGGGTTTAGGGTTCAGGGTTCAGGGTTTAGGGTTTAGGGTTTAGGGTTAGAAAGTAGGGCCTCAGTCCACAACTACACAATGAGCTGACCCCAACACCTGCTGGGGAAAAAAGTTCATAGCATCAAAACAGGATCTCTCGTACAATGTGAAGCAATTCCTTGACGAATGAGGCCCTGAACCTCAGGGGTTTAGGGTTTAGGGTTGAGGGTTTAGGGTTTAGGGTTTAGGGTTTAGGGTTTCGGGTTTAGGGTTTCAGGGTTACGGGGAAACCGTGCCCACGAGTAATTTGTTCATTGTTGCTGTTACATGACGAGTACATCCCCACCGTTTAAGGAGTATTCTGTAGTGAAGGGGCCGCCCCAAACCCTATCAGCCCTAAACCCTATTTCCTGGCCTGTCTCTCCGACTGTTCTTCATCCACTTTCTCACATAAGCCCTATACTCTATCCCCTAAACCCTACACCCTAAACCCTAAACCCTAAACCCTACACCCTAAACCCTAAACCCTAAACCCTAAACCCTATACTCTGAAACCTGAAGTCTTGCTCGGCCACTTCTTCGTGATCTGCCGAGTCGTCGCCCATCGTGGGGTCCAACGGGCGCGTATCGCGACCGACGCAAGGCCAAGATGACGACCTGCCCCCCAAAGTTTAGGGTTTCGGGTTTAGGATTTAGGGGTTTAGGGTTTTAGGGTTTAGGGTTTAGGGTTTAGGGTTTAGGGCTTAGGGTTTAGGGTTTAGGGTTTAGGGTTTAGGGTTTAGGGCTTGGAAGTTGTGAGGTGGTGTGAGGGTGTAGGGTGGTCCCAGCCATCTTGTACCTGACACCCAGTCTGCAATGGAATCGACAGAAAGGCCGCCCCCCCCCCCTCCCAACGATGCTCTCCTTGGTAGCCCAGTAGCCATGTTCGAAGAAGGGCACCCTTTTTGGGTTGGCTACTTTAGATGGGAACCCAGAACGAAACAAGGGGTAAGGGAACCCAGGACCAAACAAATCGGTAAAGAGTACCCCTGGGCTACCAAGTCTTACCACGATCAGCTCCTGGTTCTGAAAATCGCGCAAACGGACAAACCAAAGACTGCTTGGAACGTGTCATCGTGGTGGGGGGGGGCAGAAGCGGGTGGCAGAAAACACCACACGCCCAGTGCAGCCCGGGCATCTCAGAAAGGTGGGGAACCCGGCAGGTGGCATCAAAAGCCCCAAGTGAAGAGGCGGGTGGGGGGCTTAAGGCGCATAAATGGGCTTTGAGAAGGAGCATGGCACTCGGGCTCTTAGGGCTCAGCACAGTTCTCGCGCTGCAAGGTGATGGCGAAGCACTGCAGTAGGCGATCGGTCTGGGCAGCAGGGGTGTCTCCAGTGTCTCCGGTACGAGACCTGGGGCAGACTGGGCCAAGGCTGCACCAGCGCGCATGCCGAAGGTGACGGCAAGGTTGAGAGCAGCAGGCCCGTGTAACCCCATTTGGGCGACATACACGTCCGCCGACGTCCCATTCCTCGCCCGCCAGCCTCAGCCTCATCTCCATCTGGTGTCGGGTGCTTCTGTAGGGCTTAAGTTTCAGGGTTCCGGGTTGTTTCTTAAAGTTTAAGGCTTGCGGTTGAGGGTTTAAGGCCTTAGAGCCTCAGGGCCTTCGGGCCTTCGGGCCTGTCAGGGCCTGTCAGGGCCTAAGGGTTTCAGGGTTTCAAGTACTTGTGTTCGGGGGCCCTTTTGAGATTGGACCCACAACGACCCTAGTTGAGGAAACTACCCATAAACAAGAGGAAATTGGGGAGACTTCTTGTCAGGGTAGCAGGTTTGGAGCGGGTACTTTGGGTGACAATTATGTGCAGGAATAAAAAGCTGGCAGTTGTTAGGTGCCTCTACTACACATACTCAGACGTGCCTAAGCTGGCTTTGCACAGACATCCAGAAGAACCTGCCTGCAGACCCACAGATTTATCATAAAGGCTTCTATAGTTTCCCTAAACCCATGTATTCGGCAATGGCTGGCTCCATACTCACCTACGCTGCACGAGGTTTACCCCAAGTGACTTTCTGCGATCCCGTTGATCGCTGGCTTCCTATTCCGCCAGCAGAAACCTTGGAAATTCTTATGGGTGCTGGTGCAGCTGGGGCCCCTAAGCCCTAAACCCTAAACCCTAAACCCTAAACCCTAAACGGCCCGAAAACCTCAGAAGGATCCCTGCCTGCCCCACCCTGTGGCCAGGACACACAAGTCCTGCAAGCACAGCTCATGTCATCTCAGGCGGGCTTGGGTTTTAGGGTTTAGGGTTTAGGGTTTAGGGTTTGGGGTTTGGGGTTTAGGGTTTAGGGTTTAGGGTTTAGGGTTTAGGGATGTTAGGGTATCCTTACACTTCGGGCCAACCAGACCCAAACCCACAACCACAAACGAGACTCTGCACCTCAAGCACTTCCAGCACAGCTGTGACACAACCTTCAGGTTGAGATCGTTTGGGGTGAAACTCCTTTTGGAAAAAAAGAGAGAGATAAATAAATAAATAAATAAATAAATAAATAAATAAATAAATAAATAAATAAATAAATAAATAAATAAATAAATAAATAAATAAAACGAGAGAGAGAGAGAGAAAGGGAGAGGGAGAGAGTTGCTAGGGTTCCTTTTTGCGTGTCCGTTTGGGAAAGACTTGGGGTCACTTCGGGTGGAGTCCGTTTTGGAAGGAACGACGATCAACGCTGTGTATAGAGGACCCTAATTTCCAACACCTCAGGTTCAAAAACCCTAAACCCTAAACCCTAAACCCTGTAACCCTATAACCCTAAACCCTACTAGGGCTTGGGGAGCCATGAAGACTCCGGACGGGGGGGCCCTGGTGCCGCGAAATGTTTCCGGACTGTCTGCGCTCATGGGAACGGGAGTGAAAATTTCTAGATTTAAGGGTTGGGATGTTCTAACAGTCCTGAATAGGGATTATAGTGCCACCCTAAACCCTAAACCCTAAACCCTAAACCCTAGACCCTAAACCCTATTAGCATCCCTATTCAGGACGTTTAGCATAAGGGGCGAACTTCCCAAGTGGAGGGCTCAATAGTTTAGTGGTGGTGGTTAAGGCTGAGTAGCATGAGGCCTGTTCTCGAACTGGCCCTAAACCCTAAACCCTAAACCCCAAACCCCACACCCTGGCTCTTCCACCGGGCTGCCTCCTCTGAAATCACCTCGAGGAAGGTATTCCTTGCCATAGGCTTTGGGTGGTTTTGTTGAAGACTCTCCCAGTTTTAAGGGTTTGGGGGCTTGGGGTTTAGGGTTTAGGGCTTAGGGTCTAGGGTTTAGGGTTTAGGGTTTGCAGGATCGCGCATTTGGTGCCTAGAGGGTTTAGGGTCACAAAGTCAGCAATGAGTTTTTTGCTGCGTATGAGTAGAAGTCTGAATCATGGTCCCTGTGGAGACTCTTATGACACAGGGGCTTCTATGTCCAGGGTACCCGCAAAAGGGCAGGAACAAAAACGCCTGGGAATTTGGGGATTTCCGAAAAAAGGGGTACCCCTTACATCCCACAAAATACTACATAATCCTGTTGTTAACGGAGCCCCCAAAAAGGGTACCCCCATTCTCGGAAACCCCCATTAGGGGTTTAGGGTTTAAGGCTTGGCCTAAGGGCTGCGAGGTCTGGGTTGGTCGAATGTGGGCTTCAGGGCTGAAGCCTAGGACGTGGGATTCTAGCACATAGGGTTCAGGGTTTAGGGTTTAGGGCTTAGGGTCTGGGTTTAGGGTTTAGGGTTTAGGGTTTAGGGTTTAGGGTTTAGGGTTTAGGGTTTAGGGCTTAGGGTTTACAGTTTAGGATGTAGGACTTAGGATTTATAGGGCTTAGGGGCACAGAGTTAGCGAGGCTGACGATCAGACTGGCGCTCTCCGATCGTTCATGACTTCCGGTTCCATGCCCTGAAACCTGGATTAGGGTTTAGGGTTTAGGGTTTAGGGTTTGGGGTTTAGGGTTTAGGGTTTAGGGTTTAGGGTTTAGGGTTTAGGGTTTAGGGTTTAGGGTTTAGGGTTTAGTGTTTGGATGTTGGGAAAAAGGGCCAACCTGAAAGCTGGTGCAATAACGGGGAGCACTCCTTGTCACAATAAGACCCAACAGCCTCAAGGGCTTCTCTGTGCCTGCCTCGAAATAAAGTTCTCGAAGAAGTCTTGATTCAAACTTGCGAAGAGCATGTCGAGTTCAGGGTGTAGGGTTTGTCTCCGGGCTATCTCCGGGTCTAGGGTCTAGGGTGCTAGCTGACCCTTTGCGGTCATGGTGCTTTCTTGTAACGGAAGAGCTTGCAAGGGGGGAAGGACTGTATCCTTCGTAGAGGTCGGTGCTGCCAGAAAGAAACTAAACACTAAACCCTAAACCCTTAACCCTAAACCCTAAACCGGATGCATCCCGGAAACAGGTCGGGTGTTGATTCAATCTTGTGCGGGTGGCGGGGCGGACGCGGAGCGCTGAAGTCAATAACCAAACGCCGAACAAGCTTTTAGCTTCTGTTGAATTGGGTTTAAGGTTTGGGTTTCGGGTTTCGGGGCTTAGGGTTGCCTTGGGGTTTATATAATCATATTATAGTATGATATACTCATAGAATAATACGGTTAACACCGGCTTTCGGAACACTTCTGGGGCCGCTTGCGTCGTGTGGCAACCTGCCTCCTCCCACGACCTTTTCCCCAAGACTCCTTGGGTCTGGGGCCCGAAATGCCCTAAACCCGAAACCCTAAACCCTAAACCCTAAACCCTAACTTCTGCAGCCTACATCCTGAAACCTCTAAAACGACTGGCAGAGGCTTCACGACACTTCTGGCCGAAGCCCAAACCCTAAACCCCAAACCCTGAACCCCAAACCCGAAACCCTAAACCCTAAACCCCATGCCAAGGCTCCGTGCAGCGAGGACGGGCTCCATGTCTGGAAGGGCTGGCAGGGCGCGAGCGCGCGCAGGAATGGAGCTCTCAATCGCTGGATTGAAACAAATGCTGCGGCACATGCGGCTCAGATTCTCACAGGGTTTTTGGGGTTTAGGGTTTAGGGCTTAAGGCTCAGGGCTTTAGGGCTTAGGGCTTGGGGTTCAGGTCTTAGGGCTTCGGGCTTGAAGGTTTGGCGACTTGATCAGTTGAGGCCCCTAGACAACGGCTTGGGCTCAGGGCTTCGGGCTTGGAGCTTAGGCTTTGGGGTTTCAGGCTTCAGGTTCTTTCAGGAGTTGGGGTTGAGGCTTAGGGTGGAGTTGCCCCAAAAGAATAAGGTTTAAACCCTGAGCCCTGAACACTAAACCCCAGCCCCTAAACCCTAAACCTAGGGTTTAAGGTTTAGGATGTTAGGCTTGGGGTTGCGGGCTTCTGCGGGCCTCCTTGCGGCTGATGGAGCTCTCGAGGGCTCATGTGTTGGGGTCTGAGGTACAGGGTTTGGAGGGCACGGGCCCCCCAACCCTAAACCCTAAAACCCTAAACCCTAAACCCCTGAACCCCTGAACCCCAAGCCCTAAACCCCTAATACCCAAAACCCCTGAGCCCTAAACCCCTAAACCCTGAGCCCCAAACCCTAAGACTAAAGGTCCGAAACCCTATACACCCTAAACCCTACCAACCCTGCACCTAAGGGGCGTTCCCCCTTATACTAACAATCCTTCATAGGGATTATAGCAAGGGGTACCATCATCCCTATTTAGGACTGTTAGAATAAGGGGGAACATCTCAACCTGCACCCCGAAACCCCCAAACCCAAAACAAAAAAAAAACCTAAACCCTAAACCCTAAACTCTGAAGACCATAAACCCTATAAACCCCACAAACCATGTAAACCCTATAAACCCTAAACCCTACACCCGAAACCCTCCCCCCCACCCCCGCCCCCCCAAAAAAACAGCAAAAACCCTAAACCCTAAACCCTAAACGGCAAACTCCTTCGGCCCCGAGCATTGACCAAGAACGCCCCGGCCCTGGAAGCCGCCTGCCCGGCATCCTGGGTTTAGGGTTTAGGGTTTAGGGTTTTAGGGTTTAGGGTTTAGGGTCTAGGGTCTAGGGTCTAGGGTTTAGGGTTTAGGGTTTAGGGTTTAGGGGTTAGGGTTTAGGGTTTAGGGTTGAGGGCTTAGGGTTTTGGGTTTTGGGTTTGGGGTTCAGGGTTGATATCCACAAAGGCTCGAAGGCCCCTCAAGAGGGTCTAGCGGTTGTTTAGGGTTTAGGGTCTCGTGCCCCTAGGGTTTGGGGCTTAGGGTTTAGGGTTTCCGGTTTGGGGTTTGGGGTTTGGAACGTAGGGTTTAATTCCGGGGTGTGGGTTTGGGGGTTTATGGTTTAGGCACCTTTGGCTGATAACCCTCATCTCGTCCCGAAATAGAGATCCTGATCGTAAATACGGAACACCTGTTTAAGAGATGGAACGATAGTCATGGGTGGGGCTTAGTGAGGTTTGGGCTTTAGATCCCAGAGTCTTCCTACCCGCATCCCTAAACCATACCAAACCTATGAAAGTGCCCAGACATTCCCTCCAAAGCAAAGTAAGGACATGGGCCCACTACCTCTCAGTTACGCCACGCGAAACCCCAAACCCATCTGAACCCAGAACCCTGCCCTCCCACAAGGACCTCTAGATCATCTAAACCTAAGCCCTGGGTAAGCTTCCGGGGCGAGGTTCATGCGTGCCTCCTGTTATTCTTAAAGCTTTAGAGGGTTTGCCACTTCGGGTTTAAAGCTTAACGGCGTGTGTAGGGGGTCCGCCGACCCTGGCCCTAACCCCTAAACGCTACCCCTTCAAGGCTTGGCTTGGTGACAACAACCGGCCCGCTGTTCACGGACGAAGGCAGCGTACCCAGGCATTAGGGTTTAGGGTTTAGGGCTCAGGGTTCAGGGTTTTGGGGGTTTAGGGTTCAGGGGTTTCGGGGTTTAGGGGGTTTAGGGTTTGGACCCTAAACCCTAAATCCTAAACCATAAACATACTGCGAGACTCGAAACCACAACACAGAATGAGTGGGACAAAGCAACGTCTGATCATCCCAGGCGACGTGCCAGCCGGGGCCGCGACAGACTGCTGGACAACACTGGTTGCCTTGCGGGTTGAAGGTTTAGGGTTTAGGGTTCAGGGTTCAGGGTTCAGGGTTCAGGGTTCAGGGTTTAGGGTTCAGGGTTCAGGGCAGGGTTTAGGGTTTAGGGTTTAGGGTTCAGGGTTTAGGGTTCAGGGTTCAGGGTTCAGGGTTTAGGGTTTAGGGTTTAGGGTTTAGGGTTCAAGGTTTAGGGTTTAGGGCTAGGGTTTAGGGTTTAGGGATTAGGGGGGCTGGGGTTTAGGGTTTAGGGTCTGGGGTTTTGAGGCTTGGGGAGAGCTGAGCACGCAAGAGGGCTGCAGGAAAGCCATACCAGCCGCTGATAGAAGGGTCCGGGTATACGCCTTCGCACGGCTCCTGAAGACCAAGCAACATCCTGATACCCTTGAACTCCTGAAGAATTCGAAGCCCGATGCCAACCCTAAACCTGAGCCCTAAACAAGACCCCAAACCTCAACCCTAAACGCTTCAACGCCCCGAAGGGTTTAGGGTTTAGGGCTTTAGGGGGTCAAATTCCAGCCTTCTCGCACAGGGCAGTGATCACATCCCTGGCAGCATTTCAGGTACGGGACCCCACACAAGCAACCCTTGATTTTGGGTCTTGGGGGGAAGGAGGGGGGTATATAACCTAATTTAGAACAACAACGCCCCGCACTCCCCCATGCTGAAACTCTAGACTGCTAGAACCATGGCAGTCGAAATTTAGGGTTCATGCCAAACAACGAAAGCAACGAAAACCTAAGCTCCAAAACCATTAGCCCACAATCCACAACACCGCACCCCAAAATCAAAACCCCAGACCCAGAATCCAAGATCCCCCAGACCCCAAAACAACTGAAACCCCACACTCGAACAACACCGCCCCCCTTAATCCTAAGCCCCCAAGCACTCCTAAACCCTTGAACCTTAGAGTCGTGAAACCCCTAAACCCCCTAAACTTGGATGTTCCCCCTGAGACAGACAGCCTTAATAGGGATTATCGTACCCCCTATTATCATGTTAGTACCAGGAGGAACATCCCAACGCTAAACCCTAAACAACCCTAAACCCTGACGGGAGGGCCTTGGCTTGCTCCGGTAGATAAGCTCCAACTGGCAAAGCTCGGCTGAGGTGCTTGGAGACTGGGGGTTTGGGGTTTGGGGGGGTTGGGGGGGGTTTGGGGGGGTTTTGGGGGGTTTGGGGGGGAGGTCTCGGGCAGTTTTCGGGGGGTTTCGGGGGATTTCGGGGGGGGGGGGGGGGGGGTTTGGGCTCCAAACGGCTTGGGACACGTGGAGCTTGGGATTCGCCGCACCGTTTGCGCGCGCGAGGTCTTCTAGGCTTCTGCCTTCCTGGAAAAGCACAACGGTTTCGAAGAGCCCGAAGTGCTCGACCCTATTCAGCCACTCCCAAGGCGCCAAAAAAGGGTTCAGGGTTTAGGGTTGAAGGTTTAGGGTTTAGGGTTTGAGGTTTAGGAGTGTGTTAGGGGTGCTAAGGTGTTACCTGCGTCCTGTGAAACAACATCATGTGCTGTTGCCCGAGATCTCCAGACTCGGAAAAGTTATGTATTTCTCGGTATTTCTTGTGGCAAAAGAGCTCATCCAGGCATTGCATGGTGATGCTTCAGGAAAAAAAGGCATGGCTTTGGCTTGGCTTTGGCAAGTCTTTGCTACAGAGGGGGGGGCATCGGTGAAGCCTTGGCATTTCATTCGTTGCTTCTTTAGAGGTACTTCTTTTCATCCTTTTCCTTTTTGAAACAGGGCTTCTCTGCTTTTGTAGTTCATGCTTTCTGCATGTCCTGAATCTTTGCAAAGAGGTTTAGGACCCCGAAAGCAAGGAGACGCAACGAAATGCCCAGTGTCTGCTTTGGGTCTCAGGAAGAAAGGAATCTTTCCCCCAAACCCTGAACCCTAACCTAGGTTTTGACTTTTGGGCTTGTTTCGGGTTTGTCTGTTTCTCGTTAGGAACATGTTGCGCAGACTGCAACTGCTCAAGGTTTAGGTTTACGTGCTACGCGATTGGGCATGACTAGCCCGAAGATTTTGGGTACAGCGTTTCGGGTTTGGGTTTAGGGTTTAGGGCTTCCAAGGCTGCAACTGAAGCCGAAAGCTCGCTGCCCAGATAGCTAAGCTTAGGAGTTTAGGGTTAGGGTTTAGGGTTTAGGGTTTTGGGTTTTGGGTTTAGGGTTTGGGGTTTGGGGTTTAGGGTTCAGGGTTTAGGGTTGAGGCCAGGAGCCTAAGCCATTAGTGATGATTTTTGTCGTGCAATCCTTCTGCAGACCAAGAGAAAATCTTTACAAATCAGACAGACCCCCCCCCACTAAACCCCCAAACCCTAAACCTTAAACCCTAAACCCTAAACCTTAAACCCTAAACCCTAAACCCTCCGTATTGGCAGTGTAGCAGCCTCATGGCTCAGGGGCCAAACCTGAAACGCCAACCCAAAAAGCCCTTCAGCAGGCAGGAACTGGGCCTGCGGAAGCGCGTTCGCTTCCGCGACCTGCCAGTTCGGGGGTTTAGGGTTTAGGGTTTAGGGTTTAGGGTTTAGGGTTTAGGGTTTAGGGTTTAGGGTTTAGGGTTTAGGGTTTAGGGTTTAGGGTTTAAGGTTCGGGTTTAGGGTTCCGGCTTAGGGTTGCGGGGTCCGTTCTGAAATCTAGGGAGAAGACTCTTGGGGTAGTTACATGGTCCCTTAGTATGGGCCCTTAAAAAAGGGGACCCCCCTAGATACCCCTTGAACACCCTATACACATGAAGGGCCCATACATCAGAAGCCTTTTAAGGAGGTAAGGGACCATGCTAAAGGGCCCATGGAACTACCCTTAGAGTCGTTAGGTCTTGGTGATCAGGGCGCTGTCCAGCAACCCAAGAACGGCAAGGTTCTCCCCGTTTGCTTCCACTGTTTACCAGGCAACCGATCCCTTCAAAAAAGGGGCGGGGGATAAGGGTGCTACCATGCGTCCGAGTCCAGCTAGTAAGACACCTCGGAACCTATGAGTTTAGGGTACAAGTTTAGGGTGAGGTTGAGGGTTTAGGGTTTATGGATTTGTGGGGGTTCAGTTAGGGGGTTCAGGGCTTCTGAAGTTGTGGTTCTTCCATAGACCGATCTCCTGCGAGGCCTAAGGAGCTTATACATGGACCCCAAACCCTGAACCCTAAACCCCCAACCCCAAACCCTGAACCCCAAACCCTGAAACCCTCAACAACTCCTCGCTCTTCGCAGCTTGCTTCGCGCGCCTCTCCGGCAATGCACTTCTCCAGGACCTGGCAAATTTGGAGAAGCTCCCGAGCTTCGGGTACACGGGATGGGGTTCAGGGCCTGGGCACTCTTCACGCCCTGTCATAGTCACCTTCAAATTGCGAGTGACAGTCACAGTAGCGATACTCGCCATAGCAGCCCTAACCCTAAAAGCTTGGTTTCTACGAGTGCAAACTGCTGGGAGCCTTCACAGGGTCCATGTCCTCGTTGCTGCCCATGGCCTTGCCACAAAAAGGGGCGGAGGTGGCGACTGCTGGCTCTGCACAAGTTACAGTATGTTCCATGTTCACATTGCATACGTCCGCAATGGTACTTCAGAATACAAGAACTGAAAAACTGTATACTCGAAACATAGAATTGTACATACATACATACATACATACATACATACATACATACATACATACATACATACATACATACATACATACATACATACATACATACATACATACATACATACATACATACATACACACACACACATCTCACACTGACACTTTGAAAGCCCCCAACGGAATCCCATTCCCAAGAAACCGCAATCCTAAGCGGGGTGCAGCGCGTGCCAAACCCCTGAACCCTACACACGCAGCCCCACCCTAAAACCCCATCGTGGGCAAGTTCCCAAATCCTTGTACCCGAAAAACTCCGAAACCCCAGAGCCCTAAACCACTACACCCCAAACCACTAAGCCCCTCAACTCGAAACTAAGCCCAAAAAGCCCTCTAAACCCTCAAAAACTATAGCCCCAAAACCAGCAAAACCTTAAAGTCTTTTCAGCCCCAAACCCCCTGCTCAGAAACCTTACACCCACCAACCCCAAAACCTCGAAAACCCTAAACCCTAAAGCCACGATCAGGCAAACCCTGAAAAGCCCTCCAACCCCAAAAAACACTCAAAGCCCTAAAACCCAAACCCTCAAACTCCAAAACCCCAAAAACCCCAAAGAAAACCAGCACCCTAAACCCCCCACCAAAATCCCCCCACAAACTAGTCATCAAGCCCTAACACCCTAACACCCTAACACCCTAAACCCTAAACCCTAAACCCTAAACCCTAAACCCTAAACCCTCAACCCTCAAACCCTAAACCCCCGAACTAGTCACTAAGGGCCTTCGTGCGGGCCGGCTGCGGCCCTCAGGAGCGCACTGCTCCGGGCCGAAAGTTTTGCAGCTCGAGCGAGAAGTGCCGGGGGAGTGCAGCGGAGGAGTTCAGGTCTTGGGGGTTTGAGGGTTTGAGGGTTTAGGGTTTTTTCGGGTTTAGGGTTTTGGGCTTAGGGTTTCTATACCCCTTTGGTAGGATTCCAGCTGCATGGTTGAGGGCGCGATTTTGAGCGCTTCGGCACGGGGTTGAAGCTTCAGGTCTTGGAAGCCATGACTTTGAGAGTCTCGGTTTTGGTCTAGGGTTTAGGGACTAGGGCGTAGGACTTGGGGGTTAGGGTTTAGGGTTTAGGGTTGAGGGCTTAGGGCTTAGGACTTAGGGCTTAGGGCTTTTTCGGTGGGAAGTGGTGGGGTTGCCGAGGCTTGTTGCAGTTGGGCCTGCGAGACTGGACTAGGGATATTTAACATTAGGGGAGCCAGCTTTCATCATGCAGTTTCTCGATGATTTCGTCGACGATGCTACAGCCTAGAGTAGGCCATACGACATTCTCTTTCTCCTTCTTGGTATGTTTCGGCGATGCCAAGAGGCCCCCAACGAAACCCCACAAAAACCCCAGAAAGAAGCTTTTTACGCACCGGAGGTGCCCCACTGGTACACGCTCTGCACGAGCCCCTTGAGGGCTCCCACGTCGATGGGCTTGCCGCGATCCCTCCCCTCACGGAAACCCGACTGGGCATCGCTGATGCACTTGCAGCCATGGGCCGCAGCGGCTGCTGAGTATCTGGAGAGCCAGTCCTTGCTTTCGACCCCCGACCCCCAAGGAGACGAATAGAGGGGGCTGAAGACTTAGAATAGGGTTTTGGGGGCTACTATGGTATGCATATATATTTATATATATATATATGTGTGTGTGTGTGTGTGTATATATATATATATGTATATAGAGGGGCCATAACGGAATACCATGTATAATACTTCCGACCCCCATATTCTAAATAATGCCAGGAAGCACTGAAGACCGAACAAGGCGTAAAGACGCGGCTAACATTTTGACACTTGGAGGTTCATGGGTACTTATACCCACAAGCATAAAGCTACTTATAGCCTACTTAGAGACTTAGAAACCTTATAGGTACAGTTATAATTCGGGCTATGAGTACCCTGAACCTCCAAGCATCCACTGCAAAGAACTCACTTCAAGAAGCTTTGGGGGTTGCAACTCGGAGGTTCATGAAACCCACAATACCCTGAACTCCGAGACCCTACAGCCCTGATGCCCTGACCCATCAAGCCCGAAGCCCTGAAACTCCGCAAGCTGCAGAAGAAGCCCCTAAACCCTAAACCCTAAACCCTAAACCCTAAGCCCTAAGCCCTAAGCCCTAAGCCCTAAGCCTTGAAACCCTGAAGAGCCAAGTCCCAAAACCGAAACCTCAAAGACACCAACATCTGAACCCTGAAACCTGAAGCCTAAACCCCAAACCAACGCATGAAAAAAAACTAAGTATTAATGATAATCATCGTCATCATCATAATCAGAATAATGATCATAATTGTCATCATAACAAAAAGAAGAAGAATGATGATGATGATGCTGATAATGATAATGATAGTAATGACAATCATACTAATAATAATGATGATAATAATAATGATAATAATAGTGATGATAATGATAATGATAAAAATAATGATAATGAGAATGATAATGAGAATGATAATGAGAATGGTAATGAGAATGATAATGATAATGAAACTGATAATGACAGTGATAATGATCATAGCAACATAAAACATAGTAGTAATAATAAAAAATGATAATGATACAAACAGATAAATACAAAAAGATATAAATTCACATATATACACACATATATATATATATATATGCTACCCCCCCCCCCTCCAGGAGAATCTACCTTTTCAGGTAATCTTGGATCTTGGATGGGTTTAGGGTTTAAGGTTTAGGGTTTAGGGTTGAGTGATGGTACCCCCCCCCCCCCAATCTTATGGTTCGAGGCGTACCGTCCTTCCTTCTCCATTATCTGCAATTGATATACAGTACATATACCCTATATACATACATGATGTGGGCACGTATCCTACTTTGTCTTTGCTTTTCCTAGCCCTATGGGATTTAAAGTTCAAGAGTTTAAGCCTCAAACCCTATAGGGTTACAAGGTTCTGTTACTGTAGGGTTTAGCGGGTTTAGGGTTTAAGGATTCTAAACGTGAGCCCTGTAAGGCTTCAGGGTTTGTCGTTGAAACAGTAAAGGGGTTAAAACCCTACAAGGTTTCGGGTTACGATTTTTAAATTCCTAAGTCTTAAACCACAAAAGGGTAAACCATGTAGGGTTTAAACCCTATAAGGGCTAGCCCCGATAGGGTTCTAGAGATACACCCTGAATAACCCTAAAGCTTTACATCCTATAGGGTTTAAATATTTCAACCTAAACCCTAAACCTTTAAACCTATAGAGTTTAAAGGCCACCTATTCGGTTTAAATACCTAACCCTATAGGGACTCTATAGGGTTTAAGGTTCAAGCCTTTAGGGTTACAGATTGAATGCCCAAGCCTTAGGTTTTAATCACTAGATCTTGCACCTGTAAAATCCTATGGGGCTTGCAGATTGTAATGCCTAAACCTCAAGGCTAAATTCCTAAACTTCATTCGCCTTCAAAACCTAAGGTCTGGGCATTTATACTTTTAGCGCCTTTAGGGTTAAGACCTTGGAACCTTCATAGGGTTTTAGGGTTCTGACCCTAAAGGGTTTAGGGTGAGGTTGAAATGTCTAAACCTTAAACACTTAAGGTTTAAACTCTATGGGCTTAGGTTTGAATGCATGAGTCTTAATTAAACCCTGAACCTTTACACCTTAAACCTATAGGGTTTAAAGGTTAAGGGCTTAGGTTCAATTGCCGGTTAAATGCCTGAATCTTAAACCTGTAGGGTTTAAAAGTTAAGGGTTTTGGTTTAATTTCCGGCTTAGATTTGAAATCCTTACATCTTACACCCTAAACCTTTAAACCTTAACCCTATAGGGTTTAAAGGTTAAGGGTTAAGTTTAGTTGCTTAACCTTGAAACCCCATAGGGTTTAAAGGTGTAGGGTTTAAGGTGTAGCCCTAGATCCTATAGGTTTAAGGCATAGCGATTAAAACCCTAAACCTGTAGGGTGTCGGGGCTTCTCTTAAATCCTTAAAGCCTTAAAGCCTTAACCCCGATAGGGTTTTAGAGACAAGCCCAGCCCAAACAACCCTTAACCTTAAGAAAAAAACCCTGGAGCTGGAGCGGGAGCGGAGCGGAGCGGAGGGAGGGGGGGGGGGGGGGGGGGGGGGGGGGGGGAGGGGGGGGGGTACCCACAGGTCTCAAGGCCAAGTTGGAAGAAACCCCCCTCCCCCCCCCCCCCCCCCCCCTCCCCCCCCCCACCTAAGCAACCCGACTGCTTATAAGCAACCCAACTGCTTCTAAGCAACACACCTAAAACAAAAGACAAACTCTTATACCTCATCCTCTGGATATGGAAATCTGAAACTCTCATCATGTAGAGATTGAAATGCGAATCTTGTTGAAGATGAGAGGGCAAGAATCTATACGAAAGCGTTAGAGGTATCTTCAACCCGATACGAAAAAGCTACAGGTGTCTTAAACCCCCACCCTTTGGAGGTAGATTCTCCAGGGGGGGGGTACCATATATATATATATATATACATATACATATACATATAACGCACGCACACAGAGCTTGGAGCACCCGTCCTGCACATTGGATGCGCTGATGCCACCTGTGAAGCCAATTGGCTGAGCGACCTTGGTTTGCCATCTTCGGTGTTTGGAGGGTGCAGGGGGGGGGTGTAAGGGGTGTGTCAGGGTGTCAAGGGGGTGTAAGGGGAGTGTTTAGCGGGGGTGTAAGGGGGGTGTAAGGGGGGTGTAAGGGGCGTGTAACGGGGGGGGTTTAGGTGGTGTAGGGCTTTTTGTGGCACAGCGACAGCAGGCCATTCATATGAGACAAGGTCGATGCTGCTTTTGCATGGACTTTGTGGCTGTTCCAGGGTCGCTTCTGTTCGAATGCCGGAGGCCTCTGGAGATTCAAAACGACAAGGTCTAGAACGTTTTTTGTCACAAAGGAAGCACTTGAAGGCCCTGGACGTGGTGGGGCCTCCGGCCGAGACTCCCCCCCCCCCCCCCCCCCCTCGAATTCAGGGTTGAGGGTTGAATTTTAGGGTTAGGGTTTTAGAGGGGTTAGGTTTAGGGTTTAGGGTTTAGGGTTTAGGGTTTAGGGTTTAGGGTTTAGGGTTTAGGGTTTAGGGTTTAGGGTTTAGGGTTTAGGGTTTGGGGTTTGGGGTTTGGGGTTTGGGGTTTGGGGTTTGGGGCTCAGGGACTTGAAAATGACGGCGGAATACGGCGCCCCCATCGTGCAGTTCTGACACAGACTCGCGCAGGCGCTAACTCACGAAATGTGCCACAAATGAAATGTTTTCTGTGAATGAGTTGCATGAATATCTGAGTCATAACAGTAGCACTCAAAATCATGTACTGCGGTAGTGAGGGTTAGAAAGATGACAAAAGCAACCTAAACCCTAAAGACCTAAACCCCCAAACCCAAAACTCAAACTCCTAAACCCCAAAACCCCAAAACCCCTAAACCCTAAACCTAAAACCCTAAACCTAAACCCTAAACCCTAACCCCACCCAAACCCTAAACCCTAACCCCCAAACCCCTAAACTAAACCTCTCGAAGAACAGGGCTTAGGGTTTAAGGTGTCAAAATTCAAGGTTTAGGGTGTAAGACGCTCTCTTGCGGTTTAAGTTTAGGGGGGTTTGGGGTGTTGGGGCCTGGGGGATTCGGGTTTAGGATGTAAGGCGGGCTGACTTGCTATCATTTCTGACGCCCTAAACCCTAAACCCTAAACCCTAAACCCTAAACCCTCAACCCTCAACCCTCAACCCTAAACCCGGCAGGAAAGTCGAGTCCTAGGCCCTGCAGCTGCGAGCCTCCCGGGGATAATCCGCAGGGATCTCCGGCACGGCGTCGGGAACCTTGCCAGAGCCCGCGGAGTTGTCGAAGAAGGCGACCAAGTTCCTGAATTCCGGGGTTTAGGGTCTGGAGTTTAGCGTCAAGGAATTGGGTTTAGGGTTTAGGGTTTAAGGGTTCGGGATTGGGGGTTTAGGGCTTACGTTTCGGGCTCTTGGCACTTGCTCGGTTCAGCACTGAGTGTAGAAGTTCCGCATTTCAGACCCTGGGCCAAACCGAAGAGAGCTCGGGTAGAATGTAAGGCTGTTAGGGTTTAGGGTTTCAGGGTAAACCCCCCCCCATATCCCGATTTACTCGACCGGCTGGTATCTAGCACTTCACCCTCCGACTAAACCCTAAACCCTAAACCCTAAACCCGAAACCCTGAACCCTAAGCCGGTTTACCTCATGTGTTCTTTTTTTGGGGACTCTCTCCGCATGCGGAGTCCTCTCCATGATCTGAGCCCCATTTTAACATGACCCATGATCCATATCAATTCCCCCCAAACCAGAGCTTCCAGCTGCTCAGCCCTAAACCTCAGCCCTAAACCTCAGCCGTAAAGCCTAAACCCTAAACCCTAAACCCTAAACCCTAAACCCTAAACCGCAAACCAAAAAAGACTTCTGACGGCGACCCGGCTCCCTGCTGGCTTCCCTGAGCTCCTTTCACTGGAGGCCTCCGCTTCCATCGATATTGGTTTGGGACAGTTAGGGTTTAGGGTTTAGGGTTTAGGGTTTAGGGTTTAGGGTTTAGGGTTTAGGGCTTAGGGCTTAGGGCTTAGGGCTTAGGATTTCGGGTTTGGGGCTCAGGGTTTACGGTTTACGGTTTAGGGTTTATGGTTTAGGGCTTAGGGTTTAGGGTTCTTGGGACTTGCGGCTCCTAGGGTTTAGGGCTCTTAGGGTTTAGGGCTGTTAGGGTTTAGGCCTGTTAGGGTTTAGGCCTGTTAGGGCTGAGAATTTAAGGGTTTAGGAGCTAAGGGTTTAAGGTTTGGGTTTCGGGTGCTCCAGATTTCGTCTTGGGACCCCTGACAGGGGTGAGGGGGAAAGGTTGGTGGTTACTTGCAGGGTTTGGGTTCTAGGGTGTTCGGGAGGCTACAGCTGAGTCTTGCATGCGTTTAGGCTTTTGGGTTGGCAGGCAACGAGTGGTGCCCTTTCCTTTCACCCTTTTTAGGCTGTGCATCTTGAGCGGGCAGGAACAACAGTGATGTAGTATGACTTTCTCGGTTGCTTGCTTCACTTACGCCTTCTCAACTGCACAGAAGGCGGGAAGGTAGCCTTTGCCGAATCCTTGTGCACATGTTCCCCCAGACCTTATGGCCAAAAAGCATCTGTCGCCCCATGTCTTCAAACACTACAGATCACACCATTGACGAGCGGAAGCCCTGATCCCTGTACCCTCAAACCCTGAACCCTGAACCCTAAACCCCAAACCCCAAACCCTAAACCCCTAAACCCTAAACCCTAAACCCCAAACCCTAAACCTCAAACCTCAAGGGGGGCGGGGGGAGTTGGAGTCCAAGGAGTCGGAGTTTCCCCCCTATGCCCCTCCTGCAGCAGCCGCTGCATGAAGGGCCAGGAGTCCGCGGAAGTGGAGTCGGGGAGAAGGCGCTGGAAGATCGGGATCAAGAACAGGGTCCTTGGTGTTCAGGGTTTAGGGTCAGGGTTTAGGGTTTAGGGTTTAGGGTTTAGGGTTTAGGGTTTAGGGTTTAGGGTTTAGGGTTTAGGGTTTAGGGTTTAGGGTTTCGGGTTTCGGGTTTAGGGTCTGGGGCTTAGGGCTTGGGGGTTGAGGTCCTTTAGGGTCCAGGATTGAGGGTTCAGGGTTTAGGGTTCAGGGTTTTAGCAATTCAGGATGCTTCAAGCCCAGGGCAGACATGCCCGCAGATATCGACGAGAGAGCTCAAAAAAACAACAACAACCCAACACCCCCAAAGAACCCTAAACCCTGGCCGTAAACCCTAAACCCTAAACCCGAAACCCTAAACCCTAAACCCTAAACCCTAACCTAAACCCTGAACCCTAAACCCTAAATCCTAAACCCTAAACCCTAAACCCTAAACCCTAACCCTAAACCCTAAACCCAAAACCCTAACCCCAAAGGTTCAGGAGAAGTCGCTCTGGATGCCGTTCCGCGAGCTCCACCAAGTGCTGGCTGCTCTTCTCCCAGACTTCGCCAGGCGTGAAGAGCTCCGTTGGGAGGCCGCGAGCACTGATGTTCACCTCCGGTTTAGGGGGGTTTAGGGGGTTTAGGGGTTTAGGGGTTTAGGGGGTTTAGGGGGTTTAGGGCGGTTTAGGGGTTTAGGGGTTTATGGGTTTAGGGTTTGGGGTTTAGGGTTTTTTGGGGATTTGGGGGTCTAAACCCTAAACCCTAAGGGTTTGAAGCCCCCGGTCCAGCAATTCGGGGTTAAGGCTTTGCCCAACCCACAACCCCTCAGGCCCTTGGGCGGGAAATCCGAGACACCCTGCAGAGTCGTATACTTACCAAGCTGAAAAGAAGCCTCGGAAGCCTCCCAGGGTTTACAGTTTCGGGCTGGGATGTTCCCCCTTATACTAAAGGTCCTTCATGTATATAGTACCCCTCTAATATAATCCCTATTAAGGACTGTTAGTATAAGGGGGAACATCCCACGTTTAGGAATCAGGGTTTGGGGCTTAGGGCCTTTGAGTCCTGGCCCGCCTGTATGTGGCGCGCGCGGTACTTGCTGCACAGCTCGTCAATCAGGCGCAGCATCTCAGGATCCCCCCGTAGCAGCGCCTTGGACACTTGGGGCTCAGGGCTCTTGGGGTTTGGGGGCTGTTGTGTGAGGGTTTCCGGAAGTAGGGGGTTTTTCCTTGTTTTTGGGGTGCTCCTAAGTAGAGGCTGCCATGCTTGCAGGATTTTGTGGAAGCTCCCATATTCGGGGTGCTCGGCTTTGTTCGGCGCTTTGTGTAGTGAGGATGTGAGGTCTAAGTTGAGGCTTCTGGGAGACTTTACAATCTGGGACTCACATGGAAACGGCTCGTGGAAGTGAGCTTGCCGCGGTGTCTGGAAGCACGATCCGAGGGTTCTTACCAATGGTGTATAAGGTCTTGCAATGGAAAAACCAAAAAGCGGAAGGAACACGCTGTTGGAGCACCCCAACCCAAGCCCCCCCACCCCTCCCCCAAACAAAAACATCAAAAACAACCTGGGGGTTTACGAAAATACGCACACCCTTTCTATAGCGAGGAGTAGAGTATCTGCGGGTATATTAGGAGTACCCCAAGTGTGGGGAAACAGCCACCTCTCCCCTAAACCCTAGACCCTGAACCCTAAACCCTAAACCCTAAACCCTAAACCCTAAACCCTAAACCCTGAACCCTGAACCCTGAACCCTGAACCCTAGCCAAGACGCGCTCACGTAGGGGCACTCCTTGGTGTTGTTGAGGTGGAAGGAGAGCCGGGTACCCGCAGGCATGGCCGCAATCCTGGGTCAAGCTGAACCCACCAATAGCCCTAAACCCTAAACCCTAAACCCTAAACCCTAAACCCTAAACCCTAAACCCTAAACCCTAAACCCTAAACCCTACACCTAAACCCCTAAAACTCCCCTGAGCCCTGAACGCAAATTTCCAGCACCCCCAAGGCTCGTATCCTACCCAAAAGGCCCATCCATACTTCGGATTTTTGTTGGCCCCCTGTTATATAACCCTGACATACACTATACAGAACACAGGGGTTTACAACGGCTTCGGGGCTTTGGAGGTTCAGAGGCTTACGGTTTAGGGCTTAGGGTTGAGGGCTTAGGGCTTTAGGGTTTAGGCTTTAGGGTTTAGGGCTTAGGGCTTCGGGTTCTTAGGCTTTAGGGCTTCGGAGGGTGTTCAGGGGTTCAGGAGTTGGGGGGGGTGTGGAGGTGCAGGGCTTTCGGTGAAGGGCTGGGGGGAGCTTGTCTAAGTATAAGACCGGGCCAAAGCTTATCACAGGGGGGGGGGGGGTGTGTCTTTGGTGTCGGCTTTCGCCCGCAATTTTTCTTAGCGAAGGCCCTTTTCGAACAATTAGAGTGGGGGCGTTTAGGGCACTCAGGGCATTCAGGGCTTAAGGAAGCCTAGGGCTCAACCTAAGCCCCGACATCCAGCACACCGAACCCATGAGCCCACGGGCCAGAGCTCATCCCATCGATCTCGTGCCACGCAGGGTAGGTCTCTCCATTCGGATAGCGGCGGCCCTTGCCAAGAGAGTGATTTCAACAACCCCGCCAAAAAAAAAAACTCAAGCCCTCAGCACTCTAAATCGTGGTCTAAACCCTAAACGGTCTTGCTATGTTCCAGCAGTCTGGTGCTGGGAGCAGCAAAGCCGTACTGAAGTCTCATTGGTTCTCCTGTCCCGGACCTATCCCCGCACTGAATTTCCGATGAAAACACCAGTAAGGAAGTGCAAACAAGGAAGCCATCAGCAGTGGCTCGGTTCGGGGGTCCAGGTGGTTGTTGATGGACTTTTTCTCAAATTAGAGGAACCCCCCCCCTCGCTACCCCCCCGTGTCCCCCCCAATTTCGGTCTCGATGCGAGAGCATCTGACTGAATTTTTCCAACCAGTTGTCGTTGACAACTCCTGCTTAAGTCATAAGTCCAGAATCGCCTGCAACCAGCTTGGTAGAAGACGTTCCGACTTGCATAACTGGGAAAATTCTCGGCAATCGATCATGCGGCCCAGCTTTGAATCATTGGGGTGACTTCTGACACGACGCATGACTCGTATCTACATTGGCACATGGGGTGCGAATGCCTTAAAGCCTCACTGCCGGCTCGAATCCTGGAACAGTATCTGCCGAAAGACTCAGGTCTGGTTTCTGCTTGCAGGCTGACAGTCGGCTTTCGCCTTGGGGCATGGCCCACCTACCTCCCATATCCCCCAAGCCCGCAGCCACAAGCGCCTCCATCGACTCACCAGGAAGATATCCGGAGGCAGGCTGCCAGGGGAAGCCTGCCAACGGAGACACCCCCCCAAAACCACATCATTCTCCGAGCTGATCCTCTCTCACTCTGCATACAAATCACGCTCCAAAGCCGCCTATTGGGCTTGCGAAATTTGGGGTACCTTCTTAGGGTCCTTCTTGTAAGGGAATCTTACTATTTGGGGATCTGCTTTAGATGCCCTAAGCCTACATTCTAAGGAGGCTGCTCCTGTCATGATGCTTCTGTCGAGATCCTCGCCCATGATCCTGGCCCTATCACTACTGCAACAGCAGGCGGCCCGCAAAAGGTCATCTGCGAGATGCGCCCCTACAAAGATTTTTAGATCGATACCCCTGTTTACGATTGGCTCCATGTCTGCCATTGGCAAAGGTCTCAGTGTAGTGAAACAGCCTATCACTTTGGGCGTCGAGGTATGAGTACCCCTAAACCCTACACCCTTAGAACGCATAAGTTATGAGATATGGCTTGAGTCTGAGGGCGCTGGGGCCCCCAATATCCTAGCCCTAAACCCTAAACCCTATGCGGAGCTGCAGTTGGTATTGTAAAAAAAGAGTTGATGTTGGAAGGTGAAGGGGTCAATGTACCCGGCACAAATTTTTGGCTCAAGGAACTTGGGCATGCGCCCTGAAGAAAGAAGTGTGTGTTGGTTTGGTGTTGGTTGGTCCAGGGGATCAAGGGCTTCTGTTGGGGTTGACTGTTTTGTTCCCTGTCCTCCTTCGGTTGCCCCCCGTAGGTTATGAGCCCAAATTAGGCTTCCTGCGGAATTGGTAAAGATTTTTCGTTTGTTTAACGCCATGGACATGATGCGGCGTCGCTCTGAGCCTGGACTGTCGCCCACGGCCAATGAAGCCGAAGGAAATCGTGGTGATGGGGGTGAAGAACGACAACAAATGGTACAAGCGCTGACAGATGGTAGGGAGGTTGCAATGATACAACCAACGCCTCAGGTGGAAAACGAAGTGGTTCCGGTTCCAGCAGCAAATCCTTTCTGGAGCGAGCGGGCTCAAGACGAAATGAGACTGAGGCAATCAAGGCCGGCAAGTCTTCCTGCGAGCGGAGGGGATAGAAGTGGTGAAGGCACGAGGAGGCCACCTTCGCTGCAAGATCTCTTGGGTCAGGAACCTGCACCTGTTGAGAGACCATCGTCAGGCTTAATGGGCCAGATGGAACGAGGTACTATTGGTGGAGCGCAAGCCGACGAAGAGCTCATTCCTGATGTTGGTGGTGAAGAACAAAGTGAAGATATGGCGGTGGTAAAGCGTGCGCTGAAAGAGTTGCTTGTGCAAACAAAGGAGCTGGGGAACAGGTTGCATCGGGTGGAGGAGAAAAGTTATACCTCTGCTGCATCTGGGTCAGCTTCAAGAGCACGGAGCACTGGAGTGGTGGACGCAAACACTGCATATCCTCTGGGAATGACTCCAGAGAAGCAGTACCTGCCAGGACAAGTTTTCTATACTGATGGTGGTTTTTGGACTGTGTTGCCTGATGGGACATGGCTGCCCATTGAGGGCTACGACCTGCCAAAGGGTTGTGATCTTCAATCCTTGCCTGGGTCCAGGAAGGGGGATGTTCAAGTGGAGGATGAAAAAGAAGTGCCAATGATGCATGTAGCTGAAGGGAAGAAACCCTCCAGATTGCCTCCATTGAATTGGTGGATATGCAAGTGGACCACCTGGTTTAACACATGTTCCGATTACTTCCGTGCCGTCAGGTGTTGATGGTTCTGCCGCACCTGTGGGGAACCAGCCCGGTTTTGTTTCAGCTCGGGAAACTGCAACGCAAGAGAACTCAGCAGGATCGGGTGGATATACAATGGTGGATGATGTTCCGTATCGGTGGAAAATGGTTGCTGGGAGGTTGGAACTGGAAAAGGTTCCGCTCACAGCTGTTACGCCTGGTATAGGACATGGACTACCTCAAGGGCCTGGTGGTAGGGTCAGTTTACCTCCTGGAGCAGTGGTGCCACGTGGTATGCCAAATCATTGGTGATAGTTCTGGAACCGAACGTCCGGAGGCTCTTGGGAAGCATGTGATGAGCCTTCCAACTTTGGCAGACTACACACCAAGCAATCCGACGGCACTGGGTGATTGGATCGCAATGATCGAACCAATGTTGTCTTCGCTGACAGATACAGGAAGAGTGTGGTGGCAATGCGTCTACTCAAAGGCATATCAAGCGTATGCCAAATGGTTGAGTGTTTCTCCACTGGAAAGGTTGGGCATCAAGGCTGAGCTGGAAGGGCTCAAAGTGGTTCAAACTGTGCATGTTTTGTTGGAGCAGAGAGCGGTGTCTTTGCTGCTACAGGCGATTCCGGAGAGATTGAAGACCGAGATCGTTTCCACTCGAATGTTGGGGTCAGTGATGATATTTTACAAATTGCTGACGGTCTACCAACCAGGTGGAGCAAATGAGCGCAGCACAATGTTGAACTTCTTGGTGCAACCATCTCCAGCAACCTCGATCTCAGAGGCCATAAAGGGAGTGCGTCAATGGGCGCAATGGCGTTCCCGATTAAGGGAGTTGAGAGCGGCCGAGCCGGACGCTACCTTGCTTATCAAGGGATTGGATGGTTTATCATCCGCGTTGCTGGCGAAACACCCTACGGTTCATTTCAGAGTGGCATCCTTTCGGGAGAAATTGGGGGTGGACTACTCGCCGACCTCTGAAACTGCGACAAAACTAGCTGAAATGTTACAGGCAGAGTTTGAACTGCTATTGCATAGTGCTGGTGAACAAGAGGTGAAGCAGGACTCGGACGCCAAGAAAAGGGCCAGGTTAAACAAGGCCCAAAAGGGAACTGGTGACGAGACGGAGGAGGGTGACAAAGGCAAAGGGAAAGGAAAAAGGTACAGCGGAGATGGTGAACGTCCTTTCTGTTGGATATATGGGAACACCGATGCAGGTTGCAAGTTCGGATCCCGCTGCAAATTTCGCCATGACAAAGACTCCCTTGAGCGAGGAAGATGTTTTGAGTGTGGGGCCGTTGGCCATCTGCAGCCGCAATGTCCATATAAGGATGGTGCAAGTTCCAATGTGGACTCAAACCCTGAGAGAAGTAGATCTAAAGGGAATTCTCCCAAAGGGGGAAAGGGCGGCAAAGGTGCAAAATGGGGAAATGCCAAAAAGGCAGAAGTAGCTGAAGGGGGAGATGAGACGGCTAATGCGGGATTGGATAAAGGTTCTGCAAGTCCCTCATCACCATCAACACCCAATCAAGTCCTTGCTGAAGCGTTGGAAGTGCTGAAATCTATGAAGCTGTCATCAGTACAGTCGGCATCAAGCGGGGATCCCAGTGTTCGAATGTTATGTGGCTCTGGGTTGTTTCAGCAGGAAGGGAGAGTGGCGTTGGTGGATACAGCTGCTACGCATCTTGCGCGGACGCTTTTTCCATGGGAATGTTTACCCGACACTACTGTTATGGTGCAAAGCGCGCTTGGTGGTGTGACAATGAGGATTACAGAGAAAGGGACGTTGATTAGGGAAGACAATGGGCCCCTGGTTATCCCTCTCTGGTTGATTTTGGAGTTTGGGGCGAACCTCACCGTGATCAATGGGATGTGTCACGTGAGTGCAAAATCTTCGCTGGACCAGCTCTTGTGGTTTGAACATGGCTGTTTGGTTATGGATTACAAAACAGCTGAGAAAATGGTTTTGCATGCTGAAAGGCAGCGTGCATCTTTGTCCCATTCTCAATGGAGGAATGGAAGGGCGGACTGTGGAGTCGGTTCGTCTGATGCCACGTTGTTGCCGAAGCAGGGAGAAGGCCGAGGAGTATGCGTTCTACATGTGGCCAGGGTTTCTGACACCAATGAGTGTTCGGGAATGGGCATGTTGGACTCGGGAGCATCGCATCCTCTCAGATCACTTCGTCCTGGTGAACAGCTTCCGCAGCAAAAGGTGTTGGTGTCTTTAGCTGTTGGATCTCGGGAGATGTGTATTACCCCAGGTGGGACCCTGGTAACTCCTGAAATGGTAGATCCACTAGTGCCAATTGGCAAAGCGAGCGCCTTGGTTGGTCTCAGAGTTCAGTGGCGTGGTGGCAAGTGCACAGCCTCACATCCTGTTCTGGGGGAACTTCGCGTTCGTGATCTGAATGGGTGCCCTTGTTTGGAAAAGGAGGTGGCGCTTCAGATCATTGATGAAATGGATTGGTGTTCACCAAAGCAAGCATTGAAGGTGGCACGTATGGTTCAAGGGTGTCCGAATACGGACAACGAGGTGGCTGTAAAAACGTCGTTGCAAAGCGCAGCGCGGACAGCGTCAGCGAATGAGGAGGAGTTCGTCCAGGCATGCTGGAGATTTCTTCGGTGGTATTATGGGAATATACCAGAAAATATGCTGATGGAGCTGTTGCCACGTGGAGATATTGTGGCGTTGCCTTTCAACCGTCATAAAAGGAGACAGCTGGCACGAGCAAAAAGGGTGGTGGTACACCTATTTTCGGGAAAACAAAAATGGCATTTTCCCAGTCGGGATGTGGAGGTACTGGAGCTGGATTTGACAAAAGGCGGTGACCTACATAATTCGAGCGTCTGGAAGCATCTTCTGCATCTGGCGGCTGAAGGAAAGGTGGTTGCTGTGGTTGGAGGACCTCCATGCAGGACAGTGTCAAGGTTGAGAGGTGAAGACGGTGGTCCACCTGTATTACGCCGACGCTGTGGGCCTGAACGGTTGGGATTAAAAAGTCTTCATTGGCCACATCAAGAATTAGCTCAAAAGGATGGTGTTTTACTTCTGAAGATGCTTTTCCTATATGACGTGGCGGTGCATCCAAGGTGTGGAACTGCTGAAGTCATCAATGGGAGTTCTGTCTTCTTTGGCATGGAAAGCCCTGGGGGCCCTGAACTCATAGGGAAGGATTTCTCTCAGAACGGCAAAACGGTCTTGAGTGCTGAGGATCTGGTGGATGGTTCTCAGGAAGGGCTCTCAAGTCCTACCTTCTGGAGTTGGCCAGAGGTTAAAAGCTTTTGTGAGCGTTATGGAATGTACGCTGCACATTTTGATCAAGGAGCATTGGGACATGCTCTGGTGAAACCTACGACTTTCCTGGTGTCTGATGTGGAACTATGGGAATCGTTGGAACAAGTTCGCGTGGTTGTTCCGTGGTCAGCAACATTCGCTTCTACCCTGGAAGAGCGTATTGGACAATCCTCCATATGGGCGCGATGGGCGTTTGGATTGGTTAAAAGAATACGTCACAGGTTGGCACAATGGTTGCATGAGAGCGATGCTGAACGGGAAGCTATGGTGTTAAAAAAGGAAGAACGAGAAGGGACGTTACGGAGGCTGACAACGGAGGAGCGAGCTTTCCGTGACCATTGCCTAAGGGGGCATATTCCTTTCAGACGTGATTGTCAAATCTGTGTGTCTGCCGCTGGGAAGGAGCGTCGCCATTTGAGGCGGAAGCATGGGGACGCTTACACTTTATCATTGGACTTAGCGGGTCCATACAAGTGTTCAAAGGATGCTCACCAGCAGAAGCCACGACACGCTGTTATTGGTGTGTATCAATTTCCAATGTTGGATCCCAATGTGGGTCGCCCTCTGGAAAAGGAGGAAGATGCGGATGAGGTGGAAGATCAGGTGGCAGATGAAGGTGCTGGTGTCGGAGAATGGTTAGGCGATGCAGTCGCTAACTTCGAGGAGGAAGACTCTGCGCCGGTGGAACCTGCGCCAGTTCTAGAGGCAGAGGTGTTGAAAATCCAAGCTTCTGAAAAATCCTGGAAGGAACTGAAGGACCACTTGACTCAACCTGTCCGTATGATCAACTTCGTTATGGTGGAGCCGATTGTGGATAAACAGCAAACAACTGTTTTGTCGGCAGTTCAAAGAATGATGGTGCGCTTGCAGAGACATGGGTATCCGGTGTTGAGAATCCACTCAGATCGAGCGGGGGAGTTTGTCAATGCACGCTTCCGGTCCTTTTGTGAAACTCGTCTGATATATAGGACCACTGGTGATCCTGGAGTCCCGCAAACAAATGGGCGCGCTGAAGCATGTGTGGGTTTATTCAAACGTGGTGTCAGGTCGCTCTTAAAGGAGGCGCGACTCGGGCCGGCGTACTGGGCACTGGCTGCTCGCCATTGGTCAATGTTACGGTGGCAGAAAGCTGAAAGGGAGTTGGGGTTGAAACCGAAAGCATTGCTTCCCTTTGGTGCTCAAATTCAAGTCAAACGTCGTCCGTGGGAGTTGCTGGGTCCGGATGGAACAAAGAAAGGTCGGCAATGGGTCGATCGTACGCAGCCCGCGCTTCTTTTGGGTCCATGCGATGACCTACCTGGTGGTTATTGGGTGGAAGCTCAAGGGACTGCAAAAGATCCGGATGAACTGGTGTTATTTCCCTGCACTACGATTTTTTCCAATATAAAGGAACCGCCTGAATTGGAGCTGGAAGGGGTGGTAGAAGAACAGGAGCCTTCTCCTCCAGAGCATCGTCTCAAGGGGAAAAAACCGGCGCTTCGGTTCGCTGATGAGGAAGGTCCTCCTTTACCTCCGCCTCGCGATCCTCCAGTTCGCCATCGGTTAAATGAAAAAAGCCCGGCCTCTTCACTGCGTGGTCATGTGGGCTCCTTGCGCTTGCTTCGCAAGCGGGGGGAGAGTCCGCCCTTAGAAATTTTCGAGGATGACATGCAGGGTCTGGGGGAGCTGGAAGAAAATGCAGATGTTGAGGACAATGTTCCTGGCGATGAGTATTGGCCGACTTGCTGCTCTCCTCATGAAAATGCTTATTTGGTCTGCAAAAGTGAGACTGCCGAGGATGGAACACAGTTGGAGAAAGAAGAGCAAAAAGCCAAGTCAATGTATGAAAGGTCTATGTATGATTACGTGGACTGGGAGGAGCTTTTGGAAGGGATTGTATACCCAAAGAGGGTGAATCGAAGAGGTGGTATCAACAATTGGTGCACAAGTACGCGAGCTCTGGTGTTGGGCCACTATACTCATGGCGGAGTGTGTGGTATGACAAAAGAGACCCATCGAAGGCCATGGCTATGTCGTTATTTGGCATCATTCGTGAGGCACCACAATCCTGAAGCCAAATTTTCTGCTCTTCAGATCTCGTGCAATGCTCCGGTGTCATTGCATAGGGATAGTCACAATGAAAAACATTGCTGCAATTATGTGTGTGGCTTTGGTGACTATAAAGATGGTCAGCTGTGGGTTGAGGATGAAAAGGTTTTGGAGGAAGGAGCTGAAGTGGTGGAGCAATCCTATGGGAAGAAAGTCTTACCTGGAAAATTGGTGGATATCCACTGGAACTTCATGTCGTTCTTTCCGAGAAAACTGCATGGTCCTATGCCTTGGAAAGGGAACAGGGTATCCTTGACAGGGTACACACCTGTTTTTATGGAGCGTTTGAGCTACAAGGATAGGTGCTATCTTCTCCAATGCAAGTTTCCTCTTCCGGAACCACAAGCTGAAGAAGGTGAAAAAAGGAAATGGTTAAAAATGACGCTGAAAGAAACCTCGCTGGACGACCTTGCAGAGGAAGTCGACTACGCTGTGTTCGAAGCGCATCAATGGGCTCTAGAGGAGCATTTGAGTATTCGACGCCTAATTGCTGAACAGGAATGTTGCATTTTGGACGAGTTCCATGGATCGGCCAATGAGTCGAATGAGGAAAAAGGATCAGAGACTAGAGAATGGCTGGTTAAAGCAAAAAGGGCTGAGGAACAGCTCTCGAAGTTTTTGGTCAAAGCAGCTCAAGTTCAGCAAATGGTACAAGAAAATACTGCGCTTGAGGCAGCAGAGGAGGTTGAGTTCCTGCAAACAAAAACAATCCCTACACAAGAAGCCATGCAAGAGCTGGAAAGTGGAGGGAATCATTGTCGGACGAGGTGACGTCTTTGGTGAAAGAGTTGGAGGTGGTACTTGGCGGAAGAGCCTAATGCACCGGTGATTGAGTACGTTCCCAGTCTGGTGGTGTTTACCCGGAAGCAAGGGACAGGGAGGCGACGTGCCCGTATCTGTGCATGTGGAAATTTTATTTCGTCAACGGCAGCTACAGAATACGAAGGGCCGAGGTCCCTCAGTCGTCACTCGCTGTACGCTCCAGGTTTAGATTCAACTACATTCAGGTGTCAGGTGAGGCACGCAGCATATATGGTGTGGATCATCGCTGGCTTAGACATTTCCAAAGCTTTTCTGACGGCGCCGATGAATAGGGCGCAAAGAGAAGGGCGTCTGGTGGTGGTGCAGCCCCCAAGGGCGGCGGTGAAATTGGGTCTTTGCACAAAGGAGGAGCGGTGGATTGTGAGGAAGGCCTTGTACGGGTTGGCCGAAAGTCCTGCAGCATGGGTGGAGTGGCGAGACCAACGTCTTCAAGGTATGTCTTGGGTGTCAAAGGAGGGACAAGCAATGAGCTTTCAGAGGTCCAATGCAGACCCAAGTCTGTTCCTTATTATGGCACAAGAAAAGCCGGAAGGTGCAAGCAAATTGGTAGGGACAATGGGTCTTTACGTGGATGATTTTTTGATGGCTGGGACTATGACAGTGCTCCGGGAAGCCTTGGAACAGATCAGGAAGGAGTGGAAAACTTCTGAACCCGAGTTCTGTGGTCCAGGCTGTGGTGATGGATTCCTGAAGTTTTTGGGTGTCCAAATCTGGTATCGAAATGGCAGCTTTTTTCTCAACCAGGAGGACTTCGTGAGAGATTTGCTGAACCGACGAGGGTATCAGATCGATGAAACTGGAAAAGGGAGTAACCTGCCAATGGTGAAAGAAACTCCAGTGGTTTGGGGTGATTGCCCAGTGATGTGGGCAACGCAGAGACAATCAACGGTGGCTTTAAGTACTGCTGAAGCTGAATTACATGCGTCCATAGAGGGAGCAACGATGATTCAGTCGTGCACCCCTATAATTGCCGCTTTGGTTGGAACCGGTGAAGAATCGCTGCAAAAGTGCTGTATACAGATTCGGTTTCGACATGCTCAATCATTCAATATCCGGCTGGAAGCTGGAGGACAAGACACCTGAGAATTCGAGCAGCCGGTGTCAGGTCTCTGGTAGACCATGGTTATATGGTGATCGCGCACCTTCGCGGTGAGTATATGATCGCTGACCTGTTGACCAAATTGATGAGTGGACAGGTGTATGCAAAGCAAAAGGCACTTTGGGGTCTCCGACCGTTGGTACAAGGGACTGACTTGAAGAGGGCCTCGCTTGCAATGGCGGTCATGATGGTGGCTGCATCTCTGCAAGGGATGGCAACTGGTGGAGAAGAAGTGTCAAATGCTGGTTTCTTTTGCTCAGAAGAAGGGGTGTGCAAGGTCGCCAACACATCTACGGTTATGGTTCTGGCTCAAGGTATTGAAATGCTCCTCAATAATTCAGACCTTGTTGCGTATTTGGTGGCAGCAATTATACTCTGGGAGTTGGCATGGTGCCTCTTTCGGCAGCTGTATAAAAGGCTGTGGGTTAAGAAAGTGGTGGTTATTCCTGCGAGTGCCACTTTGTATACAACAGTGGGTGGGAACTGTATGCACGCAAGCAGTGACTGTGATGTTCTGCGATATTCACAGCCCAGGGCTAAGACGCTTTGTAAGCATTGCCTCAAGGATGGCTGGGTGGTGAATGCCGAGTTCCTTGGTGAGGAACGGGCCGCTGGAACGTGAGTTTTTCAAGTGCGAGGTGAAGAAATCCTCAATGGTAAGGGATTCGGCCAATGAGCTGAAGGTTCGTCCTGGATGACGTAAAACCATAATGTGCATTTCAAGCAGCTGGCTGCTGCCTAAATGGCGCTTTTTGGCCAAAGGTCTGCACCTCCAATGTGTCCTAGGAAATCCTAGGACAGGGGGAGTGCGGAGCTGCAGTTGGTATTGTAAAAAAAGAGTTGATGTTGGAAGGTGAAGGGGTCAATGTACCCGGCACAAATTTTTGGCTCAAGGAACTTGGGCATGCGCCCTGAAGAAAGAAGTGTGTGTTGGTTTGGTGTTGGTTGGTCCAGGGGATCAAGGGCTTCTGTTGGGGTTGACTGTTTTGTTCCCTGTCCTCCTTCGGTTGCCCCCCGTACCCTAAACCCTAAACCCTAAACCCTGAACCCTGAACCCTAAACCCTAAACCCGAAACCCTAAACCCTAAACCCTAAACCCTAAACCCTAAACCCAAACCCTAAACCCTAAAGCCTAAACCCTAAACCCTAAAGCCTAAAACCCAAACCCTAAAACCTAAACCCAAGCCCAGTTACCCTGGTAGGCCAGCTGGAAAGCAGCAACCGGCACCACGCGGCATCCGGCCGGAGGACTGAACAGCTCTGCCAGGAGCTCCTTCATAGGCTTTTTGAGGGTTTTGGGTTTAGGGTTTTTAGGGTTTAGGGTTTAGGGTTTAGGGTTTAGGGTTTAGGGTTTAGGGGTTTGGGTTTTTCGGGGGGTTAGGGGTTTTAGGTTGTTAGGGTTTTTAGGGTTTAGGGTTGCTGGTAATCCAGTTTAAGGATATCAAGGATAGACTATGGTTGCGGGCTGAGGGCTGCTGTTCTACGTTTCTGTCCTCCACTTTTTAGACTTCGACCTCAGGGTACAGCAACCCCCCCAAACCCTGGCCCTACCCAGAAACCGAGAAATGTATCTACCACACCGCCGACCTAGACTGTTTGAATCATACAGTGGATGATGGTACCCCTGAGAAGGCCTCCCCCCCCTCGACCCTGCATGCTGAACCCTAGATACAATGTAGATCATATGTGGTCAAAATTATGATCCCTGTTTGGGGTACCCTAAGTATTCGGTGCCGCATTATAATAAGGATCCACAAACGGACCATCATTTTGACAACCACCCCTAAAATGGGCTACCTTGAACCCTAAACCCTAAACCCTAAACCCGAAACCCTAAACCCTAAACCATAAACCCTACTTAACTTTGGGGCTTAGGGCTTCGTGCTTTCCATCCTGCGGCACGGTGACGTCCAGCCCACAGATGCCGAACTCCAGGTCTCCGGGCATTGAGGCCGCCATGAGCTGCGCCCCTACACCCTAAACCCTAAACCCTAAACCCTAAACCCTAAACCCTAAACCCTAAACCCTCCTCCCTCAAGCTACTTGGAGGTTCAGGGGTGCTTATCACCCTAATGAAAACTGTACTTAGAAGCCCCCGAAGTCCCCAAAGTAGGGTAGAAGTCGATTTAGAATTGTGGTTATAAGTACCCATGAACCTCCAAGTGGACCCAAGAGTAGCCTAGAAACCAAAAAAGGTGCCCTTTTTGGTTTAAAGGGGCGGATAAAGGGGAACCTAAACCCCACGAAAAGGGTAAATCAGGGGCGACTCTAGGTCCCAGACACCCTACCCCTGCTCTAGCCTAGACTACGCACCTGATATCAACCCTACACCGTAACCTTCATGGCCATATCCCTCAACCCTAGAAACCCTAGAAACCCTACGCCCTAACATTCATGGTATTTTTTTGTGAAACAACAGAGTGCTGAAACCTTTGAACAAGGTCTTGAAGATCTCGACCCATATTCCTCCTGAACCCCTACAACACCCCTCGCAGCCCCAGAAGCTTCCCACTGATGACATCTTTGCCAAGCCTAGCTCACACAAACTGCTGCGATGCTCCTGCACCAGTGAGAACCTTCAGATGATAATATATATATATGTATATATATATGTATATATATATATATTGTGCGTTGCCTTGGGGGCTTTACCGGAGCAAAGATCCACACACATAATTCCACAGGGGGCTTGAAGGTGAGGATGTATGCTCGAGCTTTCCTGTGAGCCTGCAAAAATCGAAATGACAAAGAAGACATCGTTGTGCAGTGCAGTGCTCAAGACACGCCAAGACACAAGTAAAGGCAAGACCTTGTCAAGCTCAGCATCTCACATCAAGCCTGCTGCAAACAATGCAAAGAGTTCAACTCCTGGGGCTTCACCGTCTTTACGCGTGGCTCAAAGGCGCTCAGATACCAAAGGACCCCGCTTCAGCTTAGGCGCTGCTAGGCGCAGCCCGCCGCGTCCTCCAACTCGACCTGGGGGTTTCCGAAAATAGGGGGGTACCCTTCTTGGGGGGTCCCTTTAAGGGGATTCTATTCTATTTGAGGTATAGAAAAGGGTATTTAAGCACCCACCTTGTAGATGAAGGGATCTTCGTTGCCAACCATGGAGCCATATCTGCCCTCGCGTGGAGGCAGCTCGTAGCGCGCCGCGAGCGCATCGAAGAAAGCGCGGTAGTTTGCGGCCTCCACGTCCAGCATCTCATACTTACCATCCACCTCCCAGTCCGAGAAACCTTTCCCATCCATCTTCCGCTTTCGGACTTCCTCCGCCAAGCGAGGAAAGGGGCCATAGAATTGGCCCCGCCTCTCTTCGTCCTGCCAGCTGCGGTAGGGGTGCGTTGCGTTGAGCCAGGCCACCAAGTCCTGGGTGTTCATGCGATAAAGAGGGTCGCTGATGAACTGCGAGACGTTTCTGACGTTGAAGAGGAGGTTGGGGAGCACGAGCCACTCCTTTTCCTTTGGATTCCACTTGGTGGCGTCTTTCCCATGGCGGGTACGGAAGTGGATGTGGATGGGAAAGAACAGGTTTTTCTGGATGCACATCGGCCGGCAGCTCGCTGGCTGGTGATTGCTGTGCAAGAACTTGTAAGAATGCTGCTCGTTGCTGGTGGTGGACTGGAAATATGAGAATCCAGTCGCCTGTCCTTGCGCTGCCTTCGCACGAAGCTCCTCCAGTTTCTCACTGGACACCCAGGCGCCGCGCCACAGACTCTTGCACTTCTTGCTGGCCGGAAGTTTGTTGACTGCAATGCCAAGGTTCACTTCGAAGTCAAGAACTGACCGGACCAAAGACACATAGCTTTCGTCTACAAATCTGGTGGCTCTGTCCTCAGGACGAAGTGGTGGAAGCAACCCACGCCCAAGGAGTCCCACGGCGCGAGAGAAGCCATAAGAGCCCAAATGATTTTCCAAAGTCTCCCGCTCCTTGGGAGTCAGACTGGCGCCTTGCTGCGTTGCGTCCCACCAGTCCACGGCCTCCCAAGCCGAGGGCTGCTCAACCTCCTTGCGAAGCTCCGCCCTCCGCCCGCAAAACGACACTTCGACGCCTTCGGCGCCCTTGGAAAGATTGCGCACTTGGGCCCTCCGGAGCTCTTTGTAGTCACAGTTGGTGAGGGCTGATGTTCTTACAGCCTCCGATGCTGGCAGCACCAACAACGACGCAAGGAGCAGCCGAGCTGCGCCCATGGGCGAGCTAGTCGATGTATGGGTAACAGACCACGAAACATATGGCTTGAGCAATGAATGCTCAGCATCAAATTTAGGGTGTAGGGTTTGACGTTCAGGGTCAAGGGGTTTAGTTTTTCCAAAACCTTAAAACCAAGAAACTTGCATATGGGTGTCTACAGGGGGCAATAGTCCGCCGACGCCTCGGGCCGAAGGTGTATAGGTTGTCAGAACAGGCACCCCCCTCCAAATCTTTTTTACCTGAAATGGGTACCCCACCCCCCACCCCCCCAACACCCCCCCCGACCCCCCCCCCCCACCCGCCCCCAAAGCCCCCCACGAGCCAATCCTAAAAGCCGTTTGGTTGCTTTCCTGGAGCGGGACGCTCTGGCTGAAGGTCCGAGGCTCAGCTGGTGTGAGCACGGCCGGGTGCATTAGGTTACACGAATCCTGCCCAAGCCGAACCGTCAAAACCCTGAATCTTGAACCTTGAAACCCCTCGACCCTAAACCCCAAACCCGAAACCTTAAGTGCTATGCACTCAACCCTCAACCCTCAACCTTAAATTCTAGATCCTGAACCCTAAACCCTTCACCATCCTAAACCCAACCCTTATTCGGGGGTTCATCGACTTGGGCAGGACTGGCTCTTGCACTGACCGAGCGAAGGCCCCGCCCAGCAGGCCCCCCCCCCCCCCCCCCCCCCCCCCCCCCCCCCCCCCCCCCCCCCCCCCCCCCCGCTGCCCCGACCCCCCTCTCGCTTGAGGGTTTGAACCCTAAACGCGAAACCCCAAACCGTGAACTAACTAACCCTCAACCCTAAACCCAAACCATAAACCATAAACCCGGAACCCTAAACCCTAAACTTCCCTAAACCCAACCCTTATTGCTTGGGGTCCAGCGACTTGGGCGCTGCGGAATCACCATGCTCACGCGGATGCGCTGGGCCGGGCCGAGGCGGGTCGCGCAGCGTTAAAATTACAGTATAGGCTTCCTTTCTATTGAGGGTGGATATACAATTGGAACTCTATTTGAGACAGCCAGATATCTCTACCCATGTAAGTATAGACATATACGGCTTTACTGATATATGGACATGTAGCTAGATAGGATGTGGCTGTATGGCTATGCCGATATAGAGATACTGCTAGTGAAGTGTACTAATGCTAGTTCCTCATCCTCATCTGGCACGGCTGAACGGAAGAAGAACGAACCACAATTTGTGTAAGGCAAAGCACGGTGTTGCTGCCTTTTCCCATTTCCACACAATCCGAGCATCTAAACCGAATGAAGGCAGCCAGATCACGTCTACGGCGGGGTTTTCAGAGAAGGCCGGCTGGTCAACACCTTGCGTTTGTCGATTCGCATCCTCAACTCTGCAAACACATGCCAAAGCCTCAGGTGCCACGTGGCAACTTCAACTATTGAAAGGCCAAGAGGATCAGTGTTTTCTGAAGCTTAGGCTCTAAGGCTTGTAGCACCTGGGGTTAAGGTCTAAGGTTTAAAGGCTCTAGAGGTGTGGCACGCAAGACTAAACACTGATGGACACCTAAACCCTACAACCCTGTTTTGCTGAATCCCGTCTGCGAACCTAAGCCCTTAGCCCTACACCCAAGCGCAGTGACGGTGATCCATCTGCATCACATATGGCCAGTGTTCAAAGATGGTTGGGAAGGTGCGGAATTTCGTGCAAGGCAACGGTCAGTTTGCCCATCAACCTTGGCAGTTTCAGGGGCCTTTGGGCTTAGAGAGCCTCAAGGCCCAAGCCAAAACCTCTGAAGCCCCCACCTTGCTCATAAGCTCGATGGGGGAGCTCTCCACCTGAAGCGCTGTAGGGGCAAAATCCTAAACCCTAAACCCGAAACCCGAACCCCAAACCCTAAAACCCAAACCCTACACCCTAACTAGGGCGAGAGGGGGGGGGGGGGGGTGGTGCGTGGGTGGGTGGGTTGTACAGTTCAGGGTTTTTGGTTGGGATGTTCTCCCCCTATACGAACAGTCCTTCATCAGGATTACAATAGGGGTAACTAGAATCCCTATTGCCTCTTTGTGTACTCGAAACCTAACCCTAAACCCTAAACCCTGAACCCTAAACCATAATATTCATGATGAGGCCTTGGTGTTCTGGAGCTCCTCGTGGGAGGCGCTCAGCCAGAGTCAGGGAAGGTTTTAGGGTTTAGGGTTTAGGGTTTCGGGTTTCGGGTTTAGGGTTTAGGGTTTAGGGTTTAGGGTTTAGGATTTAAGATTTAGGATTGCTAGCATTCTCAAGGAGGACACCCAATAAACCTACACACTCACCTGAAGCCATAAACAACCCCTTGCCCTTCTACAAAATGCAAAAATCCCTGGTCTGCGACAGAGAGGTGTGGCCTTTTTCGTGTCGGTTCCATTCGGAATAAGAACGCCGCATATCATTGAGGCCCAAACTCGGCAATGCAGACTTCAATGGGTTTGAGAGCTTAATCCGACGACGAGAAGGTTCTAAGTTCTGTGTAGGCCTTGTAACCCTAAACCCTAAACCCTAAACCCTAAACCCTAAACCCTAAACCCTAAACCCTAAACCCTAAACCCTAAACTGTAACTATGATTGCAATCGTTCGGCCCCGCGAGACTTTTAACGCCCCGCTGCTGCGACGCTAACTAAAAATCCGTGAGACAAAGATCGACCTCAAGAAGATGCTCGCGCTGCCGGCAACTGAGCAACAGATGAGATCCTTGGGGACCACATGAACCCTAACAATGGGGTCATATGCTCTATACTACCAGAATTCCGATGACGGTTCATATGAGCCATGAAGCCTTACACAGAAGCAGAATGGGGGGGGCTTCCGAAATTAGGGAGTACCTTATCAGGGTCCTTATCAACAGGGGATCCTACTATTTGGGGACAAGATTGGGGTCCCGTATTTTCGTAAACCCCCAGATGAGATGATGAGCTCAATTGATTTCACAAGGCCCCAATTAGTCGGTTTCAAGGTTGGTGTGGTGATTGAAGCTCGAAGGCCCAGGCTAGAAGGATCTGAAACCCTAAAACCCCTAAAACCAAAAAACTCTGGACCCTAAACCCTAAACCCTGAACCCTATACCGACATGTGCTGGCAACTCTGGAAGAGTCGAGCAAATTCACTGTTCTGCTGGATTCCGAAGAGGTGCTGCAACTGGGACGCTCGGCCTTGTAAGTCAGTGAAATCTGAGTTCAGTTCTAGGGGCTGTTTAGGGCAAAGAAACCTGAACTTGCAGCTTTTTCAGAATCTTAGCGGGCTCCATACTGCCTCATTCGAGTGCGTGCGGAGCGCGTACCGTTGGATTGACGCATCTGCCTGGGCAGCTGCTCTCGTCGGCCACCGGAATCTCTCCAAGGTGCCATATAACGAACCTCATCAAAAGACCTCCACGCCTTGCCTAGACCATAGGCCCTATGAAAACCTACGGCTCCTTAACCAAACACCATCCATCCTAAGTTGTGCAAAAAATCGGGCCCGCAGCGACCTGCAGCTGCAGCCGCCAGGACTCGCGAGGTCTGCGAAAACTCTCTACGACCTGGTACTGATTTGCCTGGCGCTCGCAGCGCAGAAGCAAGGTCGCCAAAAGCACCGAAGCCTTTTGGTGGAAAGAAGTGAGATTAGGTTCGTCAAGGGACTACAGGAGGGACCCTGATAAGGGACCTTATTGCTTCTTTGGGGGCGACTGAGGGTATATAAGGGACCAGAAAAGCTATTTATATATAGGGGCTACATCGGGGAATCAGACTAAGGGTCTCTTCGAGGGCTCCCTCCTTCTACCCCTTGAGGCTCTTCTCATGCCTGACCACTCATGAAGCATGAGGCTGGGAGGTCTCTAGTTTTCATCATATAGGACAAGGAACTAGCCGATAAGCCCCCTGGATCATCCTCCCCAGGGCTTGATTTAGGGCCTGTAGGGTTTAAGGGTTTAAGGGTTTAAGGGTTTAAGGGTTTAAGGCAAGGCAAGGATAGCGTTTAGCGTTTAGGGTTTAGGGTTGAGGGTTTAGGGTTTTGGGTTTAGGGTTTTGGGTTTTGGGTTTTGGGTTTAGGGTTTAGGGTTTAGGGTTTAGGGTTTAGGGTTTAGGGTTTAGGGTTTAGGGTTTAGGGTTTAGGGTTGGACCTTTAGGGCTTAAGGGTTTAAGGGAAGTTAAGGGACTGAGAAGGCGGAGACCTCCCAGTGAACGCCAAGCCCTGGGGCCTCTGACGCTTGGCGTCTGATTTGGTGTTGGTGCTTTCGCCGCGTAGGTGGCACGAAGGTACACCAGATATCCGAAGGGGAGCTGCTTGGAGGTTCATGGGTACTTACAACCACAAGGGTTTAGGGTTTAGGGTTGAGGGCTTAAAGTTTAGGGTTTAGGGTTTAGGGTTTCTAAATATACCTGTAACCTACTTAGGGGACTTAGGGGGCTTATAAGAACAGTTATGGTTGGGGTTATAAGTACCCTGAACCTCCAAGTGAGCTGGGCTCAAGACCCTAGCACGCCTAGCCCGAGAAACCTTTGACCATAAGCCCGAAACCCTAAACCCTGCACTCCAACCCAGATACATTCTCTAGCCGGGTGGCCTGCCTGAAATCGAAAGCTCAAGGTTCGTGCTAGCTTGCTACTTAGCCCTAAACCCTAAACCCTAAACCCTATATACTCTTCCCAGCGAGGGACCTTAGTTGCAAGGCGTGCTCAAGTCAGCGTCCGCTGCTCTGCGCGGCCCTTCTTTAAAAGGCACCCCGCTAGAAGTCAAAATCATCGACTGACATTGCCGGATACCAGAAAGCCCTATAGCGCCCTCTATAGCCTACTATTTGCTTAAGAACCTCAAAAGAATAAAAAAAAAAACAATAATCCCTATATTGCCCTCATAAGGAAGAATGTCTTCTATTTTTTGGGGGTTCTTAAGCAATTACTAGTAGCACAGAACAGAAAGGCCACGGCCTCAGCAATTTGCCTCCTATTGACAAACAGCTTCAAGCTGAAAGGTGGTTGCTTCCGGCCTTCTCTGCAAGGGAACCCCTACAATTTGGGGACTCGTTTTGGGGGTCCCCAATTTCGAAAACCCCCCATATCTTCACATGGACACGAGGTCTTCTTCGACCTGGGCCGCGTCGCTTCGCTCCGTATCCAGGACCACGAGGTGCGCATCTCCGGTGTTCTCGGAGGAGTCTGTCCCCCGCGAGGACCCCCTCTTGAAGTCGGCGCCAGGCGTCACATCCCCCTCAGAAGGAGGCGCAGATGGAGAATCGCCGCCTTTCGACATCCTCAGGGAGCCCCATTTGGAGCCTTTTGACTGCAGGCGAAAGGCGATCTGCCTGGCCCGGAGCTCCAGATCCTCCTGCGTGCTGGAGTAGGACTGTGGGGCAAAGACGGTGGCGATCTCCTTGAAGATGCCCTGGACGACCTCGTTGTAGTTGAAAGTTCGCTCATCTTCATGATCCCCCCCACTTTCGAAGCCGTTGGGGACCACGAACCCGGGCTCTGCGATGATGGGGATCACCATGCACTCCATCTCCGCCAAGTCCAAGAGCCAACTCGAGAGGTGAAAGGAGAGAAGGCAGCCGGTGGAACAAATCAGGAGTGCCTTCCTTGCGCTGCCTGGAATTCCCTGGCCTTTGCTCAAAACACAGGGCAAAGAGCACCGCATATCCTTGTTCACCGAGAGTAGAAGCAGCTCGTGCAGTATGTACGCTGTGGCCACGGCCTCCAGGTTGTCGGGATCCGCGAGAATTATGCAGTCAGGGAACAGTGGCTCCTCGACGCGCGGCGCCACGGTCCGCGTCAGCAGGTCGCAGAGACGTGCCATCCTCTCCAGGTTCGGTGTTGGTGGCATGGGAATCGTCTCCAGCGTGCTGAGCCACGTCAAGGTCTGAGACACATCTTGTAGTGAGATGCCATAGCTGGCTAAGACCTCGATGCCAGGAATCGCGAAAGTCAGGTTCCGCCGGAAGCGCTCGTCAGGTTCCTGAAAGCCTGGCCATCGTAGCATGACGCTGCGCACGCCATGTATCTTGGCGTTGACGAGCTCACCGACACACCATTTCCGCCGCTCGATGCCAGGGGTAGCCAAGAACACCAAGGTGTTGGTGTCCCGCACAAAGCTGAACAGCTTCGTGAGGTCCCGCAGGTTGTCCGTGTCCATGAAGGTCGTGAACCGAGAGCTTCTCTTCAAAAGCTGGATCTTCAACAGGCGTGCAAAGGCCCCTGAGGTGCTCTTCTGGTGGGAGAGGAAGAAGTGCCAAGGCTTCCGATGCCCCCGAACCACATGCAGGATGAGGCCATAGGCCACAGCACCAAGGACTGCCAGGCCCATCCCAAAGAGGAAGAGCACGCACACGACGATCGACGTGGCTCTGTCGGCCTCGCTTCCGGCGAAGGTCGAAGCCATGTCTAGAACGACTAACAGGCCCACGTGCAATATGACGTCCAGGGCATTGCCGGCTGCGAAGCGCCATGGGTGGATGAGAGCGGCCACAACCAGACTCGAGTAGAGAATCATGTTCATCGCGACGATTTGGGCCGCATTCGAAGGTAAGAGCGGGACCAAAGCGATCAGCCCATTTCTCGCGAGGTACAACACTGAGTAGAGCTCCGCCCCTGGCCGGAATCGAGACCAGATGAAGGCGCAGGCCCGGAAGTAAGCCGCGTCAGCGCGAAGGAGTCGCTTGGGCAACTCCACCCACGTCACCCACGTACAGAGCGCCAGGAAGCTGATGGGCATCAGGCAGGCGAGGCCCCCGATAATGGTCATCTCCAGATGCTCGCCTCGCACGTTGCAGAAGACAGAGTGGTACTCCTGCACAGTGAAGAGCCCATTCGGATGCTCGTTGCACTCAAAGGGCGTCAGCATCTCCGTGAAGATGGCAATGAAGAAAGCCTTGAACAAGGTGCCGATCGTGCGCAGCAGCCTGCTCACGTCGAGGTCGCAGCGGTCCTCCCGGGGTTAGATCTATATTACTATATATATATAATGCTTTCCACCTGTCCCAAATTATGTTGGAACGGCTGAAACCCCAAATGCTTTACCGTAAACATAATCGAACCGGGGGGGGGGGGGGGGGGGGGGGGGGGGGGTGGGGGGGGGGGGGGGGGGGGGGGGGGGGGGGGCGGGGGGGGGGGGGGGGGGGGGGGGGGGGGGGGGTTGGGGGGGGGGGGGGGGGGGGGTGGGGGGGGGGGGGGGGGGGGCGGGTAACCTAACCCTAAACCCTAAACCCCAGGGCCAGGCTTCCCAGATCGAGGCCTCACATCTTGGGGGCATCAGTCTTGCTGGGCGAAGGTGGTGACACAAAAACGAGAGCAAAGCCGACTACGACGTTTACACATCGATACCGCTTTTTCCCTAATATATATATATATATATATATATATATATATATATATATATATATATATATATATATATTATATATATATATATATATACATATACATATACATATACATATACATATCTGTATATGTATATACATATATATATATATAGATAGTATGTTTGGGCCCTAACTCTACTATATTCTAAAGGACCCCGCGGAGGCTCAAGTCTAACTCTATATACGTAACGTACATGGACCAACTGTTTTCTTTGGCAACAACTCCCACTGATGAGAAGAACATTTAAACACCAGCATCCAGACTCAAAGGTGCTATGGACAATCCTGGTTCAACGCCGGAAGTTCAAAACACGTTGGACCGCAGCTGTGCTTAAGCAGATTAAGAACCTACTGAAAAGTTTAACCATTCCTGCTGTCCTCCTTCTTCGTCTTCTTCCTGTTGATGGCCACGGCCACCACGTGGACAACGGACGCCACCAGCGCCAGAATGAGAACTGCCGAGGTCCTCAAGCCATACTTGGCGACAGGGCTCATCCGCGCCAGGCATGAGATGGCCAGCATGTCCAAATTCAGGCCCATGAACTCGAAGGATCTGAGAATGCGATCCACCGGGTTGTCCCAGGAAAGTCCGAACTTGTTGATCACCGCCAGCTGCTGGGCAACTGTCAGGAGCTGGGCCAGCGACAGTGCGAGCATGGAAATCTGTGCTGCTTGGGTTGTACGGTCCACGTCCACGCCGAGCGAACCGTACAGGAGAGCAATGCAGCCCACGACGGCCACTACCGCAGTTAGGATTACGAGGTACGATGTGCCTGTGCAAGAACCGCAGGTTCCATCGCGCTGTGACTGCATGCCAGGAAGGCAGTCGTAGCATGTGACCGAGGCCGCGTCCCGGCCCTCGGCGCAAGTTCCCGGCAGGCCACCCGGACAGCGCGATCCGTCGCCGAAGCATCGGAAGATGTTCCCAGGCTCTGATGCGGATGCGAAAAAACCGGGGAGCACTTCCACGTCACTTGACCCAGGACAGCGGGAGCCGCTCATGCAGCGTGTGCACTGGCCCTGGCTGCTCATATACCAGCCCTCCACGCAGCCGCAGAATTTATCCGACGTGGCCCCATCAACTTGGATCCACTTCTGTCGGTCAGTTGCCACCACCAAGCGGCTGGTCGTTGACTGATTACCCCCGCCACATGCCATGCATTCAGTGGTTCCGGTCTTGTTGGTATAGTGTCCCGAGGGACATCGTGAGCAGTACGCTTGGCGCTCCTTGTCCGCAAAGGTCCCAACATCGCAAGGGCTGCAGAAGCTCTCCCCAAAGGTGCTTTGCGAGGAGCCAGGGGGACAGGGAACACATCTATGTGTTGGCCCAAGCTCATCCGTGAACTCTTCCGATTTCTCGCCGGCCGCGCATACGCTGCATCCCACAGCTTCTTCTCGGATGAGGACGTGCTCACCCGCACTGTTTTGCAGGCCATAGCCTGTCAAGCACTGCGTCTCGACGGGGACCCAGCTCTCCCACAGGGTTCGTCTGGAACGAATCCACTGACATGCGACATCCTGCATCGGGGTGGTGGTGACCTCAATGAGGAGCTCCTGCATCTCCGAGAAGTCAAGCGCAAAGTTCTCCAGGAATTCGACCACCTTTGGCGCGCGGGCGCGGAGGTCACCAGACACAAACTTGACGATGCCGGCCTGGCCACTCTGAGTCCGGTACAAGTACTCTTTCCATTCGCTAGCCTTGTGTCGCGGAAAAACCATGAACGAAGCATCGGTCTGATAAAAGGTGGCATCCGGCAGCCAGCAATGGAACAGTGTCCGTGCAGTCATGGCCAAGGACGAATATATATGTGCCTGGCTCGCAATCCCAATGGCAAGTGGCATGTTATAGTGAGCCGCCCACTGCATGATCCCGTTCACAAAGAAGCCAGATCCTGTGGCGACTGTCGGAATGCACTTGTCTACATCATGCCGGCAAGCTGGTGAAAGCCAGAAGTACCCGTCTGGGCAGTAGGCAACCAGTTTCCCGTTTGAGGCATTGGTGATGCCAGCCGTGTCGCCGGTCCATCGCAGGTAAGCTTCCATCTGAGAATGCGTCCTAAACATCGTACCACTGGTGTTGCAAGGCAGAAAATCTCCCGGATCAAGGTCAGACAGTCGGTCGAAGAATTGGTTTGCCTGGTGAATGGACACATTGTAGCTCTTGTAGAACTCGAGAGCTAAGCCCGTCGCGCAGAAGGCTGTGCGCCGGACGGCCCCGTTCACGCAGAGCGCGTCCTCGCCAGTGTAGCCAATGGAGCCCAGGTTCTCAGGGCCTAGGCCAGGGTTCCGGGCGTCGAAGGCCATGATTTCAGGGATCTTGTCTGAGATCCAAGCATCCATAGCCACATGGTCGCGCACCTGCCGTCCCGTGCAGTCCTCATCGGTGCAACCAGCTAAGTCGGGAAGTGCATCCAAAGAGCCTGCCAGCCTATGGGGAAGGATCACTGCATGATACCCCAGGACCTCCCTGACGAAGATGTCGGCCATGATGGACGTCAGCTCGGAGGAAGCCCAGTCGAACACCGTGATGCGGATGGGGCTTTCATCCAGGCCCGACGCTGCCTGGCTAGCGGGATCTTGCTGGATGTAGCTCCGGTTAGTCGCAGGGATGCCGTCGGGCAAGCATGCGGTCGTGGAGCCAGATGGGATGATCACCGTGCATGCGCCCAAAAGGCTCAGCAATGACCACGCCGGAGCCACTGGAGAGCGAGGGCCCATGGCTTGGCAAGGCGGCTAGACAACATTTGAGGCGACCTGTGAGTGGCATTTTGCAACGAAGCAGACATAGCGCAACATAGGTAGCCTAATCATGGAAGCCCTTATAAATCTCTCAACGGTGAGGGAATGAAGGAATATCAGGCACCTTGGGTCTAGGGCTTCAGTCTCGTGAAATCCTCGAGCCCAAATGCCAGGTCCTAAGTTGAGTCTCCTCTCTTAGCATCGGCATAGTGTAGCTAGGAAATCATGTACATACACACACATCACCCAGAAACAGATACATGTCCAAACAGACAGGCAATCAGACTAGGTCAAACTGCTGAGCGGACAGTTTCAAGAGGCCTTATCAAATCCAGTCGAGCTTTAGGTTGTGGAAGCTGCATATTTCAGAAAAGATTCGAAGTAAAACACAAAGATGATCCTGTCATGCAGAGCGGCCACAACAAACTCCCCTAAGAGCCCTTATACCGCCTAAACCCCCTTAAGCCCCAAACCGCATCTTGGCCTCAACTCCACAAATCCTAAAGAAGCACTTCCCTAAGCCTTACCCCTGAAACTCGAAACCCTAAACAGGCATCTGGCGCCTCATGGTCCCCACCCTGGTCAGGGTGTGCTGGGCGTGGAGGTTGCGGGAGTTTTGCGGGGATACTGACGTCTCCAGAAGAGCACCGCGATGAGAGCCCAAAAAAAACCGCGTAGGCCCCTGTGGTACTATTTGGGGCTTCTCGACCTGGAATAAGGCGAGGGCTGAACACAGGCGAGGGCTGGCCCTCCCTTTAGAGGACTTCGAGGGCTTCTGGGGGATGCGGATGCGGAGCCCCCTCTGACCCCCCTGAAAAGACTGTAACTTCATCGTCGGGCTGAGCTTCTGGCCCATGAAAAAGGTGCCGTTCCAAAGAGACCCAAAAGAGCCTTCATGGTCGGGCCTCGGGCTCAAGGCCTCACACTCTAACCCATAAAACCTCAAAGGACAACAATCTGCCTTCAAAAGGTGCGAAACTGTATGTGCACACTGTATATCGGTTGCACCACTCCCACACAAAGCAGCCGGAGAGCACTGTGAGCCGAACCGGACCTGACCTCGAAGCTGCAGATATGCTACCCAGAGACGTCATGAAGAAGCTCAGAAACACGACGCGGCCTTGAAACATCTCAAGATCGAAGATGTCCCCCTTCCATGCGGAAAGCAATTAAGAGACAAATCGTCTTCGTGTTGTAGCACCTAAACTGGGCCCACACTAGATGACAATGTCAGAATGATCGTTATAGACTGCAAAGTTGTGCAACGCACATCCAATCTGCAGCTCGCGTTCTGAATGCTCTGAGACCACCGTTCTGAGTTCTGACGGCTCCGAGGAAAAATCTGCGTACAGAGAGCAAAGCGACATGGATTACTAGCCAAAAGTTCCTTCCTCATCCCTTTTTGCATCTCTCAACGTCTTCCAGTTCAAGCGCTGCGTCCACCGAGGCAGCTTCAAGAACGGGACATAGGGCGCCTGCATGCCAGCTGCAGTGGTTCCAGCGGATGCTGTTTCAACTGTTTGTCAGAGCCGGGGTGGATACCTGACTGTGAGAGAGAGACTTCTTGGAAATCCGCTCAACATCACCGGGACCCCTCTGCTCGAGGCATGAATCCAAGAATGGCCTTTATCAGAGTAACGAACGCTGCGAACCGAAGAACTTCTTCATGGGTTGCATTGCACATGACGTCGAAAATGCGGCTTGCCAAAACAACGAAAGCTTCGGAGGAAGTCGTCGCCCGATCCTGCAAACAAGACACCGGCTGAATTCCTTCCATTCCTTCTGCGTGGTTCTTCTTGCGGCTATTGGTGGTGGTTCTGTCGACAGATGAACGAGGAGTCGCACTTGAAAGCGCCCTGGCCGAGGCGTGGGGGTGCGAAGCACTCTGTAGACGACGACGACGACGACGACTACAGACTACAGACTACAGACTACACACGACATACTACATACCACATACTACATACAGAAGCCGACTGCGGTTGCTCATCGACGTTTAGCTTGTGAAAACTCGCAAGAGAGGGGAGAAGCGGAATTTCGATAAAGAAGAAGAGAGCGAAGATCCTTGGGGATCGTCGCACTTTAGACAACACAATCAAAAGCAACTGTAGCTCTTGCAAAGGCCAGGGAAATCCGTTCAATAGCCGGAGAGTGTGCTCTCTCTAGGCTCCTCTTGCGAGCGGATACTCGCAAGGTACTGCACAATTTACAATTCCTCACCGTTACAGGGACACAGTGGGCTCTCTCCCCTTGAAGGCTGTGCGCCAGCCAGCCTGAATGAAAGCAAGCAAAATCGCACTGGGGGGAAGAAAGGAAACAACAGGAAGGAAACAAAAAAGGAACAGAAGGGAAGAAAACAGAAAGGGAAAGAAGAAAAAAAACTGGAAGAGAGATGGCCCGAAAGCATCGATTTGCCGTGCGTTGACTCCATGCACTTGACTGTTTGCAGTAGAACTGTATGCACTTGAAAGTGTATGCACTTGTATGGTTGCACATTCACTTGTGTACTGCACTTCTACTGTGCTATGCGGTAGAACTGCATCAATCAACTCTATACATCTGAAGTAACGGACTGAACTCACACTTTTTACCTAATTGCACTTGATGTACTTCACTTCTGCACCCGACTCGGCTGCGCACGTCCCGTCCAAACCAGGCCAAGCCATAGAAAAAGACAAAAACATCCAAAGCATGGCTGTCCGCCATGAGCATCATCGGCAGTCGCTCTGCGTCTAGACGCTCAGGAAGCAAGAAGTCCATGCACGCATGTAGAGCACCATAGGGCACCTGCCCGTTCTTTTCCCTATAACTCCATGACTTACGGTCATGGCCTCTGGATTCAGCACCTCTGCATGCGTCAGAATTCCATGGCCAGCCCCATGCCATAACTCATGGGACACTCTCACAAGCTCCATTTTCGAATCTCAGCGGAATGGCAATCTCATCACTCTGAGGTGGCCGTTGTTGGTCAAGATCCGCACCCAATGTGATCCTGATCCAACCTCAGGTCCAAGATACGCTCCTTTCACCATCCGGTTGCTTGACTTCGTCAGATAGACACGATGTTCATGTGGCGACCAACAACGGCGATCCGACGCCTGTGTGCATCTCGAGAACCCCTTCTCGGAACGAGAGAAGCTGCTGTCCGACCTCCAGCAATCCCATGGCTCTCGCCTGCCATGTTCGCCGCACCATGGCTGGTCTAGGGCTGCAAGCCGCAGACTCCGCCTTCTAGGGGGCTTGTGTTGCGCGTGTCAGTTCTCTCTCTTAGACAGAAGTCCCCACACCGCGCTACAACACAGCAGAGAGGATCCAGGATCTGAGTTTGAGGAGTGTGGTTCTAGGAGCCTCGGACGCTAAAATGCATCAGAGTGCAGTTTCAGGTCTCACAGGAGCATCGCTGTGGCCGATTTTAAGGCCAGAAAATTTGCGAGTGAGGAATCGCAACAGGATGCAGTTCTGAGGCTGCGGAGTTGTGGAGTGTAACAGCGTGGAACTCCACAACTCCGCAGCCTCAGAACTGCATCCTGTTGCGATTCCTCACTCGCAAATTTTCTGGCCTTAAAATCGGCCACAGCGATGCTCCTGTGAGACCTGAAACTGCACTCTGATGCATTTTAGCGTCCGAGGCTCCTAGAACCACACTCCTCAAACTCAGATCCTGGATCCTCTCTGCTGTGTTGTAGCGCGGTGTGGGGACTTCTGTCTAAGAGAGAGGCTTCATGATGCCGTCGTGATGCGGCAAAAAATGTTCACATGCACATGCCGCGTGACGCGTTCATTTGTGCATGTCGCGAAACGCGTTCACTTGCACATGCCGCGTGACGCGTTTCTTTTTGCATGCCGCGTGACGCGTTCATTTGTGCATGTCGCGAAACGCGTTCACTTGCACACGCCGCGTGACGCGTTTCTTTTTGCATGCCGCGTGACGCGTTCATTTGTGCATGCCCGACCCGTTTTCCTGATGTGAACGAGAAAGTCGTTAAGGTTGGGTGTGTAGGGGGGAGATGGGGAACTATTGCCGAGAGCGGTGCGGTGGCGGCGGTGCGGCGCGGTGCACGCGGGGGAGATGGGGAGCTTTTGCCGAGAGCGGTGCGGTGCGGCGGTGCGGCGGCGGCGGTGGGGTGCATGCGGGGGAGATGGGGCTTTAGCCGAGAGCGGTGGCGGCGGTGCGGCGGCGCGGTGCGGTGGCGCGGTGCATGCGGGGGAGATGGGGAACTCTGGCCGAGAGCGGCGCGGCGGTGGCGCGGTGCGGCGGTGCGGTGGTGGTGCGGCGCGGTGCGGTGGCGCGGTGCGGCGGTGCGGTGCGGCGGTGCGGTGGCGCGGTGCGGTGGCGCGGCGCGGTGCGATGCGGTGCGGCGCGGTGCGAAAACTTGAAACTGATGATGAAACAGGTCAGGCTGAGCAAATCTTTACTGCTCCGGATGGTGCTCAGTATATGTTCATGATGTACGAGAAAGGGCTTCCGACTGAGAGGATTGCCATCTGTGAGTGGCTCGGCACGAAGAGGGGCTGTCAGCTCCTGCAGGTGTCCTCGAAGGGCCTGGCTTCAGAAGCCAGGGCTGTGATTGCTGGGGAGCTCATGGACATGCTGGTTGCTGGCAAATCCTTGGAAGATCTGAAAGCCCGGAAGTTGGAGCTACTTTCGGCCGTGTAATGTCTAACTCCCCTGTTCCTTTCTTGGTGTTACACAGAGAGTTGTGGGTCAGGGCGCAAAATCGCGTGCACCCGTGTGCTCTCTCAATTCTTATGACTTATGAACCCAAAAAGAGCATTGCGCCCGGACTCTTGGCAGGCACCCGGATGCTTGCAGAAGCTTGTCCAGCTGCTGAGGAAGGCTCGACACCTGTCTGTCTGTTTGTTGGAGAGCAGCACTTATAGATCTGTGGCTGTTAAACCCTACAGCCTAAACCCTAAACCCTAAACCCTATAAACCCAAAACCCTAAACCCTAAACCCGAAACCCTAAACCCTAAACCCTGAACCCTAAACCCTAAACCCAACTAGCAGCCCACTTTCCTGAGTTGCATGTGTTCGAAGGATTTCTTTCACAGGGTTCGGGGGCTAAGAATTGTCGGGTTATAGGGTGGAGGGCTTTCGTTTCGGGTTCATCGGGGGGTGGCCATCGCTGCCAGGACCCCGTGCTGGTCGGATGCCGTGTGGTCGCAGACGAAAACATAGCAGAAATTGTGTGCTTCTGTGCAGTGGAGAGATGTGTGGTATAGCTGTGGAATCCCTGTATACAAAGGAACAGCGAAAACCATCACGGGGGGTGGGGTGGGGTAGGGTGGGGTGAGTGTTCTTTTATGCTCCCAAAACAGGTATGTTGTGATTTTTCACAATCAAATCATAAGTTTCTCAATGGTTTCAAACGGAAACTCTTCAAAAACTCTATAGATTCGTAGAATATGTATACAGAAAATGTATATTTTGTGACGGTTTCACATTGGAAAACTAAAGAGTTTTGTTAATTCCATAGCATTTGAAGCAAATCTTTCTTATAAAATTAAGAATTGTGTTTAAATTTTGTAGAAATTCTTTTAAAAATTATAGTTTTGCTTTAGAGAAGTGAGAATTTTGTTTAGAAATTAGTATTTTTCAAAAAGGTTTTATAGTTTTTCTTAAAAAGACATAAGAATTTTCTTTAAAAATTAGTGTTTTTTCAAAATTTTATAGTAGTTTTTTCAAAAACCCCATACATTTTACAGTTTTTCTTAAAAAGAAAGAAGAGTTTTCTTCAAAAATAAGATTTTTTTCAAAATTTTATAGTATTTTTGTTGAAAACACATACTTTTTATGATTTTTCTTAAAAAGAAATAAGAATTTTCTTTCAAAAACAATATTTTTCAAAATTTTATAGTGTTTTTTTAAACATACATTTCATGATTTTTCTTTAAAAAAATAAGAATTTTCTTTAAAAAGTGATATTTTTTCAAATTTTTCTAGTTTTCTTTTAACTATTACATTTTTGCAAAAAGTGCATGCATTTCCACCGAAAGTGCATACACTTTTTGCAAAAGTGTATGCACTATTTCAAAAAGTGCATACACTTTTGAAAAAAGTGCATACACTTTTGAAAAAAGTGCATACACTTTCGCAAAAAGTGTATACACTTTTGGGAAAAGTGTATACACTTTTGCCAAAAGTGTATGCACTTTTGCGAAAAGTGTATACACTTTTGTCAAAAGTGTATACACTTTCAGCAAAAGTGTATACACTTTTGGCAAAAGTGTATACACTTTCGGCCAAAAGTGTATACACTTTTGGCAAAAGTGTATACACTTTTGGCCGGAAGTGCATACACTTTTGGCTGAAAAGTATACAATTTCAGCAAAAACAGACAAAATCGGGTATAGCTTTTCAATAGAGAAAACTATATATGCTCAGAAAAAACTTCGTTTCTCCTTCTGGTGAATTTGGGGCGGGGGGGTGGGGGGGGGGTACCGACACGGGACACGGAACCATATATATATATATAACAGAGAGGTCGAACAAATGCTACAGGGATTCCGCACGTATATACCTGTGTGAGAGTGAGAGAGAGAGAGAGAGAGAGAGAGAGAGAGAGAGAGAGAGAGAGAGAGAGAGAGAGAGAGAGAGAGGATTTCGCTCACACATGGACACACTGAGACGTGGGGCCCATTCTGTCGAAGAGTTTTGGCACATTTTTCGCCGGTTACACTCTTTTGTGTGATCATATATCCACACAGCCCGCAGACATGGCAAAGACAAAGCGACAGGAGGCCGAGGAGCCAGAGGCTCCTGAGGAGGTTGAGGAAGAAGAACCGGAAGAGCAGGAAGAGGAACACGACGAGGAGGTAGAGGAGGAGGAAAACGAGACCCCAGCTGCCGCGCCCACCAGTAAGGCAAGACCGTCGGTCCTGAAGTCGCCAGGAAGGCTGCTGCAAAGGCGAAAAGCACACCAAAGGCGAAGGCCAAGCCCAAAGCGAAGGCCGACCCTGCCAAGCCCAAAGGGCCCAAAGCGAAGGCAACCCCCAAAGCCGAGCCTGCCAAGCCTGGCAAGGCAACACCGAAGCCCGACCCTGCCCAGCCCAAAACGAGGCAAACCACAAAGAAGCCTCAGCCTGCCGACCCAAAACCCAAGGCCAACCCGAAGCCAAAGGCCGAGCCCAAGCCAAAGGCCGACCCGAAGCCAAAGGCAGAGCCCAAGCCAAAGCCCGACCCCAAGCCAAAGGCCAACCCCAAGCCAAAGGCCAACCCCAAGCCAAAGCCCCTGGTCAAGAAGCGAAGCATGGCAGAGGCCTTGACTGGCGACTGGATCAATGGGCTTGGGCCTGAGGAGCCCGAGACTCCAGCAGAGCCGGAGTAGGCAAAGACCCAACCTTCGCCGAAGCGACGAGACCGCAGCAAGCAGACGAAGTTCAATGTGTTGCTCGCAGCAGGAGCAGTGCCGGACACTTTGAAGACGGAGTGGGAGGCTTTCAATCAGCAGGGGGGCAAGAGGAAGAACTTGACGAAGTTCATCGAGGAGGCAGTGACTCGTGACCCCGAGTCAGGGAAGCTTGCCCTCAGCTGCGATGCCGGAAAAGTGACCGGGACAAGCAGTCTCACGAAGAAGCAGGAAACGGGGTGGGGAGACAAGGGCTTGCCCCGCACACTCTTCAAAAGGCCGCTTTGGGTTGTCGGATGAGCAATTGCGGGCAGCGATCTTGAATGATGAAGTGTCTGTTGTCACACAAGACAACGTGGTGTTCTGTCAATGGAGAACCTTGCGATCCTCCTCCATGGACGAGCGGAGTGACCAGGCAGCAATCAAATCCGACGCTGCCAAAGTCTCCGGCAACCAAGCAGCACAACTCCAGCTTCTGTTCGACAGTGTGGCGATGCAACGGCCTGAGCCTTCGGATGAGGACTTGGTCAGGTTGAACCAGTCGAGCGGCTCTGGTGCGACGGCATCGACTGCTCCGCCGGCCACACCGATGCAAGCTATCGAGGACAAGAAGGAGGAGGGTGCCGTGCCAGCGAAGTTGTCAGAGGCCGACTGGGCGAAAGCGGACGAGCTCCTGAAGAAGGCAGAAGCAGCTGTCGAGAAGCTCAAGAAGGTGCTCCGGAGTATCCTCTAGCAGTCCCCTGTTTCTTTCTTGGTGTTACACCGAGTTAGGGCGCACACAGGGAGACAAATATCATTTGCAGGATGCTACCAAGCTGAGCGAGAAGATCAAGCAGAACCCAGACGACCCCCTCCTGGCGAAAATGCATCTCGTCTCGTCACGAATCTATGTGCATATAAGAGAAAACAGAGTATAGAGAGCCCATGCTTCATGTCACAGCCCCCAACAGGAAGACCACCATCAAAGCTCTGACGGACAAGAAATCCAGAGTGGACGGAAACAGCGACCCCGAATATTGTAGGTGGTGCCCGTCCGGGTATGCGCCGGGTGCCCGGGTATGCGCCGGGTATGCGCCGGGTATGCACCGGGTGCCCGGGTATGCGCCGGGTATGTGCCGGGTATGCGCCGGGTGCCCGGGCATGCGCCAGGTATGCCCGGGTATGCGCTGGGTATGCGCCGGGTGCCCGGGTATGCGCCGGGTATGCGCCGGGTATGCGCCGGGTATGCGCCGGGTATGCGCCGGGTATGCGCGGGGTGCCCAGGCATGCGCCGGGTGCCCGGGTATGCACTGGGTATGCGCCGGGCGCCCGGGTATGCGCCAAGTATGCGCTGGGTGCCCCCCCCCCACCCCCCCTGTCTTCATTTTAACCCCCTGTAAGGGCCTACCCAGGCAATGCCTAAGCCTTTTAAGGATAAAAGGGGAAAAACCTGTATGTTTTAAACTTGGGTTCTTCCAAAACCCCTTGAGGCCAATAAAGGAAAAACCTGTGTGCTTCAAACTTGGGTTCCGCACAAGAAGCTATGGCCATCCTTTTCGTGGCAAAGGTCGCTGGGAGTCTGCAGATGGTCAAAACTCGTGCGTGAGGGTATCCAGGGTTCTTGCTAAGTCTACATTGCTGTAAACCTATGGTCGAGGAATTATTTTAATTGTTTTTTGCCTTTCAACTTTTTTTTTGGGGGGGGGCCTCCCTATTGCAAGATAGAGGAAATCCAAAGAAAATAGAGGTTTTCCTGTTCAAATCCAGATAAAATAGAGGTTTTCCTATTAAGATCCAAAGATAAGAGGTTTTCCTATTAACATCCAGAGAAAATAGCGGTTTTCCCATCAAAATCCGAAGAGAATGGAGGTTTTCCTCTTGAAATCTAAAGAAATAGAGGTTTTCCGCATAGAGTACAAAGGAAATACAGGTTCTAATTCTTAACATACAAAGGGAATGCGGGTATTCCCCTCCCCCCCCCGCATTTTGCAAAAACGACTTTCGCATGATGGATTTCCAACAATGTATGCACATGCTTTGAAACAAACTCGTGCGTACTCGTGCGTAATCGTGCGTACTCGTGCGTACTCGTGCGTAGTCGGGGGTACTCGGGCGTACTCGAGCGTACTCGGGCGTACTCGGGCGTACTCGGCGTACTCGGGCGTACTCGGGCGTACTCGGGCGTACTCGTGCGTACTCGTGCGTACTCGTGCGTACTCGCGCGTACTCGTGCGTACTCGGGCGTACTCGTGCGTACTCGTGCGTACTCGGGCGTACTCGTGCGTACTCGGGCGTACTCGTGCGTACTCGCGCGTACTCGTGCGTACTCGGGCGTACTCGGGCGTACTCGGGCGTACTCGTGCGTACTCGGGCGTACTCGTGCATACTCGGGCGTACTCGTGCGTACTCGGGCGTACTCGTGCGTACTCGGGCGTACTCGTGCGTACTCGGGCGTACTCGTGCGTACTCCGACGCGGTCGCCCATCCCTGCCGCAACGAAATCTATGCTGGCCAGGACCAGAGACATGTGTACAAGTCTGCCTATATATGTGCAAATGTGTGCTGCAGGACCTGCCCGATGGCACACACATCAACAAGGAGAATCTCCAAGCGACCCTGCTCGAAGCAGGCCATACATGCTGTGCTGAATCGGGGACCCTCTTCCCTCGACTCGGGACCTTATATACATCCGAACCCTTCTGCAGGCCAGCTGTGCAACCAAGTGGTCGAGGAGATGTCTGGCTGGAGTGGCCAGTTGAAGGCCCGTGGCCTCTGAGGCCGGCCGCTAGGGGTTTAGGGTCCAGGCTTTAATTTTTAAGGGCTTAGAGGGCTTTAGAGGGTGGGTTTAGGGTTCAGGGTTTAGGGTTTAGGGTTCAGGGTTAAGGGTTCAGGGTTTAGTTTTTAGGGTTTAGGGTTTAGGGTTTAGGGTTTAGGGTTCAGGGTTTAGGGTTTAGGGTTTAGGGTGGTTCAGGGTTTAGGGTTTAGGGTTTAGGGTTTAGGGTGTAGGGTTTACAGGGTTTACAGGGTTTAGGGTTCAGGGTCTACAGGGTTTAGGGTTTAGGGTCTGGGGTTTGGGGTTTTTGGGACTGAGGGTTCCTGGTCCCTAAACCCTCAACCCCAAACCTTGCAGCCCTGAACCCCAAGTCCTAAACCCTGCACAGCACATTGTGCTTGCCCCGACCCGCCTACCCCGCCCCAGCACTTTGTGCTTGCCCCGTACCCACAGCCACAACCCTGTCCCAGCACGTTGTGCTTGCCCCGACCCCACCCACAACCCAAAACCCAGTACTGTCTAATTACCTGCCACCCAAAACCGAAACACAAACCCAACCTCTTCTTGCCGCCCCCTCAAAAGACCCAACCCATGCCCCAGCACTTCGTGCTTGCACCCGACCCGCCAGCATAATTTTTTACAACACATTGAAATATGGCATTTTTCGTGTGGAGCTTTAACGGTCTATGTCGTAAAGGCTTGTCATATGAATGGCTTGTCAATGTACTGGCAATTTAATTTGGGTATGTGAGACTGAAAGTAGTATATGTTTTAAAGGTTTCTCATATTAATGGTTTCTCAATGTACTTGCAATTTAATTTATATGTGAGACTGAAAGTACAAAGTGACTGTCAAGGGGTGAGTGTTTTAAAGGTTTATGTTAGAAAATTCTAAACTTAAGCTTTAGTTTTTCGTGTGTATATTTGACGATGGAGAATGTCAGGGTGGTTCGCTGCAGCCACGACCGGTCCACAATGCCCAAGCAGGAGCCATGGCGGCGACCATTGTGGACAGTGCTTACACAACCTACAATGACCAGCTCCACTTCACATTGTATTTTTCCAATGGGTGGAAGCAGTGGTATCTTGCCTTAAGACATCATGTCTGCAAGGCTGCATTGGTTTTCCTTCTACTTGCACATGGGTTTTTTGCCGATGACAGGTACAGACCACCAGATCCCTGCCAAGCCTCGATGATGCCAGGAAGCAGCCATTGGGCCCAAAGAGGCTTCACTGAGAGGTGTGCCACGACGGTAGCAGGCGTGCAGCTAAGGCCAGGCAGTGAACTGTAGTCGACATGGTCCTGTTTCATTGCTTCCTTTGCTGCCAGGGTCAGCCTTCGGCTCCTGTCGGCCACGCTCCTCTACCAGCCATACGACCTCAACCAAGACCTGATCGACCAATGGTTTTGCTGCCACTCGACAGCTTGTTGTGTATTCTTGATTCTTTGCCATTGGTTAGAATCACAGAAGCAAGGACCGTGGTCCACGATTGGCAGTGTAGCAGCACTCCCTATGCCAGGCCAAACTTGGGTTGCACAGCATGCAGTGCTGCCTTCGCTTGTGACTTGAATCCTAGACTCACCAAAACCCTCACCTGCCGCCCCCAGCACATCGTGCTTTCAAACATGCAGGCATTGGCCACCAAAGCCAGGCCACTGCAATGGCCGGATGCTGCCGACACGGACAAGTCTCACCCGCCCTGCAGGAGCCCATAGAGTGTGCAGGAGCCAAAAGCACAAACCAAATATTCCATTGCAATTCTGTTCGTACATGCCACATGGCCATTGCAGTTTTGTAGCTTTGCCAGATGCCCGTGCAAACATGTCTGCAACCCTCCAGTCTTGTTCCAGTACTGAACTGGCAGTAGTGCCGGCCATGTTCGGTGCCAAGACCTTCTTGGCAGAAATGCTGGCCACGGCCGATTGCAAAGGGCTATTTCTGCCTTCCTGCCGAAGCTGCAGAGAGACTGAAGGCGAACCATCGGGACTTCGCATGCTTGTATGTCATGGTCGGGGACCGCTTTCAGAGCGAAAAGGTCGTCGGGCCTTCAATCCTACAGAAAAGACTCTTGTTCCTGAACAATGCGTGTTTTTCATGTGTGCTTTTTATATAAATACAAACAAATACTGCAACCCTTAAACCCTAGAGACAGCCTTTTTCTAAACCCCGCACCTTTTCTTCCACAGACATATAGAAGGATGCATGCCTGCGAGCATATCGTCATGATCAGTCACTTGATATGGGTCCTAGGATTTATAGGGCTTGAAGTCTAAACGATTTTGGGTTTCGGGGCCCTCGAGGACTACATGTCCAAGCTCGGCACTCTCATGGCATCCTGCTGTCGTGGTGTTCAGCGAGAGGAGGCGAGCCACAAGCTGAACCTGAAGATGAGGCTTGCACTTCACCTGGAGTGGAAGAAGCTGTCGTGACCTGCCGTGTCTTCTCGTGTCTTCTCAAGCCCGCCCCTGTTCCTTTCTTGGTGTTACACCGAGTTAGGGCAGGGGTAGGTCTCTCGCCTGGAGTGGCAGAAGCTGTCGTGACCTGCCGTGTCTTCTCGTGTCTTCTCAAGCCCGCCCCTGTTCCTTTCTTGGTGTTACACCGAGTTAGGGCAGGGGTATAGGTCTCTCGCACTTGGCAGGACATCCTTTTGGGTGCTGCCGAAGCACTCTCATCGCACTCGCGAAAAAAAGAGATTTCGCAGTGCACAGAGGCCTGCCGCACAACCGTTTTTAAACCCTCTAGAAACCTCTATATAAATCCTGAACCCTAAACCTAAACCCTAAACCAACAAAAGGAAGACTCTGTTTGCATCTTTCTGGCAGGCTGGGTTTTGGCACGGCTGACGAAGGCCTGCTCCACAAGGGTTCACAGTTTACAGAGTGTGTGTTTGCATTCCCACAAAAGAAGATTCAGAGTGCTCTCTGGCAGGCTGTGGCTGGTGTTGACTCCAAAGCAAACTCCCCTGTTCCTTTTGCTTGGTGTTACACCGAGTTAGGTCAGGGGAGGGCTATAGAGGGCAGCATCGCCATCCTCAACGACGAGCCATCCTCAACGACGAGTGATGACCATATCACTGCTCTGTCCCTTCTGTTGGTGTTACACCGAGTTATAGGGCAGGGGAAAGGAAGATATCAAAAAGAACTCCCCTGTTACTTTCTTGGTGTTACACCGAGTTAGGTCCGGGCGTAGTATATCATAGCAGTCCCCTGTCCCTTTCTTGGTGTTACACCGAGTTCGGGCACAGGGGGAGGTCTCTCGCACTTGGAAGGACATCCGGGCGCTGCCGAAGCACTCTCATCGCTCTCGCAAAAAAAAAATTCGCAGTGCAGTTTCGAAACCTGTGACACATCGACTTCCAAAGAAGGGCTTCGCATGCCTCATTGAAGCTTTTGCACAACGAAACTGCGAACGGCTCATTAAAGCAGCAGGAAAAGTTTTGACCGATGAGGTGTGAGGGCACACGCACAGAGAGTGAGAGAAAGAGGGAAAACACACACGAACCCTATAAACCCTATAGAGACCTTTTTTGCCTTAAACCCTATAAAACCCTACAGACCTTACACACCCTCTCATTTTTTGGGTCAAATTTTCTGCTACAGACCTTACCCTAAACCCTAAAACTTAATTCTTGTGGCTCAAGTTTTTGGCTCAAATAGAACAGAGGATCTCCTCCACAAAAAAGATGTGTTGGTGGCTCGAACTTCTGTGGCTCAAACCTCCACAAAAAAATTCTTCTGGCTCAAATTTCTGGCTCAGAAGAACAGAGAACTCTCTCTCCTCCACACAAACATGCATACATCTCTTTTTGTTCGGGCGACTACATCTGTTTTTTCGTGTGTGTGTTTCGTCCAAATGGCATTGGGAAACACATGGATACACAAAGAAAACGGAATTGTGCGCCAGTAGTCTCGGCTTCAAATGTAACGAAACAGAGTGTAATTCGGAGAACATGGGTGTGTAAATTACACGTTTTGACGTGTAATTTACACACCCAAATTTACACAAAAACGTGTAATTTCCAGGGATAGATTTACACGTCAAAAACGTGTAAAAAATTGAAAACTGTAAAATGTAAAATTATACGAAAAGGATCTCTCAGGTTCGTCTTCGTCCAGATGAACGTGTACTCTGAGCTATATCTCAGGCGCCCGTCGCTGGCCAACGGCGAGACCACGGTGGGCCCGCTGAGGCACGACATCCTCTGCAAGATCGTCGTCTCCAAGGGCGTGGGCCACATCATGGAGCACCCCCACCCCCTCCCCTTCCGCCCCCCGACCAAGGGACCCCCCCCTCCCGAACTCAAAAACACTTTTTTTGTCGGTTTCTGAACTTACCGCCTCCCCCCACCCCCCGACCAGGCGACCCGGACCCACCCGACCTGTCGACCCCCGCCCCCCGGCCAGGGACCCCCCCTCCCGGCCTCAAAAAACTCAGAAACACTTTTTTTGTTGGGTTCAGAGGCGACGATTTCTCACCCCCTACCCCCTACTCCTCCCGAGCCCGAAGTCCACCACCCAAACCCCCCCCCCACCTGACCTGCCCCCCTTCTCCCCCACCCCCCGAGCCCTTCCGCCCCCCGACCAGGGATTCCCCCTCCCGGCCCCAACAAACTCAAAAACACTTTTTTTTGTCGGGTTCAACCGACGATTTGTGACCGCTAGCCCACAAAAACGCTCCGTGCGTGCTTGCCCTGCCCCTACCCCCTCTCCTTCCAAGCCCGAAGTCCAGCACCCAAACCCGTTCCTTGCTGGTGGCCCTTCTGCCCACCCCCACCCCCCTGCCCCTACCCCCTCCTCCTGAGCTTGGCGTCCACCACCCAAACCCGAACCTCCTACGCATCCGACCCCCGACCAGGCGACCCGGACCCACCCGACCTGTCGACCCCTACCCCCACCCCCCCCCTTCCGCCTCCCGACTAAGGAGCCCCCCCTTCCGGCCCCAAAAAACTTAAAAACACTTTTTTTTGCGAAGTTCAGCAACGAACCGCCAACCCACAAAAACGCCACTTGCTCCTGTGGCAGGCTGCGCGCAGCCAGCAAAGGCAAAGCCCCTGCTGGCCAAGCCTGTTAAGCCTTTCCAAGCCTGCGCCCGCATTAAGGCAGTGCCAGAATGTTCTCCACATGTGCATGCCTTACATAATGCTGCGCCACTTGTATCTTTTCAGCTGCTAAATTTTTAACAAACTTGCTGTTTACTGTCCATCTGGGTAAGACACCAAGTGCAGGCCACTATCGGACGATGCTGCTTTCTGATCATGCTCTGATTGTTTGCAAAGTTCAGCCAAGTGATGTTTCCACCATTTGCAGAAATAGTTACCTGTGTTGGCGTTGAAACTCGTGGCACAGCTACGGGGCCTAAGGGACCTCAGGTCAAGACTACACTCAACCCTCACAGCACGAAGTGCGGACTCTTTTCACTGCGCTGTTCACAGCTTCTCGAGCTCCGCTCGTCTTGAGCCAATGCGAGCACGGCTCTCCAGCTTCAAACACTGTCTGCCAGACATGGGAAAACAAAGGTACTTCAGGTGAAAACACTCAGCCATGGAACTTCTACTCCTAAACACTGTGGGTAGGTTCCTAGCACCTCTTAGGTGCTCTGCTGAGCTCTGTGCAGACCTAAACTGGCTTGAGTCACTTCTGGTCACCAAATACCAGGTCACAAACAGGAAACGAGTTCCGACAAACGAGTTTCGAGAAAACGAACAGAAAACGGTTCTTCCCACTCAAAACAAGGTCTCACCAAGCCAAAAGAAATCTGCACTGCCTGACATGTCCTCGTGCCTATGCTTCACACTCATAGCAGACAACTCAAGTGCACATCACGTGTCAACTGGGAAACTAGGAGGGTCACATATATCAACTCCCCCTCATGACCAAGAGTTTCACTGTTGGTCACGTCAACTAAGCTCCACGCAAAGTCAACTAAGCTCCTCGCCGGGGCGCGCATGCCGGCGCATTCCTCAGTCCTAGACCGCTGCACTGCTTCAGATCGCTGGAGGTCGACTAACTCTCGCAAAGTAACCGAATTACCGCAGTCGCAAGCTTTCCAGGGCGACGTCCGCGAAAGCTGGCGGATAGTGCTGCGTTGCTTTGAGATCGAAGTTTCGTGAATGATCTCCCTTGCAGGTACATGCAAATGTTTCGGACATTGTTCGCACAAACTGTTCATCGTTCGACATCAGTTTCCAAATCTTTCGGATAGGTAATCCATCTCTGCCTACCAAGCCTGAAACACAGCCGTGCACTTCGCCAGTGTAATGGGTTCGTTGCTTTGCAAACGAACGGGTGCTTGCCCATCCCCAGTAGGCACACCCTCTGCGGCCATTCTATGACCCATACCCCTACTTGCGGGTGGTTCACCATCACTAAGAAGCTCCGCCAGAGCTTGCGATGCACCGTGAAAAAAGCTTGTAGATGGTCCTGATAGCCCGGCCGATCTTCGTGTCGCCGTTGGTACGGGCTACCTCCGGTACAAGGAGTGCTGCTCCAGAAAACAACCTTCATCCCCCATTCTCTCGCAACATTCATTGCAGACATGACCCGCTCCACGGTGTCATTTGAGGTTCCGTCAACCCCTTGAGTAATCGGCAGGACAAATACTTGGTGCACACTTCCTTGCAGGTACAGATTCGAACGTGAACTCGTGCAAAACTCGATCAGCAAAGTTGAATATTCAGTCTCGAGTTCGCATAGCCGACAGAAAGCTTCATATTCGAGGTTGTCCGGCCCGAGTACAGAATCTAGCACTCCAGACAGCAACAAGCAAGACCTGACTGCTGGGACCTCTCGGAAATCGATGTTGGTGACATCTTCTAGTCCGAGGGTTGCTGTATGCTTTGCTGTTTGGAGGCGATTTAAATTCTTTGTGAGAAGATCGCTCACATTCTCGGTTCCGGCCACTCCCTCTACTGCTAACTCGCCGCTATGGACACGGTCTTGGATAAAGCACAACCTCAAGTCTATATGCCGCATGCGCCTGAGTAGCCCCTCCATGCTGGCGATTTGCCTAGCTGAGGCAGAGTCAGTATACACGCGGTGGGGTTTCTGGAGGGTGCCCCAGATATGCGCCGTCAATTGCGCAAGTCCTGCCACCTCTTTCGCTGCCTCGGCGATGGCAAACAACTCCGCCTCTGCTGAGCTGAGTGCGACAACGCTTTGCAGGCGGCTGTACCCCTTTATGCAGTACCACGTACTGTCCACTGCGATGTAGATCACACCGCCACTGGTGCTTTTCCGGGCTACGCTCATCTCGCTGCCCCAATTGCTGTCGCAATAGGCCACCAGGCTGGCATTCTCCCCCTCATTGGTCTTGCCATCTCCGAGCGGGAAGATTTGATCTAACAGCGGAAACGCTGCTAACCATCGCAGGAACTTGCGAAGTGCATCTTCATGCACTTGCCGTGGCATGCTTTGTCCGCGCGACAACATGGAGTGAAAGTACGTTATATCTGAGCGAGTTTGACAGAGCCAGCCTATCTTCCCTAGGCAACTTCGGAATCGTGAGGCGGCCTCACTCGACAGCTCCTTCGAAGGCTCTTCAACACTCTCCTCATCGTACATACTCCTGATGTCGGGTGTCGTCAAGGATGCTTTCGCGGTGGATATGTCCCATCCGAAAGATGTAAAGACCGACTTCACATACTCAGGCTTCACCCCAAGCATGATTTGTCGTCCATCCCAACGGATTAAACGGCCGAGGAATTCCATCTGCCCATCTTCGATCAGCCTCCCTGTCACTTTGACTTTCAAGACTGAACTCAGGGCTTTGTGGACATACTCGAACCCTTTCTCGGTAGAGGACACAATGAGCAAATCATCCACGTACGCTAACATGATGGTATACTCCCATCCGGATTCAAGGTTGACCCATCCGCTGAAAAGCGTCGGTTCAAGCGGACTCGCTTGTAAGCCTAGGGCAGACACGATCCTGTTCAGATGTCGCTGCCAGCTGAGGCTGGCGGAACGCAAACCGTAGAGCGCTTTCTCTAGTATCAAGTACGCGGTTTCGCCGCTCTCGAGCGCGAACGTGCTTGGCAACTCGATAATGGTGGGTTCCACTACCTGCGCAAAGAGAAACGCGGTGGATATGTCGAGGCCGTAAGCCCGCATCTTTCCCTTCGCCGCCCGTGCAAGGACGATCTTGAGGGCTTCCACCGACGCAGTATTAGAACTCAACCCCAAATCGAGTGCGGATGGTCGGCCATGAGCAAAATCCTTAGCGACTATCCTTGCTCGGACTAGTCCTGGGGCCTTCTGAGTGAGGACCCATCGGGACTTGACCGTCCGACAGTTTGGGTTGGCTTTGCGGTATTCATCAATCTCGCTCTTTGATCTTGCATAACCAACTTTCAGACTATCGAGCGCATTCACTTCTTTCTTGATTCCTTGCCATGTCTCTTCAGGGTCCAGCTGAACACCTTCCAGGTCATCGTAGCTGGCTCTAGGTCGATTCACCCAGAGAGTCCTGTCTTGGATTCTCATGTACGTCCCTGCGGACTCATCTTCCTTTTTCTCTTTAACTGAAGAGCATACACAAGGGTGGTCTTGGAGATTCAACAACTCAACTGCTTCACGCTCGACCGACTGTTGTTGCTTGTGGTGCTGTTGTTGTGTTGTTGTATTCAAGCAAACATACGGGAACTTCTCCACGCTCGACCGACCAACAAGTAAGTGACATGCTGCTTCGACGTCGTAGTGGTCACAACAAGAAAGTGGTTGTGGTGTGTAGTGGGCACTCTCGAGCAATTCCTCCAGGTATCGGACTGGGACCCCCTCATGGAATGTCTGGGGATGCTCTGGAGCGTCTCCCATCTCTGGAGCTTCTCCCATATCGTCATCCTCAGCCTCGGACGGCTGGTACTCGGACACATTCCAGTCAGCATCCGGCACTGACATCTCCGGGATCTCTAGGTCTCCGACTCCTGCTTGCTCAGGATCAAACGCTCGGACCTCCTCTCCTCCAAAGCGTGTTCGCTTGTTCGGCTTCATTTGCTCGTCATCATCGTATGGGTCTTCTCCAATTAGCTCCTCAGGTCTTTGGTCGACCTTCGGTCCTTCATCTAATGCCTCCATAGCATCATCGATGGAATCACGCAACCATTTTTGGTATCTCTTCACACACTTTTGGGAATGCCTGCTCGAGCTGACGCCTTCCTGGCATCCGGGACACTTGGGTGTAACACCATGTTGTCTCACCCAGTCTATGGGAGGACCTCCTCCTGGAACATATGGGAGAAACAGCTCTTTGGTCTTCGGTGCTTCAGGCGGGGGCACGAAGCCATCTAGGGCCTTTGCACCGGGCAGAAGATTTGCGTCGAAACGCAACGGGTAGAGCAATTTGAGTCCGGGCGCGATCACCCGTTTCGTCTCCCCACTATCCAAGCGGATTTCCATGGCATGACCTGTGCTCCCAAGCACTGGTCCCAAGTAGATCCCTCGAGCATACTTGGCATCCGCGTCAGGTCTTCTAGCCCGCGTTATCTTAGCGTATGCTACCGCACCGAACGGATACGTGACTTGCGGTCGCACGCGATCTCCGCGGATCTTCTGCATGGGTGTCATGGTCGACCCTACAGAAACTGAAAACCTGTTGTGCGTGTGTGCTGCGTATTGAAACAAAAGGTCGAAAACATCCGCACACTCAGCATCCAAAACAACGCCATGTTCACGCAACTCAAGCTCATGTGTTGCTACGATTCCTTTCAGGGTCCTAATGGCTCGTTCTGCTGCTGGTGCATGCCTTTCGGGTGCAAAGCTGTCCTCAGTACCCTCACAAAGATCAGCGAGCCTCGCTGCGATGTTCTTCGTGAGTCCCTCTGCATCAGACATGAAATGCGGTTGTTTCACACCAAAGTGCCTGACCCAGGGATGCAAATGCTCTGCTGTTGTTGCTGCGCTCTCTCCCTCAGGTCTAAAGCAAACTGCAATCGCAAAGCTCATGGTATGAACCAGTACGATGAATGCAAGCTTGCGAAAGAAGCACTGGTCAAGCTGAAACTCTCTCGGGTTCAGGTCGGTACGCTTTCGGGCTGGAGTGGTCCCTCTAGTGCGCTGGCAAAACTCACAATCAGACATGTATGGTACGTGTCCCTGCATGTGGTGCTGAAGTTCTGCCTGTTTACTACGCACATTGTCCCCAATAATTCCTTCTTCAGTGACTAACTCAAACTGCTGTTGTGGCTGTTGCGTATCGGGCTCTTTTCTCTCGTCTTGGGACAAAGCTGCAAGGATTGGATTGAGCTTCTCCATACTCCCTTTCAGGGAGACGGGGAGCGAGAACGATCGCGCTCTTGGCGATCTCGGCGGCGCCTGATAAGTTCCATGAATGCAGGCGACGGCGCGCCACTCCATGGAATTGGGGTTTCGGGCGTGCGTTCGGGCCGCGGAACTGGAGGAGGCGGAGGTATCGGGAGCGCCAGCCTTGGCGCGACCGACCTCGCAGCCTGTATGTCCTGCGACCTTGCTCGGCGCCGGTCCTCGTATTGTTGGCCCGTGAGGATCCCCGCCTCGAGCTGAGCGCGAAGGCTCATTGGGTTGAATGGCCTTCCTGCCGGTGCCAATGTCCCCGCTGCTCCTGTTTCCATCGTTTCTGCCATCCTCATCACCGTGCTGGAGAGGTCGCTGGCGGCTTTCGGGGGTGTCAAGCTGACCGGCAGTTGGGCATGGTCCTTCACCTGCATCCGCAGGAAGCTCTCCCTCAAAGGTCCGAGGGCTTGCAGCCCTTCTGAGGTGTGGCCTGGTGTGCTCAGATGCAGCTGCAGATACGGACCATGATAGCCCAGGTTGGAAAGTGATTCCCGCCAGGGAGGTGTCACTCGGAGAGTGCTCTTCGCATGCCTGGGCTCGGGGCCCCGGCGGTGCTCCGTGTACACTGCTGTCGGGCTGACCGGTTCCCCCGGCGGCTGCGTCATGGAGATAGGGGGATGCTCCGGATGTGCTGGGGTCGTTGGAGCTGGAACCCCTGTGGTTGGCCTCCATTCTCCCCAATCCTCGTCGGACTCGTCTATCTCCACCACCATTGTCGATGGTCCTGGCCCTGGGCTCGCTGGTGCTGCCGCGGTTGTTTCTTTCGGGTTCGGCTGAGGAAACTCGCTCGGTCCCAGCGTAACCACTGAGCGAGCCTTGCCCTCTGTCACTCCAAGTTCCAGCTGCTCTGGTTCGGCAAGAGCTTGCTCCCATGTGGCCCAATCCACCGGGTTCTGCGTCACGTGGAGGCCCTCCTTGGAGATGGTCTGCGTGAAGCCCTGCATGTTGGCTTCGTGTGGCTCGCTCATCAAATGGGCTTCGGTGACATACTTCTGGCACAGGAGGCAAAACAGCGTCACCGGCGTATCCGGTGAGTCGCTGGCTCCCGGAGCTTGTGCCGTCCAAGCTCCTCCAAATCGACGAGCAATCCACGTCATCCAGCCTGTCGACGCCCAGCGCCGTTTTCCTCTCCGTGTTGGCGCTGACGATGCCGGCGTGGGGCCGGATGGCTCCCGAGGATCGACTCCCATGCTCGATTGCTCCACATGGTCCGGCAGCAAATTCCGCACCGGTCTCTCGGCCTTGGCTTTTTCCTTGGATTTGATCTTCGGCGTCGGCTTCATCAGCACCATAGCGGGTCCCTTGGCTGGAGCCTCTGACATCGAAGGATCCGTTTGGAATTCCCTCACCCCAGTGTGGGACGACGGTGCCTCCGCCGCTTCCGTCTCTTCCATGATGTACTCTATCGAAGGAGATGAGGTCGAAGGGTCCAGCCTTGCCGAATCCCCTTCCGGGTCCAGATCCATCTCGTCCCCTCCAGTGGACTCCGCCTCGGCATACGTTGCCTGGAGCTCCTCTCGGAGATCCTGTGGAAGCTCTATGCCGTGCTGCGCGGCGTTGGCCTCCAACAATATCAGTCTCCTGCGTCTTGCCCCCTGGCGCATGCCTTCCAACTGTTGAATGCTCTGTTGCATCGTGGCACTCGGATCCATAGCGGCGGTCTCCTATCTGTCCTGCTCTAGGAAAACTTCGCCTCTTTGAGCAATCCAAGCTGCCAGTCTCAACCTCATCAGGGAAATCCTCCAAGCAAGCACGACAGACAACTGTTTCCCTACCATGCTCATGCACAAGATGCTCAACTGCTGGTGTGGTGCTGTTGTCCTGTTGCTCGTGAGAGATAACGCTGCTGTCATTTTCAAATACAAGCCACTCGACTGCTGGTGTGGTGCTGTTGTCCAGTTGCTTGTGTGAGATAACGCTGTTGTCTTCACTAAAAATCAAGCGCTCATCCCTATCAAGCTCACGAACAACTGGCGTATCCACATGACTGAAAAAATGAAGTTGATCCCTCGCAGAGCCGGAAACGTCACCAACTGTCCTTAGTCTGTCCTTAGCTTCGCCTTGGTCCAGGTCAACATGTTCGTGGCTCGTCTGAAACTCGCAATCAACTACCTCATCAAGACATGAAACATCCAGCAATTCGGGGTTTTCGGGCTCAACACACACTCTCGCAGAGCTGCGATGACCTCGATTCGAAGTCGAACGATGAAAATCACGACTCGAAGACGACTTGCGAGACCGACTTCGACGAAACTGTTCCGTTTTGGCGATCAAATCCTGCGGTTTCAGCGCTAAAGGATGGTCATTCCGAACTGACGCAAGCCAACTAACTGAAGCAAACATGGTTGGTCTCAGCGTTACGCCGTGCTTTCGGACGGTAATTACGCCCTGCTGGTCACACATCGCTGGCTCCCAACCTCCATTCTGACAAAGCAAGTTGATGTTCAGCAAATTGTGCTTGATCTGATCGGAAATGACGGCTTCAAACCTAGCCCTACACGTGTACACAGCGTCACCCTCATGCTCAGAACTGCTCTTCGATGATGCTGGGGTGGTGGTTTCAAAGCAAACTTCCACTAAAACATGTGTTGATCCGCCAATTTCAACGGAATCTCCAGTCGCAGTCTCCGCATATGACTTAGGGCGTCCTTCCAACCAACTGAGGATCTTCACGTGGTTGCTCTCAAGCGTCTCTCTCGTGATGATGTGGAACGAACTACCAGAGTCAATCAACCAGTAAACGCGATCATCTGAAGGAAAACTAACCACCTGGTTCGTGAGCATCATACCGAAGTGATATCCTTCCAGAAACGTCTTGATTGATGACTGTGCTTTTCCACTACCTTTGGTTGTGGGCTGCGCTGCTGCTTTCGCCGATGTAGACGATGAAGATGATGGTGCCTCTGGCTGCGTCGTAACGGCCTGGCTCGTCGCCGCTGCGGCTTTGTCCTTCGGAGGTGCCCAGCAGTCGCGTGCCCAGTGTCCAGTCTTCCCGCAGTTTCGGCAGACATCTGTCTTCTTCGCTTCTCTGCTCTTGCTCCGAGCTCTGTCTCCTTTTCCGCCTTGGTCACCTTTCTTATCCTTTCCTTTCGCTTTGCCACCCTTCAGTCCCTTTTCTCCTTTCTCGCTTTTGTTGCCCTTGTTGCCCTTGGAGCCTTTGTTGCTCTTGTCTCTGTCGCCCTTTCCGCCCTTGCCACCCTTGAAGGCATTCGCATACCCGGATGCTCCTTCTCTCTGGAAGTCCATCACACGAAGTTGCTCGTCGTAGAACTGCAAACCAGTCATCAGCTCACCCATGCTCTTTGTTGAGTGATGGAGGAGCAGATATCTCTTGGTCTCAGAATCCAAGTGCTTCATCAGGCACAGGACTCCCTCTTGTTCTCCGATGAGCAACTCCGGGAAGCGATGCTTCACCTGCGCCTCGAACTTGAGAAGCTCGGTGGTGTACCACCTGGCGACATCAAGTGGTCGCTTGAGATGCTTTGGTGGCACCAGGCCTAACGCCTGTTCGCGGAGGGCCTGTCCCTCCACTCTGGAGCGAACTGATAATTCGTTGTTCAACGAGCGCCAGAGTTCGTATCCGGCACTTGCTCCCATTTGTTTCACCTCGATGAGATGCACCAAATCTTGCCCACGTTGGAACTTGCTCATGGACTGACGAAGCAAAAACCAAAGTTTGGTTGACCGGGCTGCTTTCCCGGCTTCAAGCCTCACTTGCAAGACTTCCACATTGCTACTGATCGCTTCTTGCAATTCCGTAGCGTAGCGGTCGTCGAGCAAACAAAGCCAACTCGTAAGTTCGTCTCTGTAGGCTGTCCAAACTCGGATTTCAGCATGTCTGCTCGTCATGGACGCATAGTTCAGCTGAGGCAACTGTGGAATGTAGCCCTCTGCTCTCTTGTTTCGTACACCAGAGTCTACTTCCATGTCCACAGGAGTCGATGCATTCGCAGGTGCTGCTGAGGGGTCTCCTCCAGGTGTAGGACTCGTCGACGATGAAGCTGCAGCTGCTGCAATATGCGCATTGGCAGCATTCGCACTTGCAAGCTGCAATGCTTGCGTAAGCATGGCACTCATCTGTTGAAGTTGAGCTGCCTGCTGTCGGATCTGCTCGTCCTGCGCTTGCAGCATTGCTCTCGTGAACTCCATCTGTTGAGCTACTCCAGGTGCAACGGGCAACTGCATATTCGGAACTTGAAGGGGTTCTTGTGGTGCTGTCTGAGGGGGTGTTCCCATCTGGTAGAACTGAGGTCCAAACGAGGGCACAGCCCCGACTGGTGGCTGATGGCCTGCTCCAGTCTAGCTGTCCACTGCCTTGGGTCTACTCCGCGTGGAACTGAAGCTGGTCGCGCTGGCAAAGACCTTCCACGTTCTCTTCTCCCACGGGCACTTGGTGACCTTGCACCAGAAAGCCCTGTGGAACTCAGGCTGCTTGCACTGCGGCCTCTCGGAGAACGGTCTCGTCCAGGCAGCTCCGCTACCACGTTGAAACTCGTGGCACAGCTACGAGGCCGAAGGGACCTCAGGTCAAGACTGCACTCAACCCTCACAGCACGAAGTGCGGACTCTTTTCACTGCGCTGTTCACAGCTTCTCGAGCTCCGCTCGTCTTGAGCCAATGCGAGCACGGCTCTCCAGCTTCAAACACTGTCTGCCAGACATGGGAAAACAAAGGTACTTCAGGTGAAAACACTCAGCCATGGAACTTCTACTCCTAAACACTGTGGGTAGGTTCCTAGCACCTCTTCGGTGCTCTGCTGAGCTCTGCGCAGACCTAAACTGGCTTTGAGTCACTTCTGGTCACCAAATACCAGGTCACAAACAGGAAACGAGTTCCAACCGAGTTTCGAGAAAACGAACAGAAAACGGTTCTTCCCAACTGTTGGTTTGCTTTGCGGTACGCCGGGCCGTTTTTTCCTGTTAAGAGCCTAAGGTTGCAGTTACAAACTGCAAGTTAATGTGACCTGCTTGGACTATTACTTACTGTAACTTACAGTGCGTCCAAAAAAAGAAAAACCCGCACTGGCTGTTGTTACTATCTCTCTGAGTAAGAAACACAGTGCGGCCACCATTGGCAATGCTTTCTGACCATGCGGTAAGTGCAACAGAAAGGAATTCTGCGTCTCTGATAAGTTGCTTTGCAATTCTAGCAACACTAACAACAGTCTGATGCTCCGTTCCGCAAAAAGGTTGCACCGGACCCGGAGTAATTATCGTTCTTCGGGCAGAGACTTCTCAGCTTCGGGGAAGAGAAACCAAGCAGCAGCAGCCACCATGAGGGCAACGGCTACGGGCCCACCAATGGGCACCACGGTCCTGGTCGCAAGGTGTATCATGTTGAAGGCCAAGAGCCGGCTGGTGATTTCTAACACTCGGGCAAACAAGGCCGCAAAAGTTGGGCTCCAGTCCAACTTTCCAGGCACGTTCAGCACTCTTGAGTCGGTCTTATCTCTGGTTGCGAACCCAAATGCCAAGCTCGTACAGGAAACGATCAGTGAAAAGGTCAGACTTTGAAATGCATCTCCTGAAACCGACTGGATGCCCACGAGCACTGCAGTTGCTCTGCAACCTGCCGACACAACAGCTTCAGCCACCTCGGCATGCTTCGCACCCAACAGCAAGTCATGCTTGATCCGCATCGATGCTGATGCAGCAACCAAGAGCAGCATATGGCACTGCGTCAGCACCAAGACTACAATCAGCAAAACCCGAAGGGCACTGAAAGGGATGATTCGCTTGACCCAATCAGCTTGGGGTCGGGCAACTGCTCCTTCACTCCACTTGAGTGCATCCATTGCTGTAGTGACCATAGGAATTGCAATACCAAAAATATTCAAGGCAAAGTACTCGTAGTTTCCTTCGGAAAAGAACAAGAATAGCTGTTGCACATCCGTGCCCACTCGAGATAGTACAGCCCACCAGTGAGAATCAAAGGTCTACCCAGAACATCAGATCTCGTCCTGTGGCGCATTCAACGCTGCTTGGCGCTGTCGGCCGCTGAAGACATTGAATGCCCTGACCTCTGCTGCAAATGTTCTGCATTGCATGGTAACCTCGTGGCCAGGGAAATCGCATTCCCTTGGAAACAATTCCCGTGGCAATCGTCTCCCTCCTTCTTCAACAGCACTTGCAATTGAAGTACACCGTGCTTCCTGTTGCCCGACACTGCACCTCGTTCCATTTGAAGCCGACAACCCTTTCTTTGTCTTCGAGTTTCAGTGCAGGCTGGAGTCCTTGCAGCATTAAAGTGCTCCTGTGCTGGCAGCTGTGAAGGCCACCCGGGCCAGATGATGCTGGGGAGGCGCTCTTGCATCCCCTTGAGGTTCTCCCTTATGATGCACGCGTTGCTGCAGCTGATAGCTGTGATCCTTCAAGGTCTGGTTCGCATAAATGAAAGCTTGCTGCCAGAGGCCAGGGCAGTGCCATGGGCCATCATAGTGATATCTCTAGCCACCAGCGTCGGGAGCAGCTTGGGGCTGTGTTGGCTTTCGCATATTGGTGACAGCATCAAGCACCCCGTCTTGGAAGAGGCAGGAAAGGGTGAAACCCTGACGTGCACAAAGCTGGCGGCTGCTCTCGACCTTTCCCAGCTCCCGCTTCCGGTGCTTGCCGCGGCGGACGAGCTAGCGCTGGATCTTGAGGCCCTCGAAGACGACCGGATTCTCTTAAGGTTGGCGACAGCAAAGACTCCGGTCGTTGTGCCTTCTTTTTGCATGAAGAAGGTCGTTTCGAAGTGCGATCAGCCTTTTGAGCAGCTGCAGCACATCAATGTGATTCATGCCGATTTTGTCGAATGCAATGAAGCTTTGAGGTCATTACAACACCCTTGGGATCGCTTAGCGTGGATGAACCTCAAAGTGATTCGCTTGAAAGAGCGGGAAGTCCCCGCCGCATTGATGGCCATGTTGGCTCGTTGCACGCCATCTTCGCAGAATGCCAGGAGACTGATGATGCTGCTTGGGAGCATCTCAAGGATTCCCAGTGGCTCAAGCTGAGAATCGCTGATTTTGCGGAGTGTTTCACGAATAACCGCAGCAAAGGAGCACTTGTACTTCAGACCTTGTGGAAATCCGCCAAGCTCGAAGTGTTGGACTGGAGCAGAAACGGGTTCCGGTTGCCTAGGCACAGGCGGACTTGTTGGCTTCGAATGGTGAGTGCGACAAGCCGGCGTCATCGCCTTGGAATTGGTGCAACCTCAAAATCTTCCGCTTCTGTAGCCATTCTTTCGAAGACGAGAAAATTCCAGCTGCAGTGCTGAGCATGTTAGCTCGTTGCAAGCAGCTGGAAGAGATCAACATCTATTGTTGTGACAGGACTGATTGGGAATACCTTAGGGACGCGCAGTGGCCGAAGCTAAAAGTGGCCAAGTTTATTAGGTGCTTCGTTGAGGACCCGAAAGCCAGCGCCATGGTTCGAAATCTTGGCCAAGAGTGCTGAATTCCACGACGGAGGATTGGGATGAGCTGTTTGCCCAGGGCTGCTGGCCGAAGCTGCAGTGGGAGAAGTGTGATTTTGGCGCACAGCGCCCGAGCAACGGATTTCGACCGCGGGCAGCGGAGTCGGCGGAGATTTTGCCCAGACATCTTACTCACGTCGATATGTGGAATGAGGCGGGTCAACTCGATGCTTCTCTGCTGCCATGGCTGGCCAAGTGCCGAGATGTCGAATTCTTCAATGCGAGTGATGGCAGGAACAAGCTGCCAGCTTGGGCCTGGCATTCTTTGGAAAGGGCCACTTGGCCGAACCTGAGGGTGGCGAAGTTCCGGGAATGCTTCGATAAGTACAGCAAGGAAGTGGACGGAGCCCCTGCCGTGCTGCAGCTGCTGGCACGCAGCCGGCACCTGGAAGTCATCGATCTCGAGGAGTGTGGCCACATCGCAGCGGAGGCTTGGGAGGTGCTGCGGGAGGCACAGTGGATGGAGCTGAAGGAAGCTGATTGGTGGGACTGCTTCAGCACAGGTAAACCAGCATGCGAGAAGGCTGGTGTGGTAATGCAACTCATGTCACGCTGCGAGAGCTTGGAGAAGATTAGTTTGAGGTCGTGCAATGGCATATCAGATGAGGATTTCAAGTTGCTGGGCGCAGCCTCATGGCCCGAGTTGAGGGAGGCCAATTTTGATGACTGTTTCGAAGCTTTGACTCGGCAGACGGTGCTGCAAGCGCTGAGCCGCTGCCGAAAGCTGGAGAGCTTGGACTTCACATGCAGACCCACTGCGGAAGATCTGCTGGAGCTGCCCAGCGGCTGTTGGCCCAATCTGAAACTTGAAAAGTGCAGGGGCTTCCAGTGCGAAACATGGGATGAAGATGGTCTTGTGACAGTGAATGAAGAGGAAACGCTTGCCCTACGCAGGCAGCTGCAGCGCCTCCGAGAAGCAGATCTGAAGGAAGCGGCCGACAGCAGTGGGTTGTCCATCCACATCGAAGAGCCCACAGCGGACGTGCCTGATGTTGCAGCACCAGGCACAGATGAAGAATCGCCGCAAGTGCCCGGTGGTGCTTTGCCCGATCTCAACTCTGACGATTTCGATGGTTCCGAGGAGCAGTTGGATCTCACCTTGCAGGAGTCAGAGCAGAACCAGGCCAACAGGTTGTCCATCCAACCTGAAGAACCCTTTGGGCAGGTGGAGAATGCAAGGGCCAAGAAGGCCAAAGCCAGCAAATTTCGTGGAAAGGCGAAGAGAGCTAACATTAAAGTCAAAGCTAAGACGAAGGCCAGAAAGGCGGCAGTAGATGAGATGAGTGCCAGAGAAAGCATTTCCACTGAAGTTGTTGAAGCAGCACACGCCACGGAGGATGAGGAGGAGCCGCTTGCGCAAGATGCAACGCCAAAGCTTGGCAAAACGTGACGCCGGCGGCCTCCCTGTGCCGTTGTCGAGCTTCAGACTTCAGGCCAAGAGACCCGAAGCTGAAACCGTCCGCTAAACCCTACACCCTAAACTCTAAACCCTAAACCCTCTAAATACTAAACCCTAAAGCCTGAACCTATACCCTAAACCCGAAGCCCTAAACTCTGGCGAATCCAGCACAATAATATGAAGTACTTTTTAATCCCCGCACTGTGCTTCAGTGCATCGTCTCTCTACATCGCATGCCAATGAGCCTTGTCAGGTCCTTCGTCGCGGTGGTGGTGGGTGGCCTGAGCGCATGGGCTTTGTGCCAATGCTTTGTGAACTCACCCGCCGCAAAGCGAATCCAGAGTATCTGCAAAGAGTCTCAGAGGATCCCCAGGCCCAATTCCGGAATAAGTCATGTATCCAATGTCGTGGCGTGCCCGGCACTACAGTATCCTCGATGCCACTGGAGTGCCCAACCCCTGCGCAATTCCAGAGTACCCCCACAGAGTCCCAGATTACTCCCAGAGAATTGCCAGAGTGTCCCTGGAGCGCCCAACCCCAAATTCCTTGTCTGCAGGGTGGGGATGTTGGGGACAGAAACCACCATCGGTTGCAATTTCAACTTTAAAGTTTAGCCCATCGGCGATTTTAGTTCCACGCTTCGTGTTGTGATGAGCACCTTTCACTCTACTTACAATATTAGCAAAACGTCTTTTGTTTCCTAAGTAAAACCTGGAACCTCCACCAAAAGCCACACCAACCTCTGTTGTTTCCAAATTGCAGGCACAGACGCTTCTGAAAAAAACATTTTGGTTCCTTCTGGGCATTCCATACTTTCTGACAGTTCAACAAGAAAATTGACAAAATCACTGTTTGAATTGAATTCGGTTGAGGCAACCTGTAGCTTTTGTCTTTGATATAAAAACACGTTTGTCAGTCCAGTTCATTTTTTTTCAATCTGTTGTATGTTTATTTCGACCAGACTAGATTCCGAGCTCTTTTTTTGGGTTTTGGGAGAGGAAGGTGCATGATGAAGGCACCCTGTGAAGTCGTATGAACAGAATTCATGCCGAGTCTGAAAACCAGACCCATTCTGTCGAGCTTCACGACGTACCTTCTTGTCATGGGGTTGTAGAAAGACCTGGAAGGTCAAACATAATTTTCAACATCATCATGGATGAAGACATTGGCAGGTTTACTTCTTTCCTTCCAATTCAGGACATGTGGGCTCTTGTTCAAGATGTGCCAATCCCAAAGGCACCCCCAGAAACAGAGATATTAAGATCTCTGCTTCAAGACGAGGCTTCATGAGGCATCCCACATTTCGCCGTGCCGATTCCATGGTCTTCGACTTGGCGACATTGGTAAAGAAATCCGCCCCCCCCCCCCCCCCCCCAATGTGTAACAGCAAGCGTGATGTTAGGCTGCGCCATTAGGCGCTTGAACAGTCCGGGGCGGGAGATGTGGATTGAGTGAAGTCAGAAAAATGACCGAAGATCCACGGATGTCAGGAACTTAGGATTGACTTCCAGCATTTGTGCACGTTGAACAAGGCATGCAGGTCATGCCGCTGAGCATTCAGTTTTACAGGTCGCTGTGTCTGGTAGCTGCCCATTGCATGCCGCAGCTGGCACCGAATCCTTGGTTCAGCAAGCCAGCTAATACATCACGGTCATGCGAAAGCAAACCAGAAAGAATTTCTTAAAACCCTGCAAACAGTTCACGCTGTAAGTAGAAAACCCCTTGCTTTGGACCCCCCATGTGGGTGCTTTCCTCACATAGGGTATGTTCATGTGTTTCTTTTCCGAAAGCACGTCGAGACAATGTGGGAACTCCGCCGGGCCAATGTCGCCATGGAGCTGCCGCAGGCGGAGCGGCCGGATTTGCCTGGCCGCTTCATCCGCACCGTCTTCGTGGCCTCAAATCTTCGGCAAGGTGGGCACGGCGAGTATGAGAGTGCGAAGCAGTGGGAAGAGGCCAAGGTGCATTTGCTGTTGGAGATCGACCTCAGGCTTGTAGAAGATGCAGAAGTCCAAAAGCTGAGGCTTTGCACTCCTGAGGACATGGACAGTATCCCACGAGAAATGATTGAGTGCAGCACACTGAAGCTCGAAGACAAAGAGAGGGTTGTTGGCTTCAAATGGAACGAGGTGCAGTGTCGGGCAACAGGAAGCACGGTGTACTTCAATGTGCAAGTGCTGTTGAAGAAGGGGGGAGACGATTGGCAAGAGCCCTTGTCACGGGAATTGTTTCGAAGGGAATACGATTTCCCTGGCCACGAGGTTACCATGCAAAGCAGAACATCCGCAGCAGAGGTCAGGGCATTCAATGCCTTCAGCGGCCGACAGCGCCACCACATAACCGGCTTGACGTATCAGAGCTGGAGCAGCGTTGAATGCGCCACAGGACGAGATCTGATGTTCTGGGTGGACCTTTTGATTCTCACTGGTGGGCTGTACTATCTCGATGTGGGCACGGATGTGCAACAGCTATTCTTGTTCTTTTCCGAAGGAAACTACGAGTACTTTGCCTTGAATATTTTTGGTATTGCAATTCCTATGGTCACTACAGCAATGGATGCACTCAAGTGGAGTGAAGGAGCAGTTGCCCGACCCCAAGCTGATTGGGTCAAGCGAATCATCCCTTTCAGTGCCCTTCGGGTTTTGCTGATTGTAGTCTTGGTGCTGACGCAGTGCCATATGCTGCTCTTGGTTGCTGCATCAGCATCGATGCGGATCAAGCATGACTTGCTGTTGGGTGCGAAGCATGCCGAGGTGGCTGAAGCTGTTGTGTCGGCAGGTTTGCAGAGCAACTACTGGTTTGTAGTGCTCGTGGGCATCCAGTCGGTTTCAGGAGATGCATTTCAAAGTCTGACCTTTTCACTGATCGTTTCCTGTACGAGCTTGGCATTTGGGTTCGCAACCAGAGATAAGACCGACTCAAGAGTGCTGAACGTGCCTGGAAAGTTGGGCTGGAGCCCAACCTTTGCGGCCTTGTTCTTTGCCCGAGTGTTAGAAATCACCAGCCGGCTCTTGGCCTTCAACATGATACACCTTGCGACCAGGACCGTGGTGCCCATTGGTGGGCCCGTAGCCGTTGCCCTCATGGTGGCTGCTGCTTGGTTTCTCTTCCCCGAAGCTGAGAAGTCTCTTGTGCTGGCAGCTGTGATAGGCCACCCGGGCCAAGTGATGCTGGGGAGGCGCTCTTGCATCCCCTTGAGGTTCTCCCTTATGATGCACGCGTTGCTGCAGCTGATAGCTGTGATCCTTCAAGGTCTGGTTCGCATAAATGAAAGCTTGCTGCCAGAGGCCAGGGCAGTGCCATGGGCCATCATAGTAATATCTCTAGCCACCAGCGTCGGGAGCAGCTTGGGGCTATGTTGGCTTTCGCACATCGGTGACAGCATCAAGCACCCCGTCTTGGAAGAGGCAAGAAAGGGTGAAACCCTGACGTGCACAAAGCTGGCGGCCGCTCTCGACCTTTCCCAGCTGCCGATTCCGGTGCTTGCTGCGGCGGACGAGCTAGCGCTGGATCTCGAGGCCCTCGAAGACGACCAGATTCTCTTAAGGTTGGCGACAGCAAAGACCCCGGTCGTTGTGCCTTCCTTTTGCATCAAGGAGGTCGTTTCGAGGTGCGATCAGCCCTTTGAGCAGCTGCAGCACATCAATGTGATTCATGCCGATTTTGTCGAATGCCATGCAGGTTTGACATCATTAGAATACCCTTGGGGCCGTATCCAGTGGATGAACCTCAAAGTGATTCGCTTCAAAGAGCGGAAAGTCCCAGCCGCATTGATGGCCATGTTGGCTCGTTGCAAGCAGCTGGAAGAGGTCAGCTTCGCAGAGTGCCAGGAGACTGAATTTGATGCCTGGGAGCATCTCAAGGATTCCCAGTGGCTCAAGCTGAGAATCGCTGATTTTGCTGGGTGTTTCGAAGGTTGCGACCGCAAAGGAGGACTTGTACTTCAGACCTTGTTCAAATCCACCAAGCTCGAAGTGTTGGACTGGAGCAGAAACGGGTTCTGGTTGCCTGAGGCAGAGGCAGACTTCTTGGCTTCGAATGGTGAGTGCGACAAGCCGGCGTCATCGCCTTGGAATTGGCGCAACCTCAAAATCGTCCGCTTCTTTGAACAGCAAATCCCTGCTACAGTGCTGATCATGCTAGCTCAATGCAAGCAGCTGGAAGAGATCAACATCCATTGTTGTGGGGGGACTGATTGTTGGGAACACGTTAGGGACGCGCAGTGGCCGAAACTGAAAGTGGCCAGTTTCTGGGGGAATTTCGACGTCGACCACTTCGGAGGCGGCAAGCACGAGCACGATGCCTGCGTGGTCCTCCAAACCTTGGCCAAGTGTACTGAGCTCGAAGTGCTGGATTTTGGTTTGAACACTTCCACGACGGAGGAATGGGATGAGCTGTTTACCCAGGGCTGCTGGCCGAAGCTGCAGTGGGCGAAGTGTAGTTTTGGCCGACAGCGCCCGAGCGACCGATTTCGACCGCGGGCAGCAGCAGAGTCCGCAGAGTCAGCGGAGATTTTGCCCAGACATCTCACTCACGTGTTGATGTGGCTTGCGGCGGGTCAACTCGATGCTTCTCTGCCATGGCTGGCCGAGTGTCGAGACATCGAATTCTTCCATGCGATTTCTGGTGCGCAGCTGCCAGTTTGGGCTTGGCAATCCTTGGAAAAGGCCACTTGGCCGAACCTCAGGGTCGCGAAGCTCCTTGGCTGCTTCGGTGATTTCAGCCAGGAAGTGGACGGAGCGCCTGCAGTGCTGCAGCTGTTGGCACGCAGCCGGCACCTGGAAGTCATCCATCTCGAGGAGTGTGGCTGCATCGCAGCCGAGGCTTGGGAGCTGCTAAGAGAGGCACAGTGGATGGAGCTGAAGGAAGCTTCTTGGGGGGGCTGCTTCAGGAGAGGTCACCCGGCATGCGAGAAGGCTGGTGTGGTGATGCAACTCATGTCACGCTGCGAGAGCTTGGAGAAGATCAATTTGGAGGGCTGCAAGGGCATATCAGATGAGGATTTCAAGTTGCTGGGCGGAGCCTCATGGCCCGAGTTGAGAGTCGCGAATTTCGCCAGCTGTTTCGAGGAGTGCGAGGCTTTGACTCGGCGGACGGTGCTGCAAGCGTTGAGCCGCTGCCGAAAGCTGGAGCGCTTGAACTTCACGTCCTGCGAAACCACTGCCGAAGATCTGCTGGAGCTGCCCAGCGGCTGTTGGCCCAATCTGAAACTTGAAGAGTGCAGGGGCTTTGAGTGCCGCACATGGGATGACGATGGTACTGAGATGTATGACATGCAGTATGACATGCAAAGGCAGCTGCAGCGCCTGCGACAAGCAGATCTGGAAGCGACCGGCAGCAGTGGGTTGTCCATCCAAATCGAAGAGCCCGCAGCGGACGTGCCTGATGTTGCAGCACCAGGCACAGATGAAGAACCGCTGCAAGTGCCCAGTGGTGTCTTGCCCGATCTCAAGTCTGATGATGTCGATGGTTCAGAGGAACAGGTGGAGCCCTCCTTCCAGGAATCAGAGCAGAACCAAGCAGCCACCAGGTTGTCCATCCAACCTGAAGAACGCTGTGAGGATGTGGAGAATGCTGGGGCCAAGAAGGCCAAAGCCAGCAAATCTCATGGAAAGGCGAAGAGAGCTAACATCAAAGTCAAAGCTAAGACGAAGGAGATGAGATGAGTGCCAGAGAAAGCATTTCCACTGAAGTTGTTGAAGCAGCACACGCCACGGAGGATGAGGAGGAGCCGCTTGCGCAAGATGCAACGCCAAAGCTTGGCAAAACATGACGCCGGCGGCCTTCCTGTGCCGTTGTCGAGCTTCAGACTTCAGGCCAAGAGACCCGAAACTGAAAACGTCCGCTAAACCCTACACCCTAAACTCTAAACCCTAAACCCCAGTTATGCCTCTACTTAGAACCTGCTTAGGGGCCTCAGGGGGCTTGTAGAGTTGTAATTGAGTTACAAGTACCTGAACCTCCATGTAGACATGAGTTGCCATCGCTCTTTCAAATATATCTTGCGGTTCGGTCCTCTTCCAGGCACACTTGGGATGGGTGGGCGGTTTAGGGTTTAGGGTTCAGGGTTTAGGGTTTAGGGCCTCCCAAGTCTTCAGGTCCATGTTGTTTGGGGTCTTCACACCAGTGCTAGTCATCATAAGGCCGCTACCTGCATCTTCTCCGCTCCTGGCATGTGCTTGTACTGTCGCTTCAGTTCTTTGGGCGTGTTCTTGAGGGTGATGTGATCTACATTTTGTCTGTGCCGAACCACGCATCTTTTTTTCTGGTGTGCCCCTATGGAGCCAACGGGATGGCCGCCAGCTTCTCATTCACACTCTTCTTGGAGCAGTGGTGTAATCTCATACCCCAAAATCCCACGTAGGGCGCCTCCTACAGCTGAGTTAGAACCGGGCCAAGCCGGCATGTGTGACACTAGCACGTGTTGAATCAGAATCCTCTCAGCGCCGAGCCCTACGCCCAAATACAGACCCGTTCGGCAGCAGTATTCGAGCTTTCATTGGAGGCGAACTTTGCCACATCCGGTTCGTGACGTGATTTTGGCTCAAGAGGGCTTGAGACTAGGAACAGGCCGATTTTTCAGGAGTTTGCCACGATTGCTCACCGATGGCTCGCAGCTTGTGCGGTGCTCAGGGGTGGGGGATGTGACGCGCGCAACAGCAGCTGCAAAATGCCCCAAATTTGCTTTGATAGAGCTTGAAACTAGACATCCCTTTACTGTGCTTCAGTGCCTCGTCTCTCAACATGGCATGCCAATGAGCCTTGTCAGGTCCTTCGTCGCGGTGGTGGTGGGTGGCCTGAGCGCATGGGCTTTGTGCCAATGCTTTGTGAACTCACCCGCCGCAAAGCGAATCCAGAGTATTCCAGAGTATTTGCAAAGAGTCTCAGAGGATCCCCAGGCCCAATTCCAGAATAAGTCCTGTGTCCAATGTCGTGGCGTGCCCGGCACTACAGTATCCTCGATGCCACTGGAGTGCCCAACCCCTGCGCAATTCCAGACTCCCCCACAGAGTCCCAGATTACTCCCAGAGAATTGCCAGAGTGTCCCTGGAGCGCCCAACCCCAAATTCCTTGTCTGCAGGGTGGGGATGTTGGGGACAGAAACCACCATCGGTTGCAATTTCAACTTTAAAGTTTAGCCCATCGGCGATTTTAGTTCCACGCTTCGTGTTGTGATGAGCACCTTTCACTCTACTTACAATATTAGCAAAACGTCTTTTGTTTCCTAAGTAAAACCTGGAACCTCCACCAAAAGCCACACCAACCTCTGTTGTTTCCAAATTGCAGGCACAGACGCTTCTGAAACAAACATTTTGGTTCCTTCTGGGCATTCCATACTTTCTGACAGTTCAACAAGAAAATTGACAAAATCACTGTTTGAATTGAATTCGGTTGAGGCAACCTGTAGCTTTTGTCTTTGATATAAAAACACGTTTGTCAGTCCAGTTCATTTTTTTTACAATCTGTTGTATGTTTATTTCGAGCAGACTAGATTCCGAGCTCTTTTTTTGGGTTTTGGGAGAGGAAGGTGCATGATGAAGGCACCTGAAGTCGTATGAACAGAATTCATGCCGAGTCTGAAAACCAGACCCATTCTGTCGAGCTTCACGACGTACCTTCTTGTCATGGGGTTGTAGAAAGACCTGGAAGGTCAACATAATTTTCAACATCATCATGGATGAAGACATTGGCAGGTTTACTTCTTTCCTTCCAATTCAGGAGATGTGGGCTCTTGTTCAAGATGTGCCAATCCCAAAGGCACCCCCAGAAACAGAGATATTAAGATCTCTGCTTCAAGACGAGGCTTCATGAGGCATCCCACATGACGCCGCGCCGATTCCATGGTCTTCGACTTGGCGACATTGGTAAAGAAAATCAGCCCCCCCCCCCCCCCCCCCAATGTGTAACAACAAGCGTGATGTTAGGCTGCGCCATTAGGCGCTTGAAAAGTCCGGGGCGGGAGATGTGGATGGAGTGAAGTCAGAAAAATGGCCGAAGATCCACGCATGTCAGGAACTTAGGATTGACTTCCAGCATTTGTGGACGTTGAACAAGGCATACAGGTCATGCCGCTGAGCATTCAGTTTTACAGGTCGCTGTGCCTGGTCGCTGCCCACTGCATGCCGCAGCTGGCACCGAATCCTTGGTTCAGCAAGCCAGCTAATACATCACGGTCATGCGAAAGCAAACCAGAAAGATGAGCTTAAAACCCTTCAAACAGTTCACGATGTAAGTAGAAAACCCCTTGCTTTGGACCCCCCATGTGGGTGCTTTCCTCACATAGGGTATGTTCATGTGTTTCTTTTCCGAAAGCACGAGACAATGTGGGAGCTCCGCCGGGCCAATGTCGCCATGGAGCTGCCACAGGCGGAGCGGCCGGATTTGCCCGGCCGCTTCATCCGCACCGTCTTCGTGGCCTCAAATGTTCGGCAAGGTGGGCGCGGCACGTACGAGAGTGCGAAGCAGTGGGATTTGGCCAAAGTGCATCTGCTGCTGGAGATCGACCTTAGGCTTGTAGAAGATGCAGAAGTCCAGAGGTTGAGGCTTTGCACTCCCGAGGACGCGGAAAGCATCCCACGAGAGATGATTGAGTGCAGCACACTGAAGCTCGAAGACAAAGAGAGGGTTGTTGGCTTCAAATGGAACGAAGTGCAGTGTCGGGCAACAGGAAGCACGGTGTACTTCAATGTGCGAGTGCTGTTGAAGGAGGAGGGAGACGATTGGCCAGAGCCCTTGTCACGGGAGTTGTTTCCAAAGGAATACGATTTCCCTGGCCACGAGGTTACCATGCAATGCAGAACATTTGCAGCAGAGGTCAGGGCATTCAATGCCTTCAGAGGCCGACAGCGCCACCACATAACCGGCTTGACGTTTCAGAGCTGGAGCAGCGTTGAATGCGCCACAGGGCGAGATCTGATGTTCTGGGTGGACCTTTTGATGCTCACTGGTGGGTTGTACTACCTCGATGTGGGGACGGATGTGCAACAGCTCTTCTTGTTTTCAGAAGAAAACTACGACTACCTTGCCTTGAATATTTTTGGAATTGCAATTCCTATGGTCACTACAGCAATGGATGCACTCAAGTGGAGTGAAGGAGCAGTTGCCCGACCCCAAGCTGATTGGGTCAAGCGAATCATCCCTTTCAGTGCCCTTCGGGCTTCGCTGATTGTAGTCTTGGTGCTGACACAGTGCCATATGCTGCTCTTGGTTGTTGCATCAGCATCGATGCGGATCAAGCATGACTTGCTGTTGGGTGCGAAGCATGCCGAGGTGGCTGAAGCTGTTGTGTCGGCAGGTTTGCAGAGCAACTACTGGTTTCTACTCCTCGTGGGCATCCAGTCGGTTTCAGGAGATGCGTTTCAAAGTCTGACCTTTTCACTGACCGTTTCCTGTATGAGCTTGGCGTTTGGGTTCGCAACCAGAGATAAGACCGACACAAGAGTGCTGAACGTGCCTGGAAAGTTGGGCTGGAGCCCAACCTTTGCGGCCTTGTTCTCTGCCCGAGTGTTAGAAATCACCAGCCGGCTCTTGGCCTTCAACATGATACACCTCGCGACCAGGACCGCAGTGCCCATTGGTGGGCCCGTAGCTGTTGCCCTCATGGTGGCTGCTGCTTGGTTTGTCTTCCCCGAAGCTGACAAGTCTCTTGTGCTGGCAGCTGTGATTGGCCACCCGGGCCAAGTGATGCTGGGGATGCGCTCTTGCATCCCCTTGAGGTTCTCCATTAGGATGCACGCGTTGCTCCAACTGATAGCTGTGATCCTTCAAGGTCTGGTGCGCATCAATGAAAGCTTGCTGCCAGAGGCCAGGGCAGTGCCATGGGCCATCGTAGTGGTATCTCTAGCCACCAGCATCGGGAGCAGCTTGGGGCTATGTTGGCTTTCGCATATTGGTGACGGCATCAGGCACCCTGTCTTGGAAGAGGCAGGAAAGGGTGAAGCCCTGACTTGCACGAAGCTGGCGGCTGCTCTCGGCCTTTCCCAGCTGCCGCTTCCGGTGCTTGCCGCGGCGGACGAGCTATCGCTGGATCTCGAGGCCCTCGAAGACGACCGGATTCTCTTAAGGTTGGCGACAGCAAAGACCCCGGTCATTGTGCCTTCCTTTTGCATGAAGGAGGTCGTTTCGAAGTGCGATCAGCCTTTTGAGCAGCTGCAGCACATCAATGTGATTCATGCCGATTTTTCCGAATGCGATGCAGATTTAACATCCTTAGAATACCCTTGGGATCGCTTAGAGTGGATGAACCTCAAAGTGATTCGCTTCAAAGAGCGGAAAGTCCCAGCCGCATTGATGGCCATGTTGGCTCGTTGCAAGCAGCTGGAAGAGGTCATCTTCGCAGAGTGCCAGGAGACGGATGATGCTGCCTGGGAGCATCTCGAGGATTCCCAGTGGCTAAAGCTGCGAATGGCCGATTTTGCTGGGTGTTTCGAAGGTTGCGACCGCAAAGGAGGACTTATTCTTCAGACCTTGTTCAAGTCCACCAAGCTCGAAGTGTTGGACTGGAGCAGAAACGGGTTCTGGTTGCCTGAGGCAGAGGCGGACTTGTTGGCTTCGAATCCTCAGTGCAACAAACCGGCGGCATCTCCTTGGACTTGGCGCAACCTCGAAATCGTCCGTTTCGAAGGCGGGAAAATCCCAGCCGCAGTGCTGATCATGTTAGCTCGTTGCGAGCGGCTGGAAGAGATCAAATTCGATTGGTGTGGGAGTACTGATTGTTGGGAACACCTTAAGGACGCGCAGTGGCCGAAGCTGAAAGTGGCCAATTTCCATCGGTGCTTCCTTGAGGACACGAAAGCTGGCGCCATGGTGCTCCAAACCTTGGCCAGGAGTGCTGAGCTCGAAGTGCTGGACTTTGATCTCAACTGCACCACGACGGAGGAATGGGATGAGCTGTTTGCCCAGGGCTACTGGCCGAAGCTGCAGTGGGAGAAGTGTGATTTTGGCGATCATCGCCCGAGCGACCGATTTCGACCGCGGGCAGCAGCAGAGTCGGCGGAGATTCTGCCCAGATATGTGACTCACGTGGAGATGCAGAATGAGGCGGGTCATCTCGATGCTTCGGTGCTGCCATGGCTGGCCAAGTGCCGAGACATCGAATTCTTCCATGCGAGTTCTGGTACGGAGATGCCAGTTTGGGCTTGGCAATCTTTGGAAAAGGCCACTTGGCCGAATCTCAGGGTAGCGAATTTCTGGGGCTGCTTCGATGAACTCAGCGAAGGACTGGACGGAGCCCCTGCCGTGCTGCAGCTGTTGGCACGCAGCCGGCACCTGGAGATCATCGATCTTGATGGTTGTGGCCACATCGCAGCGGCGGCTTGGGAGCTGCTGCGGGAGGCACAGTGGATGGAGCTGAAGGAAGCTTCTTGGTATTTCTGCTTCAGGAGACGCGCACCAGCCCGCGACAAGGCTGGTGTGGTGATGCAACTCATGTCACGCTGCGAGAGCTTGGAAAAGATCAGTTTGAGGTCGTGCAATGGCATATCAGATGAGGATTTCAAGTTGCTGGGCGGAGCCTCATGGCCCGAGTTGAGAGACGCGAATTTCGCCGACTGTTTCGAGGAGTGCGAAACTTCGACTCGGCGGACGGTGCTGCAAGCGTTGAGCCGCTGCCGAAAGCTGGAGCGCTTGAACTTCGCGTCCTGCGAAACCACTGCCGAAGATCTGCTGGAGCTGCCCAGCGGCTGTTGGCCCAATCTGAAACTTGAAGAGTGCAGGGGCTTTGAGTGCAGCACATGGGATGACGATGGTACGGAGATGTATGACATGCAGTATGACATGCAAAGGCAGCTGCAGCGCCTGCGACAAGCAGATCTGGAAGCGACCGGCAGCAGTGGGTTGTCCATCCAAATCGAAGAGCCCGCAGCGGACGTGCCTGATGTTGCAGCACCAGGCACAGATGAAGAACCGCTGCAAGTGCCCGGTGGTTGTTTGCCCGATCTCAAGTCTGATGACTTCGATGGTTCAGAGGAGCAGTTGGATCCCACATTCCAGGAATCAGAGCAGAACCAGGCCAACAGGTTGTCCATCCAACCTGAAGAACCACCCTTTGGGGAGGTGGAGAATGCGGGGGCCAAGAAGGCCAAAGCCAGCAAATCTCATGGAAAGGCGAAGAGAGCTAAGATTAAAGTCAAAGCTAAGACGAAGGCCAGAAAGGCAGCGGCAGATGAGATGAGCGCCAGAGAAAGCTTTTCCACTGAAGTTGTTGAAGCAGCACACGCCACGGAGGATGAGGAGGAGCCGCTTGCGCAAGATGCAACGCCAAAGCTTGGCAAAACATGACGCCGGTGGCCTTCCTGTGCCGTTGTCGAGCTTCAGACTTCAGGCCAAGAGACCCGAAGCTGAAAACGTCCGCTAAACCCTACACCCTAAACTCTAAACCCTAAACCCGAAACCCTAAAGCCTGAACCTATACCCTAAACCCAAAGCCCTAACTCTGTCGAATCCAGCAATAACATGAAGTACTTGGAGGTTCATGGGGACTTATCGCCCCAATTTTAACTCTACTTACAATCTGCTTAGAGGGGACTCAGGGGGCTTGTAGAGTTGTAATTCAGTTATAAGCACCTGAACCTCCATGTAGACATGAGTTGCCATCGCTCTTTCAAATATGTCTTGCGGTTCGGTCCTTTTCCAGGCACTCTTGGGATGGGTGGGCGGTTTAGGGTTTAGCGCCTCCCAAGTCTTCAGGTCCTGTCGCTTCAGTTCTTTGGGCGTGTTCTTGAGGGTGATCTACATGTTTTCAGTGCTGAACCACGCATCTTTTTTTCTGGTGTGCCCCTATGGAGCCAACGGGATGGCCGCCAGCTTCTCATTCACACTCTTCTTGGAGCAGTGGTGTAATCTCATACCCCAAAATCCCACCCAGGGCACCTTCTACAGCCGAGTTAGAACAGGGCCAAGCCGGGATGTGTGACACCAGCACGTGTTGAATCAGAATCTGCTCAACGCCGAGCCCTACGCCCAAGTATGGGCCTGGAAGGATAAGGCGCCGGATCTCCTCTCGCTTCTCTCGGAGGGCTTGCTAGCAGTATTCGACTTTTCATTGGATGCGCACTTTGCCACATGATCCGGATCTTGATGTGATTTTGGCTAAAGAGGGCTTGAGAATAGGAACAGGCCGATTTTTCAGGAGTAGTTTGCCACGATTGCTCACCGATGGCTCGCAGCTTGTGCGGTGCTCAGGGGTGGGGGATGTGACGCGCGCAGCAGCAGCTGCAAAATGCCCCAAATTTGCTTTGATAGAGCTTGAAACTAGACATCCCTTTACTGTGCTTCAGTGCCTCGTCTCTCAACATGGCATGCCAATGAGCCTTGTCAGGTCCTTCGTCGCGGTGGTGGTGGGTGGCCTGAGCGCATGGGCTTTGTGCCAGTGCTTTGTGAACTCACCCGCCGCAAAGCGTGAGATCAATGTTGTCCGATACGATGAGATGCCGGCGGAAAGGCCAGGATACTACCCGGTGGGCAACGCCAAGCGGACGGCACCTTACGGCGAGCGCGACCCTCTCCCAGAAGGCTATGGCATTCGCACTGGTCTGTCGGACCTGCTGAAGCCATTGAACGCGGAGGCCGGCGTCGTTGCGAAGGAGGACAGCATCCCCACCGTCCTTGTGATGGTGTTTGGTATTGTGATGCTCTTCCTCTTCTACTTGCTCCTGCTGCTGCTCGACAACCAGTCCGTGCTGCTTCCGCCCGAGGACGAGTTCGACGAGTATGTGGCCAACTTCTTGCCATACTTCTTCTTCGGTGAGAAGTGAGTGAAGTGTAGAGAGAGTAGAGATGAGCAGGGCAGGCTGAGACTCTCCAGCCCTTGTGGGCGACGTTTGCAGTGACCTGCTGCGCATGGTGAGAGCCTGCCGTCCGAGTTTTTGCAAAAAGCCAGAGCTTGTCTTGTAGAGGATGGTGCCTGTGTTATGCTGCATCGCATCAGAAGTTTGCGACTGTGTCCTGAGGATCTTCCTCGTTCTTCGGAACGAGGCTGCAAGCACCTAGTAGACTTCTGTGCGCAGCTGCTTTGTTTCAAGGCGTGGCCTTACCAAAAAACGGCGGCCCTTCCTTTACTTAACTTTCCACACCCCCGAGCGCTGAGATGGAGTCTTTCAAGAGCCTCCTGGCCAAATCGGACGGCGCCGACAGCGACGCCGACAGCGTGGCTGAGGTGGTCCAACTCTCCGGTCTCGTGCCGCCCCTGCAGCTCGACACGCAGGACTTGTTGTTGCAGGGAATGGGGGAATTCGGGCCCTACATATATATATATATATATGTATATATGTATATATGTATATATGTATATATGTATATATGTATATATGTATATATGTATATATGTATATATGTATATATGTATATATATATATATGTATATATATATATATCCCCTTCAAGGGACCATACAGGGTACCTGATTCCCCCATTCCCTGCTGACCAACAGTAAGAGGAGTGCACGATGGTCATCATCATGCCCCGGAACAAGACTGCAGGGGGTATCGTGGACCACAAGGAGACTGTGGAGAACCCTTTGACCAAGGCGAAGCGCATCTTTGATATGCCCAACAACCATGACAGCTGCAAGACGCTGGCCAAGCTTGAGCACATCAAGTCGGATGAGCCCATGTCCATGGACCTTTATCAGGCAGCACTCGTAGCAATATGGAGTGTGGCTGCATCAAAGGACTGGTTATCATGAATCGCAGCTGCTTCACGTTGCTTCCACATTCTTTTTGCCTCATCACCATCATCATCGCCATCATCATCATCATCATCATCATGATAATCATCACGGGGTCACGTTGCCCTTGTCATGATCGCGGTCCTCATGTTCATCTTCATGATGCTTGCCGTCTTCGCCATCACTGTCGTAGTCACGGTATGTCATGGTCAACTCATGATTGTCGTAGTCACCGTCGTAATCGTCACCGTCATCCCGTCCTTATCCTCGTCGAGCCGTCGTCGTGGTCAGCCTTACGTGCACGTCATATTTCGTTGCGGTGTCATTGCAGTGACGTTTCAGAGGCAGCGCTTCTAAACCCTAAACCCTAAACCCTAAACCCTAAACCCTAAACCCTAAACCCTAAACCCTAAACCCTAAACGAGCTGTTGAGGCCGACATCCGCAAACGCTTCATGGATGTCCTTAAAGAGTCCGGATTCAAGGCTCGCTTTCCGTGCAGGTGTGAAGTGTCGGATGAGGGGACACACGAGTGGGTTTAGGGTTTAGGGTTTAGGGTTTAGGGCTTAGGGCTTTGAGGTGGTGGCGGGTTTGGCATTTAGCTGCTAGCTGCAGCTGGGTTCAGGGTTTAGGGTCTGCGGAGCTCGGAATATCCAATTCGCACGGTCGGGAGTGCGGCACTCGACCGCGGTCGAGGAAAACAGGATGCTGGAGAGCTGCCGACACGAAAACCCTGAACGCTGAGTCTGCAGCGTAAGGGTCTGAGCTCGTGTGCTTGTTGTTGAGTGAAGCTCTGGTAGGGTGGTGGGAGTTGCAAAGAAGTTAAGCAGGCAGCAAAGAGAGGGCTCCAACTTTGCGGTTGGGGTTCCTTTGTATGTGCGCGCTGTTAAACTTGCGACGCGCACGCGCCCCTGCCGGTGCCAGACCTGGTCTTGGGACCTGCCAAGAACTCCCTTGAACCTTCCCCAAGGCCCCCCGCCCTCCACACCAGCCGTGCTTGCTGATGCTTCTGACAAGGCTCCTTGAATTTCCAGTGGTTGTCTCCAAGGCCCCCCACCATGGTACTCAACAGACAAAGCACCCCTGAAGCCAGAGCTTCTGGTATTCCCAAGATTCCCAAGAAGGTTCTCAGGGGGTCCCCGCAGGGTCGGGCAAATCCACCCAAAATTCCCAAAGCCGATCCGGCATACCGGACGGTCCCCAGAAAATCCCCCACAAGGTCTACAGGTTGGTGCACACGATTCCGTAAAGATTCACCGGCACCGACACCGTGCAAAAGCCCGGTGGTCGCATGGCGTGGGTTCCACGGTCCTCCTCCATGGAAGAGCTGCCAAGAGTACCTTCCCTCCCCAAAATCATCCAGCACGTCGCCCCAGACTCGGTAGAAAGGTGGAGGGTTTTTAAGGTTTTTGTGGCTTAGGGTTTAGGGTTTACTTCTACAAAGCCCGAAGCCGTGAATCCCTGAACGCGCTGCGGAGGCGCAACCATTCCCGAGCATTGATCGGGATGAGACGTTCCTCAAGCCACTGGCCTTGTAGAGGGTTGAGGACCTGCGGAATTCAGGGTTGAACGGTATTGATGGTATTGGGAAAGGAGGGATTTAGGAGTCGGGTTCAGGCTGGTATAAGGTTTGGGGATTTCGGGTCTGGCTTTTGCAGATCAGGGTCGAGGTTTTGAACGAGCGTGGGTTGGAGCGCGTTTACAGGGTTTCACGCTTCGTGGCTGCGGTGGATCAGGCTTTCAAAAACCCTCCCCACCCCTATTCTAGACACAGGCCACTCTTCCGATACTCAGAGGCTTGAAAACCCTAAACCCTAAACCCTAAACCTTGAACCCTAAACCCTAAACCCTAAACCCTAAACCCTGAACCCTAAACCCTACACCCTAAACCCTAAACCCCAAACCCTAAACCGATAGATCTCCCCCAAAGGCTCTATTTGCCCCTCGATGGCGAGCACATCGCCGTGATGGCAGAGCACCTGGAGTACGACATGCCGGTGAAGGAGCACCTCTTGCCTTCCTAAGTTTGCCCGGGGTGTCGGGGTGGACCACATGCAGCCTCAAGGAAGGCTGATGCGGGGTGTCAAGGGAGAAGCCGTGGCCCTGACCCCAAACCAGAAACCCCAAACCCGAAACCCGAAACCCAACCGTAGACCCTTTGTGTTCTTTTGGATTCTTCCGGAGTCTCGCAGTGCAACTTCAAACGGCCTACAATGAGTAAAATTCTGCTGTGGGAAGGGGTATTTGCCGAAACAGCTGTGGCGATGCTTGCACCCAAGATTGATGCACTGAGGCGCATGGCCCTGGGAAGAAACCGCAATGCTGCACAGCCAGGGTAACTTACGGTATCCTTGTCTGTCAGCTTTTTTGTTTTAAAGTTTTGGACACATGTTTCGTAGGTTTTGCATGGTTTTTGTGCAGATTGAGACCGTGGCCGCGCAAGGTAAACCTGAAGCTCTAAACCCCGCAGCTTCTTCGGGGTTCTTGGGCTGGGGTTTCGAGCCTGAAACCCCCCAAAACCGCAACCCCTCCCTAAACCCCGTTCTTGTCAACAGGAGTCAGTCTATGAGACGGTAGAGCCGCACGGACCCTACCCAGGTCCGGGGTTCTCTTCACGATGCTCAGGTTTCTGTAGGGTTCAGGGATTTAGGGTCTAGAGTTTTTTCAAGCTGCGGCTTCGGGCTGATAAATAAATCACGAAAGCATGGTCACGAAAGCTCGTACTGAGCCTAGGCTTGACTTCTACTCTGCTTTGGCAGGGGTTTTTGACCAGCCCCTCGCAAGTCGCCTTTTTTGAAAGTTTCGGAAAAAGGGTGGTCACTTGTGCACGGTTCACAGAAAGGGAATAGAGTTTACTAATTACAAGGGGGTCACTATTGATTCTCTCAGTACATCAATTGGTCAATTGGGGTATACTTGAAGGTTACACGGGGATCTTGAGCTAGTATAGATCGTGATGTGTCGTACATCATCTTCTCTTGACCTCTATGAGCGAGTGGTAGGGGCGGTGGCGTGTGGTGAAGCGTGTGAGTGTAGTGACGGTGTGTGGTGGCGTGTGTGATGGTGGCGTGTGGTGGCGTGTGGCGGCGAGTGCGAAACTGCAAGCTGTCATCGTTTTTGTACTCCTGGGCCTACGAAATGCAAAGCTGCTCCAAAAGCCAGAGTGCCGACAGTTTCGTATCTCGTGAGAAGCCACGACACTTTCGCATCTCGTGAGCCCAGAAGTCCACAAGCCATGGCAATTTTGAGGACGGCGAGCGCGGTGACACCCGCGCTTTAGGGTGCGATTTTCGTCCAAATGCGGAACAAGCCTGGAGAAAGCCCATGGGCGGCGACAGCCCCCTCCCCCGCCGCTGCCGCGCCGTGTGGCGTTGCCGGTGTGGCCTCTCTTACCCTCAAGGTTGGAGCCCCTTAAAGTTGACACATTGTTTGGGGAATAGCAATTGTAATGCTAACAATGAAATGAGATGTCACAATGATGAGAATAATAACAAGGAGAACAAGAACAAAGCGAAGCAAAAGCTATAACACAACAAGTATAAGGATAACAAGGCAAGAATAACAAGAACAAAAGAAGAACAAACCAAGAATAACACTAATAACAAGAAACGATGTAGAGATCAAAGGTGTCTCTTGGGCACTAGGCTGCAGTTCAACCCCAAAAAGGGCCCTGACTTTACCTTGTCCTCCTCATTTTGAGTCGGACGTGAGAGTTATAGGTACCCTGTATCCCCCCATATGTACCCTTTTTGCAGGATTACATAGGGAAGCGAATTCCCGCATTCCCTACACAGAGCCGCTCATTTCCGAAACTAGGGGTACCTTATGAGGGTCCTGACTATAAGGGAATCCTACTATTTGGGGACTATACTAGGGGTCCCTTACCCCCATTCGCAGGATGTTATAGTCATGTAAGGGTCTTTTTCAGCATACAGTATCTAGAAGGCCTGGTAGAAAAAACATTGAAGTGTACAAGATTTCACAGCGCGCAGGGTTCAGGGCTCAGGGTGCTGCATGAATTTGGCCTGCCTGGGCTCAATCCTAAACCCTACACCCCAAACCCGAAACCCTGAATCTCCGGTTTAGGGTTTAGGGTTTAGGGATTAGGGTTTAGGGTTTAGGGAATCCCTGGTACAGGCCGGGTAGCCATGCACAACACTGACAAGCTCCCCGTTTTGGCACGGATTCCTTTTCGCGCTGCCGAGAAGGAAGTGTTTCGGTTTAGGGTTTGGGGCTTGGGGCTTGGGGTTTCGGGGGCTTTAGGGCGCAAGGCCCTAAGCCCTAAACCCAAAACCCTGAACCCTAAACCCTAAACCCTAAACCCTAAACCCTAAACCCTAAACCGAAACAAGGTTCCCGAAAGTGAGGTCTTCATCCCGACATGGGCCCCAGGCCTCGAAAACTGAAGAAACTCACAAGCCCTGGAACTGCGACCTCGAAGGGAAGATGAAGACAGTGTTGTTATGACAGGCCCTGGTGCAACCCTAAACCCTAAACCCTAAACCCTAAACCCTGAACCCTGAACCCTAAACCCTGAACCCTAAACCCTAAACCCTGAACCCTGAACCCTAAACCCTAAACCCTAAACCCTAAACCTTCAACCCTAAACATTCGGGGAGTATCGTCATGACCTGAGCTGACCTCATGATGCGTCGAAGGACCGGTTCTGCCCATTTCGCAGCATCGATGCCATTCGCCTTCTGGAGCTCCCTAGAGAGATGTTTGGGGTTAAGGGTTTAGGGTTTTGGGTTTAGGTTTCGTTTTCGGACGCCTTTCCGAAGTATCAGTGCATCCGGTTCACATCAGAGCAGGCAGTGGCCGAGAAGCCCGAAACTCTAAACCCCAAACCCCAAACCCCAAACCCTAAACCCTAAACCCTAATTAAACCCTAAACCCTAAACCCTCCAACTATCAAGGTCATGGAGCCTCCAAATTGGTTCCCGAATGTTGAATCCCCGAGGCCTCACAAGCAAACCTAACAGGATCCAGGTTTTGCAGCCCCTGAACCCTGTAAGGGTTTAGGGTGTAGGGTTTCTGGGTTTAGGGTTTAGGGTAAGGGTTTGGGGTAAACCCCCGGACCCAGAGAGTTCTCACTTGTGTGGGGCAACGTGTTCTTTCTCATCAGGCCCCCTACAGGCCCTGAGGCAGTAAGACACCAAACATCACCCCAAAACTTGGGGGTTGTTCCCCCTTATACGAACAGGCTTTAGGGTTTAGGGTTTAGGGTTTAGGGTTTAAAGGATGATAGTACCCCCTATTATCATCCCTACTAAGGACTGTTAGTATAAGGGGGAACATCCCAACCTAAAACGTCAAACCCTCGATCCTAAACCCTAAGCCCTAACCCTAAACCCGAAACCACAAGGCCGACACGAAACCTTAAACCTGAGGTTCAAACCCTAAACCCTAAACCCTAAACCCTAAATCCTAAACCCTAAACCCTAAACCCTAAACCCCAAACCCCAAACCCTAAACCCTAAACCCTCAACCTGAGGTTCTGGCTGGATGAATGGGTGAGCCTGGATGAGATGGAGAAGCAAGGAATTATTACGTGTTACTTTCCCTGTCCGAGTGCCCGGCAAATTCAAGAGATCCACAACGAAGTCTTGACCACGGACAAATGGTTCAATCCTCACTTCGCTGACGCGACCATCAAGATTCGACCCTATTTTGGTGAGACCCTAGCCTTCTATTTCAAGTTCGTGGCCCACCTTGCCCAATCCATGCTTGTTCCTGGCTTTGTGGGTGTGGTGTTCTTCGTTCTCAACAGAACGGATGTTGTCGACCAAGAAAACGTGGGCCAGGCTCGCCAGGCATGTTGCGTGCTCTTCTCAATTTGGGCTGCAACGCTCTTGCAGATATTCAGTCGCCACTCATCGCGAACCAAGCAGTTCTGGGGTGTGGAGGAGACCGAACGCTTCGCGCAGCCCAATCCGGATTGGGACCCCACGCGGACCGGTGAGACTGCAAGACTTTGCGTGAACCTTGCCACTGTGACATACATAGTGGTGCAGCTGGGCAGCACAGCTCCCAACGCTGAAGCGTTCTCACGGGTCGGTAGGCTTAAAGGACCTCCAGCTAGAAACTCCATCTGCCCAAGCCCCTTCACCCCCAACACTCGTTAGGCTTGGGGTTCAGGGTATCGAACCCTAAACCCTAAACCCTAAACCCTAAACCCTAAACCGAAAACCTTAAACCCTAAACCCTAAACCCTAAACCTTAAACCCTAAACCCTAAACCCTAAACCCTAAACCCGAAACGCTAGGGTTTATGGGCCCTGGACCCCCCCCCCCCCCCCACACCTGCTCAGGTACGTTGGTGCCATCACAGTCCTCCTGACCTGGCAGTACAACATTCCCCCCGACGCACCTGGCGCCAGCATGTTCTCCCTCCTGCTCACCATAGTCATCAAGGCCCCAGTTTCTGGGAGGTTCGGTACTTATGAACCAACTGCGACTTATAATCACCCAGTTTTAAGCCCCCTTAAGTGCCCCAATATGGTTATAGTTTGGGTGAGAAGTACAGTTATAATCGGTTAATACGCACCATGAACCTTCAAGTACAGGGCTGCTGCGGGTGGAGGGTTCCCGCGTTTCGGGCTTTTGGGTTTTGGTCCCTTCTCGTGGATTCCTGCTTGGTCTCCGAGTGCCTCAGTGTGCGTGTTCCCAGTCAGCCGACACCCCGATGCCAAACTCTCACGCGGCAGGGTGGCAACTTCTTGTGGTCCAAGATTGCGCCGGCGCTTGTCGAGTTCGAGAACCACAGAACTGAGGTGGACATGGAGGCGCCCGCTCGGCTTCGGTGGGGGTTGCTTGATGGTCGTGGTGGTGGTGAATGTCACAGTTGCTCTGTAAAAAAGGGCTTACACCCTTCTTTTCTTGTCACAGCTATCTTTGGTACTCTTGTTCGTATAGGAGTACTCGAAGGCGTACGCGGTTCGGTATTTGTGCCTGTTCTCACTCGCCAGACCTTACTTTGGGAAGTAGGTATCCTATGTATTGCCTTAAAGAGATTACGACGTGAAGTTGACTTGTTTCTCTGGCGCCCTCAGAATGAGGAGGTTTTGTCAGTTCTTCGAATTTTCTATTTTCGAGGTGCCTAATTCCCATCCCGGTTCGTCGGCGTTGGTGCCTGTTGCCAGTGAGCGAACAGTAGGCTTCAGCAGGGTCTATGATGATTCTGTCTGGATCTGCAACACCACAGAAGGAACATTTCTTAAAGCCTACAAACCCTAAACCCTAAACCCTAAACCCTCAACCCTAAACCCTGGGGGGTTCCAGCATGAGTGAAGGAGAAGCTGTCAGCTTTACTTGCCGGCGTCAAGCTTTTTGTTGCCAACTTCCCCTTCCTCTCGCACGTCTTCCTGACGAACTCCTTGCAGGCGGGGGTGGCCCTAAACCCTAAACCCTAAACCCTAAACCCTAAACCCTAAACCCTAAACCCTAAACCCTAAACCCTAAACCCTAAACCCTAAACCCTAAACCCTAAACCCTAAACCCTAAACCCTAAACCCTAAACCCTCAACCCTACACCCCCCCCAACGCCAACAAAACCCTAGGCCGAATGCGCCAGCACCTTCGAAGAGGCCGCCTCGAAAACTTGGAAGGGCTTCAACATCGCCCTGCTAGATCAGGATACTCTTCATGTCGCTAGGCTGCACGTGGTCGGCCGAGGGGTTTAGGGTTTTGGGGTTTGGGGGTTTAGGGGTTAGGGGTTTATGGCTTTAAGGGTTTAAGGGTTTAAGGGTTTAAGGGTTTAAGGGTTTAGGGTTTCTCGTTTTAGGTTCACTAGCCCGCCGGGGCCGAGAAGCTTTGTTGTGGGGAGGGAGGCAGGATCGAAGTCCCCCCTCCCCCCCGCTTTCCCTTGTCACTTCGAACTTTTTTGGAAGGGGTTTAGGAGGTGTAGGGTTGGGGTTTAGGGTTTAGGCTTACTCTCGCCCTGTCAGATTGCGTGTTGTCTCGTGCCGGTGAGCCCTCGTCCCGCCACGGTTACCCGCAGTCTACCTCTGGACGTTGCACTCGGCTTAGTTGCTAGAATCACAAGGTTCCCAAAGGCATTCTGCAAACTCAGTTTGTTGGGGTTACTCGCTGTAATCCCAAGATTTTTTGTAATCTTTTGGGGGGGATTCTTTTCCAGCTGCAGTCTGAGGCCCCTTTTTCCTTTGGCTGTTTCCAAACACTTATGTAAAGAGCTCTCTCAGCTCGAAAAGTTTCAGGCCTTCAGGGCTTTGGGTCCTAGGTAGGATAAGGGGACCCTTAAAAGGGAACCCTTGCTAACCCTCTTCTGGCTCTGTTAAGCAGGGACCTTATTCAGAGTGTGATATCCCCAAGGGCCTCCCTAATCCTATCCCTTGGGGCTCCAGGAATCTTAAAGCCGGGAAGCTGGGGAGCTCCAACAACCTTGTTATTGCTTGAGGGCCCAAACAGATATCGTGATAGGTCGCCAAAGGGCCAAGCTGATTTCCTTTACTGGGTTTGTTCAGGTCATCCGCTAGAATCTCGAAAAAATCAGGCGGTCAATCCAGGCAGGAAAGCTTCAGGCCTTAACGCCCTAAAGGCTTTAGGCTTTATGGGCCACGGCTTCCGCCCACGAAGGCGGGAAAGCTTTAGGCCTTGGCTCTCAAGGTTTCAGGTTTAAGGGCCCCAGAAAAGCTGGACAGCCTAAGGCCTTAGGTTTTCAGGTCTGAAGGGCTTGGCTTCAGCCCAGGTTCTCCCCCCCCCCCCCCTTTGTTGTTTTGGGGGGTGGCTGTGCGGCCCTACTAAACCGGGTGCAACATTGTCGGCTTTAGGTTTGGGGCTATGCCCAGTGTCCATGGCTCAGGCTTAGGGTTGCTTAGGGTTGAACCAGCTGCCCTACCACTGCATGGTCCTTCATGGTCCCTTACAGTACCTTTTCGAACCTATGAGCCCTTGGGTTGTCGTGGGGCATAGCAGGACCCAGTTGCCGAGACAAAACACCTGGTCTCAGGTGTTGAAGATCCCAAAGCCCTCAAGCCCCCTTCGATGACAGAGGACCTGCACAAGATGAGCTTTCATCGAGGAAAGAAGAGGCGCCTCGGCTTGCGTCCTGGCGTCGTGTGCGCACGTGCACGAAGTGTCGGTGGGGGAGGTGGCTCAGAGCTTCAAGTTCTCAGGGCCCCCATGAGCTTACTTGCGATCTGATCTCCATCAAGTAAGAGCATCCACACCTGCGCAAGATTGTCCGCAAGCTCCCAAAGTTTTTCAGAAAGCACGGAACCCAAACAAGATGCAGTGGCATCCCCTTGCCCCTGGACCCTAAACCTTAACCCACAACCCTAAACCCTAAACCCTAAACCCTAAACCCTAAACCCTAAACCCTACCCTAAACCCTAAACCCTAAACCCCAAACCCTAAATTAAGAGCCTCCGGCTCAAGCCGCCGACCCCGCAGGAGAACAAGTTTAAGGTTTGGGGTTTGGTGATTTTGTTTGCGGTTGGGGGGGGGGGGGGGGGTGGGAGAGTTGGGGGTGGGGGGGGGGGGTGGGGGGGGGTAGGGGGGGGTAGAGGGGGGGGGGGGGGTGGGGGGGGGTGAGGGGGTGGGGGGGGGGGGGGGGGGGGGGGGGGGTTGGGGGTTTTCTTATGCCGTGTGCGAAAACGCCTATGGTCCATGAGTTTACGCGGTGTGGGTGGCCTGTTCTCCACGGAAACGCTGGCGGGGTACCCCCCCCCCCTACCCCCCCCGCCCCCCGCGTTTTGGGGGGGTAAGGAGGGAAAGAGGTCACCTCGTTTTCCCATCCAACACGCCGCCAGGGTCTGCGGACCCTAAACCCTAAACCCTAAACCCTAAACCCTAAACCCTAAACCCTAAACCCTAAACCTTCATGGATTGGGCTTGGGCCGAGGATCTGCATCCCGGGATGTGTGCCTACCGATTACACCACCGCGAGGATCTACAGCGAGACCAACTGCCGCAGACTCGGAGGGCTTGTGGCACGTGAGTCTTTTTTAGGGTTGGGGATTTAGAATTTAGGGTTTAGGGTTTAGGGTTTAGGGCTTCATCTTCGCGTTTGGGGGTTCAGTTCTTGGCGTAAGAATTCGTGTTGAAGGTTTCTTAGGGGTCAAGGTTGAGTCAACCGGAAACCCTGTCATGAACCCAAATAGGGGGGGGGGTTTCCGAAATTAAGGGTACCTTTTTGGGGTCCTTATTGTCAGGGAATCCTACTATTTGGGAGGTTTTTTTGGGTTCCCCTACTTTCGTACACCTCCATGTTGAGGCTCCGGATCATAGCAGGCAACAACACGGGAACGCCCAGAACCAAACAGTTAGTTTTGAGAACTGGCCATGTGTCGTTTGCATCCACTTCCACTTCTGTGAGCGCCAAGGTGATGCCGATGTGAAAGATAATCTGACGACTTACTTTGTCTTTGCGATTGTCATCGAAGTTGCCCTCCTCATCCTTCCTATCATCCTCTCATACTGGGAGATTCGCAAGGACCGAGGTAAGAAAGACCACCCTATGCAAACCCTAAACCCTAAACCCTAAACCCTAATCCCTAAACCCTAAACCCGAAACCCTAAACCCTAAACTCTAGACCCTTCTCAGGAGTTCAAGAAGTTGCAGGCAAAAGACTCAGATTCCGAGCAGGCAGACGAGGAGAAAACATACAGCTTCCTCCAGTGGGAGGCGAAGAAGTTTCCCTACGAGTTTGGCTCCTGGGGCGGCGATAAGGCGGGTTCGGATTCAAGAACGAATCCGTCGACTCTCAGTCCTTCAGCCCCAAACCCTGAACCCTAAACCCTCAACCCTAAACCCCGAACCCTGAACCCTAAACCCTCAACCCTAAACCCCGAACCCTGAACCCTCAACCCGAAACCCTAGACATTCAACCCTTTAAATCTTTGACCTGCCAGGTGAATGATTTCTTGGACATGGCGATCAACTACTCCATTGTGGCCTGTTGGGGTGTGTTGTACCCTCCAATGGCCACCATCGCGGCTGTGGCTTTGTTACTTGAAGCATCACTCGCAAAGTCGTTCTGCGTTCGGATCTCACCCTAAACCCCTAAACCCTAAACCCTTGCCTAGTACCCTTAGTAGCAGGCCCCTCGCACCCCCGCCTCATGGGCTAGTGCAGAGTACGCGCCTTATCTGCTGCGCTACACCAGTCCCCTTCACTGCTTCCATTCTTGCCTAGACATGATAACCTGCGATGTTCCCCCGTATACTAACAGTCCTTAATCGGGATTACAATCGGGGAGAACTAGAATAGGGGGACTGTTAGGTGTAAGGGGGAACATCCCACATGATAGGCCATAACCCTATATAGCCCTATATAGCCCTATATCACCCTGTATAACCCTAAACCCTAAACCCTAAACCCTAAACCCTAACCCCTAAACCCTAAACCCTAAACCCTAAACCCTAAACCCTAAACCCGAAACCCTAAACCCTAAACCTTGCAGGTTTGTCCTCCTTCGACTCCGGGTCTACAGGATGCTCTACGTCACCCGAAGACCCCTACCCAGGGCCAGCGCTGGCCTGGGAATTTGGAGGACCCTCTTGCGTTGTGTTGTGAGGGTTTAGGGTTTAGGGTTGAGGGTTGAGGGTTGAGGGTTGAGGGTTGAGGGCGAAATGGCACGTGCCGGGTCTCGAATGTCGCATAAGGGGTCTCGAATGTCGCTTTCTTATTGTGCGTCCAGGTTTCCATTGCTCCGTCGCCATGTGGGATCGGTCGCATCTTGCGTCAGGCTATCCCTATTCGTCTATGTATGCCAGCGCTGTTGCGAGACAGTGCGAGTGTGGAAGCTCAGACCTGCAGCACGAAGCGGCAAGTGATGGCAAAATGTGCGACACCTCGAGATTGATTGCGCCCCCATTTTCCCGACGAGAGCCTTGGGCTTATCCAACCTCTCTTGCTTGAATTCGGTTCACAGATTCCTTGAGCTTGAGTTCGAAACCTCGTGGCCGCCTGCGATGGGAGGACACGACCACCTACGATGGGAGTGGGGTCCGTCTTTCACAGTCGGAAGTTAGTCTGATACTTCGTTGCTTGCTAAGATCGGTACGCTTCGCTCAAACGTCGTGCACCTTGGCCAGTGCATTCGGAAACGTGTGGAAACGGAGTGCGCTTGTATCGAGCATGTCGACTTGCCTCCGAGACAGCGTTCGTTGCAAGCCTTCCAAAAACAGGGGTCTCCCGATCCTAATCTCTGGACACTTCATGATGAATCATGTCTTGCCAGTGTAGTGTCAGTCCGGACCCCTACATCCTGGGACCCCAGACCCTGGGAGCCCTAAACCCGAAACCCTAAACCCTAAACCCTAAACCCCACACCCTAACTCGATGTCCAGGACCATCTTTCAGTGCATCAATATTGCAGCGGTCGCTTGCAACGTGGGCATGGCGACCATGTTCTTCTACCCCATGCGAAACAAGCCTCCTCGGCCTTGGTTGGGGGGACTTAGCGCGGTTGCGGGATTTGGGGTTTAAAGCCCGTAAACCCTAAACCCTAAACCCCAAACCCCAAACCCTAGACCCTAAACCCTAAACCCTAAACCCCCCGCCCAAAACCGTATGCCGCCAGGGCATTTGGCTTGCAGCTGATGCTTTTCTTGCTCTTTGAGCACGCGATCCTCATGCTTCAGGCCACCGTCAAGTTCGTTATCTCCGACTCTCCCGCAGATGTCACCGAAATCAAGTACTACAACGAGTACGTGAAGAAGACTCTAAAGAAGTCACGCATCGCCCCTCTGACCCCATCTTGGTTGGATCATGTCGATGTTTCCCTCAATCCGGACCAAGTTGAGAGTGAAGAGGATAGCGACTCCTCCTGAGCAGAGCTTTCGCAGAAATGCGCCCAATGCTGCAAACGGAGCATTGGTTCGGCGAAACATGCTGGACGCGCAAGGTGTATATCGTTTCATCTCGACTAGATTAAGCGCGCCAAGAGGTGCGATGCTTTCAGGCAAGGGATGCTGATGTCCCCCGCGATAATGTTCCAGTGTACACTAGCAAATGCAGCCAATGCACGAAATGACGTTGAAAGATCGAGAGAGAGAGAGAGAGAGAGAGAGCCCCAGAGAGAGAGAGAGAGAGAGTCGCTTTGAGAAGCAATGGCTCGACTTGGTGTCGCAGACTCGTGCAGTTCTTCCACATGTGTGACATCAGGCCTTGGGAGCCCCACAGGATTTAGGGCTTAGCCGCCCCAGAAGCATGTTCGTGTGCGCAGGGTTTGCTTTGTTCCTGTCTTCTACGTGCCCTGCAGCCATTGATAGCATCAGATGAGAAGATTTGAGCTTGTCATTCCTTGTGTTGGGGGTAGGTTGTTGGAGCAACATGTTTTTGTGTCGCAACATTGTAGCGCTTCGTTGACGGATGGGCAACAGCTTTCGAAGTCTTTGGTCGCAGGCTCGGCCTTGCGCACGCTGCGTGCCGTGCGCCTTCTCCTCCTGGGGTCGAGCGCTGCCTCTGGTCGGCCGACTTCCGCGTGGGACATTGCTCAGTCCATCAGGCACTCCTCTGCCACAAGTGGTGCATCGCAGGCTGTCTCGACAGGAGGTGTGTCCTCCCGGTGGGAGGCTCCTGTTTGTGGGCGACGTGCATGGCTGTGTTGATGAGCTCCGCGCCATGCTGGCGCAGGTAGGATATGACAAGCACCGCGACACCCTTGTTCTCGTGGGTGACCTTGTCAACAAAGGTCCAGGCAGTGGAGAGGTGCTGCAACTGGCTCAAGAGTGCAAGGCTTTGTGCGTGCGCGGGAACCATGATGACGAGCTGCTGAAGGCATACTATCGCGTGGGCCGCTATGCAGAAGGTTTGGAGAAGTACAAGCACGATGCGCTGTACCAGGTGACTCCCCAGGACATTCACTGGCTGCAAGAGCAACCTCTCTCCATCACTTTCCCATGGATTGATGTGCTTGTGGTGCATGCTGGACTGATTCCCGATGTGCCTTTAGAAGATCAGGACTTCATGGACTTGACAGAAGGCCGCAACTTGCGGCGCACGCACGGAGCTAGCCAGGCTAGCCAGTGGTCGATGCTGCAGGAGCAGTCGGAAGGCAGTGTCGCGTGGGCCACGGAGTGGAAGGGTCCCATGCATGTGGTCTTTGGCCATGACGCGCGCCGGAGGGTGCAGGAGCATCCCTATGCCACGGGTCTCGACAGTGCATGCTGCTACGGAGACCGGCTGACAGCCCTGGTTGCTGACGTGGACAACTTCTCCAATCGGCGGCTCTTTTCAGTGGCAGCATACCATGCATACGCGCCTAAGTCGGATGAGAAAGAGGCCTCCGAAGTTGGTGCCATTTTGGGGGTCTACGATGCAAAGGGGGCCCTGATATAGACTCCCAAATAATCAGTAGGATCCGATTAGAATAAGGACTCCAAGGGGGTACCCCTCATATCGTAAACCCCCCACATTCTCAGCAGGTTGGCAGAATCAGGGACCCGCAGCGAGTCGCTGCGTCGCTGTGCATGCATTGCACGGTGACCTCGTCAGAAACCCTGCTCTTTGAAGCCAGGCAGCCATTCGTTTTTTCATTCGTGCTTGTAGCGTTTTCAGTAGAACAGCTTCAACATGACGTCTCGCATGACATCTCGCCATGCTGCGCAGTCTTGCTTCATGGTGAACAACGTGCAGGGCACTCGTGCGTTTGAGAGGGCCGATACGTCTGCTCCGCCGCTTTGTGGCTCCTGCTTTGGTGTAGCCTGCGCTGCATGGCCGGCGGCAGGCGTGTGCTTGAAGGGCTTTGTGGGGGGGTTCAGAGTTGGGGGCCCCCTTGGGGACAATGGCGGGTGGGTGTTGCGCGCCCTGCGCGCACGCTGTGCCAGCCCAACCAAAGCTAGCTTGGCCGGAACCCCCACATATCTCTACCTTAAACGCTAAACCCTAAACCCTAAACCCTAAACCCTAAACCCTAAACCCTAAACCACGAAAACACCTGTTCGTGGTCCCGTGCACGCGCGCTCTGGACTCTTGGGTATTCCATCATCAGCGAAGCAGGAGTGGACCGAAGAACCGCAGATCTTGCTTCCTTAGGGTTTAGGGTTTAGGGCTAGGGTTTAGGGTTTAGGGTTTAGGGTTTAGGGTTTAGGGTTTAGGGTTTAGGGTTTCGGGCTGTTTGTGAACTTGCAATAGCAGCAAGGCACTGTCTCCTAAGCCCTAATTATACGTTCCTTGAGGGCCATGCCCTGAACCTTTACCACAGCAAGCGCTGCTCAACTCACCATATCGAATTCTCTCGTTAGACGTCTATATCACTGTAGAGTCTCACAGCTCTTTGATTAAAGCTTGAACCAACTATAATATAGTTGTCTAACTGTATAACATATAGTTATACAGTTATACAGCTATATAATCTAGTTGTATAACTGTATAACTATATGTTTGAGACCAAAGACCCCCCCCCCGCCCCCGGTTTGTGCTGAAGCTTGAACCTGAAATCTGGCAGGGCCATGGCAATGAAGTCCTTTGTGCTGGGAGGCGGTGGACATGTCCTTGCACGAAGCTTGCGGCTGTGTTCAGAGTCGAGGGTTTGGGGTTTTGGCCGCCCGAGCCGAAGAAATCCCCAAATATGTCCCAAGCTCTACGCCCTGAAGCCCTAAACTACGCCAAGCTAGACCTTCGCCACGGCCGGGGTTGATCTGAATTGACGGGTCCTTTTCGTGCCCTCAACTAGCAGATGGGAGCATGCGAACCCCACATCCGAAGGACTGCGGTCGGCATATACCCAAGAAGGACGCCCTAAACCCTAAACCCTAAACCCTAAACCCTAAACCCTAAACCCTAAACCCTAAACCCTAAACCCTAAACCCTAAACCCTAAACCCTAAACCCTAAACCCTAAACCCTAAACCCTAAACCCTACTAAAACCTAAACCCTAAACCCTAAACCCTAAACCCTAAACCCTAAACCCTAAACCCTAAACCCTAAACCCTAAACCTTAAACCCTAAACCCTAAACCCCAAAATTTCGTTCCACCCACAGCTGCTTCCTTGGCACTCCAAATCTTCGAATCCTTAGGCCGGTCCCGACTTGGTGGTGTGTGGAAAGATTGAGGGTACCCATGACCGCGAAGAGTCCTGCCCGAGGTCGTCATAGACCAAGCCTGCCAGGTGTTCCCTTGAGAGTACCCGAATAAAAGGGGTAAGATGCCCTTTTGGGCAGGTTTGGGAGACCCTAAACCCTAAACCCTAAACCCTCAACCCTAAACCCTAAACCGTAAACCCTAAACCGTAAACCCTAAACCATAAACCCTAAACCCTAAACCCCCCACATGCGGAGGGGCTACGTGCAGACTCCTGCTCTGCGCCCTCTCCGCGCACCTGGCCGGAGGCCCTCTCGGGACTAATGACTACTCTACTTGGGTACTTATAGCCACTAAAAACATATATGTATAACTTATAACCTGCTTAGGGGACTTAGGGGCTTATAAGTACAGTTATAGTTGGGGTTCTAAGTGCCCTGAACATCCAAGTAATGATGGTATTAGTATTGCTTGCTTGCTCTTCGTCATATCGAAGCCCGAAACCCTAGACTCTCTACATCTATCTATGCTTGCTATTTTTAAACATAATTGTGCCTATGACGAAAAAAAGGATTTGGGGCGCAAAAGTAGCCTGAGCCAGGTCGGGTCGTAGGTCGGGATGACAATACAGCGGGTATCCCTTGTGGTCGCTCTTAGAGGGGGGTGGGGTTGTGGCCTAAACCCAAAAACCCAAAAACCCAAAAGCCCTAAACTCCAAACCCTAAACCCTAAACCCTAAACCCTAAACCCTAAACCCTAAACCCTAAACCCTAAACCCTAAACCCTAAACCCTAAACCCTAAACCCTAAACCATAAACCCTAAACCCTAAACCCTAAACCCTAAACCCTAAACCCTAAACCCTAAGCCGAAGGGCTTGGCCCTCCATTCTCACCTCTTGTCGCACGCAGCACGCCGCAAGCACCTCCAACACTCTCCATTTTGGAGGGCCCCCAAACCTAGGCCTCCAACCCTGAAGCCCTAAACGCTTGGGTTAGGGTTTAGGGTCTTTGGGGCTTAGGTTTAGGATTTAGGTTTGGGGTTTAGGGTTAAGGGTTCACGGTTCAGGGTTTCGGGTTTAGGGTTTAGGCAAGAATCCAATGCCAGGTGTGACCCACGCCATTCGCGGGGGGAGGCATGCTGGGAACGCGGCGTCCCGCACCTCAGGTATGCGCTTTCTCACGCCTGGTATGGGTTGTTAGGGGCTTAGGGTTTCTCAGCTTGGGTGCGGCGTTCGGGTTTGCTAGTCAGGCTAATTCCCCAAAGCCTAAACCCTAAACCCTTAACCCTTAACCCTTAATGCTAAACTTTATGGAGCCGGTTGACCCCTATAACACCGAAAAGGCAGCCTTTCGGTTCAGAGTCAACAGAGTTGGGGTTCAGGGTTTAGGGTTTAGGGTTGCTGATTTGACCATTGTTCCAAACCGCCTCATGAGAGTGAGTCGTGCCTATACTGCTGTTGTCCTGGTGCTAGTGCTTTTGCTGACAGATGCTGTTACATGTCACGAGACTTCAACCCTGACCCGCGCTGGCCTGAGTCTAAGCAGCTCGTCGGGTTCTGTTGTGCTCTGGGATAGGGCCTAGGTTCAAGATTTATTTTTATGGCTTAGTCCTTTGAGGGTGTTCAACACCTTGCCGCTTTTTGCTTGACTGCAAAGCATTGCTGGAGGGGTAGGGGAAGATCCCTCTGTGTCAGCCGCCGTGCCTGGCCTGGGTGCGGGGCTGAGGGGGGTTTGGGGTGTTCAGGGGGGGGGGGGGGTGTTCTAGTTGGTTGTTGGGTTTAGCCCCGAATCCTTTAAACCCTAAACCCTAAACCTTAAACCCTAAACCCTAAACTCTAAACCCTAAACCTTAAACCCTAAACCCTAAACCCTAAACCCTAAACCCTAGACCCTAGACCCTAAACCCTAAACCCAAAACCCAAAGCCCAATACCCTAAGCCCTAAACCCTAAACCCTAAACCCCGCGCCTCCAACCCCAGTCCCGAAGCGATGGCATCTTAGCTCTCAAAAAGGTCAGAGCTCCCGAGGGTCGCTGTCTAACCCTCAGTCGGGGCACGAATCTTCCCGAACTTCACTTCCGAAACCTGGGCTTAGGATTTAAGGTTTTAAGGTGTAGGGTTCAGTCAACGTCAAGATGCAAGCCGATCCCCCGGCTTCGTGCAAGGAAGAGCCAAGCCCTGTAAACCCGGCCAGACCATGACTTTTCCGGAGGGCTCGTGTCCTTCACGAACTTGGAGCACCGCACTCCTGCACACTTGGCTCTAAACCCTGCAGCCCTGAAGCCCTGATGCACGCTTTAGGGTTTAGGGTTTAGGGGTTAGGGTTTTATAATCTCAAGTCCAAGCGCTCTTTCCAAACCCTAAACCTAAGCCCGAAACCCAAGAATCTGTGGAGAGCAGGCCTCAGACCTAAGCTCAGAAGCCCTTGAGCCCCTGAGTCCGAAACCCGAAACCCTAAACCCTAAACCCCAAATCCCAAACCCCTAAACCCTAAACCCTAAAACCCTAAACCCTAAACCCTAAACCCAAGCCCTAAACCCCAAACCCCCAACCCCACGCCCGAATCTCCTCTCAACTGAAGCGAGGTGTTGGACCTTGATCGTCGTGCAGAGATGACCGCTGCACAGGCGGGGCAGTAAGGGGGGTTTAGGGCTAGGGTTTAGGGTTTAGGGTTTAGGGTTTAGGATTTAGGGTTTAGGGTTTAGGATTTGGGGTTTAGGGTTTCCCTAAGGTCAGAAAAACCAAAACAGGAGACCAAGCTGAAGCTGTCCGACAAGACTTTCGGGGTTAGGACTTCAAAGTCTTTTGCAGGAAGGGTTCTGGGATTGGGGATGTGGAGGCTTGTGCTAGATGAGGGACCCTTTTTGGGGTTTAGGGTTTAAGGTTTGCTGGCTGTGGAATCCAACTAAAGAAGTTCTCAAAGCATACGTCTTGTGTACTGCATGCCCCTTTCAGAGGTACAAGGGTACTTTTTCAGGTAGAGGACCCCTTAGTTTAACCCAAAGTAGTAGAATCCTTATTGTAGGAACACCCAAAGCGAGTCGGGTGAGGTGTAAGGGGTCGTAAGGCTTAGCGACTGAGAGAGAGGCTTGCCTGCACATGCCCAGCGTTCTGCTCAAGTGGTGGGAGCCCGGTGTGTCCGGAAAAGAATCTAGGCCCCCAAACCCTGATGCCAAAATGTCATCCCATGCCCGAGTAAAATCTATGTAAACCTGGACCTTATCATAGAGACCTCCAAAATGACCCTTGGCGCCACGGTAGAATGCCCGAAGGCCCCAAGATCTGTAGCGCAGAGCTCAGCCCTAGCTCTTAAACCCAAAGCTCCGCAGCTCTAAACCCCTGCACCCCACATTCCTCAGCCACAAACCCTGAACCCTCAGCCAACCAACACCTAAACCCTAGACCCTAAACTCCTAAAACCCGAAAACCCTAAACCCTAAACCCTAAAGCCGAGCCGCATTTTGCTGGACATGGGGCTGAGATCTTCTCTCTTCCTTCCGGTGGGAGCCCAAGCCAGGGAGTGAAACCACCTTAAGAAACCTCCCTAAACCCTAAACCTTCAGGGTTTAGGGCTAGGGTTTAGGGTTTAGGGGTTTAGAGGGTTCAGAGGGTTTAGAGGGTTTAGAGGGTTTAGAGTTTAGGGTTTAGGATGGACGTCGCAGAGAATCGGGGTTCCTCTCCGTGCAGGTTGGGGGCTATTTGGGTTCCTAGTACTTTGTGGTCTAGCGCCCTCACTCAGCAGCTCATCTTGGTCTGGTCAGTTCTCTGCCTTCTAAACCCTAAACCCTAAACCCTAAACCCTAAACCCTAAACCCTAAACCCTAAACCCTAAACAGAAAACCCTAAACCCGAAATCCCCAAAAGACCCAAGGCGCAATGACCGACATCTCGATCGACCCGCGCAAGGCTTGCAAAGACTGCAAAGGCCGTGCCAAGGTCGGGATTTGGGGATGTGGGGATTTGGGAGTAGGGTTTAGGGTTTAGGGTTTAGGGTTTTACACCCTGAACCCTGAAACCCTAAGACCCTAAAACCCTAAACCCCAAAAGCCGCCCGAAGCCCCGAAACCCTAAGCCCCGAAACCCCCAAGTTTAAATTTTGAGGGTTGAGGGTTTAGGGTTTATTTAGGGTTTAGGGTTTAGGGTTTAGGGTTAGGGTTTAGGGTTTAGGGTTTAGGGTTTAGAGGCTTTCCTGCTTCGGTTTTCTTGAGTGGGATGGGCTTTCGGGTAGATTGGGATTTGGAGCAGAGCTGGGCTCGCAGGGTTTCGGGTTTAGGGTTTAGGGTTTGGGGTGTAGGGTTTGGGGTGTAGGGTTTGTGGTTTAGGGTTTAACCGGAGTTTGGCTGCTCTTGCTTATTGGGCCTCCTCTAGCCCGAGGCTTCAACATCCCCAAAACTGGCCCTAAACCCACGAAACGTTCAACCCTAAACTCTGAGCCCTAAACCCTGAACCGTAAACCCTAAACCCTAAACCCTAAGCCCTATATGCCCTTCCCAAACCCCGTTTCTCCGAAGGTCGTGGTCGATGCCTCCCAGGGCACCCTCATCTGCACAGGCCGGCCAAGCGGCAGTGTTCGGAATTGGTCCTTCCGGGCGCAGGGTCTAGGGTCCCAGCTCTGAAAAACCCCCAAACCTTGAACACCCCCTAAACCCCTAAACCCCTAACCCCTAAACCCTAAACCCCAAACCCCAGACCCCAAACCCCACACCCCAAACCCAAACCCAAACCCAAACCGTAAACCCTAAACCCCAAACCCCAAACCTGGAAGTCCAAACCCTGAACACCCTAACCCTACACCCTACACCCTAAAGGCCCTAAAAACCCTGAACTCAAAGCCCTAAGCCCTAGACCCAAAAAGCCCTAAAACCCCTGAACCCTAACCCTAAAGGCCTTTCAAAACCTGAACCTTACGCTCTAAGGAACCAGTAAAGCAAGTTGCAGGCTGCGGCGTGGTTTTGGAGGAGCTGCGCTCGGGTTCAGTGCTGGGGTTGGGGGCTTGGGGGGGTTTAGGCATTTGGTTAGGGGTTTGAGGGTCCTTAGAACGTTAAACCCTGAGCCCCGAAACCCTACACCCGAACCCGAAACCCGAAACCCGAAACCCTAAACCCTAAACCCTAAACCCTAAACCCCAAACCCTAAACCCTAAACCCTAAACCCAAGAAGAGGACCATTGCTTTGACGATGGCCGCGAGTGGCGAACCTTTGCCTCGGAGGGCGTCGATTCTCAGGCTCTTAGAGTTTCGGGTTCAGGGGTTTAGGGTTTAGGGTTTAGGGTTTAGGGTTTAGGGTTAAGGAATTAGGGATGTAGGAGTTTGGGGGTTTAGGGCGCTTTTGTTTGTTTTTGGGGGGTTTGGTGGCCTAAACCCAACAAGCCGAACCCCCAAACCTTGCACCCTAAACCTTAAACCCTAAACCCTAAACCCTAAACCCTAAACCCTAAACCCTAAACCCTAAACCCTAAACCCTAAACCCTAAACCCTAAACCCTAAACCCTCAACACTAAACCCTAAACCCTAAACCCTAAACCCTAAACCCTAAACCCTAAACCCTAAACCCTAAACCCTAAACCCTAAACCCTAACCCTAAACCCTAAACCTAAATCCTGAACCCTGTGAACCCTGAACCCTAAACCCTAAACGCTAAACCCTAAACCCTAAACCCTAAACCCTAAATCAACTTGCATTCCTGGCCAGGGCCCGGCACGAGAACGAGCGGACCTGAGTACGGCCATTGATGATCTGACAGGGGAGGCAGGGGATTCTTTTGGGCTTTTTGGGGTTTAGGGTTGAGGGTTTAGGGTCTAGGGTTAGGGGTTTAGGGTTTAGGGTGCTTTTGGGCTTTTTGGGGGAGGGTTGAGGGGGTTCAGGGTTTAGGGTTGAGGGATTCGGGTTTAGGGTTTAGGATTCAGGGTTTAAGGGTCAGGGGTCTAGGGTTTAGGGTTTATTTGCGGTTTCGGGTTCAGGGCTTAAGGGTCGGGTGGGGGGTGGTGAGGAGTGTTGCTGTTGGTGTTGTGAACTGCAGTAGAGCCCTTCTTTTGACATCAGGGTTGCGCTTCAACAAGTCAACCTTGAGCCCTGAAGAACCGGCAATAGCCCTCAATAGCCCAAACCAAGTCTCAAAAACCCTCAACGATCCTCAGTGAATCCGACAGAGCTCCCTGAGAAATCCTGATGCAGGACCCTGAACCCAAAATGTTCGGGGTTCGGGGTTTGGGGCTCATCTAAGGGAAGTTATATGGTCCCTTAGCATGGCCCCTTACCGTTCTGAAGTTTGGGCCCTTGGGTTTCTAATCCACCCTAAAGCCCCTAAAAAGTCGAAACAGCCTCAGGAAACCCTACTGAAAAGAACTCGAAATGTCTAAGACCCCCAAAGCCCTAAACCCCAAACCCCAAACCCCAAACCCCAAACCCCAAACCCGGAACCCTAAACCCCAACCCCCAAAGAGCCCGAAAAGGCCTTTCAAAACCTCAGCCAACACCCCTAAACGCCTTAAAGCCCCCAGGGAGGCGGCACGACGCTCCTCGGCTCCGATTCGACCACGCGCGGGCCCCAGAAAAAAAATTGGAGAGGGTTTAGGGTTTAGCCGTTTAGGGTTTCGGGTTAGGGTTTAGGGTTTAGGGTTTAGGGTTTAGGGTTTAGGGTTTAGGGCTTAGGGTTTAGGTTTAGGGGCTCGCAACTTTGTGCAGATCTTGGGGTCTAGACCTTGGGGCATAGGGTTTGGTGCTTTGGGTTGTGGACTAGGGTTTGGGGGTGACGGTTCAGGTTTCAGGGTGTGGGATTGCTTTGGGTTTGGGGCGTCCCGAATCCCTGAGACCGGCCTTAGTCGGGCTTCGGCAGGACGTGAGAGCTTTAAATAGGGCACGAGATGTACTCGCACTTGAAGGTTCATGGTACTTATTAACCAGTTATATCTGTACTTATAACACACTTATGAGCCCCTTAGGTGCCCAAATGTGGTTATAATTTGGGTTATAAGTACAGTTGTTATTGGTTAAAGAGGACCATCAACCTTCAAGCAAGAACCCTTTCTACAACCTGAGTGTAAGTGCACAAAGCGCAAGCTCAATGGAATTTCCCACGCGGCCCTTTTTTCATGGTCTGTAGATCAGTAGAGCATCCCCTGCTAGATCCGTCAGAGCCCCTCAACCCAAAACCTGAATCCCGTAGACCCAAAGCCCTGTAAACGCCTAGGCCCAAGTCTAACGGCAGTACTTTCGGAACCCTTGAAAGAAGGTTCAGGGGGACCATGTCAAAACAGCCTTCCCACCTGAAGCAGAAGCCCAGGCGCCGCATGCAGATGCTGACCAAGCAGGTTCAAAGCCGCAACACGCCGGAGACGCGGGGTGGGGGGGGGGGGTGGGACCCTGAGCTCCAAACCCCATGAGACGGAGTTCAACCCTAAACCTTAAACCCTAAACCCTAAACCCTAAACCCTAAACCCTAAACCCTAAACCCTAAACCCTAAACCCTAAACCCTAAACCCTACACCCCAAACGCCCAGGCCGTGGGAGTTCTTTAAGGCTTAGGATTCTTTGCGATTGGCCCAACGGTTTAGGTATCGATTCCGTGGTCGCCTGAGAGCAGAAGAACCGGAGCGCTTCGCGTGCGGGGGCGGTTTGCGAAGGTTCCTAAACGCAGGTTAGGTTTCGGGGTTTAGGGATGAGGGTCTGGGAGCTAGGTTTAGGGACTAGGGTTTAGGGTTTAGGGTTCAGGGACTAGGGTTTAGGGGTTAGGGGCTGATGAAAGAGCCTCTGATGACCACTCTGCAGGAGCTCAGCGAGGAGCAGAAGCGGGAGCAACTCATCCAGCGCTTTACGGAGAAGGCCAGTCGTCTCGGATTCCTACACCCTTAAACCCTCAACAACCCTCCGTTCCCAGCCCTAAACCCTAAACCCTAAACCCTAAACCCTGAACCCTAAACCCTAAACCCTAAACCCCAAACCCCAAACCCTAAAGGAAACCTGGGCCTGCACTACGGGCTCGCCAGGCCCTGCACACTTTAAGGGTTTAGGGTTTAGGGTTTAGGGTTTAGGGGTTGTAAGTTAGAAGTTGGAACCCTCATTGTAAGTGCCCCATGGAGAGTAGATCACTGGCGACCCAGTTAGGCCCGCACTCAACGACCTTCAGGGAAATGCTTGACTTGTGAGCCATGCCGAAGAGCAGAAAGATGTTGTTCGGCCAGGTGCAGGACGGGAGTGGAGACAAGAGTCGGTAGGTGCTCTGAAGTGAGCCCATGCCGTAGTTAACCTCCAGAGAAGGATGCAAGCGCTCATTAAAGCGGGAGTCTGGGCCTGCTCCTGGCCCCCGCGTCGGAGGGTGTTGCCACGGCGGGCTGAAGAACAGAAAGATGTTGTTCGGCCAGGTGCAGGACGGGAGTGGAGACAAGAGTCGGTAGGTGCTCTGAAGTGAGCCCATGCCGTAGTTAACCTCCAGAGAGGGATGCAAGCGCTCATTAAAGCGGGAGTCTGGGCCTGCTCCTGGCCCCCGCGTCGGAGGGCGTTGCCACGGCGGGCTGAAGAACAGAAAGATGTTGTTCGGCCAGGTGCAGGACGGAAGTGGAGACAGGAGTGGGCAGGTGCTCAAGAATGAGAACTTGCCGCAGAAAATCTCCAAAGAAGGATGCAAGCGCTCATTAAAGCGGGAGTCTGGGCCTGCTCCTGGCCCCCACGTCCAAGGGCGTTGCCACGACGAACTAAAGAACAGAAAGATGTTGTTCGGCCAGGTGCAGGACGGAAGTGGAGACAAGAGTCGGTAGGTGCTCTGAAGTGAGCCCATGCCGTAGTTAACCTCCAAAGAAGGATGCAAGCGCTCATTAAAGCGGGAGTCTGGGCCTGCTCCTGGCCCCCGCGTCGGAGGGTGTTGCCACGGCGGGCTGAAGAGCAGAAGAGCGTTGTTCGGCCAGGTGCAGGACGGAAGTGGACAGAGGAGTGGGCAGGTGCTCAAGAATGAGAACTTGCCGCAGAAAATCTCCAAAGAAGGATGCAAGCGCTCATTAAAGCGGGAGTCTGGGCCTGCTCCTGGCCCCCACGTCCAAGGGCGTTGCCACGACGAACTAAAGAACAGAAAGATGTTGTTCGGCCAGGTGCAGGACGGAAGTGGAGACAAGAGTCGGTAGGTGCTCTGAAGTGAGCCCATGCCGTAGTTAACCTCCAAAGAAGGATGCAAGCACTCATTAAAGCGGGAGTCTGGGCCTGCTCCTGGCCCCCGCGTCGGAGGGTGTTGCCACGGCGGGCTGAAGAGCAGAAGAGCGTTGTTCGGCCAGGTGCAGGACGGAAGTGGAGAGAGGAGTGGGCAGGTGCTCAAGAATGAGAACTTGCCGCATAAAATCTCCAAAGGATGCAAGCGCTCATTAAAGCGGGAGTCTGGGCCTGCTCCTGGCCCCCACGTCCCAGGGCGTTGCCACGACGAACTAAAGAACAGAAAGATGTTGTTCGGCCAGGTGCAGGACGGAAGTGGAGACAAGAGTCGGTAGGTGCTCTGAAGTGAGCCCATGCCGTAGTTAACCTCCAGAGAGGGATGCAAGCGCTCATTAAAGCGGGAGTCTGGGCCTGCTCCTGGCCCCCGCGTCGGAGGGCGTTGCCACGGCGGGCTGAAGAACAGAAATATGTTGTTCGGCCAGGTGCAGGACGGAAGTGGAGACAAGAGTCGGCAGGTGCTCTGAAGTGAGCCCATGCCGTAGTTAACCTCCAGAGAAGGATGCAAGCGCTCATAAAAGCGGGAGTCTGGGCCTGCCCCTGACCCCCGCGTCGGAGGGCGTTGCCACGGCGGGCTGAAGAACAGAAAGATGTTGTTCGGCCAGGTGCAGGACGGGAGTGGAGACAAGAGTCGGTAGGTGCTCTGAAGTGAGCCCATGCCGTAGTTAACCTCCAAAGAAGGATGCAAGCGCTCATTAAAGCGGGAGTCTGGGCCTGCTCCTGGCCCCCGCGTCGGAGGGCGTTGCCACGGCGGGCTGAAGAGCAGAAAGATGTTGTTCGGCCAGGTGCAGGACGGGAGTGGAGACAAGAGTCGGCAGGTGCTCTGAAGTTAGCCCACGCCGTAGTTAACCTCCAGAGAAGGATGCAAGCGCTCATTAAAGCGGGAGTCTGGGCCTGCTCCTGTCCCCGAGGTTCATTTCTCAACCCCAGACCCTCGACCCCAAAACTCAAAACTCAAACCCCAAGACCCAAAACCCTAAACCCTAAACCCTAAACCCTAAACCCTAAACCCTAAACCACAAACCGCCCCTGGTTGGGCATCGCAGAGCCTCGCCGCAGGCCAGGGAGGTGGCAGGGCGTCTGCGGCTGGGCGAGGAGGTGGTGGCTTGGTGAACGGAAGCTGGGGCTTTGGGAGCCTCGAGTTCTGGGGTTTAGGGTTTAGGGTTTAGGGTTTAGGGTTTAGGGTTTAGGGTTTAGGGTTTAGGGTTGAGAGTTGAGGGTTGAGGGTCTCGAGTTCTAGGAGGTTTTAGGGCTCAGGGTTAGGGTGTGTAGGGAGGGGGGGTTTTTGGGGGTGCTTCGGAACCACAGATTCTTCCACTCCCCTAAACTGTTCAGCCCACCGTAAGATCCTACAAGCACTCCCGCTCCGGGTCGGGTGGAAGTCCGCTTAGTGTTTGCAAGTCTGCTTTGGGATCTTCAGCTTGTGGTTTCTAAGCGTTTTCTTTATTTCTTTATCAGAGTCGGAGTTTTCTTTTGGCAAGGGGTTTGAGGGTTTAAGCCCTTGGCCTTTCTGTCTCAAAGTGCCCAGACCGGCATGGTCAGACTCAACCCCAAGCCCCAAAGCCTAAAGCCCAAACCCTAGATGCCTAAACCCGAAACCCGAAACCCGAAACCCGAAACCCGAAACCCTAAACCCTAAACCCTAAACCCTAAACCCTAAACCCTAAACCCTAAACCCTAAACCCAGGGACCCCAAGAAGCGGCCCGTGCGCAAGTCGCCGAGGTGAACCGCTGTACCGTCCTTCTCCAGGACGTCGCGGCTTCAACCCCACTCCCCACCCTGAACCCTCAAGCCTAAACCAGGTTTGGGGTTTAGGGTTTAGGGTTTAGGGTTTAGGGTTTAGGGTTTAGGCTTAGGGGTTAGGGGTTTTGGGTTGGGTTAAAGGGTTTGGGGTTTGGGGTTTGGGTGTCCAAGGAACTTATGAAGCTTCCAGAGAAATTTCAACCAGCATTTAGGGTTTCGGGTTAGGACCCAGGTCTCCCTGAAGACCAGTATGGCTCTCAGTTCAGGGACCAAAAGGAGGGACCTTATAAGAGACCTTCTCTTAATGCAGCCGATCCTATTTTGGAGAGACGTACGCCTTGGGGGTGGGTCTGGTGGATGTGTAAATGTCAGGAGTTGGCGGACAAGGGAAAGCTCAAGCTGCGAGCAACGGCGCGCCCGACTGTGGAGTAGGGTTTAGGGGCCATCTGGGGGTTCCCGAAAATAGGGGGTTTAGGGTTTAGGGTTTAGGGTTTAGGGTTTAGGGCATATGGACCGCTAAATAGTAGGATTCCATTATAGTAAGGACCACACGAAGGTACCCCTAATTTCGGAAACCCTCACATAGGTTTTTGGGCTTCATTGCCATTGATCTTAGTTCCAAAGAGCAGCTTCTCTTTTGAGGGTTTAGGGCTGCAGGGTTTAGGGTTTAGGGTTTAGGGTTCTAGGGATTAGGGTTTAGGGTTGAGGGCTTAGGGTTTAGGGCTTCAGGGTTTAGGGTTCAGGGTTCTAGGGTTGAGGGGTTCAGGGTCCCGTAATCCTGCCTTTGTGAACTGAGATCTCTGATCAGCAGTGCATACTCCTCTCGTTTGTTGTCTTGGGGCTAGTCAGGTTATATAGTTCCAATAATAGGATTTGCTAGAAGCTCATCTTGCCTTGTGAGACATGCCCCTTTTTCAGCTCTACTCGTCCTACGCTGAAGTGCATCACGAGCCCTGAAACGTTTATGAATACCAGTTTACGGCAGCGTGGGGCTAGGCTACGGCAGTCAAGAAGGGAAGGAAAGGGAAGGAACCTGCTGTTTTTTTGGGTTTTGGAGAAGTTCGGACTGAGTTCGGGGCGAATGCAACGTAAGCTCAGAGGCGCCAGGCCCTGGCCAATTGAATTCCTGTCAGCAACAGGCGCCCTACTTCTGTGCGCTCGTTGACTTGGCGTGTCGGGAGGAGCCAGGGGTATGCAAGGGTTGCATGCGCGGATGTTGTTGCAGGGTTTAGGGTCTAGGGTCTGGGGTTTAGGGTGTAGGGTCTGGGGTTTAGGGTTTAGGGAGTTGTGTCCAGCAACAAACCGGAATGGAAGTGCTCGGAGATGTCCGCGAGTTCAGGGCTTGGGGATGGGAGAGTTCAGGTCGAAGACCTTCGTTATCGGGCTCTCCATGGTTCTCCCTAAGGCTCCCTAAGCTTCCCTAAGGTTTGCTGGGTACCTATTCCCCATGAGCCCCCTCCCTAAACCCTAAACCCTAAACCCTAAACCCTAAATCCTAAATCCTAAACCCTAAACCCTCTAGACCCTAAAGGCCCTAAAGACCCTAAAGACCCTAAAGACCCTAAAGACCCTAAAGACCCTAAAGACCCTAAAGACCCTAAAGACCCTAAAGACCCTAAAGACCCTAAAGACCCTGAAGACCCTAAAGACCCTAAAGACCCTAAAGACCCTAAAGACCCTGAAGACCCTAAAGACCCCAAAAAGCCCAAAAGACCCAAAAGACCCTAAAGACCCTAAAGACCCTAAAGACCCTAAAGACCCTAAAGACCCTAAAGACCCTAAAGACCCTAAAGACCCTAAAGACCCTAAAAACCCTAAAGACCCTAAAGACCCTAAACCCTAAACCCTAAACTCTAGACCCTAGACCCTAAAGACCCTAAAGACCCTAAAGACCCTAAAGACCCTAAAGACCCTAAAAACCCTAAACCTTAAGAAGCCCTATAAGGGACCTTCTGCGGCCCAGGAGAAGATTCCCAAGACGCTGCACGATCTCGCGGAGTCCAACATGGCAGCAATAGGCGGTAAGGAGGTGCACCGCAAGAACTGCAGGGTTTAGGGTTTAGGGTTTAGGGTTTAGGGTTTAGGGTTTAGGGTTTAGGGTTTAGGGTTTAGGGTTTAGGGTTTGGGGTTTAGGATTTCGGCTTTCGGGTTTAGGGGGTTAGGGCTTTAAGGTTGTTAACGAGTTTCTAGTTCCCCGTAGGGAAGGGGGGAAGGCAGTGCCTTTTTCCACGTTATGTTGCCCTTGTACAAGCTTCGAGGTATCTCGATGGGGCCTTGGGTGAAGGTTCGGGCTCTTGGGGTTTAGGGTTTAGGGTTTAGGGTTTAGGGTTTAGGGTTGTTGAGTTCGGGTTTTGGGGCTTGGGGACTTGGAGCTTCCCTGAACCCAGATTTGAATACCCAAGCTGCGTTAGGGTTTAGGGTTTGGGGTTTAGGGTTTAGGGTTTAGGGTTTCGGGTTTAGGGTTTAGGGTTTAGTGTTTAGTGTTTAGGGTTTAGGGTTTAGGCGGAAACCTTCTTAGTCCCGTAGTGCCCGTAGTGCAGGTGGAGCTCGTTAGCGTGCAGCGGCACGGCACCCGGGCGGCGATGAAGGTCACCTTGAACCAGGTGCCCGGAGCTTTGGCTTTCGGGTTGGACTTCGGGTTGATCGGGTTTTTGGGGTTCAGGGTTAGGGTCAGGGTTGCGGAGAGTTCATGGTTCAGGGTTTGGGAGGGCCTAGGGTTCAGGGATGTAGTGTTTCGTGGATGTTGTCGGGTTGAGGGGTTTTTGGAATTTGGGGTTTAGTGGAAGCTAGTGGAAGCCTACACATCGCACCTGCTGCAGTTTCAGGGTTGCGAGTTCGCTTGGGTCCACGGCAGGAAGTCCTAAGCTACAGACCCTAGAAGTGGCTTCTGTTCCCCGGCGCACACGGCTTTTGCGCCAACCACCTGCTGGCTGCCTTTGGGATGCTCCCCCTTATACTACCAGTCCTTGATAGGGATTATAGTAGAGGGTACTATATAATCCCTATTATACTAACAGTCCTTAGTAGGTGAAGGACTGCTAGTTTTAAGGGGGAGCATCCCAAGATACACCCCAAACACCCCCAGATCCTGCTGCCAGGCCTCCGTGGCGAAGCCGCCATTCAAAAGCCCTCTGAATGTGAATGGTGTGAAGGCAGGGCGCTGAAGAGTTCAGGGTGTCGGGAATCCGTTAGGGTTTAGGGCTTAGGGCTTAGGGTTGAGGGTTGGGGGTTTAGGGTTTAGGGCACCTCCAAAACCCCAGGTCTGAATCCTAGAGTCTGCGCCCTCAGCCCCAAAACCTCAGACCCGAAACTCTCGGGGCCACCCAATCTCCAAGCCGGCACCATCACTTCTATCCCAAGCCCTTAGCCCCAAACCCCAAATCCTTACAGTAACCTTGAGCCCTAAGCCCTTAACGCCTAAACCCCAAGCCGGAAGCCTTGACAATAGGGATGGACGCTCGAGTTCCTGCTTCAAGATTTCTGCTCTATGCGCGGGGGTTTTTGCCCCGTTGTTGGGTTTCTTTCGGCCGGAGCTTCGGGAAATTTCGGCTTGGGGTGTCCAGGGCACGGTCAGTGCTTCTCTACCGAGGCCCTTTGTCATTCTCCTTTACTGGCTGCTTCTTCGTAGGGAATGCGGGAATGAGGTACAGTGCCCTATATAGTCCCTATGTGTATATATATATATATATGTAGGGCCTTCATTCCCTCATTCCCTGCTAAGAGCCAGGGGGTTTATGCCAGCACCTCTCTGCGCACGCGGTGCTCCGCCCGTCTGGGGCCGGGCACCAGGGGGTACGATAATCCTTGTTCAGGACTGTTAGTTTAAGGGGGAACATCCCAAGGTCTGTAGTTGAGCGTCAATGTGATGCTGCTGCTGAGTCCGGGAGATTGGGCACAGCCTGTCGGCTATAGGGCATACCGCCGTGGCCCACTGCCACCCGCTGAAACATTGCGTCTTCCTTTCTGCCTTGCATTGATGACTGCTCCTGTGTCTCCTGTTCAGTGTGCCGAAAGGGGCGTGGACTGCTGGACCATGGGGCGCCTCCCATGCCCAGCCGATCTCCCACTTTTGGGTCTTTGCGTCGGGCTGTGGGCCCCTTACACCATTGGGTCAGACACCCTTGGGTCATGCATCTGGATCGCTGTCTGAGGGAAGATTCGTCCAGGGTCGCATTTCCACAGGGGGTGCCATTCCCCAACCGCCTCAGGAGCTGCACCTGCATGGGTCCAGTTGGGGTCCCCTGTGCATCTGGGTCTGCCCTGCCAAGCTGTGCACTTTCCTTTGTCATTTGCACAGCAGATTCAAGAAGAAGCCTTTGCCGGCGATATCTCTGGAACCAGGTTTCACCACCCTTCTTAGGGTGAATTTAGTAGGGTTTAGAAAACCGCTGCTGGCCGTAAGCCTTTTCCACCAAAACCTTAAACCCTCGGCCCCCGTAAAACCAAGACCTGCCCCTTTCCCAACCAAAGCAAGAGAAGCAACACCAAAGGCTACTAAAACCAACCATCCCTCTCCCCCCTGACCAAAGCCAGCCCCAGGCAAGCCCAAAATTCCCCCCGAGCTTGACAAGGTGGCGCTCACGCCACTGCAGACCACAGGGGGGTCGGAGGCCCGCCGCCCCAGCACCCTATCGCCCTCTGCCCTGCCAGGGTTTAGGGTTTCGGGGTACTACTAATTTTCGGGGGGCCCTTGTTCAGGTGCCGCATGTCTTGTCAACCACTTGAAACAGCAACGGGCGCCCGGTTACTGGACAACCTTTTGAAACCCTAAACTCTAAACCCTAAACCCTAAACCCTAAACCCTAAACCCTAAACCCTAAACCCTAAACCCTAAACCCTAAACCCTAAACCCTAAACCTAAACCCTAAACCCTAAGCCCCATACTTCAGAATCCTGCAAAGCAGGTAAGGGACCAGGACCAGGGACCATGAAACTAAGGGCCGGACTTCAAGCCGGAGGTTCGACATGTTTTTTTCTTTGCTGTCGTGGACGAGGTCATCGTACTCTGGTGCAGGCCAGGCGACTTCTACTTAGTTGTCCAGTAACCTGGGGGGAATTAAAGGTTAACCTTTCGGATTCTAAGGGGATTACACTACCCCAAAAAGGTTAAAGGTTTTCTACTCTACTACTAGGTCTAGGCCCGAAAACCCTAGACTCTAGACCCGAAACACTCAAACACTAGGGGGCTCTGCGTGGCTCAGGGTCTTGGAGTTTGAGGGTTTGTAGGTTTAGGGTTTAGGGTTTAGGGTTTAGGGTTTAGGGTTTAGGGTTTAGGGTTTAGGGTTTAGGGTTTAGGGTTTAGGGTCCTGAGCCCAAGAGTCCTCCACCCCAAAAGTGTCCTACTTTCAGCCTTAGCTGCCGCCGAGTAGGCCTTCACCATGGCTACGTGGCAGGGGGATGCTGCTGCTGTGACCGAGGCGCCAGAACCGGGTGAAGAGTGGCTGGGGTTTCGGGTTTAGGGTTTAGGGTTTAGGGTTTAGGGTTTAGGGTTTAGGGCTTCAGAGTTGCCGTTAGGGCTTCAGGTTTCATCAGCAACAAGTGGGCAATAACATTCGTACTGTGTGTTGTCGGCATGCGTTCAGTGAACTCGTTTGTCTTGAATGAGTTCCCGCTGTAGTGGTAGGAGTACAAGTTTTGGTGCTCAAGACCAGCAGTTCCAGACAGTCACCACCAGCATTGGATTCATCGCTCGAACCGCCTCAACCATCCCAAACTCAGTGACCGTTCTCACGTCAACTTGTGCGCAATCCGCCGCTCCTGATGTTCCCTTTCGCAGGCATCAAAAATCGCGAACCTCAAACCCACAACATCCTCAACCCCTCAAACCTCTAATCCCATTAATTCCCCTAAACCCCTAGACCTCTTAAACCCCTAAACCCCTAAAACCCCTAATCCCCCCGTACTCCCCTAAACCCCTAAAATCCCTAAAACCCCTAAACCCTAAACCCCTAAACCCCCTAAACTGGGACCTTAGAAGTCTCCTCCGAGTCGCGAGGCTGCGCTTGATGCTTGTCTCCGCAAGCAAATCCATGCCTTCAACCAGGCGCAGTGGGCTTGCGCTCAGGGTCTAAGCAACCCTAAACCCTACTAAACCTAAACCCTAAACCCCTAGACCCTAAACCCTAAACCCTACTAACCCTAAACCCTACGAACCCTAAACCCTAAACCCTGAACCCTGAAGCCGTCAGTGATGGCCCTGTTTGGCATCTCTCTCTCTCTCTCCCTCTTTCGCTCTCTCTCTCTCTCTCTCTGTCTCTCTCTCTCTCTCTCTCTCTCTCTCTCGCGCTCTTTATAGTAGGTGTGTAGGTTTCACAGTATACGGTTGAAAGTGTCGCAAGAAGTTCCTTAAAGCCAGACCCTAGAACCTCAACCCTGAAGCCTTGTTCAGGTCAGCTCTTCCCCCATGTGTCACAGCCTCTGGCTCGCCCACAGTCCTCTTTCTGTCTTGCACAGGTTTTCGGGTTTAGGGTTAAGGGTTTAGGGTTTAGGGGTTTAGTGTTGAGGGAAGCCGTTAGAGCTAGATGGCTAAACCCCTCAACAACAAGCAAGAGGAGGCTTCACACCCTTCATCGAGTGGGCGGTGCATAATCCCAGACCCTAAGCCTTGAACTCTCACAGAACCCCAAGAATGCCTGCAAATGTAATTCAAATGCCCCCCAAACACCCTAAAGCCTAAGCCCTAAACCCTAAACCCTAAGTCCTAACCCTAAACCCTAAACCCTAAACCCTAAACCCTAAACCCTAAACCCTAAACCCTAAACCCTAAACCCTAAACCCTAAACCCTAAACCCCAAACCCCAAACCCCAAACCCTAACCCGTCCGTCCTCAGGCGCGATGCGAGGACCTCATCGCGAAGCACAGCAAAGAGCTCTACCACGTCCGGAAGCCCAGGGGGCAGTTAGGGTTTTGAGGCTTAGTGTGTTAGGGTTTAGGGTTTAGGGTTTAGGGTTTAGGGTTTAGGGTTAAGGGTGTAGGGTTTTCGGCTTAGTGTTTAAGGGTTAGGGTTTGGGGTTCAGGGTTTAGGGTTTTGGGTTAGGGTTTGGGTTAGGGTTTTGGGTTCAGGGTTTAGGGTTGATGGTTGAGGGTTTAGGGTTGATGGTTTTAGGGGCTTGGGAGGCTAGCCCTTTTGCCGGGACATGCTCAGTGCTGGCGCTGTACTTTCAGCATCGAAACCTGAACCCAAACCCCACGTTCCGGCAGGCCTTGATCGCCTCTCTGTAGCCCTAAACCCCCAAACCCTAAACCCCAAACCCTACACCCCAAACCCTAGCCAATGCCCTTAAAAGACCCTATGGCCCCAAGCCCGCCACCCTAACCTCCATCCCTGGTCCCCCCAATTTTAAATCCCAAATCCCAGAATCTGAGAAGCTTAAATCTCAAAGCCCCCTAAAAACAAACCCCTAAGCCCAAAACCCTAAACCCCAAACCCGAACACCACTCTAGAGCCTCAAGCTCCGAAGCCCTGAAGCCCGAAAGCCGTGAGCCGTGGAAGGATCTCTCCAGGACGCGGTCTCACGCCACCTACTTGGAAGACGAGGCCCCTGAAGCCCCAAGCCCCAAACCCCAAACCCTAAACCCTAAACACTAAACCCTAAACCCCCAAACCCCCAAACCTCTCCGCATGTTGCCAGGAACATATACGACGCTACGTGGTTCGGCTGGGCCTCGCGGTGCAGGCCTAAGCCCTGAAGCCCCAAAATCCCTAGACCCCTCAAAACCCCTAAACTCCCTCTTGAACCCCCAGGCCCCAAGCCCTAAACCCTATACCCTACACCCTAAACCCTAAACCCTACACCCTAAACCCTAAACCCTAAGCCCTAAACCCTAAACCCTGAACCCTTCACCCTAAACCCTACACCTTAGACCCTACACCTTAAACCCTAAACCCTAAACCCTAAACCCTAAACCCTAAACCCTAAACCCTAAACCCTAAACCCAAAAGCACCAAACCCCGCCGACGCCATGATGGTTTAGGGAGCTTCAGGTCATCAAGTTGACCCCCCATGAAGCCTGAAGCCCGAAGCGTTTTTTTAGGCCGGGAGCCCTTTAACGAATGGTTTAGGGGTCCGGGTTTAGGCTTTAGGGCACTCGGTTGCTGAAACTCACCTTTGCTAAACCCTAAACCCTAAACCCTAAACCCTAAACCCTAAACCCTAAACCCTAAACCCTAAACCCTAAGAGACCCCTTTGGAGGTGGTGGCCCCGGCGAGGCACATCGCCTTCCAAGCTCTGCGGCTGCTCGGCTGGGGGGTTTTAGTAGGATTTAGGGTTTTGGGTTTTAGGGTTTAGGGTTCAGGGGGGTAGGGTTTTTGGGGGATGTTGTTTTCCTTCAGGCAGTTGTTGGGTTTTTTCGAGTTTAGAGCAACAGCAAATGGTCTTTCGGTGGGGAAGTTGGGTACAGTCCATCTTGGAAAGTCCCGACTTGAGCGTTTTGCATATCTGGGGGCAAACAGGTTGGCCTCGGGGGCCGGGGCGGGGGGTGTTGAGACAACGACATCGCCCTAAACCCTAAACCCTAAACCCGAAACCCTAAACCCTAAACCCTAAACCCTATATCCTAAATTGACTATAAGCCCTACTTCGAACCAAAGTGCTCCCCGCGGTGGCCAATCGCTCCGCGCAGGCAGGACGTCCTGAAGAAGGGAAAGGCTGAAACAGGGTGAGTCAGGGTTTAGGGTTTAGGTTTAAGGGTTTAGGCTTTAGGGTTTAGGCTTCAGCGTTCTGGGCTTTGCTGACCGAACTCGCCAGTAGTTGAGATGCTTTCCTTTCTGGTTGATGGAGAAGTGCGTTGGTTCTCACAGCCCCTTGACGTGGTTCGTTTCCCTCACCCCACTCCGCGCGCTTCGAGGGGGAGTCCGGGTTCATGGGTTCAGGGTCAACGGGTTAATGGTAGTTTGGGACTGGGGTCTAGGTCAATAATGGAGTTCACGATAACTAGGGGCCCTACCTAGCCCTAACATTGACCCCGACCCCCCACCCGTCTTGCATTTGAGTCTCCGGGCCTTCCTTCACTAGCTAGCGGAGCCCCCCTGCCATGTAGTGTTAGTTTACGTTTTGGGTTGGGCTACAGGGGTTCGTGGATTGAAGGGTCGATGGTTTAGGGTTGCGGGTTTAAGGTGTTTAGGGTTTTGGGATTCAGGGTTTAGGGTTCAAGGTTTAGGGTTTAGGGTTTAGGGATTCAGGGTACCATGTCTCCCGGCCTTGGTGTTTAGGGTTTAGGGCTGGGGCCCGCCATCAACACAGAGTTTAAGCTTTAGGACGTAGATGGGCATTGGGGATCGCCAGCTTCGGGTTCGAGCGTGCGACCGCTCTAACCCTAAGCTCTAAACCCTAAACCCTAATCCCGAAGCCCTAAGCCCCTAAACCCTAAACCCTAAACCCTAGACCCTAACAGCTCTGAACAGGGCCTGATGGAGCACACGCTGGCGTCCGCGGCCATGGCCGCGGCCATCTTCGTGGTGAGCTGGCTCCTGGATGCAGAGCAGAAGCCCAGGCGGGGGCTGGGGGAGTTTGGGGTTTGGGGTTTAGGGTTTAGGGTTTAGGGTTTGGGGTTTTGGGTTTGGGGTTTAGGGTTTAGGGTTTGGGGTTTAGGGTTTGGGGTTTAGGGTTTAGGGTTTAGGGAGGGTCTTGGGGAACGCGGGGCTTGTAGGGATCTTGGTTTAGGGTTTGAGGCTTCGCGATCCGATGTCCAGGACTGCTTTGGACTCACTCTTGCGTACGTATGGTTGTGCAGGCGGATTAAACCCCAAAACCCTAAACCCCTAATCCTTGAACCACAAGGCAAAAACAATGGAATCCAGCCCCAGACAGCGAACGATGTGAAGGCCGAGCACCCCGAATCCTAACTAAGCACGAAACCCTTAAACCCTTAAACCCTTAAACCCTTAAACCCTTAAACCCTTAAACCCTTAAATCCCTAAACCCTTAAAACCTTAAACCCTTAAACCCTTAAACCCTTAAACCCTTAAACCCTTAAACCCTTAAACCCTTAAACCCTTAAACCCTTAAACCCTTAAACCCTTAAACCCTTAAACCCTTAAACCCTAAACCCTAAACCTTAAACGCCCCACTCAAGCCCTAAAATACGGGGCGAAGTCATCACAAGGCCATCGGGCTTTCCCTAACTTCGCGGGCCCTTACCCCAGCCCTTTTTTAAGAAGACACGAATTTAGACACCTGCTCCAAACCATACACCCTAAACCCCAAAGCGGCGAGAGCTGCAGGGCTCTGGCTGGAGGCTCTATTCACCCCTTCCCCCTCTTAGAAGGTTTCGGGTTAGGGTTCGGGGTTTAGGGTTTGGGACTTTGGGGACACAAGAGTAGGAACCTAAGGACACAAGGACCGCAGGGTTTCAGGTGCTTTCGAAGCTTTAAGGGCTTTGGGGGTTTTGGGGCTTTGCGGGGTTCAGGCTGGCAGAAGTTGCGACGGTCGTCAAGGTGAGCGAGGGCTCTGTACAGGCCAGCGGAACTGTTGGGCCCAAACCCAAAACCCAAACCCTAAACCCAAAACCCGGAAGCCAAAACTCATACCCGAAGCCCTGGCTGCGGACTTCACAGCGTAAAGCTAAAGTGGGTTTCCCAAAATTAGGTATTCTGGGTTCCTTGTGCAGGTGATTATATTTTAAGGCTTTGCAAGGGGTATCCCTATTCTGGGAAATGCCCAAATCAAGGTACCATGGTATACACCAACCTAAATGGTATGGTTTCGGTTGTGGCAGCTTAGTTTGGTGAGGTTTCCGAGCGTCAGGGGCACCCGTGTTGGGCGTCCTATGACAAGGATCATCATGTTCTGGGGTGGGGGACCTCTATTTTCAGCATTTCGGCTATACTACTTACACTATACCCCAAGCCCCAAAAGAACAGTCTCAGTTGAACTTCCTTAACAGTATCCCAGCCAAGCTCCATACCAAGCTGCCAAAGCCTCCCTCCTGGGCAGCTGCGGGTTTCCTGGGCCGTCGAAGCTGCAGGAAGGGTTTAGGATTTGGGGGTTGAGGATGTTTAGGGTTGTGGCTTTCTTTGAATGGAACCCTAAAGCCTGAAACTCTAAACCCGAAACTGCTCTCTCAGCTGCGTCTTCGCTTTGCCGGCCTGCCTGTCCTCGGCATTCCCCTCAACCCTGAACCCTAAACCCCAAACCCCAAACCTTAACCCTTAAACCCTAAACCATCGCGGGCCACGAGAAATGCGCTTGCTAGGTGGCCTACCGCTCCATCAGGGAGAGGTTGAGGTCCTTGCTGCCCAAGGACCTACACAGCAAGCCCTTGAGCCCTTCAGCCTGAAAGCCCTAGGACCCACAGCAGACCCTTCTTCCCTTTTCTATGGGTGTAGGGTTTAGGGTTTAGGGTTTAGGGTTTAGGGTTTAGGGCTACCAGGACCCAGAGCAGGCCCTTAGGGTTTACGGCTACTAGGCCCCAGAGTCGGCCCTGATTCCTCTTTGTTGTAGGGTTTAGCGGCCTCTCAAAAACCAAAATGGGTAACTCCTGGCTCTAGCCACCGCCCTGTGCAGTCCATAACCGAAGCTTGAAGTGTTCGGCAAGTTCCAAACCTAGATGATGCAGTCTGTGCATGATACCGCAGATACATGGGGGTTGATATAGACCCAAATAGAGGGATCCTCATTATACCTCAATAAGGTACCCCGAATTTCGGAAACCCCCTCAGTCACATTGTAGGACATTTTCTTTTGTGACACGCTAATTCAAACACAATGCCACCACGTAATGCATCGGCACCGAGCAGCTGCAAAGACCCCCTCCCAAAGTAGCAGACATGTGTCGGTTTTGCAGCAGTTTTACAAGACGCGTAAACCCTAAACCCTAAACCCCAAACCCTATGCAGCTCAGCCCGAAGTTCATGGAACACAGCCTTCAACGAGTCGCTGACGAAATTTTCCTTTTCTTATTTAGGACTTGAGACCCTTCGTCCTTAGGAGTATGGTGGTGGTTTGGTCCGCCTACTCTGCAGCTGGGGTCAGAAGGACTTCGTCATCCGCTACAAGCTGGGAATCGAAGGCTTGCCAAAGCCGCAGGACCCGCCCTCGCGGAAGCGCTGGGGGCCCCAAGGTTTTGGGGCTTGGGGTGCTTTATTGAGGGGGCGCGCTGGTGCTAAAAGGTTCCGGGTGCGCGCCCCGCATCGCATAGCCAGCGTAGCCCCACCCCTGCTTTCGCTCCACCCTCGTCTTGACCTCAACGGGTTTAGGGTTTCCTTGCTTTCCGTGCTCATGTTTGTCATTCTTGCTGACGCTGCGACCAGTCCGAAGGTTTGGTTCTGAAGTCTTGAACCCGGCAGATCCTTGGGAGGGTGTGTAGGATCACCTTCAGTCTGCAGCCTTAAACGGAATTCAAACACTCTAAACCCTAAACCCTCTAAGCTCTAAGCCCTTAGCCCTAAGCCCTTAGCCCTAAGCCCTAAGCCCTCAGCCCTCAGCCCTAAGCCCTAAGCCCTAAGCCCTAAGCCCTAAGCCCTAAGCGCTTAAGGCTTAAGCCCTACAACCTTAACCCTAAACCCTAAACCCTAAACCCAAAACCCTAAACCCTAAACCCTAAACCCTAAACCTTAAACCCTAAACCCTCAAAAAGAATCTTAAGCAAAAGCTCCCAAGGTTCGGCGGATGCCATGTGAGGGCAGAGAGCCCCTTCCCCGTTGCGACGGAGCTTCGGAGTTCCCGATTGACGTGGCAAGGGTTTAGGGTTTAGGGTTTAGGGTTTAGGGTTTAGGGTTTAGGGTTTAGGGTTTAGGGTTTAGGAATTGGTTTAGGGTTTAGGGTTTAGCGGGTTTTGGGTTTAGCGGGTTTAGGTTTAGGCGACCTGAACAATTCCACGGTGACAGCAAGTCAGTAAGCCCTAAACCCTAAACCCTAAGCCCTAAGCCCTAAACCCTAAACCCTAAACCCTAAACAACAACCCCGAGCGTGGCCATAAACTAAGGGTTTAGAGAGGTCGACATGCCAAGAGCACTTAAATCTCTAACCGCAAGACAGTACAGCGTTTACGAAGCCACCGTCTCAGCCAACTCCGCACCTCGCTGCAGAGGGGGTTGCGGCTTGGTTGCGGAGTTCAGGGAAGCTTCATCAGGGGCCTCCTTTGCAAAGGAGCGCCAGACATGCCAGGCAGGGGAGATATACAACCCCAAAACTCTGAAAAGCCCTGAGGCCTGTAGCACGAAACACCCTTTACCCTGGCTATCAGAATCACAGGGTACCCTAAACCCTAAACCCTAAACCCTAAGCCCTAAGCCCTAAACTCTAAACCCTAAACCCTAAACTCGAAGCTCCAAACCCTACACCCTCTTTCCCCAACTTTTAAGCTGCCCTGAAATCGTCGGGCGTCGCGAGCTGTGCCTCCTGCGTTTGGACAGAGAGCCTGTGAATAAGTTTCCCTCCAGCTTTTCGGTTTAAGGTTTAGGGTACAGGGTTTGGGGTGCAGGGTTTGGGGTTCAGGGTTTGGGTGGAGGGTTTTGGGGTTCAGGGTTCATGTAGGTAACAGACGAACAATGGCCACAGCGCACGCGCAAGCGGCTCTTGGCAAGAAGGAGTTCAGGGGTCGCCTAGATACTCCTTTTTTAAGGGACCCTATAGGCCCCAATCTCTGAACCTTCAAAGCCCTAAAACCCCAAACCCGAATTTGCCGATTCCCCTTTTTGAAAAACCTCGGTCGCAAGCGGCCACATAAGGACCCTAAACCCTAAACCCTAAACCCTAAACCCTAAACCCTAAACCCTAAACCCTAAACCCTAAACCCTAAACCCTAAACCCTAAACCCTAAACCCCCTTAGAAGAAATCCTTGCAGGCCATCGCGATAAGCAAGCCGCGAGATGCCCCTTCATGGTTTGGGGTTTAGGGTTTTTGAGGTTGTAGGGCTTAAGGGTTTTAGGGTTCTAGGGTTTAGGGTTTTTGAGGTTGTAGGGTTTGAGGGTTTTAGGGTTTTAGGGTATTTGGGGTTTTAGGGTTTTAGGGTTTTAGGGTTCTAGGGTTTTAGGGTTTTAGGGTATTTGGGGTTTTAGGGTTTGAGGGTTTTAGGGTTTTAGGGTTTTAGCGTTTTCGGGGTTATGGGGTTTAGGGTTTAGGGTTAGCGTACTTGGGCGTTTATAGGGTTTAGGGTTGAGGGTTCGAAGCCTCAACCCTCTGCAACTTTCTAGACGCAAATGCCTATGCAGGCATTTCCAAAAATAGGGGGTACTTCCCTATAATATACGCTAAATAGAACAGAATCCCTGAAAGGGACCCCCCAAAAAGGGTACTCCATTCTCGAGAAAAAAAACCCAAAATAGGGGGTACTTCCTTATATACCCCAAACAGAACAGAATCCCCTGAAAAAAAACCCCAAAAAGGGTACTCTATTCTCGAGAAAAAAACGGGAAAAAACCCATGTAGCACCTCTTTGGCACCAGTTTGGGACGTTTGCTTCAATATGGGCTCCAGGGTTTGGGGCATAGGGTTTTGGGCTTTGGGGTTCGAAAGCTTAGGGTTCAGGGTTCAGGGTTTAGGGTTTAGGGTTTAGGGTTCAGGGTTTAGGGTTCAGGGTTCAAGGTTTCGGTTTTGGGGCTTCAGGGTTTGGAGCTTCCTGTCTGTCCGCTCGGTATCACAGTCGGCAGACACCCTCGCAAGACCGACGCGCGCCCCATCCGAAAACGAATGACCGGACACATCAGAGATTTCTTGCAAGCTGCAACCTGCACCCCCTGTAGGGTTAGGGTAGTTTGGGGTTTAGGGTTTAGGGTTTGGGGTTTAGGGTTTAGGGTTTAGGGGCTTTGGGATTTTGGAGTTTTGGGGCTTCAGGGTTTTGGGTGCTTGGGTTCAGGGATGATGACCTTGTGACGACAGCGACTGTGGCTTGGGCAGCAGCTGAGCCAGTGTTGGCGGAGGGGATGTTGTTCTCCATCATTCTCTATCCTTGCGCCACGAGCAGCAAAAGCACCCTACTAAGCCTCAATAATGGTACGGGGGTCTTAAACTCCAGGAAGGTCCCTCCAGCCTCTCTCCCTCTCTCTCCCTCTCTCCCTGTCTCTTGTTTTCCTTCCCCTTGAACCCCAAAACCTAAACTCAAACCTGAAGCCTCTCTCCTTCTCTCCTTCTCTCCTTCTCTCCTTCTCTCCTTCTCTCCTTCTCTCCTTCTCTCCTTCTCTCCTTCTCTCCTTCTCTCTTTCTCTCTTTCTCTCTTTCTCTCTGTCTCTCTCTCTCTCTCTTTCTCTCTTTCTGTCTCTCTCTCTCTCTCTCTCTTTGTTGAATCTGACTCTCTCACTCTCTCTCGCTCTCCCCCTCCTCCTTTCGCACTCATTCTCTTTTCTCCTTCTCGCTGGGCAGATGCCGCGGGCTGCGAGCCGCAGCCTCAGGGGGGGCCTCGAATCTGTGCAGGTTGAGGGCTTTAAGGCCTATGAAACTTAGGGCTAACAGGGCTTACAGGGCGCATAGGCCCATAGTTCTCATAGGGCTTGTAGGAGTTGTAGGGTTTATCGGGCCTACATGCAGGGATTTCGGGGTTTGGATTTCTTAGTTAAGGGTTTGGGTGTCTAGGGCTTCAGGGTTTAGTTGTTGTTAGAGTGTTTGTTTGGGGAGGGGGGACGGCAACTTGGTGGAGAGGAGATGTTTTGAGGTATTTGGTTCCAGCATGCTCATGCAAGCAGTACAGATTCCAGCATGCTCTTACGACGTTTTGATAACCGAGTGCTGCTGCTGTTTGGGCTGCTAGATTCAGACATCAGGCCTGTGGCCTTTGGCAATTTGCAGCACAGGCCCCTGACACTCAGCAACACCAGCCCCTCACACCCTACCTCAACCCAGCATGACCCAGCCTAAGTTGAGATTCATCGGCCGAGGCTTGCATGCCTTACCAGGCAGTCAAGCTGACGCGGAACCTATACTTAGGGCTCACAAGAGGTGTGGCCTTGATCCTAGTTGGCTGCGTTCTGGTTGGGCGACCCCAGCTTCCGGGGAGGACAGGGTTCGCCCTCATGGAAGAGCCTGGAGCCAAGAGAGCCAAGACGGCCGGGCCGGGAGCTGTGGACGCGCTGCCTCCTAGTTGGAACAGGCAAACCTTTCACTTTCTTCGGGGTCAGTCCCTTTTCTTTTAAATCCCAAAAAGCCGAACCGCTTCTCTGTGTAAGCTTAACCGTCAAGGTCTTTCATCTCGGACATCTGCGGCACTCTGAAGCGGCTGAAGCGGACGGGCTGGGTCATGCGGAAGGTCCCTCTACCGGAGAGCGACTCAGACCACATGCACCGCTGCGCCATGTGTGCCATGCTGCTAACGCAGCCACCCGACCCGCGGGACGACTACACCGCCCCGGAAGCGGCGAAGTTCCACCCGGGGAAGGTGGACGCCACGCGGCTCCTGCGCATGGCAGTCAGCCACGACCTCTGCGAGGCCCTGGCAGGGGACATCACGCCCTACTGCAACTTGGCAGCCCAGTGGTACCCTTCTCCCTTTTTTTGTGGGTTTAGGGTTCTGGGTCCCTTATGAAGTATCCTCCCTTAAAGTATCCAACCAAAAAAAGGGTGCCCTTATTGTAATATGGTTAATATACTGGGCTATTAAGGGTTTAGGGTTTAGGGTTTAGGGTTTAGGGTTTAGGGTAATATGGTTCCTTAGTAGCAAGGCAACCCGACCCTGGTGGCCTCCAAGCACGAGAAGGAGAAGGAGGCCATGCAGGCCATCCGGAAGGCGTCTTGTTGCGCAGCCTGGAAGGGTTTTCGGCTTTCTTGTTGCCAAAAGTAGGGGTTTAGGGTTTAGGGTTTAGGGTTTAGGGTTTAGGGTTTAGGGTTTAGGCTTTAGGCTTTAGGGTGATAAGGCACTTTGTACCCTCTAGCTCTTAAAAACATCTGATACCATGGTGGAGATCCGAAGCAGGGCCCAGAACTCAGCCCCCCCCAATCGAGTTCAGACGATCCCCCACGCCCCCCCCCCCCCCCCCCCCCCTAAGCCCCAAAACCCTAGACCCTAACCCTAAACCCTAAACCCTAAACCCTAAACCCTAAACCTAAACCCTAAACCCCAAACCCAATTCCCTCCCCCCCCCCCCCCCTAGGTGGTTGGGGATCCATTGGGACAAGAGCTTTTCGAGCTGTGGGCCGAATACGAGGACACCACACCCTCAAACTCTACGCACTAAAGCTCTGAACCCTAAACCCTAAACCCCAAAGCCCAAGCCCTAAACCCCAAACCCTTAACCCTAAGCCCTACAGCCTCCTAAGCCCTGCACGAGGAGCTGAAGACGGTGGAGGCGATCTACTGCAAGGACATCGACAAGTTCGAGATGGTGGTGCAGGTCCTGGGGTTCAGGCTTTTGTTCGTGGGGAGTTTAGGGTTTAGGGTTTAGGGTTTAGGGTTTGTTGGGGCAAGGCATTGGGTGGTTTTCAGGGAGCTTTGCGGCCTTTGAGGGGTCAGGTCGATCTTGAAGCTTCCCAACGTGTACTACCATCGGGCCTCCATCAACTTCAACTCTAAACCCCCAACCCCCAAACCCCAAACCTCCCAACTCTAAACCCCAGACTCCTAAACCCCAAAACCCCAAGCCTCCACCCTAAACCCTGAGCCCTAACCCCTAACCTATAAATCCCTAAACCCTAAACCCTAAACCCAAAACCCCTAAACCCCTAAGCCCTAAGCCACCCAAACACCCCCGAAGAGCCCGGAAGGCCTACGAGTATGAGAAAGAGCACCTCAAGCCCCTGAAGGACGTTCCGGGCGCCTTGGGCTGAAACTTCGTTTTATGTATGTATATATATATATATATATATATTTATAACAATAATAATAATAATAATAATAATAATAACAATAATAACAATAATAATAATAATAATAATATAATCCATAAATAAAAAATAATAATATAATATAATAATCATAATAATAATAATAATAATAATAATAATAATAATAATAATAATAATAATAATAATAATAATAATAATAATAATAATAATAATAATAATAATAATATATATAATTGTAATAATAATAGTAATTATTATTTATTATTACTATTATTATTATTATTGTTATTGTTATTGTTATTGTTATTATTATTATTATTATTATTATTATTATTATTATTATTATTTTGGGGGTTTTGGGGTTTGGGGTTTGGGGGTTTTGGGCTTATGGGATTAAAGAGATTTTGGGGTTTGAGGTTTAGGGGGTTTAGGGTTTTCGGGATTGGGGGTTTAGGGTTTTTAGGAGTGGCAGTTTGGGGTGGGTCTACGGGCTTAGTCTTTTGGGGTTTCTTGTTATGATTTTTTCGATTGAGGTCGCGGAGGGGGGTCGTTTCTGCGCAGCAGACACTCAGACAGTCAGACAGTCAGACAGTCAGACAGTCAGACAGTCAGACAGTCAGACAGTCAGACAGTCAGACAGTCAGACAGTCAGATGATTAGACAATCAGACAGGCAGACGGCAGACAGTCAGACCGTCAGACAGTCAGACAGTCATGTTGGGTGTCACAGACGCAGACAGTCAGACAGTCAAATACTGGAGTTGGGTGGGAGACACGTTAGTACTCAGTCTATTGCCACTATGACTGCCCAACTTCAGCGGAAATTCACTATTCTACTGTGCTTGGGTACGAGACCCGTGAGCACCCAAGTCTCCTCCAAGAGCAAATGGTTGACTGACTGACTGTCTGACGGTCTGACTGTCTGCTGTCTGCCTGTTTGATTGTCTGGTCATCTGACTGTCTGACCGTGTGACTGTCTGACTGTCTGACTGTGAGTGTCTGAGTGTCTGAGTGTCTGCTTTTCAGTTTGCGCCCCATTTGCACGCTCTCTCTTCATTTTTCAGTTCATTGATTGTTCGGCCTGAACCCTAACCCCCAAATAGACCCTAAACCCTAAACCCTAAACCCTAAACCCTAAACTCTAAACCCTAACCCCTAAACCCTAAACCTAACCCTAAACCCTCCTATGAACCCTAAACCCTAAACCCTAAACCCTAAACCCTAAACCCTAAACCCCAAAGCCTAAACCCTAAACCCGAAACCCTAAACCCTAAACCTAAACCTTAAACCCTCAACCCTCAACCCCAAACCCGAAACCTTAAACCCTAACCCCTAAACCCTAAACCCTAAACCCTTAAAGGGCTTGGGGGCTTTAGTTTCTTCTTCGGGACTTTAGGCGAGCCGCGGGCCCAGGTGCCAAGACTCCGCTCACCAACTCAGTGGGTGCGGAGAAGGTGGCCTCGGGCAAAGGTTTAGGATTTAGGGTTTAGGGTTTAGGGTTTAGGGTTTAGGGTTTAGGGTTCAGGGTTTAGGGTTTAGGGCACATAGGAGGGTTTAGGGCTTAGGATTCAAGGAGGGTTTAGGGGTTGGGGTTCGTGGGATGGTTTAGGGTTTAGGGTTTACGACCCTGAGCCTACACCACCCAAAGCCCAAGGCCCCTAAAGCGCCTAAGGCACAAACCCTCACGTGAGCCCTGACGCCACTTCACCCCTTAGCGCAGGGCGTTTAGGGTTTAGGGTTCAGGGTTTGGGGTTCAGGGTTTGGAGTTTAGGGTTAAATCGGAGCCCACAGTTTAGAAGACCCGCCCCCTACGAACAGTTCCAAGACTAAGAGGATCTGGGAGGGGACCTGTGATGACAATACTTAGGTTGAAAGTTGGCAGCTGCTTCACTCACGCAGCCCGCACATGCGGCATGTCTTTTTCATGTGGCACACAGCTCTCGGCAACATTGCGAGAGACTTGGCTTTAGCCCTAAATCTCCTTGCCCAGACCCCTGAATCCGGAAATTTCATCCTTGAATCTGGGGCATTCTCAGCCAGACCCCCTTAACTTGAAACGAAACCCTAAAATTCTAAACCCTAAATCCTAAACCCTGAACCCTGAACCCTACACCCTAAACCCTAAACCCTAAACCCTAAACCCTAAACCCTAAACCCTAAACCCAAAACTTAACCCCCGAACCCAGCACCCTCTGGGCCTCAGGACCTACCCACCGTCTGCGAGGAGCCCTTGCGGCGCTTCTTTATCTCCACCAACCAGGCGTGCCCCGCAGCTCCCAAAACCTTAAGGTTTAGGGTTTACGGTTTAGAGTTTAGGGTTAGGGTTTAGGGTTTAGGGTTAGGGTTTAGGGTTGGGGCTCCATTTACCTATTACTTTGGGGGGCTCATACCCCATATCCATGGGGGTTATAACCTACGAAATTGCAGCCAGCCGGTATATTCTACCCGAATAAGGTAGGCTCCTTAGGCACAATTCTCTCAATCCTAAACTCCACAGCTCAAGAAATTGCCAAACTCCTCTGAATTAGGGGTTGGACCTCTAGATACATAGGGTGAAAGGGGGAAGCAGGGAAAATCTCTCAACTAAGAAGTACTGGGCAGCCCAGCCGTGCCCTTTTAGCCCTTTTGGGTTCCTGTTTGAAAGGGTGGCGTACACAAAAGGTGGCTTACACTACACCGAGAAGGGTATTCTGCGAAGGGTACTGGGACCCCCTGAACCTCCGAGAAGTGGCCCCTACGTGTGGTTTAGGGGGTTTATACGGTTTGGTTTAGGTTCTATGGTTTTTAGGGTATTTTGGGGTTTATAGGGTTGGGTCTGCTTTTCAGGTTCAAGGGTCGGAAGGTGGTTCCCATATGCCAGCTTGAGCATGCATTCCCGGGCACTAGACGGCAAAGATTGTAAATCCTGAGCCTTGAACTCCTAAACCCGAAACCCTAAACCCAAACCCTAAGCCCAAAACCCACAGCCCCTGCACTCCCAACGCTAAACCCTCCCAAGGGGCCTAAGCCGAGGCCTCGACAGGTGCTGTTATTCCTACAGCAACCCTCTTACCCGTTAAGCCCAGACACCCAAAACTTCCTTTTGTATTGGGTAAGGTCCCATTATGAGACCTATGAAGCAAATAAGGTTCCCCCTTTCATTCCTAGCCCTGAACCCTGAACCCTGAACCCTGAACCCTGAACCCTGAACCCTGAACCCTGAACCCTGAACCCTGAACCCTAAACCCTAAACCCTAAACCCTAAACCCTAAACCCTGAACCCTGAACCCTGAACCCTAAACCCCAAACCCTAAACCCTAAACCCTAAACCCTAAACCCCCACCCGGAGCTCCTAAACCTTTCCAAGCATCCCAGGCCATGGCCACCCCGCTCTTCCGTCGTCTGGATCAGGTGGGTTTTTAGGGCTTACAGGGTTTAATTAGGGTTTAGGGTTTAGGGTTTAGGATTTAGGGTTTAGGATTTCGGGTTTAGGGTTTCGGGATTCGGGTTTCGGATTTAGGGTTTGGGGTTTGAGGCGCCGACGCGGGAAGTTCTCAAGTGTTTCGGTCCAGGGTTTTGGGGCTTATGGGTTGTGGGGGGGGGCTCAGGGGCTTAAGGGTTTTTGGGGGTTGGTTTAAAGGGTAAGATTCTAGAGCTTTGAGGTGTAATTAATTAGGGGGAGGGAGGGAAGTTGACGGAACATGTGCCGTATGAGGCCGCCTCAACCCTCAAACCCTCTCAATCCTATAAATTATAAATCCTAAAAACCCTTGTAATACAGGTTTTTCTAATAATTTCAAGTAGTCGTCCCTTCTGGTCCCTTTATAGTTATACTATAAGAACCCCCCCCAAAACCCTATTGTAGTTATCAAGGCACCAATATGCAACCCTATGAACCCCATAAACCCTCTAATCCCCTTAAACCTGCCCATAACCCTCAACTCTTTTTTTTGTCTGCTCCTAACCCTAAACCCTAGCCCTAAACCCGAAACCCTAAACCCTAAACCCTAAACCCTAAGCCCTAAACCCTAAACCCTAAACCCTAAACCCTAAACCCTAAACCCTAAACCCTAAACCCTAAACCCTAAACCCTAAACCCCATGCGATCTTGACACGCTCGGGCCCCTAAGACCTCTTGTCTTACGAGATCTTACAACCCCAGAGCCCCCAAATCCGCAGAGCTCCAAGCCCCAGAAGCGCCAGAGTTCGCAAGAAGGGTTTCGGGGTTTGGGGTTTAGGGTTTTGGGTTTTGGGGTTTAGGGTTTAGGGGTTTAGGGGTTTAGGGGTTTAGGGCTTAGGGGTTTAGAGTTTGGGGTTTCGGGTTTAGGGTTCAGGGGTTTAGGGGTGTAGGGGTTTGGGGGTTTGGGGGTTTAGGGCTTTGGGGTTTAGAGTTTGGGGTTTCGGGTTTAGGGGTTTAGGGGTGTAGGGGTTTGGGGGTTTGCGGTTTAGGGGTTCAGGGGTTTAGGGTTTAGGGCTTATGGTCTGTGGCAGGAGCTCCGCACCCGGCGCGAGGCATTGCTCCAGGACATCTTCATAGGGCAGGGTGGGCGCGATCATGGGTTTTAGGGTCTAGGGTTTAGGGTTTAGGGTTTAGCAGCAATCATAGATTTGCAGATAAAACCACCCCACCCGGTCTTGGTAGACAGGCCCCCAAACTTGTGGCTGTTGGGGGAAACCCACTCTGAGAGGAGCGAGGATGGGGCGTGACAGACCCTGAGCGGCAACAGCCGCGGACGCAGGGATAGGCTCAGCTCGAGGTCTGCAGGATGTGTGCTCTTGGAGACAGAAAGGTGCGCTTTCTGCAATTTGTCAGCTTACGGACTCTATGCCCAAAGCCCTTAAACCCTGAAACCAAGCTATTCAACCCTAAATGCCCAAAGTCCTAAAGACTTTTGTTGGGGTCGGTGTCTGGTTAGGGTTTTGCCAGGTTCGATGTGGAGGGGTTGAGAGCAGGTGGATGGTTTATTAGGGTTTAGGGTCTGGGGTTGGGGGTTTAGGGTACAGTGTTGATAGTCCGTAACCGCCGGGCAAGCGTGTTGCAGATTTCTGAGGCTTCCAGTCCCACTACACACACCATCCCTTGTCCCGTCAACCGCACCCTTGAACCCCCAAGCCCTGAACCCCAACCCAAGTGCAAGCCCTTGAACCCTGAAGCCCGCAACCCCTCAAACCTTCAAACCCTAAACCCTCAACCCCAAACCCTAACCCTAAACCCTAAACCCTAAACCCTCAACCCCAAACCCAAACCCTAAACCCTAAACCCTAAACCCTAAACCCTAAACCCTAAACCCTAAACCCTAAACCCTAAACCATAAACCCCTCAAGCCCACGAAGCCCCAAACCCGAAACACCTTTTCCAAGAGACTCTGTGCCCCTAATGGCTGTGAGCCGCAGCCGAAGCCGCAGCCGCAGTCGTGTGCGGAGTAGCTCAGAGGCCTGGTGGTTCCCCTTTACTGGTAAGGTTGTGGCTCGAGTTCAGGGCATAGGGCGGGGTTTAGGGTCTGGGGTTTAGGGTTCGGGGGAGGGGTGAGGCGGGGTGGCGTGGGGTGGGCGGGGTGGGGCGGGCAGGGTGGGGCACGTTTGGGCGGGGTGGTCAGAAGTCTGGACAAAAAGAACGTATACAACCCGCTCCGTTTCTTTGCACATTCTCCCGCTGCAGTCTCAATGAAAGAAATCGACAGGCCTATGGGTTCATGATTGTGTGAACGGCTTGGTCGGCCAGGTGGCCCGTTAAGCCCATTAACCCAATTAACCGAGCCATACATCACAGCCTCCACGCCCCAGCACTGATGGGCTCGAAACCCAATGAAGTCTAAACCCGGAAACCAGCAGCCCTTCCGCAGGTCTTGTCAGTGAGGCGGGCGGGGCGGGCGCCTTGCAGGGTTCTAGGGTTTGTGGTTTAGTCTGCGCATTTGTTGCATGGCGGACGGTCTTTCTTGAACTGCCCCCAGGGCGGTGAAGCGGATTCAACACATGGGCGGAAAAGAAACCCCTAGGCAGGACTCGTCCGCACCAGACTCGGACGACAACATCGAAGACTGCGAGGAGGCACCGGGGTCATTCCGAGAGTTGGTTTAGGGTTTAGGGTTTAGGGTTTAGGGTTTTTGGGTTTAGGGTTTAGGGTTTTGGGCTTCGTTTTGTTTTTTTCATCCTGACTTGACCGGACTTTCTTCAGGGAGGCAGCGGGTTGAAGGGGGCGTGTTGCTCGCGGAGCAGCAGCTCTTGAACAAGCAGGGCCCGCTCGTCGCGATTTTTCTTGCAGAGTCCCCTTCTCGAGAAAGATTGATCCCGAACCTTAAGCCCTTAGCCCTTAAGCCTACAACACAAGCCGTAAGCCGTAAATCCCAAACCCTAAACCCTAAACCCTAAACCCTAAACCCTAAACCCTAAACCCTAAACCCTAAACCCTAAACCCTAAACCCTAAACCCTACACCCTACACCCTACACCCTAAACCCTAAACCCTAAACCTTAACCTCTTCAATTCACCCTCCAGGGCCAAGGGCTCCATGCCGTTCGACCTGGGGCGCTGCTTTGCGATCGCTTCCGCGTGCGCGGGCGGCTGGGAACAGGAGGGGCTTGTATTGTTCAGGGTTCGCAGGGTTCAGGGTTTAAGGGTTTAAGGGGATTTATGTAGGGTTTATAGGGTTTATGGTTTATAGGGATTATTGGGTTAGAGGGTTGATATGGTTTACAGGGTTTGTAGGCTTTATCGAGCTTTATGGTTATAGGGTGTACAGTGTAAAGGGTTCATAGGGTGTATAGGGTTCATAGGGTTTACAGGCCCAGGGCCAGACCCTAACCCTAAACAGAAGAAGCCCTAAGAAGATGCCAAACCCCTTCAGAACTCCTAAATCCCAAACCCCAGAATCCCAACTCTGCGGTCTGAGCTACATTGCCTCGCGGAGCCACCGACATCCCAAACCCAATGCCCTAAAGGTTCATGTACTTCTGTCGTATAAGCTTTGGTGGCCTCAAGGAGGTTCTTAGCAGCCAGTCTTAGGGCTTAGGCGTAAACCCGAACCCTCAACCCTAAACCCCTAAACCCTAAACCGAGGTACCCTAAAATCCCCCCCCCCCCCCAACAAAGTAACAAAAGAACAAAAGAGTAAAGAAACATACATGAACCACTACAATCCCAAATCCCCCCCAAAATAGCTTAAAGCCTTATGCTGCAGGAGCCTTTGCCACCGTCTGGCTCTGCGCCGACGAGGCAGAGCTTCCTGGGTTTGGGGGTTTCTTGGAGTTTGGGTTTGGGATGTTCCCCCTTATACTAACAGTCCTTTATAGAGAAGATAATAGGGGGTATTATAATCCCTATCAAATATGCCAAGCTTGGGGTGTTTTAGGGGTGCTTAGGGTTGGGGGGTTTTAGGGGTGCTTAGGGTTGGGGGTTTCGGGTTTAGGTGTGTAGGCTTAGTGGCTGAGCTGTTGTAGGGAATCGAGCGCTTGCAAGTTGTTGCTTACCGCACGCCGCAGTGTGCCGGCGACTCACCTCCGGTGCCGCGTAGGGTTTGGGGTCTATAGAGTATGGGGTTTAGGGTTTAGGGTGTGTTACCGTAGGGTTTAGGGTTTAAGGTTTGGCGAAAAAGCATCGCGCCTCATTTGAGGAGGAGCCGCGGAGGCTCACTGTAACCCCTGGAACACGCATCCAAAGCCCCTGGCACCCATCTGGTGCTAAAACCCCGCAACAAACCCGAAAATCCTCAGAACCCTCAAATCCTGATACAAAAACACCATGAACATCCTAAAGCACCTGAAAGAACCCCCAAATCGGATAAGCACAAAAGCAAAACCACTCTGACTTCAGCCTTTCCCCCTTCCAACAAGCCCCAAAAGCCCTCATACCCTAAGAACCCCAAAAATGACCTAAGAAACCCTACAGGCCAAAAACCCAAAAGCCCCCCCCAAAACCGCAAAAAACAAAAAAAAACCAACGCAAAAGAGGAACCCTGACTTCTTCCAACAGGAACAAGAGGAGTCGAACTTCGGCTTCGTGGCGCTGAAAGTGCACCTCGGGGGTGCAAGGGTTTGGGGTTAAGGGTTCATAGGGTTTAGGGTCTTTAGGGTTTAGGGTTTAGGGTTTAGGGTTTAGGGTTTAGGGTTTAGGGCTTAGGGCTTAGGGCTTAGGGCTTAGGGATTTCGGGTTGAGGCTTTTCTGGTGGGCTTCCCCTTCCAAAGTGTAGGAAAATCCGGGCTCCAGCTTTGGGGCCCTTGTTTTCTGAAAACCGCCAAAGCCTTGATCGCTCTCCTGTCTTACATCCTAAGTTCCTAGGACCCAAAGTAGGCCCTTATTCCTTGCTTCGCGTTAAGGTTCCCTTGTGAGCCCCCTTGGAACCAAAAAGGGTACCCTTTTTATTCCCAGGTTTCTCTTGGGCCTAGGTCCTGAGTCCTGAGCCTGAAGCCCTAAAACCACCAACAACTTCTCTCGACTTTCTCCTGTCTTAAATAAATCCTCAGTCCTGAGTCCTAAGCCCTAAGAGCTAAACCCTAAGTTACCCCAAACCCCAAACCCCAAACCCCAAACCCCAAACTCCAAACCCCAAACCCCAAACCCCAAACCCCAAACCCCAAACCCTAAACCCTAAACCCTAAACCCTAAACCCTAAGCCCTAAAATGCCCTAAACCCCCAAGCCCTAAAACTCGAGGTGGGTGGGGTGAAGCACCTCAGGTACCGCGCGGTGGATCGCTACCAGCTCTATGCATCGGAGGAGGCTTGGGCTTAGGGGTTTTGGGTTTGGGGTTTAGGGTTCAGGGTTCAGGGTTTAGGGTTTAGGGTTAGGGTTTAGGGTTTAGGGTTTAGGGCTAGGGTTTAGGGTTCAGGGTTTAGGGCTTGGGCTTGGGGGGTCCCTCTAAGCCCGTTGATACATCCTGAACCTTCAGCTTGCTTAGAGGGTTTAGGGGTTTAGGGGTTTAGGGGTTGAGGGGTTTAGGGGTTTAGGGGTTCAGGGGTTGAGGGTTCAGGGTTTAGGGGTTTAGGGGTTTAGGGGTTTAGGGGTTTAGGGGTTTAGGGGTTGAGGGTTCAGGGTTTAGGGTTTAGGGCGAAAACTTGGAGCAGGGCCCTCAACCTAGGAATCCCAGAGCCCGCTCTGAGCGCCGGTCCATTTGAATGACCCAAAGCCCCCAATCTTAAAACTTCAAAGTTCTCTCTGGAAAGGGCCCTGCAAGGAAGAAACCCTTGATTTAGAGCCCTAAACCCCAAATCCTAAACCCCAAATCCTAAACCCTAAACCCCAATCCCTAAACCCTAAACTCTAGACCCCAAACCCTAAACCCTAAACCCTAAACCCCAAACCCTAAAACCTTCTTTTGGACAGTGCGAGCTCCTGCGTGACGCGGCGGAGTTGGCACAGTGGCGGCCGCCCTCCTTGGTGAGCTTGCGAGGGCACCCTGGCCAGTTAGGGTTTAGGGGTTTAGGGTTTAGGGTTTGGAGTTTAGGGTTTAGGGTTTAGGGCTACTATAGCGGCCTTAATAATTAGAATAGGGTTTGGGGGGGGTTATTCTAGTATACTCATAAAGGGACCCTCACGGAATGTTATTAATCATTATTCCGACCCCTATATTAGTGTATCTAAGACGATGAAGTTAGATCTTCGGGTTTAGGGGCATAGGAGGTTTAGGGGGTTTCGGGTTGTTCTCAGCAATTTCGATGGATTGCGGGAGCTTTTCCTTAGTTTCTGCCTGTCGCGAACCTGGGTAGCAAAAGCGGAACCAGACAGTGATGTGCGGAGCCTGTTGCACTGGGATCCCATACTGTACCAATCCCACCCACACTACTTGAAGGTTCATGGTACTTATTAACCAATGATAACTGTACTCATCACCCAAAATTTTTAACCCTATTAGGGCACTTCGGGTGCTTGCAAGTGGGTTATAACTACAGTTCTAGTGGGTTTCGGTACCCTGAACCCCCAAGTACGTCTAACAGAAAACATTGTAGATACTTGGCCATATGTTTTTGGGAGGACGTCCAGTCGTGAAACGTTGGGGTGGAGGCTGGCGTAGGATCCTACATTCCAAGCCTTGAGGCCTAACCCTAAAAACCCTAAACGCGGTTTGGGGTTTAGGGTTCAGGGTTTAGGGTTTAGGGTTTAGAGTTTAAAGAAAAACCCTAAACACTGAAACCTGGGCGAGGCTCTTCCCTCACCAGGGGCCATGTTGCCAACATGCCTGTGTGGCGCTGGAGGCCTGGTTTCGGGGAAGGGGACACTTATAAGGGACCTTAGGGGTCATTTACGGCGCATTTCGGGGCTACTTAGGCATAGAGGGACTATGTAAGTTATATTACGGGTTGTGTAGGGGAATAAGATTAATGGCCCCTTCTAGGGGTCGCTCCTCATACCCCTTAAGGGTTTCGGGGTTGGGGGATGTTGTTTTCTGGGCTTGAGGGTTTTTGTAGGCTTTAGGGTTAAGTGTGTAGGGGGGCTTTTAGGGTTAGGTTCTTGGGTTCAGGGTCGAATATACTCTCCTCATGATGCGCGTATATACTGTGCCCTGAAAGATCTTTGAAACAGGCTCCTGAAAGGAGTCCTTAGGGGCAAACGTAGGGGCCTTCAAACACAGACCCCCTTCAAACACAAGGGAGGAGGTACCCAGCACAAGGACAATCAAAACCCTAAGCCCTAAACCCGAAACCCGAAACCCCAACCTTTCAGAACCCCGTATAAAGACCTTCAACCATCCTTTTCGCCGCCGATTCAACCCTTCAGTCCTGGGGGCCCCGAAGGCCCAAAGCAACCCGAAAGGCACCGTCCCTGATCTCTCCACCCCCCTAAACGATCAACCGCCACTAACACCCTCAACCCTATAGACCTCAAACCCTCAATCCTAAATTGTTGAAACTCTCCCTAAACCCTAAACCGCAATGAAGGAAGACCCCCTCCCTCCCGTCCCTCCCCCGCCCCACGCCTTTCTCAGCTCCTGGGCCCTTCTGCTCTTGAGATGGCAGAGCGCCTCTTTGGCAACCACTCGCCACAGGTCCTGACCCAAACCCAAACCAGCCCGACCCATATCGGGTTAAGGGTTTAGGGTTTGGGGGGTTGGAAGTACCAAATGTATTCCCTTCTGCTCCCTACATAATATGCTAGAAAAGCATCTTGGATCTTAGGTTTAGGGTTTGAGGTTTGGGGTTTTGGGCTTAGGGTTTGGGGTTTAGGGTTTGGGATTTCGGGCTGTGAGCGCCAGATTCGGTCTGTAGGAGGCCGCTCTTCTGTTGGCAAATCCAAGAATCTAGCTTCACACCCCCAAACCCAAAACCCAAAACCAAAACCCGATTAACCTGAACCCCCCCCCCCCAACCCTAACCCCAAACCCCAAAGCCCAAAACTCAAAGCCCCAAACCCTTAACCCTAAACCCCAAACCCTAAACCCTAAACCCTAAACCCTTGAGACCGAGGCGGTGTCGAGGCTCTCGGCTGCCTCTGCCGCTGCTGCGGGCCGCGCTCGGGGGCGGGCTGCGGGCGTTGGACTTCCTGCACAGGCTGGGGTTTAGGGTTTAGGGTTTAGGGTTTAGGGTTTAGGGTTTAGGGTTTAGGGTTTAGGGTTTAGGTTTTAGGGTTTGGGGTTTACTGTCTGGGGTTTACTGTCTGGGGTTTAGGGTTTGGGGTTTAGGGTTTGGGGTTCAGGGTTGAGGCTGTTGACCCTTACCCTTAACCCGAGGCTCTTTCCGGCTCTGTGGGGCTCCGCCTTAACCCAAAAACTGAAAGCCAGAAACCCCCCAACCCAACACCCAAAACACCCTATCCCCAAAACACCCTAAACCCTAAACACCCACCCCATACACCTAAACCCTAAACCCAAAACCCCAAACCCGAAACCCCAAACCCTAAACCCCAAACTCCCAGAACCCTAAACCCCTTACACCCTAAACCCTCAACCCCTACACCCTATAGCGCCCCGCGGCAGGGAATGCTCCATCATCCACACGGACACCTTGTGGAGAGGGGTGGTGGAGGGACCTGAAACTTGAAATCCTTGACCCTTCAGAGAAGTCCCCCCCCAGCCCTAAAGTCCCCAAAAGTCCTGAAGTTCTCCAAAGTCCTTTTGTCTCCAAAGCCCTAGACCCCAAAGTCCTAGACCTTACAACTGTAGAGTCTGTAGAGCTTCTGCCCTAAACCTTAAGCCCCGAAGCGCCAGAACCCGAGGCTCCCAAGCTCGCAACCCCTCAAACCCCACAACCCCTGAACCCCAAAGTTCAGGGTTTGAGGGTTGAGGGTTTTAGGCTTTTAGGGTTTAGGGGGTTCGGGAGGTTGGGTACCCTGAGCCCTAAACCCTAAACCCTAAACCCTAAACCCTAAACCCTAAACCCTAAACCCTAAACCCTAAACCCTAAACCCTAAACCCTAAACCCTAAACCCTAAACCCTAAAACCCTAAACCCTAAACCCTAAACCCTAAACCCTAAACCCTTCTGTCCCACTTCTTGGCCGCTGGCAGGACATCAAGCCAGAGAACTTGCTCATCAACATCCCGAGTGGCTCCCCCATACTTGACGTCATGAGGCTGGGCGGCTTTCGGGCTTTCGGGGTTTCAGGAGGTTTAGGGTTTAGGGGTTTAGGGTTTAGGGTTTAGGGGTTTAGGGGTTTAGGGGTTTAGGGGTTTAGGGGTTTAGGGGTTTAGGGGTTAGGGTTTAGGGTTTAGGGTTTTAGGCTGTGTTTTTAGGGTTTTTGGGCTCAGAAGAGGCGGGGCGGCTGTCGGTTTTCGGGTTTTGAGGGCTTTAGGGCTTTAGGTTTAGGTTGTCTTTTTGTTTTTTGAGGTTTTAAGGTTTTGGGTTTTCGGCGCTTTAGGGAGGTTTTAGGGGAATCAGCGTGGCTCGTCCATACTTGACGCTCCCTTGTAATCTACCCCCAAACCACAGCCCCTAACCCCTAAAACCCTAAATCTAAATAAGCCTAACCCTACCTACGCCCCTAGAGGAAGACGCCCTTCGGCAGAGCGGAGCGCCTGAAGATTCTGGAGCTCGCGCTACAGGGAGGCAGGGAGGGCGGTTTTGCGGTTTAGGGTTTAGGGTTGAGGGTCATATCATACAACCCCTTATCGCCCTTTGTCAAAGATCTTGTACGGAAGGACACCTCCAAAGGGGCCTCAAATTAGCAGCGTCACCGATTCTCTACAATTCCCATAAACCCTATAAACCCTAAACCCTAAACCCTAAACCCTAAACTCTAAACCCTAAACCTTAAGCCCTAAGCCCAAAACCCTAAACCCTAAACCAGGTGCCTCAGCGAGCTTTAGCCTCGTGGACCTCGGGAACAGCTGCGCCTCGGATTGTCACCCTGGTCGTCAGACTAGGACCCAGAGTCGGCCCTTCTTCTACTAGAGTAGGCCCTTATTCCCCCTTTTTCTGGGGTTTAGGGTTTAGGGTTTAGGGTTTAGGGTTTAGGGCTACTAGGACCCAGAGTAGGCCCTTATTCGCTTTTTAAGGTCAGGGTTCCCAAGTGGCCCTGGAATGAGACATCGCTGGGCAGGTCACAAGTCGAAAGAGTGCCTCGAGCTTATCTGTTTAGGGTTTAGGGTTTAGGGTTAGGGTTTAGGGCATAGGGTTTAGGGTTAGAGAGGTTGCGCGGCTTTTGGAGGCATACGACGAAGAGCTTGCTGCGCCCGCATCCAGCTCGAGAAGCAAAAACACGAGCGGGTGCAACGAAGATTGCCACGAAGATCCGCTCGCACTTCGAGACAGACGGGATAATTTCTGTCCTCATCTCACATGTCGCCCAACAGCTGATGAAGCTGAGGACCGCGGATCAGAATCGTGGTTGCCATGGCACTTTGCCTGGGTCGAATCCTCGTGCGCCAAGATGAGGCAATGGCCCCTTTCAACCAACATGGTATGTAAATCCATGACCCTGAAACTGTAAAACCTTAAATCCGAAAACCCTATAACCCTAAAACCCCGCTTACACCCTGAACCCCTTTTTCTGGAAGTTTACGCGAATAAGGGACCCCCCTAATTTCGAGCCCAAATAGCAGGAATAGGGTACCCCTAATGTCGGAAACCCCCTATCTCGATGCCGCGACCCTACCTGGAGGTTCAGGGTACTTTAAAACCCCAATTCAAGCTGTACTTCTCCCCCCCCCCCTCAAGTCCCCCAAGTAGCTTATAAGTAGACTCATACCCTAAACCCTAAACCCTAAACCCTAAACCCTAAACCCTAAACCCTAAACCCTAAACCCTAAACCCTACACCCTAAACTCTAAACCCTAAACCCTGAGCCACCAAGTAGCCCAGCACCCAGGCACCAGGGACAAGCACGCCTCCGCGGACATCACGACGCTCGAGTTCAAGGCGGTGGAGGCTCCAGTCTGCTACGAAGGTTTAGGGTTTAGGGTTTAGGGTGTAGGGTTCCGGGTTCAGGGAGGGCTTGGAGGTTTTGGGCTAGGGTTGAGGGTGTATCGGGTTCAGAGGGACTATAGAGAAGAACTGCGGAGTCGTTACCGATACTTGTTACCGGTTTTATCCCTCCACAATCCTTACACATAGTTGCCGGTGTCATTCCTTTGTCATCCTTACATAGCATCCGATACTATTCCCTTGTAATCCTTATGGAACTGCCGGTTTTACCGCTTCATAATCGTAATGTGATGACCGTCACTAATTACCGATCTCATGTCCTTACTCTGGACAAACTGTATGTTAAGTATGTACACACTACCCAATCTACAGTGCAAACCCTCTATTGTACCCACTCTGATTAAGTAGGCCCCAGGGTGCTTGACCAGCAGATAATGTGGGTGTAGCGCTGAGGCTTCCCAGCTGCAACTTCAAAACCTTGAGGGACAGGGCGGGGATCAAAGTGTTCATTTTGTTGTCTGGCCCCCCCCCCCCCCCCCCCACCACGCCAGGTCATGTTGAATGCAGGCTACGACACTGCGGCCGACGTCTGGTCACTGGCGTGCACCATCTACGAGCTGGCCACAGGTCGCAACTCGGCGTGTAGCGTGCTGGCGAGAAGCTCTGAACCCCCAAATCTCGATAGCCCTCCGTGTGCTAACAGCATATTTTCAATGTGTGTGTACGTATGTACAAAAGACATGTAGCAGAGGAGTCTTACTTGTGTATGATCACAAGCCGAAGCCACACAACCCTAAGCTTAGCAATTCCTCGTCGGGAGTCGCTTCATCTGTCCTTGCTGCGGTGATTTTTGCCCCTCTGAAGACCCAGTGGGGCAGCCGGAGGGTCCTGAAAATGGGCTTTGCAGTGCGGGGAGGGCGTGCAGATAGAGGGCAGGCCTCTGAATCGATAGAGGGTAGGTCTCTGCATCGGAAAGTCTCACATCAACAGGGCGTGTATGACAAACCCTAAACCCTAAACCCTAAACCCTAAACCCTAAACCCTAAACCCTAAACCCTAAACCCTACACCCTAAACCCTAAACCCTAAACCCTAAACCCTAAACCCTAAACCCTAAACCCTAAACCCTAAACCCTAAACCCTAAACCCTAGACCCTAAACCCTAAACCCTAAATCCTAAACCACACTGTTGGTTTGTGTTTCCATTGTTTGATCCTCAGCCCCAAAGTCGACTCGAGCTCCAAGTCGTCCTAAGTACCGAAGCCTAAAGAAAACCCTAGCTCCCTAAACCCTAAACCCTCAACCCTCAACCCTAAACCCTAAACCCTGGACCCCAAAATCCAAGAAGCCCTTACTCCCCCAGCTCCCGAGGCTACTTGTTCGATCCACGGCGGGCCCTTGCGAGGCCCGCCGCGCTGGAGGCCGCCAGGGCCTTTGACCAAGCTGATTTCGGACCCTGAGCCCTAAAATCCGGTTTAGGGTTTAGGCTCCAAACTCTAAACCCTGAAACCTAAACCCTAGGCCCTGAGCCCTAAGCCCTAAACCCCAAACCCTAAACCCGAAGCCCTAAACCCTAAACCCTTAAACCCAAACCCTACACATACATTGCTGGAGCCTTTTGCGCAAGGCCCGCCCTGCGCTGGCCCGTGAGCCGGAGCATATCGCCCAGATCGTGGAGCTGTGACTTTGTCGAAGTGGGCAGTTTCGCACACAGAGTAGGTCGCCTTTAACCTTTGTAGGGGAATTATGATCCCTATATAATCCCGAAGGTTAGTACTATGCTCCCTGTAGAATCCCAAAGGTGAACCTTTAATACTTCCTAAGATACTGGACCACATAAGGGGATTCGGAGTTTGGTGTCTTCAATCTCCAGCTCCAGGGATGCTCCGGTCGCTTTTTGAGGGGAACAGGTATCCGAGTCCTTCCGAGTCCTTAATGGGGACTATTGTGTACTATAATCCCGATTAAGAACACGTTCAATCTAGTGCTTCTACTCCTACTTTTCGCTTGCAACTTCCTTGACGAGGATGACTACCGTTTTTCTAATTTCTCCGGGTCCTGCCTCGTGCGATGTATGGGAAATTGAAGGCCACCGCCGGCACCGTGCTACCCTGACCCCAAACCCCAGATCCCTACCCCGCTAAAACCCTACACCCCAAGTCCCCGACACCCTGAACCCCTAAACCCTTTCGAAGACGATGCGACCCTAAACCCTAAACCCTAAACCCTAAACCCTAAACCCTAAACCCTAAACCCTAAACCCTAAACCCCAAACCCTAAACCCTAAACCCTAAACCCTAAACCCTAAACCCTAAACCCTAAACCCTAGGCTGGGGCCCCTGCCCCCCTCGCTGCTGGCCCGCAGCCGGCGGCTCGGCGTCTTCTTCCAGAGCTCGGGAGGCCAGCGTGGGAGGCTGTGGGGAGGTCTCCCTGTTGGGCAGTGTTTAGGGTTTAGGGCTTAGGGCTTAGGGCTTAGGGCTTAGGGTTGAGGGTTGAGGGTTTAGGGTTGTTCAGGGTTTAGGGTTGTTTAGGGTTTAGGGTTTGGGGTTTAGAGGGTTGAAGGTTTAGGGTTGAGGAGTTTTGAGGTTCTGGAGTCCTGCATGGTATGTGCACACCAGCACTCAAAGCTCTGAAGCCTGGAACCTCAAATAAACAGCCCTAAACTTCCTAACTCTTAACCCTAAACCCTAAACCCTAAAGCCTAAACCCAAAACCCTAAACCCAAAACCCAAAACCCCTAAACCCTAAACCCTAAACCCAAAACCCCAAACCCCAAACCCTAAACCCTAAACCCTATACCCTAAACCCTAACCCTGGGGGAGAGGCTTGGAGCAATCTGGGAGTTGGCCTCTTCGCTCCGCGGAGAGTTCGCAGGCCAACTGCTGGTTGCAGACCTTTAGGGGAGTCGTGGGGTCTAGGGTTTAGGGTTTAAGGGTTTAGGGTTTAGGGTTTAAGGGTTTAAGGGTTTAAGGGTTTAAGGGTTTAAGGGTTTAAGGCTTTACAAGGGTTTAGGACTTAGGGTTTAGGGTTTAAGGGTATTCATCACAAGAAGAGCATCCTTCCGATAGCAAATTGAGCATCAGCAATCCTATGATAAGGCAACCATTGTAACTGAAGACAGCCGCAAGAAGTCCACTGTGTACCAATCTAAGTACATGCCGATCTCATGTGGCGTGAGAGCCGTGTCAGGCGGATGCGAGACTCCTTCACTCATCCGAACATCAGTTCCAAGATGTTTGCTTTGTTTGTGGCAAGCAGCCATGAGGAAGGATAGATGCCGTGACCTGCAAGAGACATGAAGACGCTGCAAGCCGCCCATGTCGATCCGACGCGATGTCGAAGGATGCTTCGACGGATGTGAGGCCCGGGACCCGGGGCTTGCAGTTTCAGCTTTTGGGGAATTTTCACGCCTACTGAGACCGCCCCAACCCGCACTGCCAAATATTCTCGCGGACCTGCAATCTTGGCTCAAAAGACGGATGGCAAGGTTTCCAAAGAGGCGGACCTGCAATCCATTTGATTATCAGAAAGCGCGCCGTTCCGGGCACGCCTTTTCGGAGGGGAGGGAGCGCCATGTTCGGCAATGTGTGGTCTTCCGGAGCCACGCGGCGCACCGTCGCACACGTGGGCTTGGAAGATGGTGCGCAGCTGCTGGACAAGATGAGGCCAGCCATCCCACTCTCCACGGAGTCTGCCGCCGCCTGGGGCCTAAGTCCTTTTGAAATGTCAGGTCAACGTGGCAGACAGTTGCCCTGTGGAACACAGAAACCTGAAAAAAAGTATTATTCTTATTCTTCTTCTTATTATTGTTGTGATTATTATTATGCCCCCATAGCCCTTTTAGCATATCATTCCAATATTCAATATGCACCATTCTAACCAAATCGGCCCGGCCCCTACATTACGCAAATTAGGTCCGGCCACGCCTTGCCGGGCTGCTAAGCGGTGCGGCAGTCGTCTTGGGAAGCAGACTGCTCCGGGCGAAGGCCTCTCAGCCTGCAGAATCGTAGGGCGTCGTAGGGTTTGGGATCTCAGGTTTGGGGTTAAGGGTTTAGGGTTTAGGGATATAGGATTTAGGGTTGAGGTTAACTATCTGTGCTGTCAGCTGATGCGGGCAGACGGAACAGAAAGAATGCCCAGCGGGCGCACACAACAAAGTCAAACCGCAAGCAGCACCCTGCGCGCCCAGCCAAAAGCGGGCGCCGCACAGACAGCAACGCAAGTCGCAGACACAGCAGACTGCAGCACACATGCTTCCGGCATCTTCCCGCGCAGCAAGCCAAAAAGGACGCCGTGCTCAGGCAACACATACGACGCTCCCCACGCAAGCAAAAACAAGCACCGCCAACACTCTTTCCTTAGTAGACTCTTATCCAGGGTCATTGTCATTGGCGCACTCTCAGACATGATCCTGTACTTTTGAAAATATCCTTGTCAAGGTTGGGCGCCGGCATAGACGAGGACAGCAGGTTGTGCTGTGGCAGGAGGAAGACCTTGAGAAAGAAGGCTGGAGACCACTGGGCACGTACCGCGACGCGTCTGATCCAGAGCATGGCGAGGCGCGGTCTGTAGTAGAGTTTCATATGAGAAATGAGAATCATTTTTTAACGCAGTGTAGTATATTCGTACAAGAATATAACGATAGAATAGTATACGTTTATAAAAAAACGATAGAATGGTATGCGGTTATAAACAATCAATGATAGATAGCAGGCAGGAGCCCTAGTTTTTTGTGTCGTGGCCCCTGCCAGGCAACAATTTATCGTCAGGGTGATGCCATTCGAATTTGCCACAGCATCTATGGGCCAGTTCCCTGCAATGATGGCGAGATTGTGGAGTGCAAGGGGGATGCCTACGAAGTGAAGATAGATGGAATGTCGGGGCGGATCGATGCTCGTGCATTCTACTGTGGAGGCTACGTAAACCCGTGTATTGACAGAGATCCAGGCCTTCTTGATACATCTGTCCCCGAGTCAGTGGTTGCCACGCGCCAGTCGAATCCACGGGTGAGTGATGCTGACATCTGTGCATGCTACAATCTAGCCGCCATTCTGGGCCCGAATGCATTTTCATCATTTTCCGAAGCTGAGTATGAGGCCTTGGAAGACGAGAATCCGTCAGACATGCTTGTCTCTGAGATCAAGGCCTCTGTCGGGGACGACTATGGAGGCTGGGCTTTTGAAACATCAACGCCCGAAGCACAGAAACCAGAGACAGAAAAGCAAAAACGTCGCCGCCAGCGCCGAGAAGTTCGCCGGCAGTTCTTCCTGCCCGGTGCCGGCCAATTCGACCGCGAAGAAGCATACACAGCCTGGTGCAAGAGACGGGACCGCGCAGGGCGCCCATTTCCCACAGTTGCTGAGCTCCGTGTGGAAGGCTATATGTTAAAGCATTTCGGGAAACTTCAGGAAGAGGTCAGCGACGCCGCAGATTGTGTGCGGCAAGTGCTTTGCGAAGGCCCCCTGCCCCTCGGCAGCGAGTCCTTAGGAGAGCCGTGGGGATCAGTGACTTGTTCGTTTGGGCGACAGCGCTCCTCTAGAGTTCGGCGCAGTTAGTGGATTGCTGTGACTTCCGCTGCTTCAAAAACCCTTAGGGTTTAGGGTCAAGTCCAGAAAGTGAAGTGCTACTGAGGCAGCTCGTGCGCTATGTGCTTCAATTTCATGCGTTCTGGGCGGTGCCCAGCCATGCCAGACGCCTCGATGAGGTCACTAGATACCTTCAGGCAGGGCGTCTCCCGATTGAGCAGGTCTTGTTGACACTACACACCCTATAAGATAACCGAGCTGCCAAATTTGAGGACCCTTTGCTGTAGAAGGAACTGCTTTGTGTCAGCGGCCGTGTTGAATTGTGTTCAAGCATGTCTAGGTTTTTTGCGACTAAAAAAGAGTAGGGTTGTTGACAAGACAGGACACAAGAAAGGAGGGAGGGAGGGAGGGAGGGAGGGAGGGAGGGCGGGAGGGAAGGAAGGAAGGAAGGAAGGAAGGAAGGAAGGAAGGAAGGAAGGAAGGAAGGAAGGAACGAAGGGCCCATGGTTCCAGCCTTGGATCAGTAAAACGGACCTCTGTCAAGGCCAATGCGGATGCAAAGTGGGAGAAGCCCAAGCTCTTGATGCGAAAGATCGAGCAGGAGAGAGCACGGAGGCCTGAAGCAGTGGAGGGTTTAGGGTTTAGGGTTTAGGTTTAGGGTTACCCCAACTGCTTTATCCATAAACCCTACTCACTCCTGGCCTACATCTTGGACCTTCAAAAGCGCCGAAAAGAGAGGCACCCGTATCAATCTCTTGCACCGCATTGATGAGTTAGGCTAGTTTGCAGCAGCTGTTCTTTGATTGGTGAGGTTGTCAGAAGAGCAAAGAGCGTGTGACCTTAAGTGCCGAGAAAGAACTTCCCGGCCCTCATGTGGCTTTCGCTTTCGGGGTCGATGGGTAATTTCTGCGACCCGTCACGCGCCCCATCTAATTTAACTGAGCGATTTTGATCGTCTATGAGCCTTTCATAAAGCAGGGCGAGTGCCTCTTCAGATAGCATCGGCGTATTGTCGGGCTAGATTCCTACAGGGGCAGTTCTTCCCTGCCAGGCTCAAGGAGGAGCTGGCACGTCGGGACAAGCCCTTCCATCACCTGCAGAGGATAAAGCCTTGGAGGGTCCCTGGTGAGACCTTGGAGTTCCGCATGCTTGCCAGCCAGGAGGCGGTTCGACAGGCTGCCAAGACGCTTAAGAACTGCGCGGCGGACTACATTCCGAACGTGGTGGCTCAGAGATGTGCTCTGGTAGGCTTGTTCGACACGGGTGTTAGCAAGAACAAAATCATTGCGATGGGAGAATTGACGCCCACTATCTCAGATCAAGGTGACATAGTCGCAACATTCAAGCAGCGGGCCCGGGAATGCAATAGGTCTCTGACAAAGAAGCAGAACAAGCTGTTCAGAAAAGCAGCTGTTCGCCTGTCTGCCTCGTGGACGGAGGTCGCCAGCAGCGACATGCAAAACGTGCTGCCACCAAGCAAAAGCAGCCTCGAAGCCATGAAAGACTTGAGTTGTCTGGCAAAGGTTTTGTTACTCAGGAAGCTAGCAAGGACAACGACTGTGGAGGGATACGGTGCTCTACAAACTGTCATGCGGGACTTTCTCAGGTCTGCGCTGAAGGGTCCCGTGCCGGATGCCTTGGCGCTCCATTGTGTGGCTTTCGCAGCATGGGTGCAAGATCCCGCCTTGGTGGAGCCTATCTTGGATGCAAAAATCTCAAACAATATCAAGACAAAGCTCTTGGAACTGCCTATGCCTTTCGTCGCAACAGCTTTACATGACGCGATGGTGTCAGCCGGGCAGGCGGGCAATCAGGAGCAATTGACCAGGATCGTTTCCAGCCTGGAGCAAGCGCGTGTCAGTACTGCTGATCTCAAGACCATTTTGGAGGCGGCGCGCCATTTCGACATGGAAGCAAAACTGACAGTTCTGCTGTCTAGCTTGCCTTTCAAGCCGTCAGACTTGGTTGGTGCGGTGACCCCGTCGTTGGTGTCAGCCGCGCAGGCGGGCAATCAGGAGCACTTGACCAGGATCGTTGTAAGACTGGAGAAAGCAAGCGTCAGTACTGCTGAGGATCTCAAGAGCATTTTGGAGGCAGCGTGCCATTTCGACACGCAGGCAAAACTGAGAGTTCTGCTCTCCAAGCTTCCTTTCGAAGCCGATGGTCTGCTTGGTGCGTTGACGGAGCCGCTACTCCGGTTTTCAAGACAGCAAGGTGAAGCGGCGTCAAGGATTGTGAAAACTATCGGGGTGAAGCTTTCGGCCAGTGGGGTCAGGCCAGCTGACGTTCATGCCATCATCCAAGACGGGAACCTTCAAAGAACCGCTGCGCAGCTTCGAGTGTTAACCTGCGGCCTCTCGTTTCGTTCGTCCACTGTCAAGGCGTTGGTTCCAGCCATATCCTATGCTCTGATTTCATGCTGGATCACAACGGATAGGGACTTGGTGCGACAGATTGAGGACATGAATGTTGAAGCTGGTGTGTATGCGCGGCTCGAAGTTGTTTTGGATGTGTTCCGTCTGGCAATAAAGAGTCCGCTGCCGGACCAGTCCCTTATCAAAGGCTTGGTGAACCGTCTCAGCCCCATGCACTTCACCGAGCAAGAGGCGTACGATCTCCTCCAGGATTGCAGTCCCTACGTGAGGGAAACAGTTGCCTGGCAACCCATGCCGTTCTCGCGGTTCAACTTGGGCCAGCTCACCGTGATCAACCGCTCTAGAGGGGCAACGCTCAAAGATATGCTTCGCAGCCATGTCCGAGATGGACGTGAAGCAGATCGACCCGCATGATGCTTCAGGGGCACTGATCGTTCGCCGCAGCACACATGTCAAAACATGGGAGGGTCGCAACTCACCATAAATGAGCCTATTGACTCCTGACACAATCTCGGTCCAGTATATGTTGCAACATCCGCTCAGCGAGCATCCTGCGGAAAGAGCTGTGTGGGCATGATGGCCTCGCGAAGGTACCAGAGATTTTATACGCTATGCAGGCATGAGTCACCTTCAGCCCTAAACCCTAAACCCGAAAGCCTAAACCTTCGACCCTAAACCCTAAACCCTGTTGCTTGAAAGCTGTGTTTCCTCCGCGTAACAAAGGTGAACCGAACTCAAACATGGGGGTTTCCGAAATTAGGGTGTAGGGTTCGGCGTTTAGGGTTTAGGGTTTAGGGTTTAGGGGTACGTTGTTGGGGTCCTTATGATAAAGGAATCCTACTTTATGGGGTCTATACCACGGGTCCCCTATTTTCGTAAAACCCCGAGTCGTGGTTCGGGTTGAGTTCGGATTCGCGTTTACGGCGTAGGGCCTTTGTGTATGAGGAGATTGATAAAGAGCAAGGTGATCATCATGTCGCAAGTGGCCCAACTCTAAACCCTAAACCCTGACCCCTAAAACACTAAACCCTAAACCCTTGGGGGTTTGGGGGTTGCAGACCTGAATCTTGGCATTTTCCCTGTAAGGACCGCCGTCTTGATGCTGAGCATACCGTTGTGAGTTAGGAGGAGCAGCATCATTCTGAGGGTTTAGGGTTTAGGGTTTAGGGTTTGACAGTTGCTACCTACAAGCTATCGAACAACGACTCGACGCCACGCACAGCCTTGAATTACGAACGACCCTCGACCGAACGCAAAGTCCAAACCCTTTCCCCTCAACCCTAAACCCCCAACCCCTAAACCCTAAACCCTAAACCCTAAACCCTAAACCCTAAACCCTAAACCCTAAACCCTAACCCTAAGCCCTAAGCCCTAAGCCCTAAGCCCTAAACCCTAAACCCTAAGCCCTAAGCCCTAGCCCTAAGCCCTAAGCCCTAAACCCTAACCCTAAACCCCTAACCCTAACCCTAAACCCTAAACCCTAAACCCTAAACCCTAAACCCTAAACCCTAAAACCCTAAACCCTAAACCCTAAACCCTAAACCCTAAACCCTAAACCCCAAACCCTAAAACCCCCTAAACCCAAAACAAAAACCCAGAATCCAGCTCTGCTTGAGATTGGATTCCTGACCCAGAAGACCTTGGACGTGAGCCTGTGATGGTCCCAGGAGCCCCACTGCTGTGAATAGCAATGCAAGGGTTTGGGGTTTAGGGTTTAGGGTTTAGGGTTTGGGGTTTGGGTTTGGGGTTTCGGGTTTAGGGTTTAGAGAAGTGGCAATAGAAGTGAAATGGGCAATGAGAAAAAACTCGTCATTGGCTCTGTACAGTAAGAGTTCCAGCGACAATCGCTGCAGTAGTGATAGTCACAAACTGGGCTTGGGGTTTAGGCATTTTTGTGATAATTTTTCATTTTTTTAATTTTTCGATTTTAGGGTCTAGGGTGTAGGTCTTAAGGGGGTTTGGATTCTTAAAGTTCTTAGTGGTTGTTGTATTCTAATTTCCTGTCTCAGTCACTCTTGCAGAAATGACAGTGCGTGGGATATGTTACATTTTCCTTGGTTGGGGTTTGGCGTATCATGTGTAAGAATACTATTGAGAGGGAAAACCTAGTGCAAGGCCATTCGCTTATTTACAGTTAAGTCAAGGGATGCAACAGGGACTTGAACTCTGGAGTTGTTCTGTCATGGCTACCTTGCCCAGCTAGGTTCCCAGCCTTCGATTCCGTTTGGTTTGGGCTGCTGGCTCGTTTCTTTCACCTTTGCCCCCCCTAGGAGCCAGGCGAAAGACGTTGACTCAGTTGGGCTTCCGACCATGTGAACACTGTTTGGATCTGGCGGTGTCGGCTTTCTCCAGTTTGATCACGGCCGTATGGCGTGGATCTCTGCTACTGTAGTTTTTGCTATCGATTGTGTGGTGCAATGCCATATTGGCTGCCCATGCCTGTGGTTTGCGGTGTGCGAGCCCAGTGTATGAGGTTCAGGGTCTGGGGTTTAGGCTTTGGGGAGCAAGCATGATGTTGGGATACGCAGGCCCTTGGCATGTCGGATGACTACATCCCCGCACGTTCTCGCTCGGCGGCATCCCGTCAGTGTTGCTAGATGGACCGTTCTCTACATCAGGGGTCCTTCTTTGGGTCCCTCATATGGGGAGTTTACGAAGTAAGGGGAACCCTAGGATTCCCTTATATAATAAGGCCCCAAGAGGTACCTAACCCTAAACCCTAACCCTAAACCCTAAACCCTAACCCTAAACCCTAAACCCTACCTAAAACCTAACCCTAAACCTAAACCCTAAACCCTAAACCTAAACCCTAAACCCTAAACCAAAACCCTAAACCCTAAACCCTAAACCCTAACCCTAAAACCCTAAACCTAAACCCTAAACCTAAACCCTAAACCCTAAACCCTAAACCTAAACCCTAAACCCTAAACCCTAAACCCTAAACCCTAAACCCTAAACCCTAAACCCTAAACCCTAAACCCTAAACCCTAAAACCTAAACCCTAAACCCTAAACCTAAACCCTAAACCCTAAACCCTAAACCCTACACCCTAAACCCTAAAACGCCCTAAACCCTAAACCCTAAACCCTAACCCTAAACCGTAAACCCCTAATCTCTAAACCCTAAACCCTAAAACCTAGATCCTAAATCCTAAACCCTAAACCCTACACCCCCATATGGAGGATCCCGACAGTGGGCACGAACGTAGAGAGCTGCCCAGATGGCTTCGGGGCTGGGTAGTTTAACCTTCAACCTTTTTGGTTACATAAATGTAAATAAAATATATATATATATATATATGTATACGATCCTTTTACAATAAAAGTTAAACTTTAACCTTTTTGGTTATATAATATATACATATAGCGTATTACACAAAGAATAACCTTGTTGGGCTAGCTATTCAGCCAAGATGGAGCTCAGAAGTAGGTGCTGTTCCTGGCGCCCGATGGCAGCGGAAAGATGCCAAAGCAGGGATGACAAAGTCGCTGCGCACTGTGCTTTTGGCAGCCGTGAAGTAGGGTTTAGGGTTTACGGTTTAGGGTTTAGGTTTAAGGTTTAAGGTTTAGGGTTTAGGGTTTAGGGTTTCGTCGGCTGGCCCCGTTTTGACTGCTCCGACAATCTCTCGGAGAAAGAGCGCGCAGAGGCCCCATGGAAAGCACGATCGGCGACGACGGCTTGTTGCATCCCGTCCAACAAACACGAGCAACAGCAACGACCATAATGCAAGAAGGGTCGCCCTCCGACTTTCGTCCTTGTGATGTAGGTCAGATACACAACGACTCCCCCATACCTGCCATCAGACCATCGTAATAATGAGATCTACTACTTGGTACTTGTACGACTACCAGGACTACTTCTGCTCGCACTGGAACTACTAGTACAAGTACTACCTACTCTTACTACTACAGAAGATCCCAGTGACTCCACGAACATCAGCTCGAGGAGTTCCAGTCGGCCCTAGACGCTCCAAGTTGAAAACCAGCTCGTTGCCATGGGCACTGCGGCAAGCATCGTAAGTGCACCGATTCGTGGAGCTTCCACAGCAGAGGTGCGAAACATATTCGCTGCACTGCCTGAAGATGATCGCAAGAAGTTGGCGTCCGCGATGACAGCTGTTGCGGCAAAAAGCCGCAAGCCTCGGTATGGTGGCTCGCATCTCATTCACTGGGACACGACTCGGGCATTTGAAGGGCAGATCTCAGGGGACCAGTTCGTGGCGCATGATGGAGACCGCCGCGCAGTTTCCAAGAGTGACATCTTCAAAATTTGCGAAGAGTGGCAGTGCAACGACCGAGTGTGGGCTTACTGGACGAAGGACAACAAGTACCTGAACTCGGGCAAGGTGACCGTGATCGGTGCTGAGAAGAGCTACGTGGAGTTCGATGATGGAGATAAAGGCCTTCTACCCAATGGCTGGATTCACAAGATGGTGCGATTCGGTGGCGGGACGACGCGATTCGGTGGCTCGCATTTCATTCACTGGGACACGACTCGGGCATTTGAGGGACAGATCTCAGGGGACCAGTTCGTGGCGCATGATGGAGACCGCCGCGCAGTTTCCAAGAGTGACATCTTCAAAATTTGCGAAGAGTGGCAGTGCAACGACCGAGTGTGGGCTTACTGGACGAAGGACAACAAGTACCTGAACTCGGGCAAGGTGACCGTGATCGGTGCTGAGAAGAGCTACGTGGAGTTCGATGATGGAGATAAAGGCCTTCTACCCAATGGCTGGATTCACAAGATGGTGCGATTCGGTGGCGGGACGACGCGATTCGGTGGCTCGCATTTCATTCACTGGGACACGACTCGGGCATTTGAAGGACAGATCTCAGGGGACGAGTTCGTGGCGCATGATGGAGACCGCCGTGCAGTTTCCAAGAGTGACATCTTCAAGATTGGCGAAGAGTGGCAGCGCAACGACCGAGTGTGGGCTTACTGGACGAAGGACAACAAGTACTTGAACTCCGGCAAGGTGACTGCGGTCGGTGCTGAGACGAGCTACGTGGAGTTCGAGGATGGAGACAAGGGCCCCGTTCCTAACAGCTGGATCCACAAGGTTGTGATCTACAAGCCCGAGGCTAGTGCAAACGAGTCGAACGACAACAACAACAACAACAGCCCTTAATCGTTGCCGGACAGCCAAGACCAACCTGTAGCTTTGCGCAGGTTTCACGGGCCATTGTACATGTCTGACGTTTTAACGTGGTACTTGGTTAATACCAATGTCTACCACTTGCAGCACTAGGTCGGCCCTGGGGATCTGTTTAAAACCTTCCCCTCATTGGGTTTGAGCGGATCATATTTTGGAACATCTTCATCAAGGGTTTAGGGTTTAGGGTTTAGAGTTTACGGTTTAGGGTTTAGGGTTTAAGGGCCATCCTAGCACGCTCTGAGCTCGGCTGGGACTTTTGCAGGCTCCCCAGCAGCCTGCCGGAAAATTGCCCCCAGTTTCACGATGCCCTCGAGGGGCAACTCGAGATCTAGGGCAGCGAAAAGAAGTCGCCGCCTCGGGGCTTAGAACCTACATGAACCCAAGAAGGTTTTGGGCTCAGGGTTCAGGGTTTAGGACCGTTTAGGGTTTAGGGTTTAGGGGCCCGGCAGGGGAGATCCTAATCCCGAGCCTACATCCCGCTGGCGCGGGGTCGTCGGTACCCCTCAACATCTCTTGCAACCAGCCCTAAACCTTGCACCTCTGAACGCCAAACCCTAAACCCCAAAACCCAAAAACCCCTAGAATCCCTAAGCCCTAAGCCCTAAACCCTAAACCCTAAACCCTAAACCGGGGCCTGCATGACGCCCTCCCTTCCTTCCGGAATAAGTTTTCCCATTATCCCAAGCCTCAACCTCTCCCAAGCTGGTGCAGGCAAACATCTCCATGGCCACACTCCCCCGGTGCGGCTTAGTAGAGAGGCGCTCCGGGGGTTGAGGGGTGTTGAGGGCTTTAGGGTTTTAGGGTTTAGGGGTGCAGGGTTCAGGGGTTTTTGGGTTCAGGAGTTAGGGTTTAGGGTTCAGGGTTTGGGGTTTGCAGAGTTTGGTGAAGGGTTGCAGGGTTCGGGCCTAGGGCTTCTCGATTCGCAGCCGACCAACCCCCTAAAGCCCCCTGGGCCCTAAACCCTAAGCTCTAAACCCTAAACCCTAAACCCTAAACCCTAAACCCTAAACCCTAAACCCTAAACCCTAAACCCTAAACCCTAAACCCTAAACCCTAAACCCTAAGCCCTAGTCCCTAAACCCTAAACCCTAAGCCCTAGTCCCTAAACCTTAAACCCTAAACCTGAAGCTGGAACCACAGGCTGGAGGAGCATCTGGCCGCGGAACCTTCGAAGCTCTTGGCACAGCTCCTATCGCCCATGCTACAGGCGGCTTAGGGTTTAGGGTTTAGGGTTTAGGGTTTAGGGTTTAGGGTTTAGGGTTTAGGGTTTAGGGTTTAGGGTTTACGGTTTAGGGTTTAGGGTTGAGGGTTTCTTGGTTTCAGGGTTTTAGGGTTTAAAAGCTTAGGGTTTAGGGTTAACTTGTAGGTTGGTGGCGTTGAGGGTGTAGGATCTTGGGGCGGCTTGGGGTTTAGGGGTTTGGGTTAGGGCTTAGGGTTTAGGGTTTAGGGGGTTTAGGGTTTAGGGTTTAACATTCAAGATTTGCTGGGAAGCCCAGTGGCACTCGTTGTGCGCACCCACATTTAAAGCGCTAAGCCCTAAACGCTTCAATGCGTTAGCCTCCCTATATAAGCCCGAATCCCCAAAATCTCTCAACTTTTCCGCTGCGTTCCTAGCTCACTGAACCCTAAACCTTAAACCCTACACCCTAAACCTAAATCAACCCTAGACCCTAAACCCTAAACCCAAAACCTTAAACCGAAAACCCTAAACCCTAAGCAAGGCCGAGCCCGCGGAGCGATGCACAGCGCAGGAAGCCCTGGTCAGCCTGCAACGGCTGCTGGGCTTGGAATGAAGGCTTCGAGCGTTTAGGGTTTAGGGTTTAGGGTTTAGGGTTAGGGTTTAGGGTTTAGGGTTTAGGGTTTAGGGTTTAGGGTTTAGGGTTTAGGGTTTAGGGTTTAGGGTTTAGGCTTCAGGGTTCACAAGATTTGTTCGTTCGAAGGGTTTGGGGGGCTTCATGGCTTGTAAGGGTTTATGGCTTAGAGTTTGGTGATTTGGGGATTGGTTGTAAGGTTTTGAGGTTTACAGATTTTACAGATTGGGTGATTTCTATGGACTAGGGGTTTGGGTTTTTTCTAGGGCTCCCTAAGCCCTAAACCCTAAAACTCTAAACCCAAAAACCCTACACCCCACACCCTAAACCCTAAAGGCCCTAAGCCCTAAAACCCTAAAACCCTAAACCCTAAACCTACCCTGGAACCCTAAACCCTAAAACCCTACACCCTACACCCTAAACCCTAAAGGCCCTAGACCCTAAACCCTAAAACCCTCAAACTTAAAACCCTACACCCTACACCCTAAGCCCTAAAGGCCCTTAACCCCTGCAGCCCCCCAAGCCTTCCGAGGCTCGAGTCGAGCTGGCAGGCTGCGACCGACGAGACGCCCTGCCATGGTGAGGAGAAAAGTCTCACCGGCCGGTCTGCTGGTTTTAGGGGGCCCTGAGCCCTAAACCCTAAACCCCAAACCCCAAACCCTATTGTTAGGGGCTGGGGTTCGGGTTTAGGTGTTTAGGGTTGGGGGTTTACAGGCTTAGAGGCTTAAGTTTGCGCGTAGACACGGCCCTGCGCCCCCCGACGCCCACATCCCATGGCCCCGAACCCTAAAGCCCAAACCCTAAAGCCTACATAAACCCTGGCCCTAACCCTAAATCCTTCGAAACGCTAAACCCTTTGCAACTGTAAACCTTAACCCCTAAACCCCAAACCCCAAACCCCAAACCCTAAACCCTAAACCCTAAACCCTAAACACTTAAATGAGTCGTAAGCCCTAGAAGCGCCCAGGCCTTGAAACGCCCAAGAAGAAGCAGAATGCCACAGCGGACACATACACGCCGGAGAAGCGGAAGCGACGCTCGGGCATGACTTATAGGGCTTCGGGGCCGACGGTCATCGTGGGATTTTTTCGAGGGTTTAGGTAAATCTCGCCGGGCTGGGTAGTGTCTGTGCTACATCCCGACATTACGAGGATCTCAATCTGCTCTGATCCCACGCCCCCCCAAGATTTCATTTTAGTTGAACGGCCCTAAACCCTAAACCCTAAACCTAAACCCTGAACCCTGAACCCTGAACCCTGAACCCTGAACCCTGAACCCTGAACCCTGAACCCTAAACCCTAAACCCTAAACCCTAAACCCTAGACCCTATCATTCAACCCGAAAGCTGGCAGCTCCTTAAACAGGCGCAGCTCAGAATCTTTGTGGGGCATTTTTGTCAGGGACATGAGGGCTTAGGGTTTAGGGGTTTAGGGGGTTTAGGGGTTTAGGGGTTTAGGGGTTTAGGGGTTTAGGGGTTTAGGGGTTGAGGGGCTTAGGGGTTTAGGGGTTTAGGGGTTTAGGGGTTTAGGGGTTTAGGGGTTTAGGGGTTTCGGGGTTTCGGGGTGTAGGGGTTAGGGTTTGTCTATCAACCCCCTTCGCCCGAAACACTAAGCCCTCATGGGCAGAGGCCTCGAGGCTTTCCTCCCTGAATCCTGGAGCCCTTGAATTTAAGGGCACAGGGTTCAGGTGCTGCACAAGGACCGTGGGTTTAGGGTTTAGGGTATAGGGTTTAGGGTTTAGAGTTTAGGGTTTAGGGCCCTGAATGCCGCAATTCCGGGGCGCCTCCCATCTCCGAGGATCTCTTCTCGAGATTCACCAGAGGACTGTCGGGGCGATGCCTCCACCGAACTAAGGGATCAATATGAGGGTTTAGGGTTCAGGGTTTAGGGTTCGGTTGAGAGCTTAGGGGTTAGGGTTTAGGAGTTTAGGGCTCATAGAGAGTTTACGAGAATAGGGGACCCCCAAGATAGACCCCCAAATCCTAGGATCCCCTTCTGATAAGGACCCCAATACGGTACCCCTCATCTCGTAAACCCCCGTAGGGTCACTTCATCCCCTTTTTTGAGTTTACTTTTATCTGGCGGCCCCTAAGATGTCGGGTTGGGGTTTAGGCGACCAGAAATAGGGACCCTAAGAGACCTACCCATCTAGGGGAGTTTAGGGCGCGGCAGACTCTTGTCCGAAGCCCCCGAAAAAACTCAAAAACGCGAAGCCCCAAACCCCAAATCCTAGCAAGTTGCTGCACGTGGTTCTGAAGCCTGCTCCCTGTGCAAAGCTGTTTCGTCCATGGCAGAAGGCCCCAACCCTAAACCCTGAACCCTAAACCCTAAACCCTAAATCCTAAACCCTAAACCCAAAACCCTAGACCCTAAACCCTAAACCCTAAACCCTAAAACACACTAAACCCTAAACCCTACCTAAACATGTCTGGTGGGTTCATGGCTTTGCGGGCTACAAGCTGGACTCAGAGCCCTCTAGGTCAAGGGATTTAGGAGATTCTCAGCGACTCAGGCATTAAAGGACGTGGGGGATAAAGTTCAACTCTTAGCCGCCTTGACCTTACACCCTAGACCCTAAACCTTAAACCCTAAATCCTAAACCCGAGACCCCAAACCCTAAACCTAAACCCCAAACCCTAAGCCCTAACCCTAAACCCCAACTCGAAGCCGCTCCTGCGAAGGATGGCGGACGAAGCCACCAAGAGACGGTCCCCCCTCCTTCGCGTGAGCGGTTTTGCTTTCTAGGGTTTAGGGTTTAGGGTTTAGGGTTTAGGGTTTAGGGTTTAGGGGCAAGGATTCAGTGTGTCGGAAGCCCTAGTACTAGTACGAGTGCTAAAGAGTAGTCGTTGCTTTTGTTGGTGCTGGTACTGTTTCTTTTATGTAGTTGCTGTTCTTCTTCTTGCTGGCACATTGCCAATAACGGTTGCTCTTGCTCTTTCCACGATTACTATGACGATTACTATTGTGATGAATGCTGTTACTATTACGGTTACGATTGACTATCCCTTGCTGTACAAGTATTGTGTGCGACTGTCGTACTTGGACTTGTAGTCGTGTTCGTATTGGGAGTAGTAGTGTTAGTCCTAGTTTTGGTATAAATAGTCGTACTCGCACTCGTGCAGCTCCTGTGCTACTTGTATTCCTAGTACTACTAGCATTACCGGGATGGTTCGTCCGGCGAGTCCTACAACCGTTAGTTTGACGCATTTTAACTATTCCTATTACTATTACTACTGCGGCTGCTGCTGCTCCTCCTCCTCCTACTATTACTACGAATATTACTACTACTACTACTACTACTACTACTACTACTACTACTACTACTACTACTACTACTACTACTACTACTACTACTACTACTACTACTACTACTACTACTACTACTACTACTAACTACTATTGCTACTACTACTACTAACTACTACTACTTACTACTACTTACTACTACTACTACTACTACTACTACTACTACTACTACTACTACTACTACTACTACTACTACTACTACTACTACTACTACTACTACTACTACTACTACTACTACTACTACTACTACTACTACTACTACTACTACTACTACTACTACTACTACTACTACTACTACTACTATTCCACTATTCTTACAATGCTTCCAAACCCGTTGACCTACAAATCCTCCCCCTTGTCTCGGCGCATTTCGCGACCCCTTCTCTCAGAGCAAGGCTGTGCAAGGTGTGTAAACGTGAAGGCTGTTGACGTGCCTACAGTCCTATAGGCTTAGGCAAAAGGGTTCAGAAGCCCTAGCTAGAACAAAATGGGGGTTGTTCTGACTTAGGGTCGCGCTGGTGAAGTTGTACGGAATCCTATTCAAGTGGATCCGAATGTTGAACATGCCCCCGCATGATATGCCTGTATGCTCTGCCAACGGTCTGAAGGTTTGGATAGGTTGAGGGCGCAAGCTCGGAATCCTACTTAAGAAACAGAAGTCATATAGTATAGGGGTCGGAATAATTACTAACAATATTCCCTTATGGTCCCTTCATAGTTATACTATAATATCCCCAAAGCCCTGTTCTATTTATTCCGAGGCCCCTAGTATAACTTGCCGGAGAGTGCCCTGAACGGAGTGGAGCCATGTGGCGCGCCCTGTGCTCCCACACGAGGCCCAGACCTCAGAGATTCCCAACCCCAAGCCCCATAAAGAGTTTTAGGGTTTAAGGTGTAGGGTTTACGTTTCTAACAGATTCTCCACCTCAACCTTTGGAAAACCTCAAGTCTCGAACGCTTGGCTTAGGGATTTCTCCTGATGGTTTTCAGCCCTGCTAAGGGTCCTGTTTGGGGTTTAGGGTTTGGGGTCGAGGCTTAGGTTGAGTCCCAAAACGGGCTTAAGGTTGAGGGTGGGACCTCCATCATGGCTTCAACCCTTAAATCCGGAACCCTGAAACCTAGACCAGGTTTATGATTAGGATGTGGGCTCAACCCAGCCCTAAACCCCGAAGCCTACCCCAGCGATCGAGTCGAAGCCTAACCGCACCCTCCAAAATCCCTAAGCACTTGGACCCTACATGGGCCCCTCTAAAGGATCATATCGGCAACCTCAATCCTCTAATACCCCACTAAGAACTGGGTATTGGGTGTGGGGCCTGGGGGTTTAGGGGTTTAGGAGCTTAAGGCTACAGGGTTTAGGGTTTAGGGCTTATAGGGTTGGGGTTTAATTGGGCACCAGCCAGCCTGGCAAGAGGCGCTCTCGCCTCTTCTCGACAGAAGCATTTCGTTCGCCTGCGCGGGGCCCCAAGCTTTCTTTTTTGGTTTCTCTCCTTTCATCTGCTGCCAAGTCAACAAGTAAGCGTCCTAAGCCCTGAAGCCTCAAACCCTAAACCTAAGCCCTAAACCTCAAATCCCAAGCGCTTAAACCCGAAATCCCTACGCCCAAACCCTTCAGCCCCGAACTCAAGACTCTCACCCTGATGCTCTGATAAGCACTTCTTGCCCTTGACCCGCCGGATCATACCTGGAGCCTTAAACAATGACAGTTTCAGCCCTCTGGAACCAAGGCGCGAACGAAGTATCCCCAACAAACAAATTCTAGACCCTAAGCCCTGCATCCTGAACCACAAGGCCATCCTGCGGGGGGATGCGGGTCGGCAATTGCTTCGGAGGACCTATCGGCTATATCTGGTGACCGACGATCCATACCTGGATGACCAGTTCTATCCGAAGGCCAGTAGATAAGCAGCTAGAGTTTCCGGCGTAGGGGTTTAGGGTTTAGGGTGCAAACCCAAAGCCGGGTCAGCCTCCTGTAAAAGAAGGAGTTCACCCGGGATGTTTCTAGCATGTCCCGCAGGAGAGCCTTACACTTCGAGATCACAAGCTGGGCATCTAAACCCTAAACCCTAAACCCTAAACCCTAAACCCTAAACCCTAAACCCTAAACCCTAAACCCTAAACCCTAAACCCTAAACCCTAAACCCTAAACCCTAAACCCTAAACCCTAAACCCTAAACCCTAAACCCTAAACCCTAAACCCTAAACCCTAAACCCTAAACCCTAAACCCTAAACCCTAAACCCTAAACCCTAAACCCTAAACCCTAAACCCTAAAAACCCTAAACCCTAAACCTAAACCCTAAACCCTAAACCCTAAACCCTAAACCCTAAACCCTAAACCCTAAACCCTAAACCCTAAACCCTAAGCTCCTCCCCCCCCCCCCCCCCCCCCCCCCCCCCCCCCCCCGAAGTCAGACAGCCCCTTGGTCTGCCCCGAAACTCTGCTCTTTCGGGTCGAGGGTTTTTTGGGTTCCGTGTTTTTGAGCCTTAGCGTCAAATTCAAGAATTTTGGGCCCCAGCAACGCCTGGCTTCCATGCAGTGCCTTGCAGTGTTCTGCGCAGGTGGAAGCAGCCATTCGAGGCACGTGGGCCCTCAACCCCCGCATCCTAACCCCTGAACCCTAAACCCTAGATGTTTTGCCCTTGTTGGGTTGATGGGGGTTTGCTGGACGGGCTGGGGGAGTGTTGTTGCGGTGTCAGGGGGATCTTCATTAGGTGATCAGGGTTTCGGGTTTAGGGTTTTTATAAGCAAGGTAACCCTAAACCCTAAACTCTACACCCTAAGCCCACGAAGTCCCCCATGAGAGCGGTGTATTGACTCTCTAGCGGACAGAACTCGTGGATGTAACACGCAGGAGGAGCCACTGACCTGGGGTGTGGTAGGGGAAAGCACGGGATCTTGGTAGCAAAGTTGATTCCTCCTGACCGGCTGAACTAGAAGGTTCAATGCCCTGATGATAGGTCGTGTAGAAATTCAGCCGCTTGAGATCCCTGCCTGACTACACCTCTTTTATCTCCCCCAACATGCCCCCCGCGCCCCCCAGCCCTCACGTAAATATGCGTAGCCCCGCATAGGGGATGGAACCCCAGAGCCTGTCTCGAAGGTGGCACGACCTGCGTCCAGCTGCGGCTGAAAAATGCCGGAGGCTCAAGGTGTTGTGCTGACAGGCACACCCCACACCCTAAACCCTGACACTCTAGCCTTGGGGTTTAGATTTTGGGTAGCTTGCGGCTTGCAGTTTGCTAGACCCTAAACCCCAAACCCCAAATTCCCCAAGATTGAAGGTCTCGACGGCCGTCTTCGTCGACTGGGGCATGAAGGTTGGTGCTTGGATTAAGGGTTTGGCGGATGTGCGAGGTTTTTGGGGTTTATCTCATTTGCTTTTGTTGGTTCCAGTGTAAGGGTTCAGTCTCATGGGATGGGATTTAGGGGGTGAGGGTTGAGGGCCCCGAATATTTGCTTGAAAGTGGTTGCTCTTGGCTGGGGGGCCGGTATGCGAATCGGGGCGCAGTGGGGGTTAGTGCTTCATTTCCGCGAGGCTTGCCATTTCCCTGCTGTCGACAAATTCAGAAGATGTATGAGAGTTGTTTACATCAGGGCACCCGTTTTGGGCATCTGTTCAAAACACAAAACCCTAAACCCTAACCCCGAAACCCTCCCCCCCCCCCCCCAAACCCCCAAGCCCCCGCGCAGATTCGGGAGCTCACCCGCAAGCACGGAGTTCCACTGATCGTGGACGACCGCCTGGATGTGGCACTGGCGGTGGATGCGGATGGGTGCCTGGGAAATTCTAAACCCGAAGCCCTAAGTTCTAAGCCCTAAACCCTAAACCCTAAACCCTAAACTCTAAAGCCTAAAGCCCAAAGCCTAAAGCATAAAGCCTAAACCTCAAGCCCTAAACCCTAAATCCGAAACCTTCTAGAAGTCCAGAAGCTTAAGAAAAGAAGCCCATGCCTAGAGGGCCAACTTTGCGAAACGCTTTATGGCCTGCCTAGCCCCCGCCCACCCCCCCAAGAAAAAGCAAAAACAACCAAAGCCCTAAACCCTAAACCCTAAACCCTAAACCCTAAACCCTAAACCCTAAACCCTAAACCCTAAACCCTAAACCCTAAGCCCTAAGCCCTAAACCCTAAACCCTAAACCCTAAACCCTAAACCCGAAACCGTAGACAACAGCTGAAATCACTCTAGGAGCTCCCCCTGAGGCTCCATGTCGGCGGCGAGGACTTGCCCTGGGCCATGGCCCGCCGTCTCCTAGGGCCCCAGAGGAGCTCGTTTTAGGGGTTTAGGGGTTTAGGGTTTTAGGGGTTTAGGGTTTAGGGTTTAGGGTTTAGGGCTTGGGGTTCTTAGGTTGGAGACTTGAGGGTTAATTCAGGGATGTTGTGGCTCCAAGTCCCCCAATGCCCCTTCATGTTCCGTGGATGGCGCGAGGATCCCAATGTCGATTTAGGAGGTTTAGGGTTCAGGGTTAGGGTTTAGGGTCTGGGGTTTTGGGGTGTAGGGCCAAGGGTGTAGTAGTTTAGGGTTCCGCTCCTTTCTGAGATAGATTTCAGCCCGCAGCACGTGCCGGCGCTGGGCGTACGCTGCCGACATGATGGGCCCATTTCCACCCTAATCTGAGACGCCTGGGAGTAGATTCCCATAAAATAGTACGCTATGGGTTAGGACTTGAGGCTTCAGGGCTTTCGGGTTTTGGGGCTTTCGGGGGTATTTGGGCTATTTTGGGTGCTTCAGGGTTTTTCAGGGCTTTTTAAGGGCTTTCTAAGGGCTTTTTATGAGCTTCTGAAGGGCTTTTTAAGGGCTTTTTTAGGGGCTTCAGGGTTTGTCGGGGTTTGGGGATCAGGCTTTGGGGGTTGCTTGGTGCTGCGCTTCAAGAGGCTCCTCGCAGGCGCCATGCCTCCCTGTAAGCCTTACACCCCATGAGATTGACTAGCTTCCACAGGGTTTAGGGTTTAGGTTTAGGGTTTAGGGTTTAGGGTTTAGGGTTTAGGGTTTAGGGTTTAGGGTTTAGGGTTTAGGGTTTAGGGTTTAGGGTTCAGAGCACGCTTCGTGACCATCGTCCTAGCCACCCCCAAGAAATCGCAAGAGCTCTGATGAAGAGCCGTGGGCTTAACACTGCCACCCCCGGCCTCCGCCATGGTGGTGCTGCCTGTCCGACGCAAGGCCATTCTCTGGTTTAGGGTTTAGGGTTTAGGGTTTAGGGTTTAGGGTTTAGGGAATTTGGAGGGGGAAACAAGAAGGGCACGCCCGCAAAGCTGGGAAAGGCGCAAAAGCCGCCGACCGAAACTTGATGTGCATTTTCTCCAAGGAAGGCCCGACACCCCAAGGTCCGAACTGCCGAAACTCATCCTGCTCGCTCTGGTCGCTTGTATTTGGGGTTGCGGGCTCAGGAGGCTTAGGGCTTAGGTCTTTCAGTTCAGCTGCTTTGGGGGTGTTTGCAGGGGAGGAGGAACACCTCTAGGCTCTGCCCAGCCACGTGCACTCTCAGACCAACGCCTCCCGCACGAGGTTTGGAACCAAAACCCGAGGGGCTTGAACCCCTAAGCCAAACTCCGACACCCAAACCTACCCCTTAAGAACTCGAAAACAAAAATCCCCAAGAAACCTCAAAAGCCCTGAAAGCCCTGCAAGAACCCCAAGCCCGTGCACTAGAAGACCTCACTTCCGCAAGCCCTAAACCCTAAACCCTAAACCCTAAACGCTAAACCCTAAGCCCTAAGCCCTAAACCCTAAACGCTAAACCCTAAGCCCTAAACCCTAAACCCTAAACCTTAAATCTTAAACCCTAAACCCTAAACCCTAAACCCTAAACCCTAAACCCCAAACCCCAAACCCCTTCCGCCAGCGCTGCGCGGACGGCGCGGGCTCGGATGGCCAGCGCCGCTTCGGTGTGGCGGCCATGCAGGGCTGGAGGGAGGCAGCTTTGGGGGGGGGGGGGGGTTTAGGGTTTAGGGTTTAGGGTTTAGGGTTTAGGGTTTAGGGTTTAGGGTTTAGGGTTTAGGGTTTAGGGTTTAGGGTTTAGGGTTTAGGGTTTAGGGTTTAGGGTTTAGGTTTCAAGGTTTTAGGGTTTCAGGGTTTAGGATTTAGGGTTCAGGGGTTTAAGTTTAAGGGGTTCAGGGCTGAAGGAGTTTTTAAGGGTTTGAGGGCAGTTGGAGCTGCGTAGTGTGTAGATGGGGTTGCAGCGGGTGTTCGGAGAAAATTGCTAGTTGGGATGTCCCCCCTATACTAAAAGTCCCTAATAGGGATTATAGTAACCCCTATTCTAATCTCTATGAAGGATTGCTTCTGAAGGATTGTTAGTATTAGGGGGGACATGTCAGGATAGTAGCGTTGATGAAGAGCAGGTGGCGAAACCCTAAACCCTAAGCCCTAAGGCCCCTAAGGACCACCACCCTAAACCCTGAACCCTAAAGCCCTAAAACCCACCCTAAACCCTGAACCCTAAACCCTGAACTCCTAAACCCTAAACCCTAAACCCTGAACTCCTAAACCCTAAACCCTAAACCCCAAACCCTAAACCCTAAACCCCTCAAGCCAGGAGATGGAGGACCACCACCTGGCCCTCCCAGACTTCGACCTGGCCCGAAACGTGGCCCTCTACGGGGTCTTCGATGGCCATGGAGGCGAAGTTGGGTTTAGGGTTTAGGGTTTAGGGTTTAGGGTTTAGGGTTTAGGGTTTAGGGTTTAGGGTTTTCGATGGCCATGGAGGCCCCTGCTTCGGGTATTTTTAGGTCTAGAGATTAGGGAAGGGGTTTAAGGTTTAGGGTTTAGGGTTGAGTTTCTTGAAACCCTAGCCCGAATCCCTTGGTGTAGATGGTTCGACCTGCGGAGGAGTTCTGTTTTGCGGGGCGAGACCTGCTTAAAAGGTTTAAGGCGCGATCAAGCTCTCCAGCCGCATCATGACCTATAAGTCACGAATCAGGGTCGGTGGACCCTAAACCCTAAACCCTAAACCCTGACCCTAAACCCTAAACCCTAAACCCTAAACCCTAAACCCTAAACCCTCAACCCTAAACCCCTAGAAGCACTTTAAAGAGCCCTAAGCCTCAAGAACCTGAAGCCCAACCCTGCAGATTTGGGAGTTCATTTTCCTTATTTGGGTTTGTAAGGGACCCTATATACAAATATCATTCAGCGAACCCAGCCTTAAGTCCTAAACCCTAAACCCTAAAAACCCTAAACCCTAAACCCTAAACCCTAAACCCTAAACCCTAAACCCTAAACCTGTAACTTAAGCCCAACCCTGCAGATGTTGGGAGGCGCGGCAGTGGCGGAGGTTGTTGCCGAGCGCCTCCCCGAGAGCCTGCGGCGGCTGCCGGAGTACACCCGAGGTGACTACCAGGAGCCTTTTGAGGTCTAGGGTTTAGGGTTTAGGGTTTAGGGAAGTTTAGGGTTTACGGTTTTGGGGTTTGGGCCTTAGTTCAAGCGGAAGCGACCATTAAAGGCAGCGAGGTAGTTGGTCCTGTTCCCTCGGCTGACATATCCCCAATGTTTGGAGCCCATGTGCAACGCAAGGAGGCACTGAAGAAGGCTTTCCTTGAGCAGGACCACTCCAAGGGTGCAGCGGCTCTTTTTTTGCATGCTTGAGCACGTACGACGCAAACTTGATGGCTCGAGCTTTTGTTGCAGCGGTTCTCTTCTGCGTTCTGTGTGGAGTGTCGTGTCCTTTGGTCTTTCACATTGAGTTAAGTTACAACGTCTTTGTTCGTGTTGCCCGGGCTTCCGACCATAGTGACACCGGCCACAGACCGCTGCTTTCGGCAGGATGACTTCTTGCAGACCAAGGCCAGCTGGGAGATTAGGGTTTAGGGTTTAGGGTTTGGGGTTTGGGGTTTAGGGTTTAGGGTTTAGGGAGTTAAGGGTTCAGGGCTGGGTAGGGTTCAGCCCTGGCGTCTTCGAAGTCAACTCGGTTCATCCAGTGGGTGGTGTTCCTTCAATGGTTGCGGCCAAAAGGCGTTGTGAGGTGGACCTCATGATGTAAGGGGAGCGAAGACTTTGGGACCCCCAAACCCCCAAACCCCCAACACCCCCACACCCCCAAGCCCCCAAACGCCCAACACCCCCAACACCAGCCACACCCCCAAACCTTCAAGCCCCCAAACCCCCAAACCCCCAAACCCCCAAACCCCCAAACCCCAAACCCCCAAACCCCCAAACCCCCAAACACCCCCCCCAACCCCCAAACCCCCCCCAAACCCCAAACCCCAACCCCAAACCCCCAAACCCCCAAACCCAAACCCCAAACCCCCAAACCCCCAAACCCCCAAACCCCCCAACCCCCAAACCCAAAACCCCAACCCCCCAAACCCCCAAACCCCCAAACCCCCAAACCCCCAAACCCCCCAAACCCCCAAACCCCCAAACCCCCCAAACCCCCAAACCCCAAACCCCCAAAACCCCCAACCCCCAAACCCCCAACCCCCAAACCCCCAAACCCCCCCCCAAACCCCCCCCCAAACCCCCAAACCCCAAACCCCCAACCCCCAAACCCCCAAACCCCCAAACCCCCAAACCCCCCCCAAACCCCCCAAACCCCCAAAACCCCCAAACCCCAAACCCCAAACCCCAAACCCCCAAACCCCCAAACCCCCAAAACCCCCAAAACCCCAAACCCCCAAACCCCCAAACCCCCAAACCCCCAAACCCCCAAACCCCCAAACCCCCAAACCCCCAAACCCCCAAACCCCAAACCCCCAAACCCCCAAACCCCCAAAACCCCCAAACCCCCAAACCCCCAAACCCCCAAACCCCCAAACCCCCAAACCCCCAAACCCCCAAACCCCCAACCCCAAAACCCCAAACCCCCCCCAAACCCCCAAACCCCCCAACCCCCAAACCCCCAAACCCCCCCCAAACCCCCAAACCCCCAAACCCCCCCCAAACCCCCAAACCCCCAAACCCCCAAACCCCCAAACCCCCAAACCCCCAAAACCCCCAAAAACCCCCAAAAACCCCCAAACCCCCCCCAACCCCAAACCCCCAAACAACCCCAAACCCCCAACCAAACCCCCAAACCCCCCAACCCCCAAACCCCCAAACCCCCAAACCCCCAAAACCCCCCCCAACCCCCAAACCCCCCCCCCCCCAAACCCCCAAACCCCCCCCCCCCACCCCCAAACCCAACCCAACCCCAAACCCCCAAACCCCCAAACCCCAAACCCCCCCCAAACCCCCAAACCCCCAAACCCCCAAACCCCCCCCCAAACCCCCAAACCCCCAAACCCCAAACCCCCAAACCCCAAAACCCACCAGAACCCCCCCCAAACCCCAAAACCCAAACCCCCAACCCCAACCCCCCCCCAAACCCCCAACCCCCAAACCCCCAAACCCCAAACCCCCAAACCCCAACCCCCAAACCCCCAAACCCCCAAACCCCCAAACCCCCCAAACCCCCCCCCAACCCCCCCCAACCCAAACCCCCCCCCCAAACCCCCAAACCCCCAACCCCCAAACCCCCAAACCCCCAAACCCCAAACCCCCAAACCCCAAACCCCCAAACCCCAAACCCCAAACCCCCAAACCCCCAAACCCCCAAACCCCCAAACCCCAAACCCCCAAACCCCCAAAACCCCAAACCCCCCAAACCCCAAACCCAAACCCCCAAACCCCCAAACCCCCAAACCCCCCCAAACCCCCAAACCCCCAAAACAACCCTAACCCTAAACCCTTAACCCTAAACCTAAACCCTAAAGCCTAAGCCTAAACCCTAAACCCAAACGCTAAACCCTAAACCCTAACCCTAAATCCTAAACCCCCCCAAGCCCTTAAACCCTTTCGAAGAACTGGAGAAGGCCGGCCGGCGCGCGACTGAAGCGCAGCGCGCCGACGGCACTGGGCAACAGGCAGCACAGCTGCCGGGAGGCCGCACACGGAAAGAACCCCTAAACCCCAACAGGCCCGAAGCCCCTTTCGGGTTTCAGAGGCCTTTTGCGCAGCTCGGGAAGGGCGACCCTGGTTTATTCTTTGTTTGCATCTAAGACACTTTGACCAGCAAATTGTCCTTGGTCCTAAATGTTGGATTTTTGGGGTTTAGGGTTTAGGGTTGGGATGTTCCCCTAATAGGGGCTATCGGCTATCGTCACCCCCTATTTAATCCCTATGAAGGACTGTGTGTATACGGGAACATCCCAATCTAAATGCCTCATCTTCAAGCTGCGGACTGCGTGAACAGGACCTACCAATTTTACCCCCCTTCGAACTCCGTGCTGAGTTTGTGGCCCTTCTTTGCCGCACACCCGCCTTGGCGTGTCCTACGTGGCAAACTGCGGTGGCTCCGGGGCACTTCATGAGTGTTGTCATGGTCAAGACTCTTGAGGTTCAAAATGCGGATTTTCAGCGAGTGGGCCCTAAAAAGCATGATGAAGACCCCCATGCCCTTGAAACTCCCTAAAAGCCTGAAAGCCGCAAAACCCCCCCAGGCGACTCGCGGCGGTGCTTGGAGCGGCGCGGGCGCTGTGGGCGCTGTCCCGGGGCCTGGTTGCTTCTGATGCTGTAGGGCTTAGGGGTTGTAGGGTGAATCAAAACCCTGGGAATGTTCCAGCATCACATGCCGAACACGCACGAGTGTGGGCTCTTGGCGACTTTAAAGGCTCAGTGCCCGAGAGGGTAGAGTGAACATAGTGTATACGACCTTTGAGTAGAATGGGCGCTTTCCGTCTCCGCATGCTGCGCGGAGCGCGAACAATTTGGCCCTGATCCGTTCCTGATACCACTGCGCCCTCCTCCAGAGCTCTTGACCGCATGGGATTTCGACGAGATCTTCGAAGAGGCCGGTGCCCGGGTTACCAGAAAGCAAGGCGCCGCCACCAGGAGGAGCACGTGAGTCACAGGACCGGAGCAACCGGAGCGGTCCGCAGCGGACTGGCAACCGGGGAGGAGCAATGGGAGCAGCCGGCAGAACAGCAAGAGGAAGACAAGAAAGAACAGCAGGAAAAGGAGAGGAAGTGCTTTTGAGCCTTGTGGTGCGCAACACCTTCCTGCACTACATCGCGACGGAGCCTGAGGGTACGGACCGGCCGAGGTCTTGCAAGCGTGCCGCGCGCCATTTCAGCCTCGAGCTGGCTGGTCGGCGCGGACGCCGAAGGGCACTTGCAGCGATCACACAGCCCAGAGGAGCCATGATGACGCGGGAAGCTCCGCGTGCGCGGAGTCGCTTGAATGCCGCGGCGCCGTAAAAGGCTGAGGTTGGCAGAGGTGCGGCAGCTCCTTTGACAAAAAACACCTTTCTGGAGTATTGCTCACCGTAGCATGCCAGCATGTTCCACAGAGGTATTTGTTTCTGTTGTTGTTTTTAGCTTTTTCCGCGACAGCTGGGCTTTGGAAATTTTTCTGCATAAACCCCAAAAACCCTAAACCCTAAAACTGCAAACCCTCAGCATAAACCCTAAACCCTAAACCCTAAACCCTAAACCCAACCCTAAACCCTAAAAAACCCTAAACCCTAAACCCTAAACCCTAACCCTAAACCCTAAACCCTAAACCCTAAACCTAAACCCTAAACTAACCCCTAAACCCTATACCCTAACCCTAAACCCTAAACCCTAAACCTAAACACCAAAGCCCACCCCTTTTCGGCGATCTGCTGCGGCTTCCTCAGCAGTCGCCGAAAGCTGCGCTGTTGTCGCAGCTTGGCGCAAAGGGCTTGGGTGTAGGGTTTAGGAGTTTGGGATTTTTGGGGGCTAAGGGAGATAGGGCTGTGCAAGCTTTCCTGAACCCTTGCGCGAAAGCGAACGAAACCCTAACCTCAAACTCCGAACCTCAAACCCTCTCTCAGGCCTTCACTTGCAGCGAACAATCGCTTGGGCGCTGCTTGGGGCGCTCGAAGGCAGGGTGGCGCCTCCTTGTTTTCTTTTCTGGCTGTTTAGGATTTTCGGTTACATGGGGAGTCTACATGCCGAAACCCATCTCATGCTACCCCAAAACCGAGTACCTTGCCAGGGGTTCACGTGCCTGTCTGAGCAGTTGATTGCACTTAAGGCGACGTCCTTTAGGGTTTATAGGGTGTGTGTTTAGGGATGCACAGCTGGGTGTTCAGAGGTTTTGGGTTTAGGGTTTGAAGGTTGAAGGTGTCTAGGTGAGTGCTGGCTTAGGGCTGAAGGTTTGTTTGGAGGCTAGACTTCAGCAAAATGATGGGGTGTCAGGGTTCTTTTGAGTGCGGGTTCAGATGACAAGGGCGCTATTGGGCAGTCAAACAGAGCATTACAAATGGGATCATGTACTCTCACTCGATTCTCCCCCCTAGGTTTATATGAACCAAATACACCCCGCAAATAGGATCACCTACCGTATTAAAAATCCCATGTTCGGAATTCGGATAATTTTTCCATCTGGGCGATCCCTTCTTGGATTCATCAAGTTTCCGGGTTCCTCTAAGTCAGGGTCTCTACAGTGAGGATGCTTCAAAACGAAATCCGAGGTCATAACTTCGAGAACCCTCCCCCCCCCCCCCCCCCGGCCCCGAGGTGGTCCACGGTTCGGTTGGCTCGGTTTTTGAGAACGTAGCCACATGGTTCGTACGGGTTGAGCCTTGAACCCTTCCCATCCTCCACAAGCCTCCACTAAAAGCCATGGGGGGCCCTCCTTCCAAACCACAACCACTTTGTTTGTGAGCAAGCACAATCAAGCTTCCTCAATCCCGACAAGAGTGGCGCCCCTAAACCCAAACCCTAAAGTCTCTAGACCCTAACTCTAAACCCTGAACCCTAAACCCTAAACCCTAAACCCCAAACCCCAAACCTTGCAATCTTTTCTTACAGTAAGCCCCGAACGCGACATGGTCGCTGTCGTCAAGCTTTCGAGGTTGGGTTGTGGATTTAGGGCTTCTTTCATGCCGATCGGCGGCGCTGTTCGGCGACTTGCGCGCTGCCCCCGGAGTGCGGAAACACGTGCCCGGAGTGTGGGAGCGACTACGAAAGCCTGTGACCTCTTTTTCTGGCACTCCGGGCTTAACTGGAGATGGCTGGCTTTGGTGGGCCGACATGCTTCTGGTGCATGTCTGCCGGTGCGTGGAAGCCGGCAAGTCAGAAGCTGTGGGCCCTCTGACGTCGCCGCGGAAATTATCTCCAGTCCGTTCGACCTCCTAACACGTTGCAGGAATACTTAGACCTGCCTGATTTGCTGGCGCTTGAGCCCTCCCCCCTGCACCGGGCTTGCCGAGCTGATCCCAAAAAGGGGCACTCACCAAGGACTTCCCAGCGCAGGCAAACACTGTTCTCAGATGCTGCAGTCTTTCTGGCTGAATGCCCGATGTTTTCCGATGTTCGTCCTGGGTGCCCTGCTGGCCCTAAACCAGCAGAATCAGGTGGATAGGTGGAAAGAAGTGCGTTGTGCTTTCAGCTAGGGGACCGAGAACGAACACGCAATTTTGATTCACACCGGCCGCCCCCCCCCCCCTCACCCCGGCAAATTTCTCATGATGCTGTTGTGCGTGTGGGCTCGTTGGCAGAGCTGACGGCTCAAGTGCCTGAGAGCGGTAGGTGACTATAGTGTATACGACCTTTGAGTAGATGGGCGCTTCGGTCTCCGCGTGCTGTGCGGAGCGCGACAAGTCCCCTGATCCGTTCCTGATACCACGGCGCCTCCTCCAGAGCTCTTGACCGCATGGGATTTCGACGAGATCTTCGAGAGCCGGTGCCCGGTTACCAGGAAGCAAGGCGCCGCCACCAGAAGGAGGCACGTGAGTCACAGGAGCCGAGCCAACAACCGGAGCAACCGGAGCAACCCGGAGCAAGCGGAGCAAGCGGAGCAACCGAGCGGCCCGGAGCAACCGTAGCAACCGGAGGAGCAACGGGAGCGCCGGCATAACAGAAAGAGAAGACAAGAAAGAACAGCGGGAAAAGGAGGATGAAGTGCTTTTGAGCCTTGTGGTCGCAACACCTCCTGCACTACATCGCGACTGGAGCCTGAGGGTACGGACCGGCAGAGGTCTGCAAGCGTGCCGCGCGCATTTCAGCCTCGGAGCTGGCTGTGCGGCGCGGACGCCAAGGGCACGTGCAGCGAGCACACAGCCCAGAGGAGCCATATGACGCGGGAACTCCGCGTGCGCGGATCGCTTTGAATGCCGCGGCGCCGCAAAAGGCTGAGGTGTCAGAGGTGCGGCAGCTCCTTGTGACAAAAAACTTTCCTTTCTGGAGTCTGCTGGTGATGACCTGAGTGTCAGGAGGCGCCACCGCAACTCGCTCTGATCGCTTCCCCACTTGTTGTGGAATCGTTGTCGTAACCGTGGTAACTAAGGGGAGTATGGGGGCTGTAATCCAAGCGTTTTCAAAGTAGCCTCTTGCAAGAGGTGGCAACAGTCCAGGTTGTTGGGACCTTGAGACCGGGGGGAAGTGTTTCAGAGACGGCTTCAGATGTCTCACCGTAGCATGAGCCAGCATCTTCCACACGGGCACTAGGTAATATAGGGGTCATCTTCCCTTATGGTCCCTTTGTATAGACAATATACTGTAAACACCCGCAAAACCCTCACTCTAAATTATTCAGCCCCTGTATTAGTCTATCTGCCTGCGCAAGGCTCACTCCAGAAGCTGAGAGAAGGGTCCATCCTTGACCTGAACCCCCCAATTCTCTGGACGCTCAACGCTTAAGCCTCCATCCCTTCCGAGCATTTTGCTGAAGAACCCCCCCCAACACAAAAACAAGACTAAACCCCCTATATTCCATTCCCCTTATGAGGAGGAATCATTTTCAAAAGTTTTGGGTGGGCTCTTGAGCAATTAGCAGTTTCAAAGCAATGCTTGGAGGTTCATGGTACTTATAGCCACAAGTATAAATCTTCTTACAAACCACTTAGGGGATTTAGGGGGCTTATAAGTGTAGTTATAGTTGGGGTTTATATATAACCTACACCCTAAAACCCTAACCCTAACCCTAACCCTAAACCCTAACCCTAACCCTAAACCCTAAATCCTAACCCTAACCCTATAGTGGGTTATAAGTGCCCTGAACCTCCAAGTTTTGTGCACCAACACCCCATGGCGCTGAGCAGCTGGCTCTTTCCCCTCAGGGCCGCTGCCGGTCGCGCCGAAACTTCTGTGCTGCGGCCTTGGCGTAAAAGTAGTTTAGGGTTTTAGGGTTTAGGGTTTAGGGTTTAGGGTTTAGGGTTTTAGGTTAGGGCTTAGGTTTAGGTTTAGGATTGTGTTGTTAGGGCATCGGGTTGAGGGTTTAGCTAGGGTTTTTAAGGGCTTGGCAGGGGTCAGTGCAAGACACGGGGTTGCCAGTTCGGTACTCTACAAGGGCTTAGGAGTTGGGTTTGCGGAGATAGGGTCAGGGAAGAACTTGAGGGTTTTCTCGAGGCTTATCTCCAGCAAGATGTTTGGCCAGGGGGTGCTCTGATGTTGATCCTCGGTTTTTTGTTGCTGATGAAATTTTCTGAAGCTTAACACTTCACCTATAGGCAGGTTGAATATCGATGTGGATCAAATATCGCACTGACATTTATGTTGTCTCATGCTGAACCTTCGGCAAACTGCGACAAGCGAAAAAAACCTAAACCCACTCCGCCTTCTCAGATCATACTCATCTATATGTACTATTAGTTGGTTTTGCGCTTGTCGTCATGGTGTCGCTATGGCAGTTCTGCGTCAGCGCCTCATCCCATCGTCATCCGATGATCATCTCTCATCAGCCTTTTCACTCAACGGGCCTCAATGACTACCATGGGTACCCCAAACCCCAAACCCCAACCCCCCCCCACCCCCCCAAACCCAAAACCCCAAACCCCAAACAACCCCAAACAAACCCGAACCCCGAACCCCGAACCCGAACCCCGAACCCTTGAGGGTTTAGGGTGGGGTAGGTGGCATTTATGATTTTCATTCTGTTTTATGTAGCATTGTAGTTATCTGGTCCGAGACGTTCATGGCCGGTTGCTGAAGATGAACCACTGCAGATGGTCTTAGTCTTAGACGTGATGATTGTCCCGTCTACGATGAGGCCACTGCCACTATTTAGGGTTCGGGGTTTAGGGTTTAGGGTCTAAACTCATGGCTTTGTCCATCAATGGGATGCCACTCCACATCACTGCCGATGCTATCTTCGCTCAGTGGTGTTTTTCTGTTGATGTGTCCCCAGGGCCCATGGTTTTTCTGCAGGCGAGGCTCATTCAGGCTTCTCCAAACTGACGGTCGCGCCGTGGCATGCGGATCGATCTTTTTGGCAAGGCCACATTCCAACCTTGGAGGAGGGTATGGCTTACACCCGGTTTTCAGCAGGCCGGCGCACACGGTGCTTCTTCGAAATGATGGCCGTGTCGTTGCTTGCGGAAAGAATGACAGTGACAATGCAACATTCCGCCTTTGGAGGGAAGGAGTGTTCACACCCAAGTGTCTGCGGGGAGGGTCCCACACTGTTTCTCCTGCAAAGTGATGGCCGGGGCTGCTGCGTTTGGAAAAGGCTCCGCAGCACAGTGTGATATTCCGCCTTGGATCCTGGACTGTCACTTGGTAGCCCAGTGGTTACCCTTCACCCTTTTTTGGTTTCCGGTTTCCCTTAAGGAGGGTGCCCTTATTAACCCTAAACCCTAACCCTAAAACCCCCTTAACCCCTAGCCCGAAACCCTAAACCCTAAACCCTAAATGCTACAGGTTCCTGGGCTATCAAGGTCAGTCTACATCCAGGTATCGGCCGGCGTGATCATACCTTCTTCTGCGCAGCGTGGGCAATGTCGTTGCCCCTGCCCACCGGGCTCTGCACGGTGCAGGGTGCCCACCCTTGCATCAAGGAATGTCATACCCGCAGGTCTCTGTCAAAGCAGGGTAGCATTTTTTACATTCAAGGGGTACCTAAACTCAATAAGGACTAGAAATAAGGACCTAAAATTTAGATTTTAATATTTTCCCCAACCATGATCTTGAGGTGTCTGCAGCTCCGCCCCTGTCAGTGTTCCTGCGAAGTGGACGCGCGGCTTCGCAAGGGGTCAGATCTCGTGGACAGGTGCACATTCCTCCTGTGGCCTTAGTCATGTTGGGCAATCATCTTACCTTTTAAAAGGGTACTTTAAAAGCCAAGAAGGATTAATCAAAAATAGTTATCATCCCAACATGACTAGGTGGGGGGCATTCATGACATCCAAGCCTCTGCGGGCGGCAACTCACACACCTGTGCTCCGAAGTGATGTGGAAAGTCGTCGGCCTGCGGCTTCCCTGGACATGCCGCATTCCTGCCTGGATGACGGGCTTCTTATGTCGAAGTCCTCCTGCCGGAAGCCGTCAAATTCAATACTTCCGCTGAGTGATGGTTGTGGCGATAGGCGGCGGGAATAATGATAAGCGGCAATGCGATTTCCTGCAACGGGCCGCGGGGATTCTGTATGGTGGGCCGCGGTCAGGACAGCACATCGGGTGGTTCCCGCTGGAGATTGTAAGAACGGCGCCAACGGGGTGATTCTGTCTTGCCAGTGGTCTGGCTGGCCAAAAAGTGTTGCGCTTGGGGCGCTTGAGTCGGAATCAGCCTTTGAAATGTACAGACCGCATGTGCGTTAGTTGAAAAGTCCTACCTTCCGATCTTCGGGTGTCCTGCCCCAAGGGGAATTGTTAGCTGTTTTTGTCGCGACAAATCCAGGCGGCCCCGGTGCGATTGTGATTCTGGCTCTGGCTATCTGACCGTTGGTCGCAACGAAAAAGAAGCGAGGCTCCATATTGCTGAGCCGGATGTTTAAGATTTTCAAGTCGAGTTATACATTGTGTAATTGTATGTCTTAGACATATATTATATATATATCTAGCCTTTAGCTGTGTTGCAGCATTTTGGTTTCCGCATTCTCGTCAAAGTAATGCACGAACCGGCGCCTTAGACCTGCCATCGGTGCTCGCCCACATCTAACGACACCCATCTGTTGCAGTACATGCCGAGTCGAGGCAATCTGTATTACCAAACACTTGAGTTTGAATTGGACCTGCGAGTTAGTCCAGCTCTCTTATCCGGATCCCTGCTATCACTCCCTCCGTAAGAAATCATAGCTGGCGCGTTCTGGGATCAGCAGTTAACTCCGAAGGCGGGGTTGACTTTGACCCAGTGCCCGGTGACTTGAAAACCCACGTACTCTTGATGTTGCCAATGTCTAATAATTTGAGAAAAGAACACTACAGTTAAACAGCTATGCATATACATATCTATAATACACATGTATTATATATATATATATATATGTAAATATGGTCTATATGTATATCTGTATATATGTATATATGTATTTCCTGTGATAATAGTCATATGTATATCTGTATATATGTAATATATGTATATCTGTATATATGTTATATAGGTTAATATGTATATAATGTATATATTATATTGATCTATGTATATATGTATATAATGTATAATGTATATATGTTATGTATATATGTAATATATTTATATATTGTTATAATGTATATAATTTATATATGTATATGTATTCTGTAATATATGTATAGTATATATATATACATACATATATAACATATTATATTCATCTGCAGCCAAATGTAAACGGTAAGTCTTTGGGGGGGTAGTAATATACGGTATATGTAATATATATGTATCTATATATATATATATTTATATATATATATATATAATATATAATATATATACATATATATTTAATATATGTCTCTATTATATATTATCTGGTTTGTGCCGAGCCCCCTTTCCTAACCCAAATCCAAACCTACATTAGGGGTTGAACTCTCTGAGACGTTTCGCCTGTCCAAGGGCCCGTCGGAGACTTTGCACGGTCTGCAAGTTTCGCGGCGCTGAAAGCTGTGCAGGCATCTACAATGGATACTGGACCCGCCCGGCTCCTTCCAGCGCGAGTCCAATGCGCACGGCGGTCCGCCGCATCGGGCTTGCCACGTGAAGCTGACAAGCACGCAGCGGCAGCTTGGGCCATCAAGAACCCTGGTGCTGATCCTGCTGGAGTTAGGGAACTGGCTCCACCGATGCCTTCCCGGTGCAGGCGACGCCGTCTCGGATGCAAGCTGCAAGCTCAGACTCCGCGATGGCCTGGGACGCTTGAAGCAAGCAGTGGATATGGCTCAAAAAGCTGCAGTGCGCTGCGGAAGAGAGTGATTACACTCCTTGTAGTTTAGGGGCAAGGAGAATTGGCTCCTTTTTTTAAATCAAAGCCCAACCCCTCCTCCCCGGTGCTCTCCTCCTGTCTCTTTTAGGATCCCGCCGTCTGGGCTCGTGTGGAGGATTGTGGAGGCCCAGCTTCAAAGCACGTCCTTGCAGAAATTGATCCAGCATTGCAGACTGCAACGCCTCAGCGCGGTCCCGTTGGCAGAATGGAAGGCCCCAGTGCTCTTATCTTACATAGCTCCTACTATATATTATTTGTTGTATCTGTCTGTCGCTTGCTGAAGGAGTCCAAGTGACGCTTTATGCCGTATGTTCTGTACAATATGCCAAAAAACTATGATACTATGTTACTACGTTATACATTGAGCAGCCTGCGCGCAAGAGGTGGCAACAGTCAGGCCGGTGGCACATCGGGGAAGTAGCTTCAAATGAGCCAGCAGCTTTGACAGGTCCGAGGGTAGTTTGCACGTCAAAAGCCTCTGAGATGACTCTAAGGTTTCACGTTTAGGGCTTAGGTGTTGGACCCTGGGCCACGAAAGCCCTAAACCCTCAACCCTAAACCCTAAACCCTCTACCGTAGACCTTAAATCCTCAACCCTCAACCCTCAACCCTCAACCCTCAACCCTCAACCCTCAACCCTCAACCCTCAACCCTCAACCCTCAACCCTCAACCCTCAACCCTCAACCCTCAACCCTAAACCCTAAGTCAGTGTCGTTAATAGCGCGCCTCGACGTTCCTATGGCGGCAGAGCTGCCGCCGCCTCCTCATCGGTCGCCAAAGCTGCTCTTGGTGCTGCAGCCCGGCGGAAAGGGTTTAGGGTTTAGGATTTAGGGTTTATGGTCTAGGGTCTAGGGTCTAGGGCCCAGGGTTTAGGGTCTAGGGTCTAGGGTTTCGGGTCAGAGAAGAGTCTTTGGTTTGTTCCCTAAACCCTGCAGGGTTCAAGGGATATTCGAAGGTTTTGAAGTTCTCCCCCTGGTTCTTAGTAGGGAATGAGGGAATGTGGGCCCTATATATACTGTTTCAGGGATTATACGAGGTATCTCATTCCCCTATGCCCTACTACGAACCAACCTCAGGCTTTGTAGGTTTTAGGGTCCTGGGATGAACCTCGGGGCTTTCTGTCTTCAGGGTTTCCGTGATCTTGTCCCCACCTCCAGCTTCAAATCGTTTGGGATTTAGGGTTCAGGGTTTAGGATTTAGGATTTAGGGATCTTAGTTGTGGGCTTCTTTAGTGCCATAGACAAAAACACGACGGAACATGCAACTGTAGAGCTAAGTCTGGCTGCAGGACAGAGCTGAGTGCATTCCGCACAACGCGTAGCAGTCGGTTGGGGGACCAACCCGAAAACCTAAACCCTAAACCCTAAACCCTAAACCCTAAACCCTAAACCCTAAACCCTAAACCCTAAACCCTAAACCCTAAACCCTAAACCCTAAACCCTCCAACCCCTAAACCCCCCCACGCCACCAACGTGAGCTTCCCCGCAGCCGAGGATTGATGGCTGCCGACCAGATGTGGCTTGTCGGCGTGGCGGCTGCTTAGGTGCTTGGAGGTTCATGGGTACTTATCACCACAATAATTATCAATCTACTTATAACCTACTGAGGGGACTTGGGGGGCCTATAAGTACAGTTATAATGTGGGTTTTAAGTACCCTGAACTTCCAGGTGTGTTTGGCATTCCGAGAAGCGTTGCCCCCTGTCTAGGCTCCTACAACCCTGCAGGCCTAGTTAGGGTTGGAGGTTAGGGCTTCGCACCCTCTACCTTCAACCCTAAAGCCGAAAGCCTAAACCCTGAACCCTGAACCCTGAAGCATAAGCCCTAACCCCTAAACCCTAAACCAAGGCCTTGTTGGCAGCAGACGCGCCCAACGCGCGGGCACTGCTTCGGGGCGCGAAGGCTTGCGGCGCCTCGTTCTGTGGCTGGGTGTTTCGGGTTTAGAGTCTAGGGTTTAGGGTTTGGGCTTTGCTGGGCTGTAGAGTGCTATACCTTCATATTTTTTTGGTTCTGGCTTCCTATTCTAGCTACTTTTGCTAAAAAAAGCATATATGTGTTTCCAGGGTCTACTCCAAGGTAGGGTTTAAGGGTTTGGTTCAAAGGGTTTTAAACCGAGCTCCAATGGTTTTGAAGGGGTTTTGACGGGTTTGAGGGTTTGGAGGGAATGAAGAGCCTGGGGATTCCCCTAAACGGGGTTTGGGGGCTTAGAGGCCCCCTGTCCAGAGGTGCGGTTGTGGACAAAGGAGCTATTGCATGGTCGCTTAATCTGAACCCTGGCCTTCCTTAAAGGGTTCTGAAGCAGGGGATGGGGCACATAAAGGGTATTTCAGAGTTCCCCCAATCCAGAGCCCATGTCAAGGGGCCATGTAGCTGCCCGAAGATTCGAGCCTCAGGGCTCGGAGGGGAGGCCGGGTGCAGGCAGCTTCGAGATGAGGGGCAGGGGAGTTGCCGCAGCTTACTTCGCAGGCTGGTGCCGAACGATGCGCCTTCTCCCTTCACTCCCAGACAGGCGTGGAACAGCTGTTCACCTACTATAGGGGTCGGAATAATTGATAATCGTATTCGCTTACAGTCCTTTTATATTTATATTACAATACGCCCCCCCAAAGCCCTATTCTAAATTATTAATACGCCCCCTATCTTACTGGACTGGTCCTGAGCGCAGAGTTCAGAAGACAAGACGGCGAGTTGAGTTGTGGACTTGAAAACGCGTGCCTTCTTGCCCCTAGAGGTTTTAGGGTTTAGGTTTTGGGTGTAGGGTTAGGGTTTAGGGTATACCTGGAGCCTCAATCGTGCTTGGGAGCCCTGAACCCTTCTCCAGCTCTCTTCAGTTCTGAGCCTTCTGACCCTCAGCCCGTCCCCGCCTTTCAGACTGACAGCCATGCTCACAGGGCACCCGAAGCCACGAAGCCCTAAACCTCGAACCCCACCCCCCTCCCCCGCCTAAACCACTAGAGCCTGAACCCGAAACCCCCCTTAAACCACTAAACCCTGAACCCCAAATCCCCCCCTAAACCACTGGCACCTGAACCCTAAACCCTAAACCCTAGACCCTAAACCCTAAACCCTAAACCCTAAACCCTAAACCCTAAACCCTAAACCCTAAACCCTAAACCCTAAACCCTAAACCCTAAACCCTAAACCCTAAACCCTAAACCCCAACCGCGCCAGACCCGGTGCCCATCTCGGCACCTTCCTGGGCCACGCTGCTCACCGGGCAGCCGGCAAGCGAGCACCGCGTCGCGAGCAACGACCTGGTGGCCTGGCACGTGCCGGGGGGATTCGAGTTTAGGGTTTAGGGTTGAGGGTTTAGGGTTTAGGGGGATTAGGGTTCAGCTATGGTTAGGTTACCATATGCAGAGGGGGACAGCGACAGATGATGATGAGTTAGCTAGAAGACCTGGTCAATGAAGCACTAAAAGTGCTGTGAATATTAAGTTTGGGTCCGATGACAAGGCTGAGCGGAAAAGGCGGGGGCCAAACAAGGAAGGGTCCCGCCACACCTGGGAAAAAGGGCCCCGTCACCTCGGAAACAAACGGAACCCGCCACACTAGGAGGAAGAAGGGCTTCGCCACACGAAAGAAAGGGTCCCGCCACACCTAGGCAAACAAAAAGGCCCCGCCACACCTGGGGAAAACAGGGGCCCGCCACACCATTATATAAGTAAATATATATATGTGTGTAGTATATATATATATATACACACATACATATACTTATTTTATTTTGTTTTAGTTATATTTATATATCTATATTTTTTTTATAGTTATATATATATTTGTAGATTTGTATTTATATTTATATTTTTATCTATATTTATATTTATATATTGATATTTCTATTGATGTTTATGATTATATTAATATTCACATTAACATTAACATTAACATTAACATTAACATTAATATTAATATTAATATTAATATTAATATTAATATTAATATTCATATTATTTTTAATATTAATATTAATATTAATATTTATATGTATATTTATTTTTGTTTATCGATATCGGTATGATAGTATATGTCGAGAAGATGTCTGAGCTTCCAGAAGTTCTGATGCCGCTTGCACGCTCTTGCGTTTGCACGGACATTGTCGTAAGCAAGATTTACTGACGTTCAGCTGCCGTACGAGCTTCCCGCACACTTATGCAGGGTTATAAGTAGGGTAACTATGTGGTCAAAGGCTTATTCCGGGTACTTCTCAAACCGTACTTACATGTACCCTTGAACCAAGCCCGCAACCCAAATTCAGGACTCCCTCCTCGTTACAGATGCGCAGGGGCAAGTTTTCGTGAAGCGTGGCCGGAGTTATAGGGTTCTTAAGGGAGGGGGGGTTCAAGGGGGGTATGTAAGCCAAGATTCCCTAATACTCCCTACTACTCCCCAAGGCTCCCTAAGCTTCCCTAAGGTTCCCTAGGTACCTACCCCCCTTGAAACCCACTCCCTTAAGAACCCCATCAGCAACCATCCGGTCAACAGGTCTTTTGCAGGGTGTTCAGGGTTCTGAAGGTTAGCCTGCCCTCAAAGAACCCGGACGTCTTGTATTTAGGGTTTAGGGTGCCCTCGCCACCCCATGCGCTGAACAAGTCAACAATGGGGGTTAGGGTTTAGGGTTTAGGTGTTAGGTGCTAGGGCAGTTCTCAGAACTTTAGTTTTCTTGTGGGGTATAGAATTATATGTATATATAGTTTTCTCTGTCTGCCTGTGTCACGATTGTCAGTACACATGGGCACACCCGTTTGCAGCTGCTTGCTGACGGTTTCGCGCCATCATCAGAAGAGGGGAAGTGCACATGCTGTTGTATCATACAGGCCCCTTTTTCAGGTATGTTTAGTAGCTGAATGAGTACACTTTACTCTTTTTGGGATACTCTAATCCCCTATAGAACTGAAAGTGTAAACTTTTTTGGGGCTTCTGAACTCAGCAACTCAGTATATTATAGGGCTCTGAAGGGAGGAGGGGGTTCATGGGGGGTAGGTGAGTAGTGGGGAGTATTAGGGCACCTTGGGTTACATAGCCCCCTTGAACCCCCCTCCCTTGAGAACCCTATAATTTTTCCGTTGGTGCCATAGATTTCAGGCAGGGACCTCCTATGACCCCTCAAGAGGAACCTTCAGACAAGCTACCACAGAAGTCAGCCCCCACCCTAAACCCTAAACCCTAAACCCTAAACCCTAAACCCTAAACCCTAAACCCTAAACCCTAAACCCTAAACCCTAAACCCTAAACCCTAAACCCTAAACCCTAAACCCTAAATCCCTCGAGCTGACTGAGGAACGCGGCCCCCTGCTTCTGCCGTTCCCCGCGGGCCTCTGCCTGCTTCGTGTCGGCCTTCAGCGAGGCTTGAGATTTTTTGGTTGAGGTCTAGGGCTTGGGGTTCGTTTGTTATTTGTTATTACTACTATGATGATGTAAATTCATTGATTTTGAGTTTTTGTTTTATTTTTTTTTTTCGGGGGGGGGGGGGGGGTTGGGGTTTTTGGGCTTGGTGGTCGGGGATGACAGGGGGGGGGGTTGCGGGGAAATGTCGCGGAGGCCAAGCGCCGCCGGGTTGCCGGACCCAAGGCGCTGCCGCCCACGCTGCGCCTCGGCTGCGAGGCACAGCTCACTTTGAGGGCTGGCCCTCTTAGGGTTTAGGGTTAGGGTTTAGGGTTTAGAGTTTAGGGTTTAGGGTGTAGGGTTTAGGGTTTAGGGTTGAGGGTTGAGGGTTGAGGGTTGAGGGTTGAGGGTTGAGGGTTTAAGGCTTAGGGTCTTTCGCATGCCGCGAAATCCCTAAACCATACTTGGAGGTTCATGAGTACTTATAACCCCAATCATAAGTTTACTTATAGCCTACTTAGCGGACTTCGGGCGCTTCGAAGTACAGTTATAATTGGGGTTATAGGTGCCCTGCCATCTTTCGAATGCCCTGAGATCCCTAACCCCTAAACCTTGAACCCTACTACCCCTAAACCGCTGGCCAGGGTGAAGACCCTTCGGGGAGGGCTTCGCACATGCTTTCAGGTTCCACCGGGTTGCTGAGCATGGGGGACAATGCCGCCTTCTGAATGTCGGCTGGGCGCCTCCGTGGACCAATTTCGGAGGTTGTTTGGGGCCTGTCCGGGTTTGTGGCATCCAGATCTCGAAGCCCTGGCCCTAAACCCTAAACCCTCAACCCTAAACCCTCAACCCTAAACCCTCAACCCTGAACCCTAAGCCCTAAACCCAGAATCTCAAGCCCTCAAAATCTGCAAGGGACCATCATGCCCACGAGGGCCATACCCGGAACCCATCCAGCCCCCACTTCTCAGACCAGTGTTGTCTTCTGCCCCAACACATCCAGGTGTGTTGTGTTTTTTCCGGAAACCTGCTGGTTCCCATATGGGCGTGTCCGAAGATAGGGGGCCCGTTTTGGGGGGTCCCCTCTATGGGCATTCTGCTCTATTTTGGGTTCAAAAGGCGTACCCCCCCCCACCCCTTTAGGGAAATACCTTGAAATACCCCTAAACCCTCGACCCTCAACCCTAAACCTAAACCCTGGACCCCGGACTCTGAAGCCTAGGCCGGCGTCGCCAAACTCTGCGGAGCAGACCAGGACAGGTTGAGTCTGCTGGGTGGACGCCTCAAGGCGGGTGAGGGTTTAGGGTTTAGGGTTTCGGGTTTAGGGTTTCGGGTTTCGGGTTTAGGGTTTAGGGTTTAGGGTTTAGGGTTTAGGGTTTAGGGGCATTCAGGGGCATTCAGGGGGTGGAGGGTCTGCTGTTTGCGTGTCTATGCAGCTTCTGTGTACAATCTGCCAGCAGGCGAAGCAGCCCAAGTACTTGATGGGGGTTCATGGGTACGTACAAGTATGGCTATAAGTAGGACAATTATGGTTCGAAGTTTATTTAGGGTACTTCTAACCCTACTTGCGGTACGTATAAGTCGGGCTATAGGTAGGATAATTATGGCTCGAAGTTTATTTCGGGTACTTCTAAGCCTACTTGCACGTACCCTTGGGCCTCCAAGTAGGTCCAGCTCTACCGTGACGAGGCCCGCAAGAGTGCTCTGGTGGCCTCTGGGGCTTTAGGGTTTAGGGTTTAGGGTTTAGGATTTAGGGTTGCCTTACACGGGTTTCTTCACCCGCGCTGGGCTTGTGTAGGGCGGGGTGCAGGACTCGCGAACTTAGGATTTGGCGCTTTGTCGGGGCTTCAGCCATGCGGTTCGGGCATTGGCTTTGGAAAGTGGTAGAGACCTCCGGTCTGCAGGCGTGTCCGTGTAAGGCATAAGACCTTATGACTTTGCCTGCACGATTCTTTCCCAAATTTTTTGGTTATCCCAATGTTTTCGTGCCTCAAAAAATCCGAAGAGCCAGACCCTTATCAGGGAGATTTGGGTTGGGGTTATACCCCCCAAAGCTTGAGCTGAGCAAACAGAAGCCCTTGCTGAATCTGCCCCAAACCCTATAAACCTCAACTCAGAAGCTTCAAGAACCGACACGACCCCACCATCCTAAAACTGGACCCCAAGAAACCCCAAAAGCCTCAAGAGCTTGACACTTCTCAACCCCCTCAAAGCCCTCAGCAGCTTGGGTGCGAACCCCCTGGCACCACACCCTTAACCCTAAACCCTTAACCCTAAGCCGGAAGCCCTAAGCCCCAAACCCTAAACCCTAAACCCTCGCAAGTCTGACAAAGTTGCAGGCGAGCGAGCTGTCAGTGGCGGTCGCAGACATCGTGTCCACACTTGAGGCTGCACGCAGTGTTTGGTGGGGGCCAGGGAGCGTCGGGGTTGGGATGGAGTGTGTAGTTGCTGAGGGCTTGGGGTTGAGGACTTCCGCGTTCGGGTCGGCTGCGCAACGTCTCGGCTGCAGAGGACCTTGCTGCGGATGCGCCGGCGGACCCTCGTCCTGCATCAATCGGTTCTGCGTGCTAGGTAAGTTCTGCCGTGCTTATGGACTGGAGATTTCAACCCTAAACCCTAGACCCTAGACTCTAAACCCTAAACCCTAAACCCTAAACCCTAAACCCTAAACCCTAAACCCTAGACCCTAGACCCTAGACCCTAAACCCTAAACCCTAAACCCTAAACCCTAAACCCTAAACCCTAAACCCTAAACCCTAAACCCTAAACCCTAAACCCTAAACCCTAAACCCTAAACCCTAACCCTTTTCCCCTCTCGCGCCTGAAGCTGACCTGACTGTTTCGCATTGTCGGGATTCTCATGCTGCTACGGAGCTGAAGAATCTTCGGTCTTCGTGGCATGCGAGGTAGGGTTCTCTTTATGGTCTTCGGCGAGTGTATACAGGGTTTCTTACATAAATACTGGTGAGTGCGTGTCTTGGGTGTCCCTTCGGGATACGACTGGTTTCTGTAGAAGTTTTAAAGCCCTGCTGCAAGGTCTTGGCGCTGTATACTCATACGGTGGACCTGGCTGGCCACATGCACGGCTTTTCATTGGATGCGCTTCTGCGGCACCTCGAAATCCCTTTAAGGGTACCCGAAAAGGGAACTTAATCTAGAGAATTGACCACTTCCTCTGGACAGACCCCAAACCCCAAACCCTAAATCCTAAACCCCAAACCCCAAACCCCAAACCCCAAACCCCAAACCCCAAACCCCAAACCCCAAACCCCAAACCCCAAACCCCAAACCCCAAACCCTAAACCCTAAACCCTAAACCCTAAATCCCAAAACCCCAAATCCTAGAACCTGCGCCCTACCAAAAAATCGTCCTTCTTTCAGGTGCCGCAGTATCTGGAGGCCATCGAGCACGTCGATGCTTGCCTAGGCTGGGTAAGCCCCTAAACCCTAAACCCTAAACCCTAAACCCTAAACCCTAAACCCTAAACCCTAAACCCTAAACCCTAAACCCTAAACCCTAAACCCTAAACCCTAAACCCTAAACCCTAAACCCTAAACCCCAAAGCCCAACGCCCTAAGCCCGAACCTGAAAGCCCAAAGCCTAAGCCCTAAACCCTAAGCCCTAAGCCCTAAACTCCTAATCGCTTCATCCTGAACTCCTCAACCCTAAACCCTGAACCCTAAACTCCGAAACCCTAAACCCTAAACCCTGAACTCCTAAACCTTAAACCCTGAACTCCTAAACCTTAAATCCTGAACTCCTAAAACCCTAAACCCTAAAACCAATGCTTTGGGCTTTGCTTGGAGGCCGCCTCCGTGCGGCTCTGGCTGCCCGACAGGGGCACAAGGCGGAGGACCGGCACTAGGCGGCTTTGGGGCTCTGGGAGAAGTTGGGGATATTAGGAGACCTAAACCCTAAACCCTAAACCCTAAACCCTAAACCACTACACCCTAAACCCTAAACCCTAAACCCTAAACCCTAAACCCTAAACCCTAAACCCTAAACCCTAAACCCTAAACCCTAAACCCTAAACCCTAAACCACTACACCCTGAACCCTAAACCCTAAACCCTAAATCCTAAACCCCAAACCCTAAACCCTAAACGTTCGTTGTTGCCTGCCAGGACTGGCTCCTGGCCGTAACTACTGACCATGGTGGAGGCGCGCCAGCGCGCAATGTCGTGCGAAAGCTCCCGAAGCCCAAAGCCCCCGGAGTCCCCAACTGACTTCCTAAACCCCAAACCCCAAACCCCAAACCCCAAACCCTAAACCCCAAACCCTCCTACAGCCTAAACCCTAAACCCTAAATACTCCCATGAAGGTACTCTTTAAGCTCTCCTGACGGGAACTGAGGGAGAGACCCTACACACTTAAACCCCGAAACATAGACACCTGAACCCTTGACCCTGAACCCAACATCCTACCCCCAAACCCATATGTCACTTCTCTACATGATGGTCCTTTCTGGGTTCACTATGATAAAGCGGGCCCCCAATATTTCGGGCACCAAAAAAAGGACCATTCTGTTGAGAATGGACCAAAATCAGCAAAGGTACCACATGTGGGGGTTGGAATAATTACTAAAAACATTCCCTAACTGTAATACCACCCCCCCCCCCCCCCCCCCCCCCCCCCCCCCCCCCCCCCCCCCCCCACCCCCCCCCCCCCCCCCCCCCCCCCCCCCCCCAAAAAAAAAAAAAAAAAAAAAAAAAAAAAAAAAAAAAGAAAACACACACACAAAAGAGACAAAAACCCTATTCGAATTATTAAGGCCACAATATTAGCATGGGCAGGTTGATTTGATTTGGGAAGCCCGCAGGTGCCGCGAAGGACATGCCCAGGGAGCTCTGGTCCTCCTTCGTCGATTGCGGCTGTCTCCATCAAGGCGTCTCTCAGGCTCCGCGCTGCCCGGGGGGTTCAGGGCTCAGGGTTGGGGGCCAAGAGTTTTGCTTTTTTCGATCAGCCCTCAACCCTAGACCCCACACTCCGCGATGCTCCGGAGCCAGACTCCTCTGCCCGCAGCGACTCAGCCCGAAACCCGAGAAGCTCTAGACCCTGAGCCCTATAAACCCCAAACCCTGATCCCTTAAGCCCTAAGCCCCACGCAAAGAACGCCGTGTCAGGCTGGATTTGAGGGTGTCCACGGTTTGCAAGACCTGGCGACTCACAGCACACGGTGTCCTGGCCCTGTCGGCAGGCTTTTCACCGAGGTTGTTTCAAGGGTTCAGGGTTTGGGGTTACGTTAGAGTCGTTCCTGGGTGGTGCCTTCTGATGGATTGCTACTAGACAGGGTTTGGATAAGTAGGGGCCCAGGGCCCGGTTTTGAAACAGTTCACCACACATGTTGAGAAGATGCGAAGAAGACTTGTTGACCTGGCAGCTAATCGTGCACCCCTTCTGTGGCCGAGGTTCCTCATCCTCGCCGGATCCGCCGTGAGGCCCTGTGTCAACTCCCGACATTTGGATACCTTTTGCCGGGTTTTGTAAGAAGTTCTCATCGGCAGATCCGTCGAAGAGCCCGTATATCCCAGCGAGCATCAATATTGGGTTTAGGGTTTAGGGGGTTTAGGGTTTAGGGTTTAAGGTTTAAGGTCTGGGGTTTGGGGGTTTAGGGTTCAGGGGTTTTAGGGTTTCGGGTTTGGGAAAGCTGGTGCCCGCAATTTGCCCGGCACCAGGCCAGGAGAGCTGACTCCGCCCCCAGCCGCGCTGGATCTGCTCCCCACGCTGCCACGCAGCTGCGCTTCTGGAAGGGGCTTAGGGTTCCAGGGTTAAGGGCGTTGAGGGTTCAGGAGAAGGGGTCCAGGGCTTAGGTTTAGGGCTTAGGGTTGAGGGCTTAGGGTTTCAGGGTTTCAGGGTTTAGGGTTTTAGGGCTACGAAATCTGGATCTCCACTACATATGGGGCATCCGAACAAAGAGCAGTATCGTGCAGCATCAGTCCCATCTGAAAGAAAGCTTAAGCCCTAGGGTACAAAAACCAGGGCTACAGTTTGCTTTGGTTTAGGGTTCGGCTGTAAGGGGGACTGTGAGTATAAGGGGGAGCATCCTACGTTCAGGTGTGTGGGACATTTCTTTGAGGCTTATATAATCCCTTAAGAAAAGGGTCCTTTTTTTGGAGATACCTCATTCCCTCATTCCATACCTTGGTAACCCAGCGGTACCCTTTACCCTTTTTTTTGGTTATTTGGTTCCCTCATAAAAAAACCAAACCCAAAAAAGGGTGCCCTTGTTATAAGATGGTTCCCTAAACCCTAAACCCTAAACCCTAAACCCTAAACCCTAAACCCTAAACCCTAAACCCTAAACCCTACTAAGATACGAACGTCACTCCTCACACCGGGAGGCTGCGCCACCTGCGCTTGCCGAGCGACGACCTCCCGGGGCAGAGCCGAGGAGGGACTATAACTTTGGAAGTGTGCGTAAGTCCTAGGACCTGAATAAGCAATAAACCCTAAACCCTAAACCCTAAACCCTAAACCCTAAACCCTAAACCCCAAACGCTAAACCCCAAACCCTAACAAAAACAATGCACCCTAAACCCTAAACCCTAAACCCTAAACCCTAAACCCTAAACCCTAAACCCTAAACCCTAAACCCCAAACCCTAACACAAACAATGCACCCTAAGCCCTAAACCCAAAGGGGAGAGCGCAGCCCGTACACCCTCCTGTCGAGGCTTGCGGAGCGATGCGGCCATCACGGAGCCAAAAAAAGCAGTGGGCGCAGGGTTTAGGGTTTAGGGTTGAGGGTTTAGGGTTTAGGGTTTAGGGTTTAGGGTTTGGGGTTTAGGGTTTAGGGTTTAAGGCGCAGGGTTTAAGTTTCGGGGTTGCAGGGAGGCCTTGATGTTTCACCCTAAGCCCTCAACCTTAAACACTCTATTGGGTTGAAGAGGGCCTTTTTCTCAACATATGTTTAAGAGGGTTTGAAGGCCAACCCCAGCGTTCTTTTTTGTAGTTTTTTCCGGCAGTTCTGCAACTGAGGGGCTTCCAAACATTTGGGAATATGCTTGTACAATAAGTACCCCGAAAACTGAGACCTAAGCCCTTGGATTTGGGTGTGGAGTAGGGGGACCCCAGGTGACGCATTGTCCTCAAACTCTAAACTAACCCTAAACTACCAACGTTTCCGGAGCTTCTTGGGTTGAGTCTTTGTTTCGGGAAAAGGCTACAGTACCCTAAACCCCTCAACCCTAAAACCCTAAAACCCTAAAACCCTAAAACCCTAAAACCCTAAAACCCTAAAACCCTAACACCCTAACACCCTAAAACCCTAAAAACCCTAAAACCCTAAAACCCTAAACCCTAACCCTAAACTCTAATCCCTAAACCCTAAACCCTAAGCCCTAAACCCTAAACCCTAAACCCTAAACCCTAAACCCTAAACCGCCCACTGGAAGTTGCCAAGGTCTCGAGACCACTCGCCCGGTGATCCCGAGGAGTGGAAGCGCATCCTGCCACCTGGCTGCCTTCATGGCCAGTATAGTTTGGGGTTTAGGGTTTAGGGTTTAGGGTTTCGGGTTTAGGGTTTAGGGTTTGGTGTTTAGGGTTTAGGGTTCAGGGTCGGAATTTTTGTTCATGGAGTTTTTGTTTGAATTAATGGCCCCTCTGTAGCGATACGATAGAAACCCCCCAAACCCAATTTTCCCTCTGGTTTCCCTACTATAAGGCCTGATTCCTCATTTTTCAGGCAGAATTACGTTACTTTGTGGCTGTAGTATGGGTTGTTGGAGAAAGTGGGGGGTTTGTCTAGCAGTAGGGTTAGCGCAGGGCCTGCGCGAGGTTTCTGGCGGGCCTTTTAAATACCTTCATCCTGGGGTTTTTGGGTCTGGGGTTGAGAGTTTAGGGTTTAGGGTTACTTACTCTCAACCGGAAGCCCCTCTATGACTGGCGACCAGGCGAGCTGGCGGAAAAGTGAACAGGCGGGGATCCTGCCGCACGTTTGTTGTAGCAGCCGTGGTTCAGAGTGGCCTGAGTTGAACTTCTCTTCACCCTAAACCCTAAGGCCTAAACCCTAAACCCTAACCTAAACCTTAAGCCCTAAGCCCTAAGCCCTCAACCCCGACCCTAAACCGCGAATCCTAAACATTAATCCTAAACCCCAAACCCTGAATTCTAAACCCTTATAAATCCTGAACCCTAAGCCCCGAAACTTAAGCACCCTAACCCCAAACCATCTCAACTTTCCAGTCCAACAGCAACTCCCACAACCCTGAACCGAAACCTTCAAACCCCTTCAACCTCTTTAAGCCCCTTCAAACTCCTTCAAGATCCTTCCATCGCACCAATCCGAGGCAACACCAAAACCCTGAACCCTAAACCCCACAGGCCGCAAGCATAAACCCCTGAACCCCTAAGCCCTTGAAACCACAAGCCCGAAACCCTAAACCCGTTAATCCCCCCCACCCAACAAAGACCCAACACCAAAACCCAAACCCAAAACCCAAAACCCACAACCCAAAACCCAAACCCAAAACCCAAAACCCAAAACCCAAAACCCCAAACCCAAAACCCAAAACCCAGAACCCAAAACCCAAAACCCAAACCCAAAACTCAAAACCCAAAACCCAAAACCCTAAGCAACCCTAAACAACCCTAAACCCTTAACCCTAAACCTGCCAGGGAAGGCCGGATCAACGGGGACCTCAACCTGCGAGGCGCCCCAGGTTCTTTGATGCCTCGCTCAGCCCTGAAACCTTCAGAGGCTTCCGGGTTTAGGGTTTAGGGTTTAGGGTTCAGGGTTTAGGGTTTGGGGTTTAGGGCCGAAAGCCCTGCAGCCCAAAGCCCGGGACCCTCATCCCTATCTCTAAAACCCTAAGGCCCTAAAACCCCCAAGCCCTAAAGCCCTAAAACCTCAAAAAACCTTAAACCCTTAAACCCTTGAACCTTAAACCCTAAGACCTTAAACCCTAAACCCTAGTACCTTCAACCCTAAAACCCGAAAGCCCTGAGTCCAAGACCCTCATTGGGATATGAGGGCCTTACCTCAGACCCAGAGGCCCCAAACCCTAAGCCTTCAACGAGGCGCACAGGTTCAAAACCTCAGGGCTTCTTCTTGTTTTGGGGGGGTTTAGGGTTTAGGGTTTAGGGTTTTAGGGTTTAGGGTTTAGGGTTTAGGGTTTAGGGTTGAGAGCTTGGTTGCCGGGTAGTTCTCCTTGATTTCATGAAAGCAGTATGACGGGCATGTTGCAGCGCCCAGGTCCAGAGCCCTTGGGGACTTCTTCTACAAGAAGACGGGGGCCCAAGAAGCATGCCTCTAAGCCCTCCTTGACAGCTTCTTAGTTGTAGAGCCGGCAACCTTTTTTCTATTTTGAAGGTCGTGTTTTTCCCTTATAATCCCAAAGGCTAACCCTTTAGTCCCCCTAAGTACTGGACAAGCAGGGCTTTAGTACGTGTGGGGAGGCGTCAGGCCCCTTGAGGACTTTAGGGGCTCTTAGAGTTTCAGGATGCAGCAGGGCTTTGGGGTGTAGGGAATCCCTGAAGCCTTTTTTTTTGCAAGGTCTGGGATGGAAGCCCTAAACTTAAAAATTTAACACCCTCTTGTAGCGGACGTGTGGAGTTCAGGGGCCGGTCATTCAAGGGTTTTTGGTGGCTTGAGGGTTCTGGGGTTTAGGGTTTAGGGTTTAGGGTTTAGGGTTTAGGGAGGGTTCTGGGGTTGAGAGGCTTTTGGGTTGTATTCGGGTTTAGGGTACAGGATTCGAGGTTCCATGGGTCTAGGGTTTTAGGGTCTTAGGACTGAGGGCACTAGGGTTCATGGGACCCTAAACCCTAAACCCTAAACCCTAAACCCTAAACCCTAAACCCTAAACCCTAAACCCTAAACCCTAAACCCTAAACCCTAAACCCTAAACCCTAAACCCTGGGACTTTGGGGCTCAGATTGCTTGCCGCAGGAACCGGAGGCTGGCGCCCGAGGCGCAGCTGATCTCGCCACTTCCTGAGGCCCCTGACCTGACGGGGGGGACGGATAGGTGAGAGTAGTTATTATGATTATGATTATTATTATTATCGTTATATCATTATTATTATTGTTATTATGTTTTTTTTTTTTTTTTTTTTTTTTTTTTTTGGGGGGGGGGGGGGGGACTCAGCCAAAAGAAGGAGTTTGCTTTTCGAATTCCCGTGGCTCCTCCGGGGCCCGTCCTATCATTGTAGGGTTCTGAAAGGAGGGGGGCTCATCCCCAACCACTCCTGCCCAAGGCTCCCTAAGGTTCCCTAAGGTTCCCTAGGTACCTACCCCCCATGAAACCCACGCCCTGAAGGACCTTATAAAAATCAGCAAGTGGCGAGAGAGGCCCTCGATGTTGTTTCTTCTGCCTTCTGCAGTCCTCACTGGGGCAAAGCAGTAAGCCCTAAACCCTAAAGCCCTAAAACCCAAAAACCCGAAAACCCTAAAACCCAAAAACCCTAAAACCCTAAAACCCTAAAACCCTAAAACCCTAGAACCCTCAACCCTAAACCCTCAACCCTAAACCCTCATAGCCTTCGGCCAGGTCCGGTGTCGCCAGCTCATCGAGCGCGATCGCGCCTCGGGTGCAGACAGACGGAGGCCACAGGACGGCGACGAAGCCCCAAGCTGAAACGATTCTGCATCCCAAAGCCTAAACCCTAAACCGTAATATACCCTAATATACCCTAATATACCCTAATATACCCTAATATACCCTAATATACCCTAATATACCCTAATATACCCTAATATACCCTAATATACCCAAATCTACTCTAACCTAATATACCCTAATATACCCTAATATACCCTAACATACCCTGACATACCCTAATATACCCAAATTTACCCAAATATACCCTAATATACCCGAATATACCCTAATATACCCTGACATACCCTAATATACCCTAAACCCTAAACCCTAAACCCTAAGCCCTAAACCCTGAACCCTAAACCCTAAACCCTAAACCCTGAACCCTGAACCCCAAGAACCCTGAACCCTGAACCCCAAGAACCCCAAGAACCCCAAGAACCCCAAGAACCCCAAGAACCCCAAGAACCCCAAGAACCCCAAAGCCTAGGATCCTGCAACCTCTAGGCCCGTACCCCCAAGTCTCCCGCCGAACTCGGTTTAGTGTTGAAGGGTTCAAGGGTTTCAGGATTAGGTATTTAGGGTTTAGGGTTGAGGCTTTAGGTTCAAGGGTTTGAGGGGATTAGGGTATTTAGGGTTCAAGGGTTTCGGGTTTTAGGATTTGGTTCGGGTTCAAGGGTTGCAGGGTTTAGGGTTTGAGGGGTTTAGGGTTTCCGGGTTCAAGGATTTAGGGTTTAAGGTTTTAGGGTCTCAGGGTTTAAGGGCTAGGTGGCTTTCGGGGGCTTTAGGGTTTTGGGGTGTTCTGCCTTAAGGGCTTTGAGGGGGCTTGGGGCTTCGGGTTTTCGAGTTCCGGTTTTTAGGGTTTAGGGTTTAAGGGTTAAGGGTTTAGGGTTTAGGGTTTGGGTTTAGGGTTTAGGGTTTAGGGTTTGGGGTGGGCAGAGGCTACTTGCTGCTGGGCTGCGACGGCGTTTGGGAGCGGTTTACGAACCAGCAGGTGGCGGACTTCCTGCTGAAAAGGCCCAGAGAGAGGGAGAGCCGGGCCACGTCTGTTGAGGAGTTTGGGTCGTTGGGGTTTAGGGTTTCGGGTTTACGGTTTAGGGTTTAGGGTTTAGGGTTAAGGATTTAGGATTTAGCGTTTTAGAGTTTAGGGTTTAGGGCTTAGGGTTTGGGATCCCTGAACCCTCTTATTTGGTTAAGGGATCGAGGGTTTAGGGCCAGGGTTAGGGTTCAAGTCCGAAACCCAAAGCCCTAAGGCGTGTAGGCCTCATTGACATGATGCAGAGGCTCCCATCTTCGCGTTCCATCTCCCAGGCGTGCGCCGAGTTTCTTGACAGCTGCTTGGCAGCGAACAGTCAGAACGGAGCGCAAGCCCTAAACCCTAAACCCTAAACCCTAAACCCTAAACCCTAAACCCTAAACCCTAAACCCTAAACCCTAAACCCTAAACCCTAAACCCTAAACCCTAAACCCTAAACCCTAAACCCTAAACCCTAAACCCTAAACCCTAAACCCTAAACCCTAAACCCTAAACCCTAAACCCTAAACCCTAAACCCTAAACCCTAAACCCTAAACCCTAAACCCTAAACCCTAAACCCTATCCAGGAGCACAAAATGCAGGGCTGCGCTGTCTCGACAAACCCAAATCCACCACATTCCACCAATCCACTAATCACTCCAGACGACGAATTGCCCTAAACCCTAAACCCTGAACCCTGAACCCCAAACCCGAAACCCTAAACCCTAAACCCTAAACCCTATACCCTAGACCCTAAACCCTAAACCCTAAACCCTAAACCCTAAACCCTAAACCCTAAACCTAAACCCTAGACCCTAGACCCTAAACCCTAAACCCTAAACCCTAAACCCTAAACCCTAAACCCTAAACCCTAAACCCTAAACCCTAAACCCTAAACCCATCCAGGAGCACAAAATGCAGGGCCGCGCTGTCTCGACAAACCCAAATCCACCACATTCCACCAATCCACCAATCACTCCAGACGACGAATTGCCCTAAACCCTAAACCCTGAACCCTGAACCCCAAACCCGAAACCCTAAACCCGAAACCCTAATCCCCTAAACCCCTAAACCCTAAACCCTAAACCCTAAACCCTAAACTACAGCGATGGCAAGTCCTGATTTCCTGCTTCAGCACGCTTCGGTTGGCAAGCTTGCGCTTTTCATTTACTTGGAGGTTCATGGGTAGTTATAACCACAAGGGTTTAGGGTTTAGGGTTTAGGGTTTAGGGATTATACATCTGCTTATAAGCTACTTAGGGGACTTAGGGGGCTCATAAGTACAGTTCTGATTGGGGTTGTAAGTACTCTGAAGCTCCAAGTAGTCAAAGAGTCTAGATGTTACAGACGTCCGGCAGGAATACACGCAACCCCTCTTAAGCATCTAATGTGGTATGGGGGGCCCGAACCAACTACAGCTATTCAAGGGTTTAAGGTGTAGGGTTTTGGCTGTGGGGCCTTCGCCCGGCCATATTTTGGCGTTTTCGGGTCTCTGGGCTTCGGGGTTATGGGGTTTGGTCGCCCTGCCGCAATTAAACTTGGGGACGACGTGTAGCAGCTTGACCGACCGCCGAGCTGGCTGAGGCAACTTGTCGAAAAATCCGATGAGGACGGCGCGTTCATCGAGCCCGACTTGAATGCTCAAGCTTATAAGGCTCCAAACCTTTGTAGCCCAAGCCGACATCTTGAAACCCAAACCTTGTAGACCTTATAAACTTGCGCCTCCCACCCCGCAGAAGCCAAGGCCAATGGCACTGGGGTTGGGTGCTTTGGGCCTTAGGGCGTTTGGGCTGGTCGGGAGTTGTTAAGCGTTTAGGGCTTTAGGGCTCAGAAAGTTGAGTGTAGGATTTTGAGGTCCAGTTCAGGCATTCCACAAGGTTCTAACACCGAGCCGATAAGATCTTGAGCATCCCACCACTCGCCAGCAACCGTTGAAGGTCCAGTCTTCTGGCTGGAGGCCTTGAGGGCGCAGTCTGAAATGTTGCCCCCCAAGAAAAACCCCAAAAAAGAAAGGAGCAAAAGCAACAACAGCAAACCGAAACCCACAAATCCCTAAGACCTTAGCCGTACAAGCACAGACCCTACCCCACGTGTCGGCCGGCAGGACGAATGGCCTCGGGTGTGACAACATGACGCTTCTTTGCAGGGGGCTTGGCATCCAGGTGTCAGAGTGCATGACTCTACACCCCTAAACCCCTAAACCCCTAAACCCCTAAACCCCTAAACCCCTAAACCCCTAAACCCCTAAACCCCTAAACCCCTAAACCCCTAAACCCCTAAACACCTAAACCCCTAAACCCCTAAACCCCTAAACCCCTAAACCCCTAAACCCCTAAACCCCTAAACCCCTAAACCCCTAAACCCCTAAACCCCTAAACCCCTAAACCCCTAAACCCCTAAACCCCTAAACCCCTAAACCCCTAAACCCTAAACCCTACACCCTGTTGAGGTAACCCAAATGAACCCCTCCGAAGTCAAAGAGAACTGCCGACCTGGAGGCTCAGAACTCACGTGGCTCCAGAGTTCCCATCGGGGGTCGCGGTAGTGCTTCGGGTTTAGGGTTTAGGGTTTAGGGTTTAGGGCTTAGGGTTTAAGGTGACATTGGAAACTCCCCCCGCATATTCTTTGGGGTTTAGGGTCTCAAGAATTCTCCCTAAAACCACAAACAACTTCGAAGTGATCGCCTGGGTGCCCCAAACTGGGGGACCCAGAGCTACGTCCCTAAACCCCTAATCCCTCAGACCCCAAACCCAACACCCCAAACTCCTAAATCCTCAAACCTAAAAAACCTAAACCCTAAACTCCTGAAGCAATTTTAACTTATCAAGCCCCAAACCCTAAACTCCTGAAACCCTACTACAAAAACCTAAACCCTAAACTCCTGAAACCCTATAAGACCCTAAACCCTAAACTCCTGAAACCCTGAACCCCCCCTGAATTTTCTCCTCTGCAGCCAAAACCTTTCCAGCTCTCCAGGCGTGGACCTGAATTCCGCTGCAGCTCCTGCTCCCAGGCGTCCTGGGGCGTCACGAAATTGGGGTTTAGGATTTAGGGTTTAGGATTTAGGGTTTAGGATTTGGGGTTTAGGGGTACCTAAGGGGTTTTAGGAGGTTTTAGGGGTTTAGGGGTTTCGGGGTTTTAGGGGTTTTTGGGGTTTTAGGGGTTTTGGGGGTTTTAGGGGTTTTCGGGGTTTTAGGGGTCTTGGGGTTTTAGGGGTTTAGGGGTTCACTGGTTTATGGTTTACTACGAAGGAGCTTTCAGGAAGTTGCCTTGACGAGTTTAGGCGTTCGGGCTTAGGGTCTAGGGTTTAGGGTTAAGGGTTCTAGCTTAAGTAAAGCTACGCGGCCTCTAAACCCTAAGCACGAATGAGGAAGTGTCGAATTCGCAAACCCTAAAAGGCGTACCGGAATCTCTGACGAGGATGCAGACAGGTTTGAGGGTTTAGGTTTTAGGATTTAGGGTTTGCTCGTGAGATTTAGCATGTGGGGGGCCATCGACTACGCTGCGCGCTATGATGCCCTGAACGTCGTCAACCTAGCGAGCTCTTGGTGCGGGAGGAAGCAGCTGTTGGCAGAGGCCCAAACCGTGGAGGTGCGCCTTTCGTATGAAGCGTCAGATTTTAGGGGTTTAGGGTTTGGGGTTTAGGGTTTAGGGCAAGACGTATTGACCCAGAGGGGCGTGGTCCCGAGCCTCGCGGAGCATGTGGCACGACGCATGCGTGAAGAGAGTCAGGCGCAGAAGGAGAAGCGCAAGATGCTTGAGAACAAGGGCAAAGGGCGTGGAAAAACACCTTACTCGCCCCCTCCGGCTCCAATGGACGGCGGGGGGGCCCTCCCGAAGAAGTGAGTGACCCATGATGTCCTGGGCAGGGAGGGCAGCTGGTAGTGTTGCTGGTTTCTATGGCGGACACTTCTAGTGTCACCAAACCCGAGTTATACCCCGAGCTCAAGCTTAAGCCCCAATTCGCGCCTGAGCCCGAAGCCCTACACTCCCAACAAAAGCCCTAAAGTCTATACCGTATACCCAGAAGCCTGCACCCTACTCTAAACCCTAAACCCTAAACCCTAAACCCTGAACCCTAAACCCTAAACCCTACAAACCCCATCCCTTGAATCGTGGTGCCTTAGGTCAGAGCCTGCCCCGGAGCAACCCATGTCCAGGTGGAGAGGGTTTATGGGGTTTAGGGTTAGGGTTTAGGGTTTAGGGTTTGGGGTTTAGGGTTTAGGGTTTAGGGTCTAGGGTTTGGGGTTTGGGGTTTAGGGTTCACGGTTTAGGGCTTATAGGGTGTAGGGTTTAGGGTTTATAGGGTGTAGGGTTTAGGGTTTATTATGTGTAGGGTTTAGGGTTTATAGGGTCCCCACCGAGTGCTGGGTTTCGGGTTCAGGATTTAGGGTGTATTTTTGGTTCAGAGGGTCTAGAGGTTTAGGGTTTAGAGTTCAGGGTTCGGGTTCAGGGTTTGTGGTTTGGAGTGTAGGTTTCAGTTCCTTATACTGGATTTGAGAGTATAGATTTCAACGTTTGGGGGTGGTTTTGGGGTGCTGCTGCATGGGGTCTCCGCTTCAATGAGGGACAAATCCCCCAAAACCTCCACAACCCTGAGCCCTAAACCCTAGGCCCTAAACCCCAAACCCAAAGCCCTAAAGCCCAAAGCCTAAAGCCTAAAGCCTAAAGCCTAAAGCCTAAGCCTAAAGCCTAAAGCCTAAAGCCTAAAGCCTAAAGCCTAAAGCCTAAAGCCTAAAGCCTAAAGCCTAAAGCCTAAAGCCTAAAGCCTTAAGCCTTAAGCCTTAAGCCTTAACGCCTAAAGCCTAAAGCCTAAAGCCTAAACCCTAGACCCTAAACCCTTCATTGCGAGGCCTCTCCGGGCAAAGAAGCCGCCGCGGCGAGTGGCGGCAGCCCGCATCCTGCTGTGCCTTGGCTGCTGGAGCCTGGTGTGGTTTTGGTGGTTTAGGGTTTAGGGTTTAGGGTTTAGGGTTTAGTAAACCCTAAACCCCCAACCCTAAATCCCTAAACCCTTGGCCCCAAGGCGCTAAACCCTTAAACCCCGGGCCCCAAGACGATCCAATTCTAACTGTACTTATGAGCACCCTAAGTAGGTTATAAGCAGATTTATCATCCCTAAACCCTAAACCCTAAACCCTAAACCCCAAACCCGAAACCCTAAACCCTAAACCCTAAACCCTAAACCCTTGTGGTTATACGTACCCATGAACCTCCGAGTAGGATGGCTGCAAGCACGTCTCAGGTTCTGCCGGAGCGCAGCCGGCCGCAAGCGGTCGATTCTTTTCGCGATGAGCAGGACGTCATGTCGTTTGTTTAGGGTTTCGGGTTTCGGGTTTAGGGTTTAGGGTTTAGGGTTTAGGGGTTAGGGGTTAGGGGTTTAGGGTTGTGTGATCCTCTACTCATGGCACCCCCCTGCAACTTTGAAGAAGCATCGGTCTTTGGATTGCTTCAACTTCAGCCTGACGCACTGTACCTGTGAGGACCCGTGCAATGAATGCCCGGCAGAAGGAAAAGAAAATGAGCTGCTCTTGCTTGACCAAGCATGTGCACGCAATATAGGGGCCCGAACAGTTGCTATCAGTATTCCCTTGCGGTCCTACTAACTATCCCTCCCCCCCCCAACACCTATTCTAATCATTCAGGCCAGGTGCTTCGGGCTTTTCTGCATGCACTGCCAGAGTGGCTATGTTGCGCCGCCGCCGCTGCCTGCCATTTGGCCCGAAAGAACTCCAAATCAAGCTCGCCTCAGGATCCGTCCTCCCTCGCCCTGTGGTGGCGATTTCAACGTTCTACGTTACGCCCCTCGGCCTCAAGAGAAAGGGGTTTCATGCTGCTTCTCTCCCCTCTGCTCCGAGGTTCTCTTGTGCACCTTGCTCTACTAAGGTCCGTCTCTGATCTGGACAAACCCTAAAGTCCAGCGATTCCATGGAGTCTGTCATCGAACTCGCCTATGAAGGCCAGGTGGGGCTGTACCTACAACTCTATCACCTTATCAGTATTGGGGTTCCTCTCATTTCATATCAAGGGACCTAAAAGCACTTCATAATTGTTGGGGTTCCTCTAATTTCATAATAAGGGAGCTCAAAGTCAAACTTTTATTGGGGGGCTAAAGAGCCACCAAGAAGGTCTCTACATGCTGCGCATTGAGCGGGTTTAGGGTTTAGGGTTTAGGGTTTAGGGTTTAGGGTTTAGGGTTTAGGGTTTAGGGTTCCTCTAATTTCACATCAAGAGAGCCACCCAAGAAGGTCTCTACATGCTGCGCATCGAGCTTGCCTTCCTTGTGGTCTTCGGCTTCCTTTGGGTTGCCGGCCGCGTGGTGGGCACCTCCAAGCGGGCCCAGCCCGGAAACCCTAAGGGCAGTGGCCGCAACTTAGGAGCTGAGTGAGTACACTTTGCACTTTTTGGGATACTTTAATCCCCAACAGAACTTGTTTAGGGTTTAGGGTTTAGGGTTTAGGGTTTAGGGTTTAGGGCTTCTGAACTCAGCAACTAAGGCAAAGCTGCGCCCCCATCGCGCCGGCCTGGGCTCACCCAACGCCGGCCGGCCTCCGGGGACGAGGTCCAGAACCTCTCCGTCTCCACCGTGGACCCCAAGAAGTTGCAGACTCTTAGGAGCTGAATGAGTGCACTCTACACTTTTTGGGATACTCTACTCCCTATTTGGGGTACTATACTCCCTATTTGGGATCCTGTATTCCCTATTTGGGATACTCTACTCCCTATTTGGGGCTTATGAGCTCAGCAACTAAACCCTAAACCCTAAACCCTATGCGGAGCTGCAATTGGTATTGTAGAAAGGAGTTAGTGTTGGAAGTTGGAAGGGTTAATGAACCCGGTAATCGTATTTGGCTCAAGATGGGCTTGAACAGAAAGCCACAAGTTCAAAAAGAAGTGCCTGGGTTCTTAGGGTTTGGTAAGGGTGTGGATTCCTTCCCCCTTTCCTTCCCCCCTGGGTTGCTCTTATCCGTGTTCTTGTTTGTTTCTTGGTTCGATCTGGGAAATATAAGTTCAGGGCGATTAGGGGAGTTGATTTCCTTCCTTGGTTGTCCCCCCGTAGGTTATGAGCCCAACTTAGGTTCCCTGCGGTTAAGTGTTCTTTCAAGGTTTTGGGATCAAGAAGCAATGCCTTCTCCGAAGCGATGGCTCCAACTTGCCTCGGATGGTGGACAAGATGGTGGAGCTGGAAATGGTGCAGCTGAGTATCTGGGTGAAAGATCGGTGTTGGAAGAGGTGATTCCCGACGCTGAAGTACATCTGGAAGAGGCCTTGGTTGCAGAAAGCCCCAATGCGGGTATGAATCCCAATAGGGATATGGTTAGCAATGCTGAAGCTGAAGGACGTGCTGTTTCTGTACCGCCAAAGCCTGGTGAAAAAAGGAACTGGGATGCGACTGGTGGCATAGATCGTGAAATGGAGGTGACTGTTTTACGAGTGTTACGCAAACACGGGTACCAGCCGTCGTCTTCGACTTCGGGTCGAATGGTAGACCAAGAGTCTCAGACCGATCTGATTGGAGAAGTGCTACAAGCGACCAGGAGGCCGTTGAACAAGATCAAAAAGGGTCCATCTTCGAGTTCCCAAGGTGGTGGAAGCGGTCACAAACAGAAGGGTGCGGACGGCTTTGAAGCTGCACCTGCTGCTGAATACGCCATGGGGGAGGAGGAGATCCTACAGATGGAGGCTGAACGGTTGCGACAGCTGTCGGAAGAAGAGGACGAGATGCGACAGGTTTCTGAAAGGGACGGTTTTCGGAAAGACGAGCATCTGATCCAAGCGTGTGATGGCACAATGTGGGAATTGCACCTCCATGAAGATGGGAGACAATATTATTACTGCATGGATACGCACGAAACCAAGTGGACATTGCCGGTGGTAGGTGAAAAGGTGAAGAGTGACGAGGTGGTTGGGTCTCCTTTGGGCAATGAGCTGGAAATGGAGGCGGCACTGGATTCTTCATCCTCTACTCCGAAGACTGAGTCTACGAGGGCATTCCAGGGTAGTGTAAATAGTTTAGGTGAAAAAGATTTTTCCTCTACTATCAGGGATAGCGGTCCTAGGGCTGATGGTGACGCCCCGACCCCGGGTTCTCCTGATGAGGAAGGGATTCCTGGGAACCAAGCCAACATCGCTGGAGCTCAACACCTGGATCGGGAAGAAACAGAAGCGCTTTCTGAGGGTGGGGCAGCGATGGAATTGGTGGATCCAGAAGAGAAAGTGCCCAATGAGGTGATCGGAACTGTGTCGGCTGCAGAAGAGCGAGTGGTGGATGTGGTACCTGTTGTTCAGGAAGGTGGTCCTGGAGATTCGGAGGATGGAGAGAAAAAGTTGTGTGTTACGACTGAGGAGGTCTCTTCGTTTGGTGCCAAGAATTCTGCCATTCAAGGGGAAAAAGAAGCTTCTGGAATAGCTGGAGAAACGGATGATCTGAAAAATGAGGCCTGGAGCGCCAATGATGCGCGGGTTGATGCGCCAGATATTACCTGGAGTGCGAAGGAAGCACGGGTTGAGGTGCATGTGGTGGTACGTTCCACGGGCGACTGCAACAATGGGGCGCAGGTCTCCGCAGCAGCTGATGATGGAGGTTCACAGGTGGACGCACTGGTGCAACCTGAAGTTAGCAGCGAGGAACGAAATGACAAGGGCTACACCGGAGCCAATGAGGCAGCTGTGGTCAATGATGGTGGAAATTCTCCTTTGGAGGCCATGGAACCAAAGGAGCCTGCGGTGGAAGAAAGCGTGCCTGCCGTGGATGATCGACTCAATTGCCCTGCAGTGGAAGAAGATTTGCCTGCTGCAGAAGGTGAGACAAAGGACGCCAATGATGGGTCCACTCCCATGAAGGGAGAAGCGTTGCCGTCTGGAAGTTCACCGGAAGTCGACACCGAGCGAACTACAGCAGATGAGGCAAAGCCGTTGGCGGAGAAAAAGGGAGGTCCTGAAATCCAGGAGCACAAAAAAGATGAGCTTGTGGGACTCGTGGAGCAGGACGAGCAGTGTGACCCAAAGGTGAAGACAAAGGATGCGCCAGGAGCCGATGATACAGAGATGGTTTCTGAAGAGCGTGTAAAGAAAGTGCCCCGAGCGGGAGCCTTGGAGTCACCTGGGCCACATTGCTATCAAGAGGGAGATGAGATCATGGGTCTGGTGCGCTGCATCAATGGGTATGGAGCTTTTTTGGACCATGGGGATATGAATGTATTGATTCCTGCAGAAGGGAACAATGCATATCAGTTCAAGTTTGGTGATACTGTCAATGGAACTGTGAAACGAGTGGAAGATGATGGTACCATAATCTTGGACACCTTTCTGGTTTTGGAAGAGGACGTGGAGGACTCTTCTTCGACGCTGCGGAAGTGGAAACCCAGCGGCTGGAGTACGTGGTGGACGGATTCATGGTATGCTGGTCAATGGTACCAAGATTCCAACGGTCAATGGGACTGGAAACAGGAGGAAGAGCAATCCGATGAAGAGCTTGTGGTACAGGAGTTGTCTTCTGAAGAACGAAAAGAAAGGCAACTTTATGGAGAAAAGATCTACAAGGCTCTTCTGGAGAATGGAAATGAAGAGGAAGCCTATGTTGGCAAAATTACTGGGATGCTGTTAGGTCGGCCGATGGAAGATTTACAGGAGTGTGTTGCGGATCAGGCATTCCTCAATGCGGAAGCTCGGCGCGCGTATGGCATCTTGCAAGATGATGGTTGGGAGCCTGATGGTACAGAAAACACAGGTTTGGGGGAGTTAACCACCTTTTCCCGAACACAGTACCACAACGCGCTCTTCGAACTGGCACGTAGGAAAAGGAGATTTTCTCGACCAGTTGTGGGTGATGCGGTGGCAGTGGTGCTGGATCAAGGGGAAGAGGAGTTTTGGAACGCGCTTTGGTTGGACACCAAGCTATTTTTGCAGGAGCTTGATGGTGCAGTGCAATCCATGAGCAAAAGGGAGAACAAGCCAATGGAAGCCTACATGGATCCTGACCAGTACAAAAAGGCTTACATGACACCAAAGACGGTGTTGTCACCTGGTTACAGCAAGCTGTGCAGGTTCTTCAATAAGGGAAGGTGTCGCAATGGCGATGGGTGTCCCTATGACACTATGAGCATCGTCGGTACGGTGAAGGTTGGCCAGAAGGGGGGTCAACTGATCCAAAGAATAGCCAAGAAGCTGATGATGAGGACGGGAACATCGGTGACCCTCCCACAGAGGAAGGTACAGTGGATGAGGCACAGCAGGAGCGGGAGGATTTAGCCTTCCGGGCCAAGTACAATTTTGGCAAAGGTGCATCAAAGGGTGAGCCTACGTCAGGTGAGCCAAAAGGTCGGCTGTGTCTGTATTACAATCAAGGTGGTTGTAAATATGGGACTGCATGCAGGTACCTTCACAACGATGATGTAGCATTGGAAGGGACTTGGGAGCCCGGCAAAGCTTGGGACAATGCTTTCAGGAAGTCACTAAGGGACGCAGGGTTCCACCATTGCTGTTTCGATTATTACCTCAGAGGACGTTGCCGGAAAGGGTTAAATTTCTGCAAGTACTCCCATGACGAGATGTCAGAGGAGCGGTTGTCGCTCCTGAAACACTTGGTACAGGTGGCCAATCAGGTCCGGTTTGAAAAAGAGAGAGGATGGGAGCTTACGGATAGAAGCACTTTTCAGCCACCTGCGAGTGGGGGAGCTGAATCTTCCTCATCCTCGGCACCAAAAGCGCTGCAAATGACCAATGTGTCACAAAAAGATGGTGAAAAAGGTATTCTGGATGAAGTAGAAGCTGATGAGCAAAAGAATTCGGTGGCTGCATCCACTAGTACTCAGCTTCACAATCCGGAGGAGCCGATTGAAAATTGGATGGCTCGCAACGCACACCTGTGGGTGTATACCCCTCATGTAAGTGAGGTGATGATTACGCTTGGTGTGACCAATGTGTCGGACTTGCAAGAGTTCATCTTTGTGGAAGATTTGGTTGACAAAGGGATCAACAAAGTGACCGCATGCAAAATTCTGCAATTGGTGGGTGAGGTCCGATATCGACCGGGAGGACCGGAAAAGGCAGTTCCGTCTGATGCATCTGTACGGGTACAACAATCTTCTGGGAACAAAGGGACTGGAAGAGCGGCGGTGCGAAACCTCACTCAGGTGCGTGAAGCTGAAGACTCCGGTGCAAAAACTATGCCGAGAGGTTCCTATCGGGAGCTTTTTGATAAGGTCAGGTACCGTGATGGTTGGACGCTTGCGCAGAGGTCTCCGTTGTGCGTACAGAAGCTGCGGTTGGTGGGAGTTGGAATGCCGCCGGTGAATCCACCAACGAAAAAGTATCGGTCAAGATCAAACCCTGTAAGAAGGGGAAGGCCCTTGCTGGACAAAAAACAGGTGCGACAGGTGCCACGATCTCGGTCACAACGACGAGTGCAACTGGCGGAAGTGGTGGAAAAACCGAAGCCACTGGAGCCGGTGAAACCTCGTGGTGGTTTGTCGTATCCATTCAGCAGAGCGTGGGCAGATGTGGTGGATGATGATGACCAGGCGGAGGCTTTGGTCTCGTATGCCGCTTCCTCAAGCGATTCAAGCGAGGAGGAGACCAATGCGGTACAAAGCCTGAAGGAACTCTTTTTGCAAGAAAGGGATTCGTGGAGAACTGCGAGTCGTGGCAATGTTCCACAAAGTGGTTCTTCAGGCTCCAATGCTGGGCCGAAAAAATCGGTTCACCTTGGCGAAGGGCGCGACAAAGCGTCGCGGGGGGAGACCCGCCAAGAAGTGACTTCACAAGTTTTTTCGCTACCACAACCTTCTCGTCGAGCTGAACGGTCTCAAAAAAGAACAAGGGATGGTTCAGTTATGGTTGGTTCGCTGGCGGTGGGCTCCACGGATGAGGTTTTACCTGGGCAAGGTGCTGCTGGACAGGTGAATGTCTCTGAAAGCGCTCAAGTTCTTCCTGGGCATGAAGTGGCTGGACAGGAGACGGCGCCGGAAGGAGCAGTACAGATTTCTGGCGAGGAGACCGACCAAAAAGAAGGAGAAGGCGGGAGCAATGATCTCCGTGGTAATGATGCGAAGATGTTGGATGGTGGTCCGGTGAGGAGTGACCTTCAGCAATTGCTGGTGAAAGGCCTTCTGACTCGAACTTATTGGAAGGTTGCAGTTGGCAAGTTGCCAATGGGGCAAAGAGATTGCCAAAAAGGGTCCAATAAGATGGATCGAAATTTGGTTATTAGCATGTCATCCGAGGGTGCAAGCGAACAGGATGAGAACCTGGCACTGGAGGACGATGCTGATCAGTCAATGGGAGACGGTGCAATGGTTATGGTGTATGATCCAGGAACGCTGAGCCAGTCGCCAACAACTGATTGGGTTATGCGTCGCGGTCTGACCGATCGTACCGTCTGGCCAGCAATGGCGCACCTGGCACAGAGGATATGTGCTGAAATGGTTCAAGTGGATGAAATGAATGCCCCAGCTATGGGGGGGGTGGGGGCGGGGGTTAGGGGGAGGGGGGGGGGTGGGGGTGGGGGAGGGCGGGGGGGGGGGGGGGGGCGGGGGGGGGGGGATGGGGGGTGGGGCGCGGGGGGGGGGGGGTGGACTGGAAACCCTCCTTTTTCCAAGGAGAGGGGGATCAAGGATAGTATAAAAAAAAAAAAATACTGACCTGCATCAGTCGTTCCATGACAACCCGTGCTTGCCGGCGGTGGGGAATTACCCTCTTTCGGTGATGGGTGCCTTGTTGTCTCCTGGTCTGGAAGGGGAATTCAAGAATACGGACAAGTTTGGTACTGCTATGGAGGCAATTGCCTATGATTGGAGCCGCAGTCCAGGCATGGAAGTTCATATTGAACTTATGGCGAGGGTAGCCAAAATGGTTCACCCATTCCTGAATCTGGGAGCACAAGGGTCGGTGATGGTTTCAGAATTTCTCTGGCAGCGCGGGAGGGCTCGGTTGATGGAGTTTCTTCAAGCGGTGACTTGTGCGGACCAATTGGAGGCTCTCTGGAGAAGGATGGACGACGATGCGGATGAGGAGGTGGATCCTTCGACAGCGATGCTGGAAGTTCTTGGACTAGAGGATGCGGTGCTTGATCAAGGGAACAATGAATCCCTTATTCCCATTGAAGATGCTGGAGGTGAGACAAGCGGTGACACTGGAGGGAAGGGCAAAGCGCCAGAAGTTTCTCCGGAAGAGGTGAAATCCAGTGGGTCATCCAGACTGGCGGACACAAGGATTTTCTTGTGGTCAGTGTACTCCCGCGTGGCTTCTAATTTCTCTACGCAGGACCGCACTACTGGTAAGATCTTTGACAGCAAAAAAGGGTATCCTGGTGAAGGACCAAGCAATGATGACAATCCTTCCTCTAAGAGGAACTTACCCTGGATCTCGGAAGACTACCTCGACGAAGTGGTGTCAAAAAAGATGGAAAGGTCTTCAGATATGGATGGGTTTGTTCCGGGAAGTGAGGGACCATTGGAAAAAGTAGAGGTGGAGAATGTTACTGCCTCTAAAATTCTTATGGCTCTTTGGAAGAAGGGATATAGAGCTGGGTATAGGAGGTTGTGTCGTTTGAGCGCATCTGGATGCAAGGTTGGAGCAATGAAACGTCCAATCAAAAGGGTGCAGAAGATTGGCACTAGAAAGGCCTTCATGAAGATGTTCAATGTTTTTGGATCGTCTCAGCATGGCTCAGGAGTTGGCGGAAAACCGATCATGAAGGTGGTAGGACCAAGGCCGGGTTTTCCAGCTGTACTCCAAGCACCAAATACTGATAGCACGTCGGGTGAAGGGAGCAGTCCCCAGGTACATGGCAATGTTCATGTAGAGCACAATCGCCCTATGGACCGGTATGAGGCATAGCGCTTGGAGAAGAGGAAGAAGGGTTTCTGCTATTGGTTTGGCAAAGGGAAAGATCGCTGCAAATTTGGTGACGACTGCAAATTCATCCATTCCGAAGATGATGTGGTGCTACATTCATATTGGTGCAAGTACTATGTGGCAGGGAGAGAATGTTTCGCTGGAAAGGGTTGTGAGTTCTCGCATGATGCAACTGGTGTGAGGTGCGTCCAGTTTGCTCGGTCTGGGAAGTGTCGGTTTGGTGACAGGTGTGTCTTTGGACATGAGGTTCCGTTGGAAAAACAGAGGCCAAGGTCTCCAAGGACGCCCCCAAGGGATGGTCCAAGGAGAAAGTCTGGTGCAAATGGTGGAAAAAAGGAGATCTCTCCTGAACAGTTCGGTGATGATGAGGAGGATTTTATGGTTTATGACGAAGAGACCAAGATGACGGAACTGTTGCTGGAGGCGATTTCATTTCTGTCCAATGGCAAGTCAGATTTGGCTCGAGCAGAGGCGGACCCATTGTTCAAACTCCTGAAGATCACTGGAGATGCTGACTACATGGATCAAGTATGGGTTTCGTGGACCACTGAAATGTTGTCAGTGCTGGAACTTCTCGAAGTAGTGAAGTCGTACGATGTTTCGCTCGCGGAGGTGGAAGAATGGGTCAATGACCTGAGGATATGGTATGAGCGAGCCAATTTGGGAGAAGAAAAGGATCCCAAAAAAGGGAAAAAGAGGTCCCTAGAAGGGGAGTCCAGCAAAGATATTCCTGCCGAAAAAGAAGTGGTTGAGACTTCGGAGACGGAGGTTGCCGTTGAGGAGGAGAAGAAAAAGGTAAAAAAAGAAGAGGAAAGCTGCAGCTATCGAAGATCCTTACACTCTCATGGTTCCAAAGCCGAAGAAGATGCCGACGATCATTGAGAAGGGTGGATCAACATCCAATGTGGTGGTTTCTGCAGTGGAAAAAGCCTCAAAAGCGCGCACAAAGTCAAATGTCGGTGGAAAGACAAAGAAGAAGGAGAAAAGTCAGAGTCCCAAAAAAGAAGAGGTGGTAATGGTGCAAGATCCTGAGGAAAAGGATCGTCCATCCGATGCGGAGGCACCAGGGTCTGCCAATGCGAATGAAGAGCTGGGTCAATCTTGCCAGGCGATTGAGGACGCAAAGAGAGAAGGATTGGTATCCTCAATTCAAAGGGGCATACAGGATCCTATTCTTACGATTTCGGACCTGGAGTATATTCTGCTGCAACTTCACCTCAAGATTGCCAACAATCTGAAAAAGAAGTGATTGGATGGTATGGATGAAGGGATGGTTTTTCTCTTTCTGGAGACCGGTGCGCTGGAACAGCCAATGTGCTGACAAAGGTGGTGGTTACTATTAAGGGTATGGAAATCCCTGATAGTAGGAGTCAGTAGCTTTTCGCGTAGCGAAGACCACGGTTTGTGGTGAAGAAGGCCAAGGAGTCTTCAGTGATGAGAGGATCAAGGTGAAAAAAGATTCTCTATGGGTAGTAGGTTAGCCAATGTGCTATAATTCCGTCCTGGAAGACGTTAAACCACAATTTGCATTTCAAGCAGCTGGCTGCTGCCGTAATGGCAGTTTTTGGCCAAAAGATCTGCATCTCCAATGTGTCGTAGGAAATCCTAGGACAGGGGGAGTGCGGAGCTGCAATTGGTATTGTAGAAAAGAGTTAGTGTTGAGAGTTGGAAGGGTTAATAAACCCGGAAATCATGTTTGGCTCAAGATGGGCTTGAACAGAAAGCCACAAGTTCAAAAAGAAGTGCCTGGGTTCTTAGGGTTTGGTAAGGGTGTGGATTCCTTCCCCCTTTCCTTCCCCCCTGGGTTGCTCTTATCCGTGTTCTTGGTTTTTTTCTTGGTTCGATCTGGGAAATATAAGTTCAGGGCGATTAGGGGAGTTGATTTCCTTCCTTGGTTGTCCCCCCGTATAGGGTTTAGGGTTTAGGGTTTAGGGTTTAGGGCTTAGGGTTTAGGGAAACATAGGCAAGGTGCAATGAAGCGATCCCGCGGCACGAGAAGCAAGACGACCTTGCGGGAAGCCGTCACGGTGTACTCGTACCTGAGCTTGAGGGTTGGGGTTTAGGGTTTAGGGTTTAGGGCTTAGGGCTTAGGGTTGAGGGTTTGTTTAGGATTTAGTGTCGAGGGTTTCCCGCAGTTCACACATAGATTCAGCTGCTTCTTTGCACGGGGGAATTCCGCATAGGACTGCCCCGAATGTGCCCCAAGAATACTACAACCCTGATTCTTCGTAAACCCTGAAGCCCTCCTAAACCCTAAACCCTAAACCCTAAACCCTAAACCCTAAACCCTAAACCCTAAACCCTAAACCCTAAACCCTAAACCCTAAACCCTAAACCCTAAGCCGGGTATCAAGCAGAGAAAAAATCCTGTATTGGGGTTGAAGGGTTTGGGGGTGCCAGGAGAGCCTATGCTACCCCAAGGTGTTGGGGTGTTGCGACCCCAACTCCCACCACGTGCCAAACTGCCCTAAACCCTAAACCCTAAACCCTAAACCCTAAACCCTAAACCCTAAACCCTAAACCCCAAACCCTAAACCCTAAACCCTAAACCCGTTGAATCCTGAACCCTGAACCCTTGATTCCTTCATCCTTCTGCCAAGCGTGCTCATTCTTGAGACCAAGTAGTACTTCTTCACCGAAACCTTAGCAGATGAGGGTTTAGGGATCCCCCCCCCCCCCTCCTCTCCGAAAGAAAGGGATTCCAGAAGGCTCTGCTCACCACATCGGCCTTGGGGCTTGCAAGTAAGGCTAGTTTAGGGCGTAGGGCTTTTGCTACAGTTTAGGGTTTAGGGTTTAGGGTTTAGGGTTTAGGGTTTAGGGTTTAGGGTTTAGGGTTTAGGGTTTAGGGTTTAGGGTTTAGGGTTTAGGGACTCTTTTGGCCACCAGCCAAGCCCAGCTGACTAGCCTCACCGCCGCACCGCCGGGCCCAGTTCGGGACGCTAGACAAGGATTAAGAAGTTGCGTTTGGGTTTAGGGCTAGGGTTAGGGTTTCGGGTTTGGGGCTAGGGGCTGGAGGAACCTCATGCTGGATAGCTGGAATTCAAAATCCTTGAATCAAGCCTTACAACCCAGGGTTAGGGTTTCGGGTTTTGGGTCTTGGGTTTAGGGTTTAGGGTTTACCCATAAACCCGAAACCCCCGAACCCTAAACCCTCAACTCGCAAACCCCAAATCTCAAACCCTAACCCCAAACTCTGTCACGGGTAAAGCCCTGCAACTCCCAAATCTCTGCAGCTTCGCTGTCTCGAGTTCATCTTCGGTCTTGAACGGCTTTGGTGCTATTGCGGTTTAGGGTTCAGGGTTCAGGGTCTAGAGGGTTTGGGATTAGGGCGACCCTTGGGGATATAGAATCTGAATAGGGTCCCTGCTTAAGAGAGCCAGAAGAGGGTTCAAAAGGGTTCGCTTTTAAGGGTCTCCCTTGTCCTAGCTAGGAGTCGAGGCTCTACAGGGTGTAGGAAGTCCACACTTGGACCATGGGGGTGCATTTTTAGTTATAAGTTGTACTATTATGCCCAGAACCCCGGATAAGGTTCCTTAAACCCTAAACCCTAAACCCTAGACCCTAGACCCTAAACCCTAGACCCTAAACCCTAAACCCTAAACCCTAAACCCTAAACACTCTGTCGGGAAGCTGTCACCCCCTCGCAGTAGCTCAGTCAGCCTCTTGCGGCCCTCCGGAAGGATTGGAGTGGAAGCTTTCAGGTTCGGGGCTTCGGGATCTTCGGGAGGTCCTTAGGGTTTAGGGTTTAGGGCAGAGGGTTGTGCCATAAAGTTTTGAAGGTTCAGGGTTTGGTTTTTTACATGTTGACCGTAACCCTAAACCCGCAAACCCTAAACCCTAAACCCTAAACCCTAAACCCTAAACCCTAAACCCTAGGAGGGTTTATTGTGTCAGGGCTTTCCGGTTCAGGGTCGGCATCTACGGCTCAGGGAGTTTAGGGTCCCCTGGTACTTACCTAAACCGTAACCCTAAACCCTAAACCCTAAACCCTGGAAGTCCTGCGCAAAACTACAGAGTGGCCCTTAGAGCGGGTGCGGGTGTGCAGTCGGTGAAGCTGGCGGGCTCCGCCTTCTCTGTGAATCTCGTAGAGAACACAGAGCCCTAAACCCTAAACCCTAACCCTAAACCCTCTCTTACTATGTATATTTAAACCCTAATGACCTTCGTCGGCATATTGTTTTTTTTCCCCGGGCGGGGGCCCTAAACCCTGACGCCCTTCGTCGGCATATTGTTTTTTTTCCCCGGGCGGGGGCCCTAAACCCTGACGCCCTTCGTCGGCATATTGTTTTTTTTCCCCGGGCGGGGGCCCTAAACCCTGACGCCCTTCGTCGGCATATTGTTTTTTTTCCCCGGGCGGGGGCCCTAAACCCTGACGCCCTTCGTCGGCATGTTGTTTTTTTTCCCTGGGCGGGGGCCCTAAACCCTGACGCCCTTCGTCGGCATGTTGTTTTTTTTCGCCGGGCGGGGGCCCTAAACTCTGACGCCCTTCGTCGGCATATTGTTTTTCCCCGGGCGGGGGCCCTAAACCCTGATGCCCTTCGTCGGCATATTGTTTTTTTTTCCCGGGCGGGGGCCCTAAACCCTGACGCCCTTCGTCGGCATATTGTTTTTTTTTCCCCGGGCGGGGGCCCTAAACCCTGACGCCCTTGGTCGGCATATTGTTTTTTTTCCCTGGGCAGGGGCCCTAAACCCTGACGCCCTTCGTCGGCATATTGTTTTTTTTTCCCCGGGCGGGGGCCCTAAACCCTGACGCCCTTCGTCGGCATGTTGTTTTTTTTCCCGGGCGGGGGCCCTAAACCCTGACGCCCTTCGTCGGCATATTGTTTCATTCCCCGGGCGGGGGCCCTAAACCCTGACGCCCTTCGTCGGCATATTGTTTTTTTCCCCGGGCGGGGGCCCTAAACCCTGACGCCCTTCGTCGGCATATTGTTTTTTTCCCCGGGCGGGGGCCCTAAACCCTGACCCCCTTCGTCGGCATGTTGTTTTTTTTTCCCCGGGCGGGGGCCCTAAACCCTGACGCCCTTCGTCGGCATGTTGTTTTTTTCCCCGGGCGGGGGCCCTAAACCCTGACGCCCTTCGTCGGCATATTGTTTTTTTCCCCGGGCGGGGGCCCTAAACCCTGACGCCCTTCGTCGGCATATTGTTTTTTTTCCCCGGGCGGGGGCCCTAAACCCTGACGCCCTTCGTCGGCATTTGTTTTTTTTTCCCGGGCGGGCCCTAACCCGGCGCGCTTCGTCGGCATATTGTTTTTTTTTTCCCCCGGGCGGGGGCCCAAACCCTGACGCCCTTCGTCGCATTTGTTTTTTTTTCCCCGGGCGGGGCCCTAAGACCCTAGAAACGCCCTTCGTCGGCATTTGGTTTTTTTTTCCCCGGGCGGGGGCCCTAAACCCTTACCCCTTCGTCGGCATAATTGTTTTTTTTTTTCCCCCGGGCGGGGGCCCTTCCCCCCCCCCCCCCCCCCCCCCCCCCCCCCCCCCCCCCCACACCCACCCCCCCACCTTACCCCGTTCCCACCCCACAACCCTCCCTATTCCCATCCAGTAGAGGTTTGGTTTCGGTCTTGGGTTAACTGGACCTTGAGCTTTAAGCCTACTGGGAATGTATTGAGTGAACTTTGTATTTTCTCAATGTTATGGGTTTCCTGGGTGGGTGGGGTTTTATTCCAACGCTGGACAAGCTGCTTGACTAGTAAATGCTCGGACTTGAGATGCTGAACCCTAAACCCTAAACCCTAAACCCTAAACCCTAAACCCTAAACCCTAAACCCTAAACCCTAAACCCTAAACCCTAAACCCTATTTTATAAACCCTAAACCCTAAACCCTACGCTGGAAAGGAGGTGAATGGCTTATAGGGTCTAGGTTTGGGCAAGCAGTGGGTCCAGCGCGCCAGTAGGTCTTGGCTGTTGTGGGTTCTCCACACCCCTCGGCACACAAAACAGACTGCCGCTGCGCAGCGAGACACCCAAAACCCTAAAACCCAAATCACAAACCCTCACCATACCCATGGGCGCCGATGAGGTGCGACTGCCAAGCAAGGAAATCCTCCCCCTCACCCCCTCGCCTGCCAGCCTTGTCTGGTCATAAGGTCTTGGGTGGAGTCTTTGAGGGCTATCCTACATTTGCAGTGTTTGAGGCTATTTAGACTTCAGAGCTTACCTAGGACTCTACTTACCTACAGTTACAAACCCTAAACCCTAAACCCCAAACCCCAAACCCTAAACCCTAAACCCTAACCCCTAAACCCTAAACCCTAAACCCTAAACCCTAAACCCTAAACCCTAAACTCTAAACCCTAAACCCTAAACCCCACCCCCCCTCCCAAGAGATCGCCTCCGAGCCCTCATTCAAGACGTCCGTAGCCTCCAGCGCCTTCTCGAAGACTGCGGCGCCGTCCTCGGAATGGGTTCCGAGATTCGGAGTCGGGTCTTGGAGGCTGGGGTTTAGGGTTTAGGGTTTAGGGTTTAGGGTTTAGGGTTTAGGGTTTGCGGGTTTAGGGTTTGCGGGTTTAGGGTTTAGGGCTAGGGTTCAGGGATCTTGGTGAGTTTATGCTGCTGTCTCTAATCGCAAGAGCCCTCAAACCAACCTTCCGTGCACACTATGGGGTCAAGCGCAGAAAAAGCAGATGTCTTAGCGCAAGTTCGCATTTGTATGGGGAAGATACGGACCCCAGAGGGTCCATTTGTACTGCTATTATGGAATTGGGTACCCCAAAACCCTATTTAGTATGTTTTTTGGGTACCTAATGCCAGAATGGCACTACAAGTGGACCCTCAGGGGACCAAATTCCGAGTCAAGAGGCCTTGACAGGATTTGCGAGCTCCAAGGTGCAAAAACCCTAAACCCTAAACTCTAAACTCTAAACTCTAAATCATAAATCCTAAACCCTAAGCCGAAGCCCCAAAAGCTGAGTTAATTCTGGTCGACAAGCCTCGGCCCTCTAATTTTTTAACGAAAATCAGGGACCCAGAATATAGACCCCCCCAAATCGTGAGGTTCCCTTATAATAAGGTACCCCCAATATCGTAGGCCCCCCCCCCCCCCCCATAATTATGGCACATACCCTAAACCCCAAACCCTAAACTTAAACTCCTAAACCCTAAGCCCTGAACTACGGAACCCATTTCAGGCCCAAGTATATACTACATATAAGCCCTCTTCAGAAAGGAGGCGAGGATGGGAAACCCTAAGCCCTAAACCCTAAACCTTAATAAACCCTAAACCCTAAACCCTCTTCAGCAAGGAGGCGAGGATGAGAAACATGCCCCTGGCGAACTTCTCTGATGGCACGATCCGGTCGCGCTTCTTGGCGGTCACCTCTGAGGGTTTAGGGTTTTGGGTTTAGGGTTTCAACTGCTGGCCAAGAAGGCTTTTAGGCTAAAACCCTAATCCCCCCCATCCCCACCCACCCTCCCCCCAACAAAAACAACGAACCTGTTTAGGGTTTTAGCGCACACTGGGACAGGGTTTAGGGTTTAGGGTTTAGGGTTTAGGGTTTAGGGTTTAGGGTTTAGGGTTTAGGGTTTAGGGTTTAGAGTTTAGGGTTTAGGGTTTAGGGTTTAGGGTTTAGGGTTTAGGGTTTAGGGTTTAGGGTTTAGGGTTTAGGGCCTGGGAAGTTCACGAAAGGTAGTTCCCTGGCCTGCTGCAGTATCCCAACGAGGCGGATCAGCACGCTGGTGGGCACCTCATGGTGCTGCTGTGCGCAGGGTTTAGGGTTTAGGGTTTAGGGTTTAGGGTTTAGGGTTTAGGGTTTAGGGTTTAGGGTTGGATGTAGGCGCTTGCGGCCTAGAGATGAGCTTGGGGGTTTGGGTCTTCAGATATTCGGGCTTGGGACCCTTTGAGGACTTTGACATGATGTGCGCCGCCTCCTTGGGGGAAGGTGATAGGCAGCTGGCACCCCAACACCCCCAAACTACCCCTAAACCTCTGAACCCTCCCCCCCAACACAAATAAAACCGCGACCAAATCTGCAACCCCCCCCTCCCAACGTAGCGGGGTACATGTTCTATTGCATACTAGTACGGGAACAACAGCGGGATGATCTTGGAAGCTCACCCTAAACCCTAAACTTTAAACCCTAACCCTAAACCCTAAACCCTAAACCCTAAACCCTAAACCCTAAACCCTAAACCCTAAACCCTAAACCCCCAAGTACTGTCAAACGAGGCGCCCCCCGGAAGATGAGATTCTTCGGCAGCATCGGATGGATCAAGAAGGTGGCCTGAGGGAAAGAAAGAGTCGCTAAGAGTTTAGGGTTTACTACTATTTGCTTAAGAGTCCAAATTTTTGTGTTTAAGACATATTCTTCCTTACAGAGGCAATATAGGGATTGTTTATTATTATTATCTTATTATTTTTATGACTATGATTTAATATTTCATATAATATTGATTTTTTTTTTGGGGGGGGGGGGGGGTGGGGTGGGGGTTCCTGGGCAAGTAGTAGTTTCAGGGTGTTAGGGATGACACAACCTCAACACGAGGCCCGAGAGACACATCGGCTGTTTTTTGGGGGCCTAGAATGTTGCCTGGAGTCTTCAGGCCGTGAACTCTGAGCCCAAAACTGACAAAATAAAACACTCCCTGGACTATGTAATATAGGGGCCTTAATCATTAGAATAGGGTTTCGGGGGTTGTTATGGTGTAAATATGAAGGGGAAACTAAATAGGGGAATGCTGTTCGTAATTCTTCCGACCCCCTATCGTAGCCCAGTGGCGACATCCTCCCTGAGCTCAGAAGACAGCTCATGGAAGACGGTCGCATCGTCCCAGCACACCTCCCACTTAATTCTAAGCCATAAGCGTTAAGAGGGGGGGCTAAGGTGGCAAAAACAACTCCATCCTTGGGGACGAAATGAACCCTAAAATTGGGGTCCTTTACCCTATACCACTATAATTCTTATTAAGGAAATATGAACCCTAAACCCTTTTAAGGCTCATTTCGTCCCCAAGGATCTAACGCTGAGTTGTGCCACAAAAACGACTCGCTTGCATGGGTAGGGCTCCGAGTGCTCGTGGGCTTCTCAACTCCGAGGCTCTAAACCCTAAACCCTAAACCCTAAACCCTAAACCCTAAACCCTAAACCCTAAACCCACCCCTCTCCTTCTGTGGGTAGGCGGGCGCGTCGAGCGCCAGCGAGACCATGGCAGGCTCTGCTGAGCTGCAGAGCCTGCCAACCGCACCCCTGAGGGGCAGTCGCCTAGTTCAGTGACTGTTTTTTTATTATAACCCTAAACCCGATCCTCTGATCGCGGAAGGCCCGCCCGTACTCTGGCCTGGGGCCCCCCTGGGGGCCTCCTTGGCCCCTCTGGGGGGTGTGCCGACTGCGGCTTATTTTGCTGGACCAGGGGCCGTTTTTCAGGCCCTGCCTGAGCCACTGCTCAAAGGGCTTACACACCTTTTTTGCGTCCTCAAGACTGCTTGGGAGGCCCCTGGGAGGCCCCTGGGAGGCCCCTGGGAGGCCCCTGGGAGGCCCCTGGAAGGCCGAGGCAACTGGATGGGAGGTTTCGGGAGGGGCCGCCCCCAAAGGCCTCCCCTGGGAGGTAGCTGGAGGTCTGTTGCTGGGAAGGCTCCTTTCTTTCTGGGAGGCCGCCAGGACGCCTGGGAGGCCCTGTTTAGCAAAGGGTCTATCGCCATGCAACCTTTACATTCCCACATAGAGAAGAAAAAACAATGAGAAGGCCCTCCGGCCGAAGACACCCCCCAACGCAAACGCTGATTTGGCTCTGGTAAGCTTCTAGACATGACTCTCACAAGGTTTGTTCATATCAACACCATGACACCCCGACGTCGAGAATAGAAACAATGAGAAGGCCCTCCGGCCGAAGACACCCCCCAACGCAAACGCTGATTTGGCTCTCGCAAGCTTCTAGACCTTTTTTTCGCAAAGGGTCTTTCGTCAGGCAACCTCTACGCTCCGGCATAGAGAAGAAAAAACAATGAGAAGGCCCTCCGGCCGAAGACACCCCCCAACGCAAACGCTGATTTGGCTCTGGTAAGCTTCTAGACATGACTCTCACAAGGCCTGTTCATATCAACACCATGACACCCCGACGTCGAGAATAGAAACAATGAGAAGGCCCTCCGGCCGAAGACACCCCCCAACGCAAACGCTGATTTGGCTCTCGCAAGCGTCTAGACATGATTTTCGCAAGGCGTATTTATGGCAACAAATCTTTCGCCATGCAGCCTTGATGCATCCAGAATGGAACAATGAGAAAGCCCGCCCAATGCAAAACCAAATTTTCTCTCTCGAAAGCTCGACATCTAACATCTTTTCCAAGGCATCTTCTCAGATGTCACCTTGCAAAAAGCAAGGCATCAGGCTCCATGACATAAGGCAGCGTGCTAGATGTTAGTCCGAAGCACAGGCGTTGAGTGCAGAAGTGTTTGGATGTGGGCTGGCTTGGATTTGGCTGGCTCTTTTTTTGTCTCGTTTTGAGTAGTGTTTGGGTGGCCTTGGGGTGGGCATGTCTGCACACAACTGCGTACAGCTGACCACTGCTACACCCTAAACCCTAAACCCTAAACCCTAAACCCTAAACCCTAAACCCTAAACCCTAAACCCTAAACCCTAAACCCTAACCCTGGTGAGAGGCTCCTGATTTGACTCGTGGGCAACCTTCAGTCCCCTTCCTGATGATCAGATATTGCGGCTCGGGTGCCTGGCTGTTCACGGTCTGCTTGTAGTATGCCTCAGTTCAGCTTCCCTTTTGGAGGTCGACTCGGGGCTTGGGTTTAGGGTTTGGGGTTTGGGGTTTAGGGTTGAGGGTTGAGGGTTGAGGGTTTAGGGTTTAGGGCTTCGGGCTTAGGGTTCAGGGTTAGAGTTTTAGGGTTTAGGGCTTAGGGCCTCTAAGGGTCTGGGCTTCTCACGTTGGAGGATTCTGGGAGGCCATGGCGCAGCTACGGTAGGGCCGGTAGCGAGTCGGATTTCGGCACCTGGCAAACTCTGAACCCGAACCCTCAACCCTAACCCTAAACACCCAAAACATCCGAAAAACCCTAAAAACTCGAAAAGCCCTCAAAGCCCTAAAATCCCTAAACCCTAAACCCTAAACCCCACGCCACAAAAAGCTTTTGGGCCGCGAAGCCCAGACCCTTCGTCGGAGCTGGGTTGGAAAGCGGTGGTGCGTGAGCCATGCCTTCGGGTTTAGGGTTTAGGGTTTAGGGTTTAGGGTTTAGGGTTTAGGGTTTAGGGTTTAGGGTTTAGGGTTTAGGGTTTAGGGTTTAGGGTTTAGGGTTTAGGGTCTGAACCCTAAAACGTTCTTCGAGCCAGAGGGGTTTCGAGAGCCTTGGGGGACCAATTATGAACCCTAAAAGGGTTTAGGGTTTATAGGGCTTAGGGTTCATAATTATACTAGGGGTTATGGCAGTATAGGGTACATGACCCCAATGTTGGGGTTCATTTAGTCCAGAGCGGGGTTTGTCAGATTAAAGGATTTGGTGGGCCGAACCTTTGAACCTTTGAATCCCGGCAGAAGGTTCATCATACCCACCCCGAAGGGGTACATGAGACCCCCTCCCCCCCGAAACCAACCCTAAACCCTAAACCTTAAACCTAAACCCTAAACTTTATAGACCCTAAACCCTAAAACAGAAACAAACCCTAAACAACTCTAAACCCTAAACCTTTTGTTTAAGCACAGACTGAGGAGGAAACCCTAAACCCCAAACCCCAAACCCCAAACCCCAAACCCCAAACCCCAAACCCCAAACCCCAAACCCTAAACCCTAAACCCTACCTCAAAACCCAACCCCCCCCCCCCCCCCCCCGACGCGTCCCGATGGACCTCGATGAGTTCCAGCCGTTCCTTCTGTGCCCGCCAGTTCACCTCGGAGCTCTCTGCTTTAGGGTTTAGGGTTTAGGGCTATCGGGTTTCAGGAGAAAAGGACTTGGGACTGTTTGCTGAGCCCCAAAAACATGGACCCTGCGACTCTCATGTGGCTACCTTAGAGGTGCTTTCTTTGGGTGGGGAGGGCTTTGAGGACGTAAGTCGTGGAGGGTTCAGGCTTTGGAACTAAAGTGATTTGGAGTGTAGTGTTGAGGGCGGTGAATTTGGGGTTTTGGAGTTAGGGGACACCTTAAGAACCCAAAACCTCATTTTTTGTAGGTTTTGGGTTCTTAAGGTGCAGTTTGCCCTAAACCCTAAGACCCTTAACATCCCTTAACTATAAGGGTTCAGGGTTTCCGCTTTAGGGTTTAGGCCCACAACATCGAGACCCAGGAGAAACCTAGGAACATGAAAGGGGTTGCAAGGGAACCCCAACCCGAGACATCGACATCCTTTAGGGTTTAGGGTTTAGGGTTTAGGGTTTAGGGTTCATAAGGCCCAGTAGGTTCCTGACGTCGTTGCTCGCAAGGATCACCGAGATGTTGCCCACGACGTAGCCGTAGAAGGCGCCCCCCACGATCATGGCCAGCATCGTGAATATCCTGCTTTCGGCTCCTAAACCCTAAACCCTAAACCCTAAACCCTCAACCCAAACCCTAAACCCCAAACCCCAAACCCTAAACCCGAAACCCTAAACCCTAATCAAACCCTAAACCCTGAAACGCCTAACGCCCCATCCCGTCCAACACCCTGAGCTGCCCTGACACTGGCAACACTGTCGAAAGAGAGCGTTGGCTTGCGTGTTGGGCTTAGGGCTTAGGGTTTCGGGTTTAGGGGTTTAGGGTTTGGGGTTCAGGGCTTCGGGTTTAAGCCTTCAAGAACAAGGAAGAGCTCAGGGAGGTTCGACGCCGGAAGAAGAAGAAGTGCAAAATGGCTGGAGAGGCTGGAGATGGCCCGAGCCCAGGATCCCCAGAGGGTTAGGGTTTAGGGTTTCGGGTGCACCCCAACCACATCGGCCATGGCTCCTTTCATCGTCATTTGTCGGGAGAATATCTCCGTAACCCACCTCAGCTACGGATTTCGAAGGGCAAGCCTGTGCCGTTTGGAGTTTGGAGTTTGGGTTTAGGCTGCAGGGTTCCGAATGTCCCACAGCAGGGTTCAAGGTTAGGCCCTAAACCTTTTGAGGGTTCAGGCTTTAGGGGCGAAGCAGTCCATCGCCACCCTGGGACTCTGGGACCTCCTCTCCTTCTCAGAAAAGCCTTTTTGCAGCCGGGCTTAGGGTTAAGGGTTTAGGGTTGAACCTCAACCCCCAACACCACCAAGCGACCAAAGCCTTCTTAAAATGAACCCCCAAGCTCTGGAAGCCCCAAGAGTGTCCTTGGCGTTTTTAAATATAATCGCTAAACCCTAAACCCTAAACCCCAAATCCACTCTCTTTTTTTCTGTCAGCCTTCTGGCACTGTCGGGTCTCCGCCGGCTGCGCGCCTCAGAAGCAAGGCGCGGAGCTCGCCGACGCAGCTGCAAAGGTGCCTGGGCTACTGTTTCAGGGTTTATAGGGTTTAGGGTTTAGGGTTTAGGGTTTAGGGTTTAGGGTTGGTTTGGGGTTTGGGGTGTAGGGTTAGGGTTTAGGGTTTGGGGTTTAGGGCTTAGGGTTTGGGGTTTAGGCGATGTTCCCCCTTATGCTAGCAGCCCAACTTACAGGGCTTTTTTGTTCCCTCCTGCACAGCTGGGGCGAATCCACATCGCAGGGATGTCTTCGAGGACCGATACAGCGTCTTGCAAGGGTTTAGGGTTTAGTTAATTTTTCTTAGGGGGGTTCAGGGCTTGGGGTTTCGGGGTTCGGGGTTCGAGGGTTGGGGTTTTGGAGGGTGGTCTGCATGTTCGGGGTTCTTGGGTGGTCAGGCTCATAGGGCGGCTTCTGGAATTGTTAGGATCTAGACTACTGTAGGGTTTACAGAACTTTCTACGCGCTTCTACATTTTTGGGGGTTTGCGGGCTTGTACTCTTGCGCCTATAAACCCTACAGCAACTAAGCCCTGAAGTGAAGGAAGCCATGCAGCAGATAGGGTTTAGGGTTTAGGGTTTAGGGTTTAGGGTTCAGGGTTCAGGGTTTAGGGTTCAGGGTTCAGGGTTTAGGGTTTAGGGTTTAGGGTTTAGGGCAGAGGGTTTAGGGTCAAGGGTTTAGGGGTCAGATTCAAGCCAAGAGGCTGCTTTCTGCTGTTCAGCTCGCGCACCAAGGTTGTTAAACTCTGGGATGCGCCATCCACCAACCTTTGGAGAGTTGTCGGGGTTGAGGTTTGAGCATGGGGCTTAGGGGTTTGGGGTGTTTTGGGTTAGTGTTAGGGTTTGGGGGTTTAGGGCTTAGGGTGTATGAGGTTTCGGGTAGTATTCTCTGCAGTAGGCTTGACGCTAGTGAATGAAAAGGGCACAGGGTTCAGGGTTTAGGTTTTAAGGCGAGGCTTCGTCGGTTTTTTTGCAGATGTGAAACCGGATAGCTTTCAGTGAATTACACAGTTAGTGACAAGCATGTGTCATGCTAGTGTAGTCCTGTGCTTAGAAGCTTTTAGCGACCCTGTAAGCCTTCAAACCCCTAAACCTTAATTAAACCCTAAACCCTAAACCCTACACCCTACACCCTAAACCCGAAACCCTAAACCCTAAACCCTGAACCCTAAACCCTAAACCCTAAACTGTTGAATCTGGGCCACTGTGAGAAGTCATGGGCCCACGCGATGGCTTGTTCCGGGAGCGCAATCGTGGCATCCTCCCCCGCATGACGGTTTCGACAGGCTGTCCACGAAGGGACTGAGGGGTTTAGGGTTTGGGGTTTAGGGTTTAGGGTTGCTAAGGGGAGGGCTTTGGGGTTCAGGGGAGGGTTTGTAGGGTTGAGGGCGTTGGGGGAGGTGTTGTAGGCTCTGTTTGGGGTTTAGGTTCAGGGTTTAAAGGCCTTCGGTAAACCCTAAACCCTAGACCCTAAGCGTCCTCTGCGAGGAGCGGGAGGAAGGTGGCTGGCCTCGAGGCATTACCTTGCATCTGGTCGCTGGTCGTTTTTTGATGTTTAGGAACTCACGCCCTCGACCCTTGACCTTTGTTTTGAGGTTTAGGGTTGGGGGAGCCTTATCGGCCTTACACCCCCAAACTCCTAAACCCTCCCCTGGGCGCAATCTCGGCAGCTGACATATCAGCTTTGGGGTCTTGGTGGGCGTCTTAAAGGAGGAACCAAGGGGGGTGGAATACGGGGCGGGGGGGGGGGGTGAAAGGGCCCATATTCCCTTCTTAGAGCTTCTTCAAGCTTATTTGGGATTCTTAAGCCATCGTTCGGGCTTAGGGTGTAGCATTTCTGGGGCTCTCTATATTTAGTGCAACAACCTACCTCCAGCTGCGAACCGAGCTTCCGCAACTGGGGGGGGGGGGGGGGGGGGCGGACATCCCCTTCTTAGTAGGCCAATATCGTGTCAGAAAGGTACCCCTTTTTTGGGGTTGTTTGCTTTATAAGGGCACCGCGAACCAAAACAAGGCAAAAAAGGGGGTACCATCGGGCTACCAAGCCGTGGTGAAGGCACAAAAGGGCTCCCAAACCCTAAACCCTAAACCCTGAAACCTTAACCCCAAACCTCAAACCCTAAACCTAAGCCCTAAACCCAAGAAATCCCAAACTAGAACGAACCCAGACTTGGGCTCCGAAGGGACTCAGCTCAAGACGGCAGATGGGCTCGTACTCTTTCGCGACCAGCTCCAACCGGCAGTGCATCTTCCTCGCTTCTTCTGCTTCTGCTGCAGATTACGACCCTAAACCCTTAAGCCTAAGGCCCTAAACCCTAAACCCCAGACCCCAAACCCGACTAAACCCTGAACCCGGAGACCCAAACCCCAAACCCTAAACCCCTAAACCCCTAAACCCCTAACCCCTAAGCCCCTAAGCCCCTAAACCCCTAAACCCCTAGACCCCTAGCCCCTAACCCCTAAACCCCGAAACCCCGAAACCCCTAGACCTGTAAACCCCTAAACCTCTAAAGCCCAAACCCTAAACCCTAGTTAGGATCTTGTACACCCTAAACCCTAAACCCTAAACTTCCAAGGATCTTGTACTCGCCCAACGCCTGGGAAGCGGCCATAAGGGTGCTCTCCAAGAGCACAGCGATGTCAATCCTTGGGGACCAAATGAATCCGACAATTGGGGTCACAAGCCCTATACTACTATAATCCCCCATTAAGGTATATGAACTCTAGACCCTAAAGCCCTAAACCCTACAGTAAACCCTAAACCCTAAACCCTAAACCCTAAACCCTTCTTAGGGTTCTCTTGGCCCTTGGCAAGGGTCTGCAAGTCCTCTGACTCCCTGAGCTCTTGCCTCTCACCGCCCACCTCCGCAGCATCTGCCTTGGGGACGACATGGACCCTAAAATTGGGCGGGGGGGGGGTTTAGGGTTTAGGGTTTAGGGTATGGGGTTTAGGATTTAGGGTTTGTGGTTACCCTATGCTCCTATACTACTGTACTACTCTAATTCCTGTTAAGGTAATATGGACCTAGGGCTCATGTGGTCCCCAAGGTGCAGGTTCCATGGAGATGGCCCTAAACCCTAAACCCTAAACCCTAAACCCTAAACCCTAAACCCTACACCCTAAAACCCTCTTAGGGGTTCCCAAGGTGCAGGTTCCATGGAGATGGCCCGAAAGTCGTCTGCGACCCTCTCGAGCTGAGAGAGCTTGTCCTCTACTTTTTTCTTCGAACCGTAGCAAAGACAAGCCCTAAGCCCTAAACCCTAAACCCTAAGCCCTAAATCTACTCCTGTGTTGCTTCTTGAGATCGTTTTTAAACCCAAGCAGGAACCGCACGAAACTTGTCTTTGGATGCTTACTGTAACATCCCAGCGTCTTCCACCTTGCCAGGGACACCGGCCTCAGATTTGTAGTACAGGGCCGCGTCGCACAAGAAAGCGGGGAGTCGGGAAGCTTCTTGGAGAAGGTCGGAGCCGTGGCTGCGGCACAGACCTTGAAAACCAATTCTTGGGGAGCAATTGTGAACCCTAAAAAGCGTTTAGGGTTTAGGGCTTAAGGTTTAAGGTTCTCAAGTACCTTAATAAGGGCTTAGAGTAGTAGACGGTAGACGACCTCAATTTCTAAAGTTCGTTTGGTCCCCAAGGGTCGCCGCATGGACGAGTCCGCTTGCCGCAAGCCATTAACCACATCGTGCAAGTGTTGCTCGATCTCATTGAGGAGGCAGAAGACCTATACGCTTCAAGGAGGTAGGTTTAGGGTTTAGGGTTTAGGGTTTAGGGGTTTAGGGTTTAGGGTTGGTACCCTACCGTCGATCAGAAACATCCGAGACCTCTCCCAACCCACTCCTCGGCCCCGAGCCAGGTTTCAGGGCCAGAAGCCTACAATGAAACCTATGCAAACCTTTAATTTGAACCCTAAACCCTAAACCCTAAACCCTAAACCCTAAACCCTAAACCCTAAACCCTAAACCCTAAACCCTAACCCCCCCCCCCCCACCCACCTCGTGCCACTGGCGCCACTTTCGGACCTCTCGTCGGCCCTGGCGTGCCTCGAGTTCTTGTTTTTGGGGTTGAGAACTTTAGCTGACCGAAGGAGCATTGGGATCATACCCCCTATGCTGCGATAGTCCCTCTGCTCTAAGTTATAGGTTTTGATTAGGGTGGTAGGGAAGGGGTTCTGAAGCTGAACAAAGTGGCTGGAGGATCGCTGTGCCCATATAAAAAACCCTGTTGACATTAACCCCAAACCCCTAAGCCTTGACGAACAACGCGAACCACATGCTACCAACCATCTCCACCCTAGGCTCACAACTGAAGCTTTAAACTCTCTCTGGTCAGACATTGCAAATGTCGGTGGCCTCTTTCTCTGTTACCCTTACTGTATACCTTAATATAGCCCCTAGATACCCTAATAAAGACCCCGAATATATGCCCTATAAACCAGAAACCCACCTTAACGAGACCACCCACCCACATAAGTCAGACATCTGAATTGTGGCCACTTTATAGCGTGCCCCTGCGCTGCAGATGGCCCTGGGAGAACTGTCCCTGCAATTTCTCAGGCCAAATGCCAACAAACCCATCCTAAACCCCAACCCTCAACCCTAATCCCTAAACCCTAAACCCTAAACCCGAGAGACCCTAAACCCTAAATCCCAAACCCCCTAAACCCTCTTCTTCAGAGCCGGCCTCGGGGTCGAAAGCTGACTGCAGGCGCCGGGAAAATCGCCAGGGGGCGGCCTTCGCCCTTGGGGCTGCTGTAGGGTTTAGGTTTAGGGTTTAGGGCTTAGGGTTTAGGGTTTAGGGTTTTGAGTTTAGGGTTTAGGGTTTAGGGAGCCCTAAACCCTAAACCCTAAACCCAAAACCCTAAACCCAAAACCCTAAACCCCTAAACCCTAGGAAGGGTTCTGAAGTGCGACCCAGGTTCGACCATCGCAGCAACTGGTCTCGGAGCACTTGCGCGCGGGAAGTGCGCCCCGCCTCGTTGATGTTGAAGATGTTCACCTCCTTGGGAACCAAATGAACCCCATAAGGGTTTGGGCTTAGGGTTTAGGGTTTAGGGTTTAGGGTTTAGGGTTTAGGGTTTAGGGTTTAGGGTTTTGAGGTTAAGGGTTTAGGGTGTACGGCGTAGGCTTGGGGCTTGGGGTTTGGGATTCATTTACCTGAATAGGGCTTCTAGTAGTATAGAGTTTAGGGTCTAGGGTTCATAGGAATAGAGTGTCTAGTGCTCCAGATTTTAGGTATCCCTGAATAGGGCTTCTAGTAGTCTAGGGCTTAGGGTCTAGGGTTTAGGGTTCCAAACCCTAAACCCTAAACCCTAAACCCTAAACCCTAAATCCTAAACCTTAAACCCTAAACCCTAAACCCTAAACCCTAAACCCTAAACCCTAGACCCTAAACCTTATAGTAGTCAAGGGCATAAAACCCCAAATTTTAGGGGTTCATTTGGTGCCCCAGGCGCTGAGCCATTCGAAGCACTGAAGGAGTCGTTGCCTTCTTGGTCGGACTGAGGACACCACTCCTGCCACCCGCGGAAGAGAATGGGTTTAGGGTTTAGGGTTTAGGGTTTAGGGTTTAGGGTTTAGGGCACATCTCTAGGTAGTCATTCCTTGCCCCCCCCCCCCCCCCCCCCCCCCCTGCCCACCCAAGCCTACCCCCTAACACCGACAAACTTTCGCAACTGCCAGATGCTAAGATCCGGACTACGCAAGTTTGAGTGCAACTACAATGTCTATGCCTCCCTCATGCAACCTCAACACACGTGTGTTTGGCAACCGAACCTCCAAACCCTAAACCCTAAACCCTAAACCCTAAACCCTAAACCCTAAACCCTAAACCCTAAACCCTAAACCCTAAACCCTAAACCCCAGACTCCATCGGAGCCATCTCCAGCTTCGGAAGGTTCAGCTGGCTCAGCCTAGGATGGTCCCTGAAACCCTCCGGAAAAATACTCCTACATATGAACCTATTAAACCCAATAAGGGTTTAGGGTTTAGGGTTTAGGGTGTAGGGTTTAGGGTTTGAAAATTACAAAATGTCCCAAGGGCCTACCTAGCAGCTGCTCAGCCAGGGCTTCCGCAAGCAGGGCCGGATCGGCTTCGCCATCGGCCGAGGAGGATGCGGAGGACATAGGCACCTCGACTTTACCGCACTTTACCCAAGGGCTAGGGTTTAGGGTTTAGGTTTTCCAACACAAGGCTCAGAGTAGTTCGGAGTATGTTCAAGGTACCCCCATGTTGCGACATGCTCGAACCTCTGAACCCTAAACCCTAAACCCTAAACCCTAAACCCTAAACCCTAAACCCTAAACCCTAAACCCTAAACCCTAAACCCTAAACCCTAACCCTGACTCAAGTCTCAGATCAGGCGCTGTAGGGGGGCTCATAGGCATGGGCCCCTCCGATGTGGAGCTCTCTGCCTCATGCTCCGTCTTTGAGGCTGCACTCGGAACTGCCTTGTGGCTTTCCCACGCATGGCTTGGCAATTCCTTGGTCTCCTAGAGTCCCTTTTGACTCGGGGAGCTGAGGCCCGATAATCCTAAAGTCCCTAAACCCTAAACCCTAAACCCTAAACCCTAAACCCTAAACCCTAAACCCTAAACCCTAAACCCTAAACCCTAAACCCTAAACCCTAACCCTAAACCCTAAACCCTAAACCCTAAACCCTAAACCCTAAACCCTAAACCCTAAACCCAAACCCTAAACCCTAAACCCTAGGGTTTGTAGTTTAGGGTTTAGAGGCACGAACAAAAACAAACACGTTGGCAGTTCGCCACAGCTTCCGAGGTTTCTTGGTGGCCTGTAGCTTTATCACTGCCGAATTCAAGAATAAAAGAAACACAATACACGTAAGTTGCAACCATTAAGAAACATAGATATTCATAATCATTAGTATCAGTCATAAGAAATAGGCATGACAAGAACCGGAGACTCTGATTACCTACAGTTTTGTAGTAACGACCCCTTGAAGAGTAGGTCTAATCACTGAAAACCGTAGGTAAAGAGGGTCCCGGTCCCAGGAAGAATCCGGAGACCAGATAAACAAGAAACATAAACTTTCATCACAAAGAAAGCTTAAGAAGAACCTGGGACTCTGTTTACCTACAAGTTGATCATAACTACCCCTCAGCTGGTAGGTATAACCCGTGAAAAACTGCAAATAAAGGGGACTCCCAAGAAGCATGCACACAACATACAAGTCGCTAAGAAACAAAATCATTCACAATCCGCAGCATCAGTCACAAAAAAAAGCCTAAACCTTAAACCCTAACCCTAAACCCTAAACCCTAAACCCTAGCCCTAAACCCTAAAACCTAAACCCTAAACCCTATACCCTAAACCCTAAACCCTGAAGGCTCTGCGCGCCCGGCTGCTTGTGGGGGAGTGTTGCTCGGGACCTTCGGGGGCTGCTCCCGAGGCTTCTCCACAGGCGCTGCAGGAGCCGAAGGAGGCTTCGGAAAATCGACCATCCTGGGTTTAGGGTTTAGGGTTTAGGGTTTAGGGCTAGGGTTTAGGGTTTAGGGTTTAGGGTTTAGGGTTTAGGGCTAGGGTTTAGGGTTTAGGGTTTAGGGTTTAGGGTTTAGGGTTTAGGGTTTAGGGTTTAGGGTTTCGGGTTTCGGGTTTCGGGTTTCGGGTTTCGGGTTTCGGGTCTAGGGTCTAGGGTTTAGGGTTTAGGGTTTAGGGGTTTCGGGTTATGGTTTAGGGTGCATTCCGAACTAGGAGTCCGTTTTTTGTGGCTGTAGGGTTTGGGGTTTTAGGGGCAATCGAGGCCCTTACACGATGTTCGTGAGGGTTCGGTGGGGCGTCTTCGGGCTCCAAGGGTTTTGCATCGCCAAGATTGCTCCAAGATACGAAAGGAGCCACGGAGGGTTTAGGGTTTAGGGTTGATGGTTTAGGGTTTAGGGTTTAGGGTTCAGGGTTGAGTTGCTTGAGGGTCTATTGATTCCGCCTCTTGTCAGAACACGAACTTGCTGCTCAAGTGCACGGAAAGGAGCAGCTGACCTTTCACATGCTGTCCCTGTACATCCAACAGCTGGAGCCAGTTCGGGCCACCGTCTTCTTCTGCGCAAGCAAGCCGCCGCCCCACCGGAATCTTCCTAGGTCTCTTCACTGGCAGCACGGGCCACCAAAAAGCGCGAGTTGTTGAACATGGATGTTGATAAACAAGATCAGGTACGCTGCGTGGGAAACACTGCAGGTGCGTAGAAGAAAACACACAAAAACATACATGTGCATTCGGGGCTGGTCGTAAGCTCTAAACTGTAACCCTTTTGAACCCGGGGCTAAACCCTAAACCCTAACCCTTCTCGAACTCCCCCCCCCCCCACACCAATACGCCTCCTTTGAATTCGGTTCGGTGGAGGGGGGAGGGCCAAGGCCGAGATTCAGCGCACCGACCAGGTCCCCGCGATCGTTCTGAAAGCCAGCCCTTAGCTTCTCCCGAAGTGCTGGTGTGGGGTTAAGGGTTTAGGGTTATAGGGCTTTCGGTTATAGGGTATGGGGTATGGTATAGGGTTTAAGGTTCTTCCGTCGAAAGATTGTGGGTAGAGCTTCCAGGGTAAGAGGGCACTAAGCGATGTCAGACGCCGCGGGAATTTGCCAAACAGATGTTCAGGTTTCAGGAAACCTTGGCCTCAGAAAACAGGCTACCAGATTGTCGGGTGTTTGTTTGGGGAATAGGGTTTCTATAGGGTTTATAGGGTTTAGGGTTTAGAGTTGCAAACGTCCCGAAGCCCCCTCCCAACGCCATGCGGAGGCTCAAGGGCAGCGCCGATGCCGCGGAGGCCGCGGAGGCCGCGGCGTGATCGCGCAGGGCCGCAAGCCCGCCCTGCTTGAAGGCCTTGTTGCACAAAAGGTCTCAAGTTAGCTTAGGGTCTAGGGTCTAGGGTCTAGGGTCTACGGTTTGGGGTTTAGGGAAAAGGGTATAGGATTTAGGGTTTAGGGTTTAGGCAACCGTCAGAAGGCAACTGGGTTGAGCTTACAACCCCTTTGATAAATCTTAGTAGAAGGGAGCCGCTGTAGATCCAAACAAGGAACATAAAACCCTAAACCCTAAACCCTAATCCCTAATCCCAAAGGCCAAGCTAGTTAAGGGTCTGCGTCAGGGTTTCGTGGTGGAGGGTCCCGCAACATGCCCAAACCCGGTTGCCCAGTGACCATAGTATAATACGGTCACCCTCTTTTGGGCTGGTTACTGTGTAAGGGAACCCTAAACCCTAAACCCTAAACTCTAAACCCTAAACCCTAAACCCTAAACCACTAGGCCACCAAGAACATTACAGCTGTGGGGCGGAGAAGCCGCCCAGTGCGGCACCGGCCAAGGTCTTCTTCTCCTGGTGCCCAGCACCCTTCCTTGGCAAGCTGCGGGCTGCCCTATGTAGGGTTTAGGGTTTAGGGTTCACTTCTAAGTGCGAACGCTCGGAACTCGCTGATCACTGAAGTCAGGACACACAGTTTTACTGAAACGCTCAGGCATGGGGACGAGCGTCGAAGTCGAAGCAATCAAACTCGCGACTCACGAACGAGTCCCCGACCCCGAAGCAAAGAGCAAGGACAAGGAACGGTCACAAACCTCGTACCCACTTCCCGTGGATCATCACGCACATACCCGATCGAGCATGCGTATGATGACAAACGAAGTAAAAGACCGAACCCCCTCCCCTTCGCAACACAGGGCGGGTGGGTGGGCCAAAAATCAGATGAGATCCTTTGGGGGATCTGCGGCTGACGATCGTCTTTAGCCAAAAAGGCAACGATCGTCATGCCTTTGTGATCTCGCAACCAGAAGTGACCCCTGAACCCTAACCAACCAGACCGGTATTCAGGACCCACTTCTAAGTGCGAACGCTCGGAACTCGCTGATCACTGAAGTCAGGACACACAGTTTTACTGAAACGCTCAGGCATGGGGACGAGCGTCGAAGTCGAAGCAATCAAACTCGCGACCCACGAACGAGTCCCCGACCCCGAAGCAAAGAGCAAGGACAAGGAACGGTCACAAACCTCGTACCCACTTCCCGTGGATCATCACGCACATACCCGATCGAGCATGCGTATGATGACAAACGAAGTAAAAGACCGAACCCCAGGCCCCCAGCCCCAGCCTCGAGAGAGCACACTGTTTCCCACAGGAGCATGAATCAATTGCTGTCAGCGAGACGGCCCGGCCATGAACAATTCACCGTGATCCAGCCGACAGCTTCGCCGAGCGACATCAGATCACGAGATGGCCAATCGGCCGGGTTTGAATCCGACGAAATCCGATCAATGAAAATGTTGGCTCGTAGCTCGAGAGCCAAGTTCCAGAACACCTCAATCAAAGAGGAAAGATCCTCCTTCGCGGAGTAGCCCTTCACGAGCGCAGCCTCAACCGGCTCAGAATCGATCAAAAGCAACACATCTCGATCCCTCACGCTCTCCTTGAACGTTTCGAGAGCCAGCACCGGTGCGATCATTTCGATCGGCACGATCTGGGTCGTCCTTGGGATCCATGCTCGAGAGACCCGTTTCGGTATCGTCTCTGTGAACTGTACAGGGTGCAGCAGGCGACGATCCAACATTACTGCGCCGACCCGATCTGGGCCCCGCTCACTTTTCCTCATATCCGGTGTGAAGCCATCGGTGAAGATCACGACGTCACACTTCTTCGGAGCCCTTAGGGGAATCGGCCGAGGAGGCCCATGCTCGATCAGGAACTTCCACTGAGTCAGCGATCGCCTAAGCGCAGAGTTCAGCAACATTCGATCGTCGGCCCGATCCTTCATGTACTGCCTCTCCGAGATAGGCCTGAAGAAAGCACGCCCAATCTTTCCCCAGAGTTGGCTAGAACCGAACATGAGCTTGCCTTTCAGCTTTCCAGCCGAGCCCGGATCTAGCGAGCCCTTCTCCAGGATCTCCTCGATCGCCGCTGCCAGCTCCTGCTTGCGATCATCCTTGATCTCCAAGATCATATCTTTGAGATTGTATGTCACTCCCAAGATCGTCGGGGACGACGAGCACTGAAGCTTCTTGGAATCGAAGCGAGCGCCCAACCACCAGTGCACCGCGATCGCGATCCGGTGGGCCTCGTCCACTCTGTCAACCTCATCGAACCCGTACTTGTCGTCGTAGAAGTTGAAGGCAAGGATCTCAAAGACCTTCGTGAGGATCTCGTTGATGGCCGCCGAACGGCGGTTATAGTTGTAGACCGCCGACACCAGGCCAAACGAATGCCCGATCATGACAAAGAACTTGGGGCGACCGTCCGCTGGATCCTTCATGGCGATCACGCTGAACTTGCGATGTGTGGGGGCGATCGGGACTTGCCGATAGGCCTTCTTCTCATCGAGAACCCATCCTGAGAGAGCTCGATCGCCCAATGCCATCTTGAGTTCCTTCAAAGCAGCAACGTTCAGATCCGTGGAAGGCAGCTGGAGCTTTTCCGTGATCTCCGTGATCTTGTTGATCATGTTGGAGGTAGCACTATCGCAACCCCTGACCTTATCCTTCTGAATGACCTCGAATCTTTGCGTAGGGATCCAGTCATCAGCACCAACGAACCGGGAGACGGCGTCCTCGGAGTCGAACGGCCCCACACAAGAACCGTCAGCCACATCGTCGAGAGTTCCTTCCCAAATTTTCCTTAGAGCATCAGAAACCGGAACCCCACCGACCCTATTAACGACCATCCTTCGCAGATCCCAGGCCCTGTCGAGTGCCTCAGAGATAGGACGAACAGCTTGCGGCTTGACATACTTCGGCCATCGATTGGACCTGGAGATGGGACCCACGATGGGAAAGCCGTAGAGCAAGAAGCGGGGCAGCTCGTGATCCGCGGAACCTGCTGCCTTGAGCAATTCCTCGAACAGACAAATGTGGCAGAACTGCCCCAGTTGCGGAAGATGGTTTTCCGGAACTCCTCGCAAAAGGCGACGAAGAGCCCGATCGGAAACCGCGGCAATCCGCTGGAGCGAAGCAGGCATGAGCTCCAGCGCGCGCTTTCCCCACCATGCTAATTTGAGCTCTCGGCGGCTGGCCAACTGCCGTGGGAACTGTGCCATGACCTTGATGATCACAGGCAATGGTTCCGGGAGTTCAGTTGGCACAGTGAACGGGTGGAGGATCTTCATGGTCCATTGCATCGCCACCCCCGGTTCGACCTCCGTGTCCAAGAGCGGTTTGACGGCGCCCCGTTTGAGCTGGTAGCCGGCGAACTGTGCGAGACGAGCGCCCTCAGCCTGTCGATGGCCTCTCCAGAGACGAACGTCTCCTAGCGGCCTCTTACGGGGCGCATCATCTTTGAGCGCGTAGGTTGCCTGGAACCACGGGCAATCGCCCGAAAGTATTTCTTGGATCGTGCCAGCAATGGTTGCACAGAGCGCCTCGGGGTAGACTTGCGCAGCCTTTGTGACGAAGCAGACCCGGCCTTGAACATCACGAACAGCGCCCCGAAGGCGGAGGTGACCGTGTCCCCCTGGACAAGCGCGAGCCCATTGCGTGCAAATTTGGGAGGAGACCAGGAAGCGCGTGGGCTTGCGAGATCTCGCACCAAAGGCGCACTGATCCACATCGACGTCGAAGAGCCGGTGGCGCTGCCGCAAACTCAAGACCACAGGTGTGACCCATAAAATGCTGGAGAGCGGGTTCTCGAGCGAGAAATCGCCTCCTGCAGCAAGGACTATCTCCGCGATCTCGATTGAGCGCCCGAGCAGCAAATTGCCTAGATCTCGTACAGCTTGTAAATGCGGTGGGAGATCGGGGAAGCCCATCGGCACATCCGAAGACCGAACTGGCGGGGGGCCTTCCGGAAGTTCGCGAGCGATGCTGAAAGAGCTGCAGGGTGTGCCCAGGTGGACGAACATGATGGCCCCTGCCCGGGCAAGCGCCAAAATGCGATCCCAAAATTGAGCATCAAGGACATCACGAGCTTGCGCGACTTCTCCACTTTGGACCACATCCACAGGCGGGAGAACGGGCACGTGTAGAGCACGAAGATGACGTGTGATTCCCCCTTCGCCTGCGAAGATCTCGAGAAAGAAAGGTCCTTGTCGTGCGACCTCCACTGGATCCATGGGCACGTCATCCCACGTGAGCCACTGATCAGGAGGCTTGCAAGGTTTCCCCGCTATCCGAGCCTGAGTAGACTCATCATTCGCGGGGAGTTGCTCGATAATTGACCACTGGCCCGGAGGAGGCTCGAGCGACCCCCCCCGCGCCTGGTCGGTGGGCGCTCAGTGATTTCCGTGCCAGGGGTGTCCCTGACCACACTGCACACATGTGTGCAGATCCCGGCACTGATCACCGAAGCGGCACCCAAGAGAGCAGTTGAACCAAGGGCACCGCTTCTTGCCAGAGTACTTGAAGCTCATGATCTTGGACCATTCTTTCTCGGGGATTCGAGCATCCCGCGCGATCTTCGGCACTTCTCCGCGTGTTTCGCGATCTTTGTCTTTCTTCTTGTTGTTGTTGAGCTCCTTGGCGGCTTTCAGAAGCGCGCGCTGCTTCTCGCGCCGAGCCCGGTTCTTCTTTTGTTTGGGAGAGAGCTCCGCTTTCTCCCCCGATTGAGGGCTTGGGGAACGGCCTCTCTTCTTGGGGGTCGAAACTTGTCGATCTCGGCAGACGACCGCGCATCATTCCAGAGCTGCTTGTGGTTCTGCAGGACCTCCAGAAGTGCCGCCGAAAAAGAAGGGAAATCACGCCTTCGATCATGGTTAAGTTTAAATACTTTCTTGCGAATGAGCGTGTCCACCGAGAGCAGGAGAGCCAGACCGCGATTGTCATGTCGCCACTCTTCGAGCTCGGCGAGGTACTTAAGTGGCCCGGCCTTGTGCGAGAACTCACAGATGTTGAGGTACTCGAGCACCACGAAGAAGGCGTGAAGCCGATCCAGGACTTGGCTCTCAGACGCCACGGAACATTTCGAATCCATCTGGACGACCTTGATCAGGTCGTCAGCCGTCTTGGTGAGGCCGCCAGTCTGCACGAGCCGATCGGCCCTTGTGCGCATCTCCGCGACTTCATAGAACGAGACGGCTCCATGAACTACGTAATCACGGTAGAGCTTTTCCACGAGCTTTTGGTGAGGCTCTTTGTGGTAGTTCAGGATCACGTCCGGGTGAGCCTGCACGAAGATTTCCCTGAACTCGGCGTGATCCTCCCCTGGGATTTCAGGAATCTTGTTAGGATCTTCTTCCATCTTGGAGCGCCTAGTGGCTACATGATCTTGCAAAGTGGAGGACGAACGCCACACAGCCGCGAGCATCGTCAGGGAGAGCTCGCGTTCGGGGGGAGACGCCCCGAACTTGTTCTCATCCGCAACGAGCGTCTTGAGCGTCGTCTTGACCGTGGCAATGTTGTCGCCGAGCATGGCAACGCGCTCTACAGACACCATGCCGATCTCGGCCATGAGCAAGCACATGTTTGATGGCAGCTTTTGGCGCCCAAAGATCTGGCGAACTGCCAGCTCAGGGACCTTCCCATCTGGGTAGGCCGTGCGATCGACCATGGCTTGAAGTATAAGCTCGTGACCCGAAGAGCAAAAACTTGCAGAAATGCGAACTCAGAACACGTCAAAGCAAAGCAGAGCAACACGAGGCTTCACAGCGGGACCTTTCTCAGGTGGCTCCACTGTAGAGCTTCACGATGTCCGGCCGAGCTTTAGCGCAGAGTTTGCACAGAAGTTTGGCATCAGGCAAAACCGACCCAATGTTTATGAAATCAGGGTCACGAACCTTTCTACAAGCGAGCTCCTCAATAGAGTCCGCGGAGCAACAATGGAACTTGTACTCATATGAAGAGCTACACTTCTCTGGGGCTTTCATGAAGAAAGCCGAAAGCGAGAGCTCTGCTTCTTCACCATCCTCGATCTCGTCATCTTCCTGCGCGCACTTCGGGTGATATGCCCGCTTGATCTCGGTGACGATCTCACGGATCATGACAGCTGGAACTGAAGTCCTCGAGCGGGTGTACTTCAGAACTAGGGGCCCGGGGTTTTTCCAGTTCGCTTGGAGGCCGATCTCCTCGGTCGAGCGTTTGAGGTGAACCGCCTGGTCCAGCATGGTGACTCTGGCAGAGTGCCATGTGAGCTTCGAGACGGCCCCCAAGACTGCCGACGGAGCCCCGGCCTTCTTTGCGATGCCATGAAGCAGGAAATGGAGCCACTGCAAGCCTCGTCCATGGGTTGGAGCGTCTTGGCCGAAGGCGAGCTGCGAAGCCAGATCTGCCATCCAGAAGTCCCTGCGGCGAGCCTGCGGCGAAACTTCTTGAAGGAAGAGCTTCCATCCCTCCTGGAGCCAGGGCTTGTCCGAGAAGGAGACATCTGGGACTATGAACTTAGTCCCTCTCCGCTTTCGTTCGGTTTTAGTCTGCCAAGAGACCCCGAAGAGGCCGTCATCTGTCATCTCCAGCTCCGACGGCTTCACATGAACAGCGTCGTCGAATCTCAAGGAGGCAAAGATCATGCAGAGGACCCACCAAATGAACAGGCGGGCCGGCACGAACGTCTCCTCGAGAACGAACGCCTCCATCAATTTGATGAGCTCAAGGGGGTAGGGCAGTGCCTCTTTGAGCGGTCTGCCTCTCTTGGCAAAGACCTCGTTCTCCAATGCTAAGAACTGCGGTTTGGACAGACCGGGCACTTTCATGCTGATCCGAAATCCGACCCATCTTAGAGCAGTTCTGAGGGACGGGATCACCGTCGGGCCACATTCTTGTTGATCGAGGAACAGAGCATACTTCAAGACCTTATCCTCGGTGATCGGAAAGAAGGGAATGGAGTGGCGATCGGCCCAACATTCAAATCGTTCAAAACGTCGCACGTGACCACTCATTGTCGATGGGGCCCCAGCAGTCAGAACGAGGCTTTTCAAACGTTCTTTTTCGAGCGAGGAAAGGATCTCAGGCCCTTCACCCGCGGGGCAATGATCCTCAATTATCCCTGCAAAGGGGCCTGCACGAGTGGCAATATCTTCAAGCCTGCGAGCCCACTTGAGCTTTTCTGCCATTTCTTGATCAAGAAGCGGCGAATTAGAGCTCGACGAGCCGGGCCCTAAGAGCTTTGGCTTCGGTGACCTCACTGGCGCGAGCAAAGCCAGCAAGGCGGACCTCTTGCGAAGCTCACTTGCAGCGTCTGCTCCTTGGGTGCGCGCAACCTTCGCGGTCTGCGACATACCCAGTTGGAAGCAGAAAGATTCAGAGAACACTGCTTCAGCGGCCTTTGTAAAGACCCAAAACTGCTCAAGCATCTCAGGTCGAGCCGCTAGCGCCTTGTGGTGATCTGGCGCCAGAGAGGGTGACCACTCCAAAACTTTAGCAGCGAACTCTGATTCAGAACAAACTTCCATAGCAAGGACCAGTTGCAGATTCGAGAGATGAGTGCGGGTGACAGATTCTCGAAAGAGATCATCAAAACAGGGAAAAGAGAGAATCTTTGTCACCCAGCGATCGCTGGGAGCATCAACCTGCAACATCTTTGAGCCTCGAGCCCGGAGTCAGGATATCTGGCCAAGGCGTGTGGAGTAAGGAGACTTTCCCCACCCCCCCACGCAAGACCCGACACCCCAAGAAACCCTCATCCCGAGAGACCCGAGCAAGAGACCCCAAACAGCAGGCCGACGCGCCGAACGCGAGCCGAGGGTCGAAGAGGAGGGACGAAGGGTGGGGAGCGCGCAAAGACCCCCAGACGGGACCCCCTAGAAAGCGCGCCGCGCCCAGCACACCCAAGACCCAGCGCCCCACCCCCGGCAGCGGCAGAAGCTGAACCTCCCACCCCTGTGACCGAAGCACGGGAGAGGAAAGAACCCGGAGGAGAGCAGGGAGACAACAGCACCAACCAAACTCAACAAACAAACCAAAGCAGAGCATGAACATGCTGCCATGATGTTTGTGGAGCTGGTGCCGTGTCAGACCATGCACAAGTATGCGAGCGCATGCACTTCCCATGCTGCGAACGCACACAGCCCTTCGCGGGCGATCAACTTTTTGCATCACGTGAAGTGAATCAATGAAAATGCGAGCGCTCAGGGTGAACGGGAAAACGAGCGACCCTAAGCTTTGCAAAATCGCGACTCCGGAGCTACTTCCGAGCCTTCACTTTCGAACCTGCCCAGATCAGGGCGTCCTATGGGGGCGGAGCATCTGAGGAGGGCCTGCTGGAGCCGGCATCGCATCGTCGACCTCCGTCTCGGTGTCCACCTCTTCATCGATCAGCGGCGGCGGCGTAGGCCCGAGCGATGCAGGCTGATTGACCGGCTGAGCCGGCGCCTGACTTGAGGATGTCGGCCGAGCTGGAGAGGGTGCCGGCGGTGTCGATGGAGCAGCCGTCGTCTCAGTCTCGATCACCTCCTCGATGACCGGCTGTTGAGCTGCCCCGGGCACCGGAGCCGGCCCCTGGTTGGCAGATCCCTCCATGTACTGGGCGAACATGCCCGGGGTCAACTGAGCTGTCGACCTTGCAAAAGAGCGGTCAGCACGAGCGGCATCACGACCTCGATCTTCACGATGGCCCCGAGTGGTCTCCTGCTCGTGCCGGAACTGCGGCGCAGCACCAAACGATCGCACCTGGAGCTCGTACTGGGTGCGAGCCGAGCCATGCTCCTCCGAGCGAGTATCAGCGATGCTGGCCACATCCTGGGAGGCCGAGGCTGCCTCTTGCCAAGATCCACTCGTGACAGCGAGCGGTCCGGATGGAGCTGGCCGTTCCTGAGCTTGATCGTGGGACATGTTGGCCAGAGCCTGGATCGGCACCACCACAGCTGACCGCACGAAGAGCTTCGAGGTACACTGGAGGTGAAAGTTGCCCGCGTCCAAGCCACCCACGAACGTGATGAGAGCCCCCACCCGTGTCGGATCCGTGGTGAACGCCGCGTTGAACCACGCAGTGTGCACAGCTGCCAGCTGAGCGAACTGCTCAGTTTGCTCTGGACCTTCAACTCGAGCTCGCTGTCGACGGACCTCCTGGATGGTGTTGATGAGCGTGGGCCCCGAGATGTGGGAGACAGTGAGCCAGGTGCCTGGCACAGAGGTGCGAGCGCACTTCAAGTCGATCCTGTTGTTCGCGTCCCGGAACCGGAACTCGACTCTGTCAGCATCATTGCCATAGGCGTCCTGAGAGGCACGATCGCACACTCTCAGCTCCCATCTCGAGCGAGCTGAGTCACCAGCGACCACTGTGCCCTCTGGACCCACAGAGTACGTTCGACCTCCGCACTCGAACGAGAAGACACTGACTCGCCACCCCAAGAAGGCAGCCACCACCACCGAGAGGCGGGCTCTCCCAGCATTGCAGCTCCTGATCAAGAACTCGTCGCAGAACTGCTGCTGGACCGAGAGGTCGGTGTCTGCTCTGAACCCTCGAAAGATCCAGTGGAAGAGCAGCTCGTTGCCGTTGAAGACCTTGACGTCGGTGTAGGACGGCGAGCTGTCACGGAGAACCGGCCACGTGAAAGGGTGGAATGCTGGGTGGTCGAGCGCCCTTGCCGTCGGAGCATCCCAGCCAGCACACGGAGCCCCAGTCACGCTGTCGATGGCGATCGCCAACGTAACCTTGATGCCGTCGAGGGTGTAGTTCGCGAAGAGCGACATGTGGAACCCTGTGTTTGGCGGCATCACTTGATCACGTTCTGTGAGCACGTTGATGGAGCTGGCGCTGTTCGTCATGATCTCTTTCACCAGCCAAGCCTGAAAAGGCGACACCATCCGGCTGTCACGATCGTCAGCCATGATGACCGACGAGCGGGTCGCATCGTCATCACAGACTGCGACCGATGCCAGATAGTTTGGCAAGCGAACCTCATAGGGATCATGAGCAGCATTCGCCCGTGGAAAGCGACCTCCTCCTCGACGATCGCCTCCACCATGCCCTCCATAGCCGCGATCGTAGCCTCCCCATCCAGCCATCTTCCCAGGCCCGAGAGAACTAGGATCCCAAAAATCAGATGAGATCCTTTGGGGGATCTGCGGCTGACGATCGTCTTTAGCCAAAAAGGCAACGATCGTCATGCCTTTGTGATCTCGCAACCAGAAGTGACCCCTGAACCCTAACCAACCAGACCGGTATTCAGGACCTAGGGTTTAGGGTTTAGGGTTTAGGGTTTAGGGTTTAGGGTTTAGGGTTTAGGGTTTAGGGTTATGCATCATGAGCAAAATTTAGCTTGAAGAAGCTGCACCTTTTCAACTGTCTTCATGTGCGGCCCAGGCGGTGGCTGCGGTGAGTGCAGCTTTTCCCGAAACCCTAAACCCGAAACCCCACATTCAAAATTTTGTGGAGTGCGCTCTGGGGCCTACAAGCCACCCGGCCTGATGAGATAGGCGGTACCCCATACCCTAAATGGGGCTTTATGAAAATAGGTGACCCGCCCAAAAAAGATCCCCAAGTAGCAGGATTCCCTTATAAGACCCCAAGAAGGTACCCCTGTATTTCCGAACCTCAAATCTCTACATTTCTGTGATTCAAGAACTCTAGGGTTTAGGGTTTAGGGCTTAGGGCCCTAAATCTCTCCATTTCTGTGATTAAGAACCATGAAACCCAAGCCCAGCTTCTGCATAAGCGCGATGTGGAGGTGCGCGGAGTCCACGAACTGGGCTTCAAAACATCTGCTCTGGGGCACGCGGAAGAGGGCCTCGCGAGCCTGCCGCGAGACGGTGTGTGCCAGGTTGGGTGGACTAGACAAAGCCCGGCATTCGAAGCCCCAAACGCAATTCCCATAGCTGGGATGGGCTGCAGGGCAGTATGTAGTCCTGGAGAGTGCTGGCTATTAAGTCCAGTGCTCACCTAGACTAAACCCTAAACCCTAAACCCTAAACCCTAAACCCTAAACCCTAAACCCTAAACCCTAAACCCTAACTGCTCTAAAGCTTTCCGCCCTCGAGCTCTCAACCCTACAGTCCAAGCCCTGAACCCTGACTCTGGAAACTTGGGGCCGGCAAACCCTAAACCCAACACCCTAGCTACCCTAAGTAACAGATAGGGAACTCTGCAGGTGGGTATGAGCTCGGGATCCCCTAGCACCTCTTTTTGCAACTCTAAACCCTCCAAAACCCCCCGATTCCGAAATGCGCCTTCCACTGAGGGGCCTCCTCTGCCGGAACGTGCAGCCATGGAGTGACTTTTGCTCCGAACGCCGTACCCTCAGGGTCATCTGAGGCGCACCTCCAGGGCGTAATAGGGGGGTCGGAATAATTATTAAGAAGTATTCCCTTATGGTCGCTGTATCAATGTACGATAAGAGCCCGCAAAACCCTATTCTAATTGTTAAGGCCCCTATATTAGGGGTTCTTTTGGGGTTTGGGGTTTGGGGCGTCACTGCGATCCATATAACTCAAACAGCTGATGCTTGTAATCAGCAGATGTGGCGTATCATGCTTCCGCTTTGTTGATGACGACCGTCAACGTTGTACACTCTTCTGATCAAACTCTCAGCCAAGCATTGGTCTCTGTTTGAGGGTTTGGTGTGTCGGAGCTTAGGCGAGGATGGTGTTGCACGTGACTTCATCGCGCAAAAAGGAAGTACAAGTCTAACACAACAGGGCAGAACCGCCGCCGAAATGGCAAACCCCAACGCCCAAAACCCTATAAACGCTATAAGGCCCCCTTCACCCCTCCCCAAACCAGAAACTCTAAACCAACCCTAAACCCTAAACCCTAAACCCTAAACCCTAAACCCTAAACCCTAAACCCTAAACCCTAACCCAAAACCCAAAACCCAAAACCCTAAACCCTAAACCATGCGAAACCGACGAGGCGCAGGGTAATGACGAGCCGGATCTCGCCGCCCTGCTGCAGGCGGAGGCCCTGCGCATCGGAAACCCGGACGACGAGGTCAACTGCTTCCTGGTTTAGGGTTGTAAGGTTGTAAGGGTTGTAGGGTTGTAGAGTTTAGGGTTTAGGGTTTTAGGGTTTAGGGTTTAATGTTAACCTCACATCTATAAATGGGGTGGCAACTGTAATATTCGCCGGGCCAGAGTGGCTCAGCCGAAGACTACTTTCCATTACGGGAGGTTTTCGGGCCGATGTGTGTAAACAAGTCTATATAGGGGGGTCCGGTGAAAATAATAATGGGGTGACAACAGTAATATTTGGCCGGCCAGGAATCAGAAATTTTACTTGCAGAGAAGACTTTTCGAGCTCCGAGAGCAAGCAGAACCCTTCGAGACCAAGCACAGCAGACCCTGACAGCTAACCCCCCCCCCAAGACCCCCAGAATCCGCATTATTGGCACCCACCCGTTTTTTTTCTACCCCCCCAAACCCCGGGGACCAAAACAAGTTTTGGGGGGGGGGGGGGGGTTATCAAAGCGACGTTAACATTAGGGTTTAAGGTTTAGGGTTTTAGGGTTTAGGGTTTAGGTTTTAGGATGAGGTTTAGGGTTCGGGCATTCTCGGGTTGTAGGGTTGCAGGCCTGAGGATCAGTTTCTACAGCTTTTGCGGCTTTGCTGACTCTAAGTCTTCAAACCTTGAGGGGATCCTGAACACTCAGCCCAAGTACGGGACCTGAATCAAGGGATTACGACTCGTACCCTAGAGGTTCGCCTTAACATACTCCTAATATGGCCGTTAAAAGGGTCCCCAAACGAGTACAACCTTAGGGGTCCAAGATAGAGTCCCTTGACTGAGAATTATAAGCTCTCCGAAGCCCTTTTTTCAACGAGGGCTCGTTCAAGTCCAAGCTCTCCCACAGGACCACAATCTCCCTAACCTCTAAACCCTAAACCCCAGAAACCCTAAACCCCAACCCCCTAAACCCTAAACCCTAAACCCTAAACCCTAAACCCTAAACCATAAACCCTAAACCCAGTCTTCGGCCTCCATGGCGCGGACTCCGGACCGCCATGGGGCCCCTTGGGCCTAATATAAGGGGCCTTGATACAAAATGAATAACAATATGGGTTTAGGGTTTAGGGTTTAGGGCTAGGGTTTAGGGTTTAGGGTTTAGGGTTTAGGGTTTAGGGTTTAGGGTTTCGGGTTTCGGGTTTCGGGTTTAGGGTTTAGGGTTTAGGGTTTAGGGTTTGGGGTGTAGGGTTTAGGGTTTAGGGTTTAGGGTTTATCATCTAAAATTTAGGGTTTAGGGTTGAAGGGCTTTGGGGGAGAGTATGGATAAGGGAAATTCTATGCGCATTGTTTGTCCGAAGAGCCAGGTTTCTTTTTTGGGGGGGTTGTTTTTTGGGTGTTAGCTTTTTGCAGGGCTTTTTGGGAGGGGAGTTGGAGATTGGGGGTCCGGTGGAACAGTAGCGGGGGCTTCGGGTTTTCGAGTGCGGGTGGAGGCCGCGGTGTGTCCTTGAGTGCTCAGCTGCTGCGGGGCGTGCCGGTCATGCAACTAAACCCTAAACTCTAAACCCTAAACCTACACCCCATAAACCCAAAACCCTAAACCCTGAACCCTAACCCTGAACCCTGAACCCTAAACCCGAAACCCTACATCAAGCTCTAAGTAGAAACGAGCGTATAGGGTGCCTTATTCAGATCACACCCCCCACAAACCACAACCAAAAAAAGAAGGGGCACAAGCCTTCACACCAAGCCTGTCTAGCGCGTGCAACGACAGGGGTAAGGGTTTCGGGAGCTTTTTGAGACGTGATCCTTCTAACATGTCCATGTCTGCCTTGAGGACCACATGAACCCCAAAAAATTGGGGGTGTCATATACCCTATACCCTAGAATTTCTAGGTATATGAACCACAAACCCTTTTTCGGTTCATCCTAAACCCTAAACCCTAAACCCTAAACCCTAAACCCTAAACCTGAAACCCTAAACCCTAAACCCTAAACCTGAAACCCTAAACCCTAAACCCTAAACCCTAAACCCTAAACCCTAAACCGTCCCCCAAGGCACCTGGAGGCTTCTCAAGACTTGAAGCAATATTCGGAGTGCTAAAGCTGCCCTGGGACTGAGTTAATCTCAACCTGGGACCCTCTTCACCTACAAATCTTTTGGGGTTATACCTACACTGCTTCAGGGTAGAAACTACTAAACTGTAGGTAAATAGAGTCCAGGAAGTTATCATAAGAATGAAGTCGCATGCTTTCTGCTATGAGTATTCGGTTCTCAAATCCTCGAAAAGCTTTATAAATGCAACCCAGGCTAGGATGCCAAGCCCTCCCCCCCCGCCCTGCCCGGCGTTGGCACTCCGCAGCCGGGCCGCTGTTGTGACGGTCGTCATCGCCCAGTAGAGCGAAGAGATGTACTGCGATGTGGTGCTGTCGGACCTGAAGGCATACCTCGGCACTCAAGCCCCGGCAATGAGGGAATGAGGGAATGAGGGCCCCACATATGTATACATATATATATATATATTACCATATTTTACATATATATATATATATATACATACCCTTTAAGGTACTAAGAACCGCAAACGTCTCAAACCCTCGCAGGACAACTCTTGCAAGCAACCCTAAGCTCTTCTCGAAGCCCCTCGAAAAGCCTTCCCAATCTGCATTGAAACCCTATAACGTAAGCCCTGAGCCCTGAGAGCTGAACCCTAAACCCCAAACCCCAAACCCTAAACCCTAACCTTGAACCCCCAACCCCAAACTCATCCTCAAGCGCTTCTGGAGGCCAAGCATCTCATTCAGGAACCCATGTCCTTGGCCATTCTGTACATCAGCTTGCAAGGGTTTAGGTTTAGGGTTTAGTGTTTAGGGCTTAGGGTTTAGGATGTCGGTTTAGGATTTAGGATGTAGCGTTTAGGGTTTAGGGTTTCGGGTGTCTCCTTAGTTTGCCACTTGCTGAAGCACGAAGGCATGTTCCACGCCATCCTCTTGCAGCCGGAGCTCCAGAAATGGGCATGAAGCATGCCAGCCAGTGACACAGCATGCAGCAGCTCACCTTTGTGTCTCACGGCGCAGCTTCGCTAACCCTTCTGAAGTCCCCAGAATCCCATGTCAAAGCTCTGTACGTCTTGTCGGTTAATTACCTAGGGTAATCCTCTCAAGTAGGGTCCCCTTTTGGGGGAAAAGCACTTATCATAAGGACCCTGAAGCCTAAGCCCACAGGCCCTAAACCCTGAACCCCTCACCCTGATTCTAAACCCTAAGCCCTTTTTGGCAGAGGACTCCCTTACGAAACCCGAAACCCTCCCGAATTTAGAGAGGACCCGTAGGGTGCAGCAACCCCAACTGGCAGAGAGAAACTTAGAGCAGTATCGAACCCGACCTCACTCAAGATGTCTGGAACCCCTAGACACCGACCCGAAACCCTAAAAGGGTTTAGGGTTTAGGGCCTTTACAGGATTTAGGGCTTAAGGGGTTAGGGCTGACGGGTTTTGGGCCACTCCACCCGGAGTACTCAGGTCATTCTGCATCAGGCTTGCTGTTCATGCGTGAACTGTTGCGCTACTCCAAACACCCAAGCCCTTACCGGTGGTCAAGAGGCAAGGATTCGGCAAGTTTCGAAAACACGCCGTCCACTACTCGAGTGCCTCAGTGCAGGCACACTGCCTGGCAATCTGTGGCTTTACTCGGCGCTGCCAGATTGGGGGGTACCTTATTCGGGCCCTTACTAGAACGGAATCCTACGACTTGGGGGGACTCTATTCGGGGTTCCCTCATTTTCGCAAAGCCCCATGTAGCGTTTAGGAGTTTCAGGAGCTCCAGGGTTTGCCTGGGGGCTTCGCAGCTTGAACGTGTAGATCTGACTTCGCGATCCTACCCAAGACTTGACACATGGCCACCCCCAGCCTTACCTGGGACCCTCTTTACCTGCGGCTTGATGGTTTATACCTTCAGATTAAGGGTAGTTACTACGAAACTGTAGGCAAACAGAGTTTCAGGTCGCTGAATAGTATGGAAGCCTGAGTCTCGAAGACTGTGTCTCCACACAGACTCGAAACTCTCCTTTTTCGGGTTTAGGGTTTGGGGTTCAGGCACTCGTCGTGTGGCGTTTGCAACAATCTTTCGGTTTCGTCGCAAGCCGAGATCGGAATCGCTGCGGTGATTCCTGTGCTTCGTTTCTGTGCGGTTGCCACTATAGCAACTACACCAGCAACTTCGGCATGCAATCCGACCCTCGTAGTTTTTGGGGTTTGGGATAATTAGTCCTTCTCCCGAAGTACGGCTCTTCTTCCGGGCTAGCCAACGAGGGGGGCTCGACGCAGGATGCCAGATGATGCCACTGGCACAGGGCCATGAAGTGCCGCCGAGCTGCGTCACGAAGTCTTCTAAACGGCTCCCCAACTCTGAGGCCCTGAAGATCTTGATGAGCTTGATCGCCCGGATGACTTTCCTGGTTGGGAATTATTTTAACGTCTAGGAATATATACATGGTCTCTGGATTTTCGTCCCTTACCTACTTGTAAGGGCTGAAATATTCGGGCCCTTTGCCCTCGGGCTTTATAGGGTATGTAAGGGGCACCTAAGGGATCCCAATTACGGGCCCGGGGGATTCGAAGGTCTGAGGGGCTTCTTTCTGTCTCTCCCGGCCATGGACTCTAAACCCTAAACCCTAAACCCTAAACCGGCGGTTTTTTTTTTTTTAAAGGTGTGGCTCGGACGTTTTTTTTTTAAAGGTGTGGCTCAGCTTGTCTTCGCAAATACTGTAAATAGCAGCATTTCTGCGTTTAGAGAGGCTGCAAATACTGTAAATAGCAGCATTTCTGCGTTGTCAGAGGCTTCAAATACTGTAAATAGCAGCATTTCTGCGTTGTCAGAGGCTGCAAATACTGTAAATAGCAGCATTTCTGCGTTGTCAGAAGCTTCCAAGACTGTAAATAGCAGCATTTCTGTGTTGTCAGCGGCTTCCACTACTGCAAAGAGCAGCATTTCAACGTAGTCAGAGGCTTCAAATACTGCAAATAGCAGAATTTCTGCGTTGCGTTGGCTGCAAATACTATACCTAGCAGTATTTCTGACATAAAATGTATGTCGCAGCATTTCTGGGTTTCTCAGACGTTGCAACGAAGGGCATGAAATAGCAGCATTTCTGTGTTTTCAGAGGCTTCAGAGAGGCTGCAAATACTGTAAATAGCAGCATTTCTGCGTTGTCAGAAGCTTCAAATACTGTAAATAGCAGCATTTCTGCGTTGTCAGAGGCTGCAAATACTGTAAATAGCAGCATTTCTGCGTTGTCAGAAGCTTCCAAGACTGTAAATAGCAGCATTTCTGTGTTGTCAGCGGCTTCCACTACTGCAAAGAGCAGCATTTCTACGTAGTCAGAGGCTTCAAATACTGTAAATAGCAAAATTTCGGCGTTGCGTTGGCTGCAAATACTATACGTAGCAGTATTTCTGACATAAAATGTATATAGCAGCATTTCTGGGTTTCTCAGACGCTGCAACGAAGGGCATTAAATAGCAGCATTTCTGTGTTTTCAAAGGCTGGATATAAATCATGTGCTCTTATATAAACAGATATATATATATATATATACAATTATTCATTTATTTATATTTAGTATTATGAAAACTGTATATGCTATTCAGTATTTCATATATATATAGTACACTATCTATCTATCGATCTATCTATCTATGTATATGCATAGGTATATGTATAAATGTATAAATGTATATATGTATATATGTATATATGTATATATGTATATATGTATATATGTCTATATGTCTATATGTCTATATGTCTATATGTATATATGTCTATATGTATATATGTATATATGTAATATATGTATTATGTATATATGTATATTATATGTATATTATATGTATATATGTATATTATGTATGTATGTATATATGTATATATTATAAATGTATCTATGTATATGTATATATGTAATATATATATGTATGTATGTATTTATAGCTGTATAGATACATATATAGATACGTATATATATATATATGTATATATATATAGATGTGTATATGTAGATATGTATAGATGTATAGATGTATAGATGTATAGATGTATAGATGTATAGATGTATGGATGTAGTTATGTATATATGTATATATGTATATATGTATATATGTATATATGTATATATGTATATCTGTATATATGTATATGCATATATGCATATATGTATATATGTATATATGTATATATGCATATATGCATATATGTATATATGTATATATGTATATATGTATATATGTATATATGTATATATGTATATATGTATATATGTATATATGTATATATGTATATATGTATTTCTGTATACATGTTTATATGTATATATGTTTATTCAATTATAGATATACATGCATATACATGATTGGCTTAAAAAGGCTGGGGGGGGTTCGGGGTGGGGGGGAACAGACCCCCCCTTTGCAAACACCTTGCTCGCATGATGGGTTTCAACAAGACTCATTATGCTGGGGTAAACTCAATGCTTGCATGTAGGTCTCAAGATTCATACGCTTTGAAGCAAGCTTGCACGGCTGAAAGAAAGCGGGGGGGTTGGGGGGGGGCGCAGCCCCCCCCATTTGCAAACTCAATGCTTGCATGATGGGTTTCAAGATTCATATGCTTTGAAGCAAGCTTGCACGGCTTTAAAAAGCGGGGCGGTTGGGGGGGGCGCAGCCCCCCCATTTGCAAACTCAATGCTTGCATGTAGGTTTCAAGATTCATATGCTTTGAAGCAAGCTTGCACGGCTTAAAAAAGCGGGGGGGTTGGGGGGGGCGCAGCCCCCCCATTTGCAAACTCAATGCTTGCATGTAGGTTTCAAAAAGACTCATATGCTTTGAAACAAACAAGCGGGGGGGTTGGGGGGGGCGCAGCCCCCCCCATTTGCAATTTGCAAACTCAATGCTTGCATGATGGGTTTCAAGATTCATACACTTTGAAGCAAGCTTGCACGGCTTAAAAAAGCGGGGGGGTTGGGGGGGGGCGCAGCCCCCCCCATTTGCAAACTCAATGCTTGCACGTAGGTTTTCAAGATTCATAAGCTTTGAAGCAAGCTTGCACGGCTTAAAAAAAAGCAGGGGGGGGTTGGGGGGGGCGCAGCCCCCCCCCATTTTGCAAACTCAATGCTTGCATGATGGGTTTCAAAAAGATTCATATGCTTTGAAACAAGCTTGCACGGCTTAAAAAAGCGGGGGGGTTGGGGGGGGGCGCAGCCCACCCCCATCTGCAAACTCAATGCTTGCATGTAGCTTTCAAGATTCATATGCTTTGAAACAAGCTTGCACGGCTTACAAAAACGGGGGGGTTGGGGGGGGCGCAGCCCCCCCCATTTGCAAACTCAATGCTTGCATGTAGGTTTCAAGATTCATATGCTTTGAAGCAAGCTTGCACCCTTAAAAAGCGGGGGGGTTGGGAGGGGCGCAGCCCCCCCATTTGCAAACTCAACGCTTGCATGATGGGTTTCAAGATTCATACGCTTTGAAGCAAGCTTGCACGGCCTAAAAAAAGGCGGGGGGGTTGGGGGGAGCGCAGCCCCCCCATTTGCAACTCAATGCTTGCATGATGGGTTTCAAAAAGACTCATATGCTTTGAAACAAGCTTGCCCAGAGGACTAGAGGACCACGGGACCAGAGGACCGGACCACAGAACCAGAGGACCACAGGACCAGAGCAGGGGGACCGCGGGACCAGGGGACCAGGGGACCACGGGACCGGGAGACCAGGGACAGGACCAGAGAGGACCAGAGGACCAGAGGACCAGAGGACCAGAGGACCAGAGGACCACAGGACCAGAGGACCAGAGGACCAGAGGACTACGGGGCCAGGGAACCGGGGGGGGGGGGGGGGGGGGGGGGGGGGGGGGTTGGAGCCACACCTTTAAAAAAAAGAGGGTGGAGCCACACCTTTTAAAACAAAAAACCCCTGGCCCCCCTAAACCCTAAACCCTAAACCCTAAACCCTAAACCCTAAACCCTAAACCCTAAACCCTAAACCCTAAACCCTAAACCCTAAACCCTAAACCCTAAACCCTAAACCCTAAACCCTAAACCCTAAACCCTCAAACCTAAACCCTAAACCCTAAACCCTAAACCCTAAACCCTAAACCCTAAACCCTAAACCCTAAACCCTAAACCCTAAACCCTAAACCCTAAACCCTAAACCCTAAACCCTAAACCCTAAACCCTAAACCCTAAACCCTAAACCCTACCTATCCCCAACCCACCAGAATAGTTAGAGACCCACCAAAAGGACCCTCGAAGTACTCCCTATGGAGCCTCCACCGGAAGCCCGGCGGCGTGACCAAAAACAAAAGCCCTGTCTTCCTACAGGGGCGATTATACCCTATAACCCCTTTAAAAAGGCCCTTTAAAGGGCTGGTTAGGGGGATTGTAAGGCCTAACAGACCATGCTGGTTCGTCCCAGCAGCAAAATCTTGAAGATCTTGCTGCCGCGCAACCTTGGGTTCACGGTTTACTTTTTGTTGGTAGGGTTTAGGGCTTAGGGTTTAGGGTTTAGGATTTTGGGTTTAGAGTTTAGGGTTTAGAGTTCAGGGTTTGGGGTTTAGGGTTTGGGGTTTAGGTGCAATCTTTGGGCCCCCGATGTCGGGATCCAGGGCACTTGGGGCTTACAGTAGGGTTGGGTATCCTAAACCCTAACGCCTACACCCCTGAGCCTAAACCCTAAACCCTAAACCCTAAGCCCTAAACCCTAAACCCTGAGTCCTAAACCCTAAACCCTTCCAGTTTCAAGCCCTCCACCATCTGCCCCGAAGCTTGGTCAGCTCCTCCCGTTTTATGCCGGCAAGCTCCCTCTGCTGTCATCTGTCAACCCAAAGACCTAAACCCTAAGTCCTTCTCCCAAACCAAACTCCCAAGATCTAAATCACAAACCTGAAACCTAAAGTCCCCCTACACCCTAAACCCTAAACCCTAAATCCTACCAAACAAAAAACAAGTCTGTCGAAGTGTTGCGAGACGCAGCTTCACGCTCTCCACCTGCCCGGGCACGCCGTCGACAAGATGCTCCAAAGGCAACTGAGCAGGGCCAAGCTGAGGGTTTAGGGTTTAGGGTTAAGGACCCGTTTAAGGTTAGGGTTTAGGGTTTAAGGTTTCGGGTTTAGGGACCAACAGTTTCATGGGTTATACCTACAGTTTCATGGGTTATACCTACTGAGTAAGGGTAGTCCGTACAAAACTGTAGGTAAATAGAGCGCCAGGTAGGACGTTGTCATTTTTTCCCTCCTGCTTTCGGGGGCTTAGGGTTTAGTTTTTGTTTTGCCACCCGCACTGCCCTTTAGGGGTTTTAGGGCTTAGGAGTTTAGGAGTTTGGGAGTTTGGGAGTTTAGGAGTTTAGGAGTTTAGGAGCTTACGAGTTTAGAGGTTGCGATTTAGGATATTTAGGGGCTTGGGGTTTCATCGCTCACTTTCGCACACGGCAGGCCAGGTTTCAGAATCCACTAAGACAAGTATAGAATATATCAGACGGCTCAAGGCGGCTTGGGGTCGTGAGGTTTGAGGGGATTAAGGGTTTACGGGTTTATGGGTTAGGGGGTAGGGGTTCGGGGGTTAGGGCTGTTGAGAGCCTAGGGTTCTGGTGTGGAGGAGTTAGGGCCCAGCGCTATCTTGACCCAGGCAAAACATACATACATACACACATACACACATACACACATACATACAGACATACATACATACAGACACGCAGACATACAGACATACATACATACGTGTGCACGCACATACAGACATGCCGCACGTTCAGCCCGAAACCCCAATATCTACATCTCTATGTGTTTATGTACATGTATACACACAGCCCACCCCAGTGAACATGTACATACCATAAACCAGAAAGCGAACCCGCAAAAAAATCTAATCGACCCTCCACAAATCCCAGGTTAACCTGGGCGAGGCCAAGCGGCCGCGGTCACAAAGTCAAGAGTAAACCTGGGGCTCTGAATCAGTCAAGCGCTCAGGGGTTTAGTGGCTCCCTGAGTTGAGGTGATTGGTTTAGGATTTGGGGTTAGGGTTTAGGGTTTCGGTTTTAGGGTTTAGGGGTTTAAGGGGGGGCTTCGGGACCCCTGTAAGACCTAAACACCTTTTTGAACCTGGGCTCTGAAGTACTGCCAGGAAGCTGAACCAATAAACCCCTAAACCCCTACGCCCTGGTTGTTTTCTAAACCCTAAACCCTAAACCACTAGGCTCTCAACCCTAATTCAGGGTTCAGAGCTCTTTTGACGTGCTTTGTGACTGGGAGCTGCTGGGTTTGGGGCTAGGCGTGGTGAGCCCTTGACTCAAACTGAACTTTCACCACCTAGGGTTGTAACACTTGTTGGTTTTTACAGCAGAATTCCAAAAGAACCACAAATCTTGAGGAACCAGGGAAAACAAGTGCATACTTTTTTGGGCTACCTGCCTAGTATAGGGAACCCAGAACCCAAAAAAGTAAAAACGGTATAAACCCTACACCCGAAACCCTAAAAACTAAAAACCCTAACCCCAAACCCCAAACCCTAAGCCCTAGCCCAAGTAACCAGGAGGTGAGGTAGTTCTTGGCGATGAGCCGGTTGCTGCGTACTTCCTCGCCAGCCTGTTGTGCTCTTGGTTTTTTTTTTGCTCTTGGGTTTAGGGCTTTGGGGGAGGGGGGGGGAGGTAAGGGTTAGGGTTTAGGGTTTAGGGTTTAGGGTTTAGGGTTTAGGGTTTAGGGTTTAGGGTTTAGGGTTTAGGGTTTAGGGTTTAGGGTTTAGGGTTTAGGAGGGGGGGGGTTTAGGGTTTAGGGCTTAGGCTGCTGATGGATAAGCATCCAACCAACAATAAGGCAAGGGCGTATGTCTTCCTACTAGGTTTAGGGCTTAGGATTAAACTAGGAGGGCCCCGCCCCCCCCCCCCCCCCCCCCCCGACCTCGTTGATGAAGGTGGTGCGGAAGTTCAAGAAGATGTCGAAGATGAAGCAGAAATCGATGCCGACCTTTCACGCACATGTGTTCTTGACAGGGGCGGGCGCCGGGAAGCAAAGTTGTAGGACTTGCAAAGCGGCCCAAAGCGCCAGGAAACAATGGAACTTGCGCAGACATCGGGTCTCAGCCTGTACCTTTAAGGTTTAGGGTTTAGGGTTTAGGGTTTAGGATTTAGGATTTAGGGTTTAGGGTTTAGGGTTTAGACGACGCTGTCTCTGAGTCTGAGCAACTGAGCGCGACTGCACTGTGAACCAGCACATCATCTGTCTAGGGTTTAGGGCAACTGGTTTGGGGCTTGTGGATAGGATTTCCTTAGTTGTCCAGTACCTAGGGGAACTAAAGGTTAACTTTTGGGATTATAAGGAGGTTAGATTACCCCCAAAAAGGTTCAAGGCTACCTGCTCTACTACTAAGTTTCAGGGATGTGCAAGGGTCCAAGGGGTAGTATATTACCCCAAAAAGGTTCAAGGTTACCTGCTCTACTACGAAGTTTCGGGGATGTGCAGGGGTCCAAGGGGTAGGAGGAGTCTCGCAATAAGCCGACTTTAGGGTTTTTTTAACGTTAAAAAACCCCAAGGGTGTTTTCAACGTTTAGGGTTTTTTAACGTTAAAAAACCCCAAGGGGTAGGAGGAGTCTCGCAATAAGCCGACGGACGTTGAGATAGCCATGCGCGCCATCCTCTTCCAGGTAGGCAAGGGTGAAGGGAAGCACCACCTGGGCAGCACGGGGGTTGCTCGTAGCCCTAAACCCTAAACCCTAAACCCTAAACCCTAAACCCCCTAAACCCTTTCAAGACTGAGACTCTGGGCCTCTCTCTCACTCTCGCCCTCTCCTCGCCCCTGCAGGCGGAATCTGCCAGTTTTTTTGGCCAAATATAAACCCTAAACCCTAAACCCTAAACCCTAAACCCTAAACCCGAAACCCTATTTTTTTACAGAGACGGGATAAGACTCGGTATTGCCCTTAGCGTAGTGAAGACTGATCGGTCACCTGGTTTCCATCCCCACAACACTTCCTCCGAAAATCTAGTGCTGGTTCAGTAGTCTGGCCGCCGCGATGTAGCAGAGAAGCACCAGAAGCAGCACGTCCCATGCTAACCTTGGTGTGGTTGTGTCTGGCAAGGTGCCCCAAAAATCCGAGAAACCTTGTAGCGAAGGTTTCCGAAAGCCAAGCTCAGCTGTAGGTGCCTACCACGAATTGTGCGAACAACTCTTTGGGAGAGAGTCAGCTGCCAGGTAAACACTGGTCCTGAACCTCAGAAGAAACAGTTTAAGCCCCAAAATCTAGACGTTCGTCTGCAATCGCCTAAGTACCGCAGCAGCTATGCGCAAAAACACAAGGTAGTCTCAATCTCTTAGCGGCTTCGTGTTGATGCTTCGGACTCTGCCACACAAACGCATCCAAGCCACGGGCCGATCGATACTGAACATTTCGTTACCCAAGCCCTAAAGCAAGGACCGCAGAGTGTGTAGCCCACATTTTCTTGGATTTCGCAAACCAAAGAACTACAATCCCCTGTTTAAGCCCTATGTCCGATCAAGCTTGCAGTCCTCCAAACCCCCAACTGTCGAGGCCGAAACCCTAAACCATAAACCCTAAACCCTACAAGGGCCAGGCAGCCGTAGGGAGGAGTGGCAGGAGAGGAACCAACGCCAGGGCTTACACCGGATCTCGTCCTGATCAGCGGGCTTCGTGGGCCTTGTAAGGGTCGCCTTGAACAGGTTTAGGGTGTAGGGTTTAGGGTTTAGGGTGAAGGTCTTGGAGTGAAGGGCGTGTTTAGGGTCAATGGCTTTTTCTGGCTGTCGCCTGAGGAGACATGACTTGGCTCACCTGCTGACTTCGAATCTCGGAGCTTGGCTTTCCCCTCGCGAAGCTTCGTTTTTTAACAGACACTTCACATGGTGAGCTGGACCCCAAACCCCGTTTTTGCAGCCGAACCGAAGGCGTCGCCGGACCCGAAACGCTCTACCACCAGAACCACCAGAACCCGAAACCGCCATGAGACATCTCGAAGGGGGTGTGGGAGCTCAGCGGCGCTTCGACAAGGCTGAATCATCAACACCTCTCCTGGGAATTTGAGTCAAAGTGCCTTGGGACCTGAGCGCCCTGGGCCCTCAAGTTTGAAACCTTAAAGGTGTATACATTGGTTCACTCCCCCTTATACTAACAGTCCTTCAGAGGGATGATAGCATTGAAATCCCGATTAAGGACGGTTGGTATAAGGGAGAACATCCCAACCTGAAACCTTCAAGGTGTATAGAAGGCCAAACCTCAAACCCTGAACCCTAAACCCTAAACCCTCAACCCTAAAGCCTAAACCCTAAACCCTAAACCCTAAACCCTAAACCCTAAACCCTAAACCCTATGGGCCATGCCACCCAATTCCAGGTCAAAGAGTGCTGCATCTTGGTGCCATACCTTTGCATACTCGGTCTCTGAGCACTATGACTTGCTAGGGGTGGGCTTAGGGTTTAAGGGTTTAGGGTTTAGGGCTGAGGGTTTAGGGATTTAGGGTTTAGGGTTACTTAGATCTCCGTGTGCATCGATGGGCGCTTGCGCAAGAGGAGAGCCTCTAAACTCTTGATGCGAAGTACTCCCCACCGTGAGCCTCTAAACTACAGAACTACCCTACAACCTAAAAGCCCATTAAAAAAAGACTTAACCCCAGAAAGCCCTCAACCCTGAACCCTATACAGCCCTACAAGACCCTGTAATCCCTACACCCAGCTCACATGGGAGTTTCCGAAAATAGGGGACCCCTAAAATACCCCCCCCCCCCCCAAATAGTAGGATGTCCTTGTCATATCTTGTAATAAGGACCCACATAAGGTACCCCTAATTTCGGAAACCCCAAACCCCAAACCCTAAACCCCTGTTTTTGAGGAGGGACTGCAAACCCTAAACCCTAAACCCCTAATTTCGGAACCCCCCATAATGAATTCCCCGTTGAGGTGAGCTTGGGGGTGAGAATGCTGCAGCGGTGACCAAACATGTCCCGAGGCTCTGCTGTTCAGGAGTCGAGGTTGTGGATTTACGGGTCAAGGATGTAGGTTTTTAGGGGTTGGGACTTCAGGGTTTAAGACGTGGTCAGTTCTCAACATTATTGTCCCTTTTGGGTTACCCTAAAGAAGAGGCGTCGCCTTATAATCTGGACCCCTAAACCCTCAACCCTCAACCCTAAGACCTAAACTCTAAGCCCTAAACCCTAGAAAAGGGACCACATTTTATGGAAGTGACATTATAAGGGAACAAGGCTTAAGGATTTTAGAGTACCTTCTGGAGGCAGACTCGCGGGAGAAGATTTCGGGTTGAAACCCCTAAACCCCTAAACGGGTTTAGGGTTAAGGGGTCAGGGTTTAGGGTTTAGAAGGGTAAGACCCTAAAGCCCTCCAACCGTTTTTTGGAATCCAGGCCTGCTCGAACACCGTGTACTTAATTACCCTAAAGCCTAAAGGTGTAATATCCCTCCACCCTAAACCCTAAACCCTATTCGTAATTATTCCGACCCCTATAGTAAATGCAGCAGGAGCTGCTTGCCGTACTCATTCTCCATCAAGGCGCTGGTGAAGACCTGGCAAGGAGGGGTTTAGGGTTTAGGGTTTAGGGTTTCGGACGAAAGCTCCGGTTTGGGGTTTGTAGACAGTGTAGGGTTTGGGCCGAGAAAACACTTTGACCGAAAGGTTTCTTGTCTAAGCTTGCTTGGCCTGCCCTTGAAACCTTAGAAACATTTTCAAAATCACGGGGGGGGGGGGGGGGTTTAGGGTTTAGGGCTCAGGGTCCCTAAGCCCTATAACTCCTAAACCCTTTTCTGCGGCCCTTAGCTCTCTTAGCTCGGGCATGCGCAGTGTCTTGAGGGAATGGCCTGATAACCCCAGAGGCCTGAACCACTCCAAAATTCAAAACCAAAGACTTAAAGACTTAACCCTGCAACCCCTAAACCCTAAACCCCAAACCCCAAACCCTAAACCCCAAACCCAAACCCTAAACCCCCAGAGCGCTGCAAACCGAACCGGAAACCGCCCAACACTCTCGCGGGCGCCGCCTTGAGAGTGCCGGAGCCTTTGCCGGCCACGAGACCTTCTTGAAGACTCCATGGGGTTTGTCGGGGTTTCAGGGTTCAGGGTTTTAGGGTTTAGGGTTTAGGGTGGTTTAGGGTAGAGGGTTCAGGGTTTAGGGTTTAAGGTTAACTTTCAGCGTGCAGGGCCTAAGGGTGTTGGAGTGCTTTTTAGGGGCGACATCGGGTTCCCAAGGGGGTGCGAAGTCGGAGAATGAAAGGGCAAAACCTAACCCTGAATTCTTGCAGGAGATCACCAAACCTTGCACCCTTCCGAGGCTTCGCCCTTGAATTCTACGAGGGCTTAGGGGCCTTGGGACCCAGAACAGGGCTCATCGCTCAGATTAGATCGAACCCCCATGTAGGACGTACAAGTTACCCTTAACCCTAAACCCTAAACCCTAGACCCTAGACCCTAGACTCGAATCCCTAAAGCTGCCCCTGACTTCCACCCACTAGCCCTCCCGGCCCGCTTTTGCCAGCCCAGGGGCGGTTTACCACGTTGTTCCACTCATCGATCTCCACTTTGCCTGGGCTTTGACCACAGTTACGGCCTCTTCACAAGAAACGCCCTAAACCCTAAACCCTAAACCCTAAACCCTAAACCCTAAACCCTAAACCCTAAACCCTAAACCCTAAACCCTAAACCCTAAACCCTAAACCCGGCAGTTTAGCCGCGCCCTGAATCGTGCGTTCTCGCCTCGTGTTTCGGAGTGCCTCGGCGACCATATCAACCCTAAAACTGGGATCGTACACGCTTGGAAGCAATGTAGGGTCTTAGGGACTAGGTATATATGGACGATATACTGGGGGGGGGGGGGAGGGACGCAAAACCCTGAACCCGAAACCTTGAACCCTCAACTTGAGTACTGTGTGGCAGCTTAGAAACCCAAAAACCCAACCCTTGGCTCCCCAACCCCTAACCACACCACAGGGGGGATCACATCACAAGAAGTACAAATGGGTGGGGGCGGGGGGGGGGGGGGACCGGGCGCGCCCGGATCACAGAATGGGGCTTCTGTAGGGGAACAAGATCAAGGCTGCCAATTTCTACATCAAATCTGCAGCTCATTGCAATCCAGTCACTTCTTTCCTAGAAGCCTCACCTTTCAACCCTGATCCCGGAAAAAAACCTAATACTCTAAGCCTTAACACACGCAGCTGTGCAAACTCTACGCACGCCCCCCCCCCCCCCCCCCCCCCCCTTCAACCTTGAAACGTCCCTATGGCCCAGGCCATTTTTGCATCCAGGCCGCTAGGTTGCAGCAAGGCATGACCCTTCGCCTAATCCCCTAACCCCCCCCCCCCCCCCCCCCCCCCTAAACCCTAAACCCCAAACCCCAAACCCTAAACCCTAAACCCTAAACCCTAAACCCTAAACCCTATGCCCAACTGACCCTAAACTTGAGCAACCCCTAAACCCTAAAACCGGGTGGCCGTTGCAGTTCTCGTCGGCCGCCGCGATGAGCTTTTCAGCCCGTGCTGGGTGCTGTCCGACGGAACCTTGGGGCTTGGATGGATCGTAGGGTTTAGGGTTTAGGGTTTAGGGCTTAGGGCTTAGGGTTTAGGGTTTAGGGTTTAGGGTTTAGGGTTGAGGGTCTTCTTTCTAGGGGTGTGGGGCTTTAGGCTTTGTAGGGTTCTTTGCCCCTCGGATTGAGATAGGCAAGGGCAACTGGCATCTCGGGCTTTAAGCTTTCAGGCTTAGAGCTCACGAAGGCTTCGCGAAACCCTAAACCCTAAACCCTAAACCCTAAACCCTAAACCCGAGCGGCTCGAAGGGAGCTTGTCGCCCCGCACTAGGAACCTGGACCCCCAAAGTATGCCAAAGAAGCCCCAACCCCACAAAAGTGCCCTAATTTTTGCATATGTTGGGGGCTTAGGTAAACCCTAAACCCCTATACCCCTATAACCCTATAACCCTAAACCCTAAACCCTAAACCCTAAACCCTAAACCCTAAACCCTAAACCCTAAACCCTAAACCCTAAACCCTAAACCCTAAACCAGACCCGAAAGGCTCAGCTGTTGGGGTGCAGGCTGAGGGGCGCAGGGCGCGCTGGAGCTCCTCAGTGTCGATGACGCCGGAGCCATCCGCGTCAAGCCTGGGCGCAAAGCTTCCTGAACTTTGGGTCTAGGGTTTAGGGTCTATAGGGTTTAGGGTTTAGGGTTTAGGGTTTAGGGTTTAGGGTGTAGGGTTTGGGGTTTAGGGTTTAGGGTTTGGTGGTTTGGTGGTTTGGGCGTTTGGTGGTTTAGGGGTTTTGGGGCTCGACCTGGTTTACGATGACCTCGATGGGCGTTTGCGGGTGAAGGTTTCTTGCGGCTTCGGCTGTGCTAGCCCTAAACCCTCAACCTTCAGCCCTCAACCCTAAACCCTAAACCCTACACCGTTCTTGCTACCTGCCGAGCTGACACCCACGGCTCATTGCAGGCACACGCCGGAGTTGTGGCATCCATGCGCCGTTATGAGGGGTGTAGGGTTTAAGTTTTCAGGGTTTGGGATGTTCCCCCTTATACTAACAGTCCTTAGTAGGGACTGTAGTAGGGGTACTATAATCCCTATTAAGGACTGTTAGTATAAGGGGGACCATCCCAAGTACTAGAACAGGACAGCTTTCACAGCTGGTTTAGGGCCTTAGGGCTTAGGCAGGGTCCTGTCCCCCTAGCCCAAACAAAACCCCAAACTTCACGAGAACCAGCCGTGAATGAAACCCTCAACAAGTAAACCTTCAGAAAATGACAATAAATCAATAAGACATCTGACGAAACTCCACCAAGTCCCGACTTCGCCCCCAAAGCCTAAACCCCTTTTCCACCCGGAATCTCATCCTTAACCCTAACCCTAAACCCTAAACCCTAAACTCCCAGCCCCCGAGCACCCGACCGCTTGAAGAGGCCCATGAGGACTTCCCTCTGATTTTGCATGGCTTGCTTAAGCCCGGCAGCACCCTGGACAGGGTGCTTCGGGTCTTTGGGTTGCTCGGGCTTGGGATTCGCATGTTCGGCTCTCATGGGATTTATAGGGCTTAGGGTTTACATGCAGGCTCGACAGGGTTTAGGGCTTCGGGTGTAGGGTTAAGTTTTAGGGTTTAGGGTTTAGGGTTTCGGGTTTCGGGATTCGGGTTTCGGGTGGCCTCGACTTCCACCAACATAAGAACACTCTAATTCCAGGATCCCCCCCCCCCCATCAAGGAAGAACGCTATGGTGTGCGAGTTGCGAAGGATTCATCTGTCAGGAAGTGGGGGCTCAGTCTTCCTAAACCCTAAACCCTAAACCCTAAACCCTAAACCCTAAACCCTAAACCCTAAACCCTAAACCCTAAACCCTAAACCCCCCCTCAAGTTTCGGGGGCTTAGGGCGGCCCAGTTCCTGAGAGGGCTTATCAGGTTTAGGACTCGTACGCCCCCGAAAGATCGGGCTTCCGAAGCTGCATATCACAGCCCAGTCTGGTCTTACAGCACCAGCCAGGGTCTTCTTGCTAACCCCTAAACCCTAAACCCTAAACCCTAAACCCTAAACCCTAAACCCTAAACCCTAAACCCTAAACCCATCGTCGCCGTGCCCGGGCCTCCTCGAAGTTGTCGTCCTCGTCCGCCGAGTTGAGCGAGTAGCGCGAGTTGGTGTAATTGCTGTCTTCCCCACGCTCCTTGACTAGGGGGTTTAGGGTTTAGGGTTTAGAATTTAGGGTTTAGGGTTTAGAGTAATCCCTCCCCCTAGTATCCCTAAACCCCCCCCCCCTACCCCCTAAGATTTAATGCTCCCAGTATTTTAGGGGGTGGGGTGTGTGGGTTAATATTAGGGGGACGGGAGCAGTGGTTTGAGGCTTAGGGTTGGGAACCTTGCCTCTTTGGCTTCGAGTTCATGGAGCTTTTGGCCTCCAAGTACATACCCTGAACAGGAACTACCCTTCCCTGGGACGGTCTTTACCTACAGCTTTATGGGTTGTACCTACGAATTATGGGTGGTTACTTCTAAACTGTAGGTAAATAGAGACCCAGGTAAACCCTGTAAACCCAAAAACCCTAACCCAAAAATCGTTGTAAGGCACGACCAAGCTCTCGTGTTGAGCCCTTAATGCTGAAGCCAACCGGGTTCTTCACCTCAGACATCCCTGAAGTTGTACAAGGGCAGGGATTTAGGGTTTAGGAATAGGGTTTAGGGTTTAGGGTTTATATGGGTTAGGGTTTAGGGATAGGTTTTTGGGTGTTCGGCGGAAATCAGAATGGAGGATTTGGCGTTCGGGCCTTAACTGTCTCACCATGTACGGAACAAGTGCAGATCCCAAACCCATGCGGCAGGAGCGGCGATTTCGGACTCCCCTTCTTCGCTCACCTCGCCCATGCAAGGCATGCCGTGTGGTGCGTTCACAACCCGCATAGCTGACTGCAAGACGCCCCGCCAGAACACGGTGCGTTTTGGTTTTTTGAGTTAACTAAACTGGCCCCAAACCACCGTTTAGCTGTACATACCAAGTAGGGTTAGGAGAGCAGATTCGGATGACTGATTGTATTTTGGCTCAAGGAAAATAGGCGTGCCCGTTGTGCGTCTTTCCTTGTCTTAAGTACCTTTGTTGTACTTAACTGGTTAACAGCCTCAAGCTACGTGGTCACTTTGGTAGGAACGTAGGCAAAGCCGCGCGCCGCCATAGTGCCCCCTCCATAACCGCACACCTGCCTTGAGAGTGTGCTTGAAATTGCGCGACAGGAGCCGCTGGCCCTGCCTCATTCATACTTCACATCCAGCATTGTGTCGAGCCAGAGCCAGGCTCAGCAATTGCATTCACTTCACCTGCAAGCCACCGTTGGGCTTTCCACGTGGCATTCCATATCTCGAAATCTTCGATCGTGCATGCAAAGCACTGAGCCGGAAGAGCATTACGCAACACACCTCCACATTTGGGTTCATTTCATTAAGGCCTTGCGTGAGAAACGCATCACGCGTTTGTTGATTGCTCATCCGCTAAATTGGTGGAGAAGGTTCGTGAGTAATCTTCTTGCTAATCACTACAGAGAGGTATCGTTTGACTGGCAGCTTAGGGTCCTTGTCCGTGCTTTAACGTACGCCGACGATAGGTGGGTCCCTAGATTGCCTCAATACTTTCCGTGACATCCAGGTACATCGTGTGGCTGCGCATCTCCGCTGCGGTGTCGAGGTGCTCGCCCCTCTTGCCCTGGTTGGTTCTGACTTTCGGACTTCACTTCAAACATTCCTGAACATCTTGCCTTTGTACCCTCTCCTGTGAACCCGTGCACGGTTTAGGGAGGCTAGGCCTTGTGGGTACCCTAGGCGTCTGACGAAGCATCACTGCATCACCGTGTGCTTCGCCTCGAACTGCCCAAACAGCAGGTTCAGTTCAGACTTCGATCTTCGCGTGGTTTGTGGTCTCCCTTCGGGTTGAGACTAAGCCCATCACTCCGCCAACAGCAAACCCACAGTGCCGTCGGCTTGACCACGCACTGTGAACGCAACATCGGACAAAGTCCCAATCCCTAAGAGGTTTCAGGGTCAAAGCAAAGAGAGTCGCGGGTCTTCCCCACTCTCATCCGTGTGCATTGGCTCAGACAGCCGGTTGAGTGCGTGTCGTTAGTTGAAAGACCTGCATTGCCCCAATATCCCATCTGAGGAATCCCGGCAAGGTAGTCAAGCTCAGGCACTCTGCACACATTCTTCTGGCCACTTTCTAGGCTTGTTGGGGTCGCCGCCCGAATTAGGCTTAGAGGGGTCGCCGCCCGAATCAGGCTGTGCAATTGTCTCTGGTACCATGGGTTGGAACGATTTTTTGCAGGCGTGGGAACGCGTGACCTCTGAAGAGTCCTTTGTGGAGCGTGTGACTGCTGCTTTTTCCAGGGCCACGAACTCGCCTGCGGTCAAAGGCTCGTCTGAGTTCCGTCGGAGGAAAGCTGTCCTCTTGGTGGTCATCCGTGCGCTGGTGCAGCTTCTCATCGGTACTCAGCAACAGTCTGGGGCCATACGGCTGGTCCGAACTCGAGAAAGAGAGCTCGAGGGCACGGAGGCATTGCCATATCATCCTTACGCTACGTTCGTCGAGGATACCCTGGAAGAGGTCAGAGGAGTGCTTCAGGCACCTTCGCCGGAGCCTGAGATACCGGCTCCGAGGACTCCTCCTGTCGCAGTGCGTTCCAGATCTCCGCCTCGTTCCTTGGTTGAGGGTTCTGACCAAACTCCGGTACCTCCTAGACCGCGACCGAAACATAAGGGTGATCGAACCCCTGCACCTCCTAGGGCACGACCTAAACATAAGGGTAATAGAACCCCGGTTCCTCCCAAGGCAAGTACCTTGCCCGGAACACCAGGTCCGTCACGTGCACCGGAGGCTGCAGCAGATCTTCTTGTGTATCGTCCCAAAGCAAAGGCCCGGCCCGAGTCCAGACCACCGCAGGACTGGGAGTTGGACGAAAGAGAGTATCCAACCATAGCGGATTCGTTCAGGGAACAGGTTGAATTGGGACAACACTCAGATAGAGAAGCCATAAACCGGTGGACTACTGAAGAGTGGAGAGAGCATAATCAGGCGCTCTCATCTTCTTCTTCTGCCGCGCCGCGTGTTGCACCTTTGGAAGTGGTCGAAGTGCGTGAGGACATCCCTGTCCTGATTTCATTGGATTTCAGCGGGGTGCTCAACATCCACTTTCAGGACAGCCGAGATTTTTTGGACCGTTTGAACGCAGAGCGTCCGAGCCACGTGAAGCTGAAGTTTATTTGCACGAGTTACTCTGGGACAGAACGGGCCAAAGAAACGCGTCAGTCGATGGCTTCGGAGCTTCCGGGCGTGCCAGTCTACATCACTAGCTCTCCAACGGGCCGTCCTGGAAAAGGAGCCTTCATTAAGCGTTTGATGGACCGGCGGTCGGATCACTTTGCGTGTCATTTGGATGACAGATCAGACATCGTGCGGGACGTCGAGGCGTATGGTGTTCACGGTATTTTGGTATCGCCGAATACGTGGCTGACTGATCTCGTGCCCACTGTGTTGTTGTGGCTGCGGTCCCTGTAAAACGCTAAAAGAGAGCTGCTGACCTTCAGGGGAACCTGGGGTTTCTATTGCCTGGCACCATGGCGATGAGTCCCGAAACTACTGATTCCTCGCTCCAGGTGTCCACTTCCAGCACGCCGCCTACACAACAGGCGCGGGCACTCAGTGCTGTAAGGGCACAAGAAGCAAGGGTAGGAGAGAGCAGTAGTGATTCCACTCCCGTAAGAGCCGTTTCAACCGGAAGGGGAAGGTCCTCTCAACCCTATGCCTTAGCTAGTTCCCGAAATCGCTCTTCCTCCGCTAGGATGCAAGCTTTGTTGCCTCCGCCAGCTTATGCATGTGAAGTTGCAAGTCCTGCACCAGCAAGTCAACCTGTTTCGCTTGCACCGGGCGATGGGACAACCACCCCGGATGTGCACTTGCATCAGCATGTTCAGCGCATTGCCCCAGAGTTGCACCTGCATCAGAGTCGTCAGGAATTGCATCTTCATGGGGTTGATTCCCGAACACATTCTCAGGCCGTTGCTGCTGCACAGCTGGCACAAGCGCAAGCACAAAACATTCAACAGGACGCTCAGGTGTTTGCCCAGAACGTTCAGCATGAAGCTCAGGCATACGTGCAGGTTGCAAAGAGTGAGGCTCAGGCATATGTTCAGAGCGCTGTCACTTCTGCTCAACATGAAGCCATGCAGCACGCACAAGAGTATGCAGAGCGCGTTAGGGCTGAAGCTGAGAGACAGGTCCAGAGTGTTTCAGAACAAGCCGGTCAGCATCTTGCACAAGCAAACGAAACCATTGCCTCACTTCAGGCTAGGAATCGTGAGCTTGAGGAGCAGCAGGAAGAAATGATGCAGCGGATTGCGATGATCCAAGCTGAGATGCAAAGCATCAAAGCTCAACAACAGTCCCAAGCCGACACGTCCCACCTTCACGCAGAGCGAGTGTCGCAGGCCTCAAGGGCTCAGGACCAAAATGGCACGGAGATCAGTGAAGCCCTCAAGGCCTTGGCTGCAAGTGTTGGTGAGACAATGAAGGAGTTGCGAGAAATCGTCAGTCCCAAAGCATCCAAGCCTAAAAGCAAAGCGAAAGGTTCGGGGCTCCGAAACGGGACACCCTCCCCTAAGCATAAGAGTCCAAAGGTCTCAGCGACTCAAGGTCAAAGATCTGCTGGTGTGGCTGCTGCGCCTGTTCCAAATCGGTTTGGATGCTTCTGCGCACCCAGGTTGCCAGTTTTCACCGGTGTTGGTTTGCCGGCTCCGTCTAGATCCAAGAAGGGTTCTTCGAGTGACAATCCCTTCAACGTCTTCTCCACTCCCAAACCTCCTTCAGTCGTGCATCCCCCAGACCCTCCGATGCACTACGACATCGGGTCCGAACACGAGGAAGGTGAGGAGGAAGAGGAGAGGGAAGATGACCCCATCATTGATGTCACCGATGCACCGGGGGAAGAAGAAGTAGACTATGAGCAGGATACTTACCACAACAAAGATCTTCGAGACCTGAAAATCCCTGCACTTCCTTCGACAGCCGCGGGATATCGAGCATGGAGGAACGGCGTTTTGACATCGTTCAGCAGCATAGACAAGAGTGGGAACGCCAGGATACTGAGATGGCTCCAGGTCGCCCTTGATCCAGCCATAGGAGACCGACAGATGCGCAATCTGCAGGTCACGTCTGACGGCCTTCCCCGCCTTGATGCATTCCTGGCTGCACAGCTTACAGATCCAAAACACCTCAAGGGAGACTACGGAGTCGCTGCCCAGGCGTTCACCGAGCGAGCACACGCGTTAGGCGTGCAGCCTTCCGGGCGTGCGCTGTTGGCAATGCTCAGCCGAAGGTTTCGGGTAGACCGGATCAGGGGGGCGACAGTCTCCCAGCAGACACTCTTAGCCATCCAGCTCGAAGGCTTCAGCCAACAACAACTGCAAGCCTTTAGAGAAAAGGTTGAGTTTTGTTTGAACGGTTTCAGTCCCGAAGCATGGCCCGCTGAGTCTACCTTGTTTAGCTGGTTATACTCCAAGCTCAAGCACTGCAGGCTTCTTTCCAGAGCAGTCGACAAGATCAAAGACTCCAATCCAGGTAGCAACAAGCGAACCTTTGCGTGGTTGTGGTCGCAGCTTGTCGAATTGCTAGATGAGCTGAGAGAAGAAGCAAACGAAGAGTCAATTCGTGACACTCTCATCAAGCCCAAAGCCAAAGCTGCTCCCGCCCCAAAGAAAGAGGAGCGTTCCCGCGATAAGCCGGACAAGCCCACTCCTGCCAATCCAGCCCCTCCGGCCAAGACCAAAGGTTCTGGGAAGGATGGGAAAGACAAGGATGGCAAGGGAAAGGGGGGTAAAGGGAGTGGTAAGGGTGCAGATTCACAGAAAACACCAAACAAGCCAAAGGCGAAATCAGGCGGTAAAGGCCAGGGCTCCAAAGCTGAAGGCAAAGCCCCAAGCAAAGGAAATGCCCCCAAAGCTACCGTACCATGCCTGTTCTTCCCAAAGGGAACGTGTAACCGGGGTGAGAATTGTCCGTTTTCGCATGAGACCTCTCCCGGTAACAAGGCCCCAGGGTCAAAGACTACTGGAGCTAGCGCTACGGCAAAGAGCTCTGCCGCAGCTGTCGCCCTGCTGCTTCCCACTACGGCGCGGGGTGCCTCGGTCGATGGTTCCTCCACACCGAGCAAGACAACCTTTTGGAAGCGTTCAGGATTGAGTAGGTTCTTCCAGTTCGTTTCGGGGTGGTTTACTGTGTTCAGCAACATCTGCGCTCCTGCCTGTCCCGCCACTGTCACTCCGTTGCTTGTAGCATCTCAGCATCAGCACCCGCAACAGGGATGGTTCTACCACGAGTGGATCGCTGATAGTGGTGCAGGTAGATCCCTAGAGAGTCGTGAAGCCCTCAATGAACAAGGCATTCCTGAAGACGCATACGCACACATGGCCGAACAGGCACCCACAGTATCCTTTTCCACAGGGAATGGTGTCGTTGATTCAGGGCTCATGCTTGGCTTCGAGGGTTCCATTCTAGGAAACAATTCTGCATATCTCCTGGACAACTGCCCTAGTGTAAAATCACTTGGTGAGTTGGTAGAGACAAAGTCTATGCCGTTTGTATGGTTGCCAGGAAAGCTTCCGATGTTCCTGTCGAGTGTCGAACACGTTCAGGTCATTGAAGAATCCGCCATATGTGCCGATAGAGTTGAGGGAAATGTTCCAATCTTCAGGGAACAGGTCAGATTCGTCTCGCCTTCCACTGTTGCGATGCCTGGCTTCATGAGCGATGCTAGAAAGGCAAAGCCTCTTGCACGCACTACCATAGAGCCTTCACGGCACACCACGTATCGACCCTCGCCGCATATCACGGAGGAGTCTACCTTGCTTGAGTTGTTGCAGGATCCAGGGGTGCCGTCAAAGACCGCCTCCGGGTCTAGAGATCCTCCACCTGACTCTGATGACGAGCTGAAGTCTAGGGCAAAGTCCTCTTCAGCAAGAAAGCCAAAGGCTAAACCAAGTCCAAAGGACAAGGTCAAAGGTGCAAAAGCTCCTAAACCTGCTGAAGCAGCGAAGGCTCCGGAACCTCCTGCTCCAGTAGAACCCGAGGTCCCGCCACCTCCACTTCCTCCACCTGCCATTCCGCCAGGTTCTGGGTCGGACTCAGGAGAGGACGTGACATCAGAACGTCAGAAGCAACTCATCAAGGAGGCCTCTTCAATGGCACACAAGTTGACGCATATCCCTAAGAATCCCTACTGTGAGATATGTCAGCGAAGCCGCATGTATCGACAAAGAGTCACCAAGAAGCGTGCAGAGCCTCTCGAAGACAGAGGTGACTTGCCTCCTGTTGAACAGTTTGGCGAGAGGATTGCAACAGACTATATAATCCCTTCGAAGCGTGAGCATGCAGTCCATGTCATCAGGGATGAATATAGTGGTGCACTGCGAGCTTTTGTCTGTGCGCGCACAGCTGAGAGAGCAGCTCAGAACCTCCTTACCTTTGTAGGCGCCCGATACAAGCACCTCCCGAACGTGTTGTGTAAGGCTGCTGATGCAAAGGAGTTAATAGCTGCCGTCTCACAAATAGGATGGGTGCATGAAGCGACCCTAGAAAACAGATTTCCACACAACGCCCAACTTCAGAGAGAGATAAGAACTCTCGAGGAATCGACTCGCGCGGTGCATTTGGCTGCTGGGTTCCATGTGGTTCCAGATCTGTGGCATGTGTCCGTGCAGTTTGCCGCGCAGACTTTGACAGTTGTACCGTGGCAGGGCAAAGACAAGTCGCGTTTCGAGGTTGCAACTGGTTCCCCATTCGAAGGCCCAAGGCTTCCCTTGGGACAGTTGGTGCATTACAGGATCCATGACCCCAGCCGCAGGCATAAGTTCGAAGCTACAACTGCTCCCGGACTATTTGCAGGTTGGAGGTTTGAGCACGGATTTGTGTATCGTGACGTGATCTGGGTGCTAGACTATGAAGCCGTCAAGTCCAAGTCGATTGGGTATAGGGACATGATCCCCGTGCCATATGCGGAAGTGCATGTCCCAGAGACTGAGACCTTCCCGCTAAAGGCCGCGGCGGATCTTGCTCTTCGCGAGTTCCAGGATCCCAAACTTGAGGCTATCACAGCGCTGGACATACCATTCAGCTCACTGTCCCCTGCTGATCCTCCTCGAAGGCGCGCAGAGTACATTACGCTTGAACGCATTCTTAAGTTCGGTGCCACACCAGGATGCAAAGCGTGCACTTTCGATTCCGTGAAGCATAGTCCTAAATGCCGAGCAAGATTCGATGCCCTGATAAAGGCTGATAGGATTGCGTTGACGTCCAAGCCCCCTGAGCCAGTTCCTCCAGCTGAGCTCCCCGAAGGCGTTGGTCTCCACCCTTCGAGTGAGCCCGCTGTAGAAGGTCTTGTTGCGAAGGTCGAGCTCGGTGTGACGCAAGTCTTTGTCGATGCCAACAGGGAAAGAGTCCGCCAAAGAAAGGTGCAAACGCTCATAGGCAAGGATGTGTTGTTCGAATATGCGTGTGGCGACAGTTCAGAGCTTTCGCAAGCTGCATCCGAAATTGGCATCAACAGTATCCGCTTATGCCGAAGCATGATTGATTTGTCCAACGAAGAACATGTCAAACAAGTTCAAGGTCAGGTCGAAGCATCGCCAGGTTGTGATGTGTGGCTCTCATTGCCGTGCACCGAGTTCAGTCCGTGGCAGAACATGAACGTCCATAGGCATGGGGCGAAGTACGAAAAGGGTCTTCGGAATCGCCAAGAGAAGAGCAAGCTTATGTTCTTGTATGCCCGCAAGGTACTCGCAACTGCCATCGCAAATCATGGAAGGATCGCAGTCGAGTGGCCCAAAGGGTCCGGCTGGTGGGATCTCCCTGAATGGAAAGAATTTCAGGATGAACATGGTCTACACAAAGTGTCTTTTGATGGCTGCATGGCTGGAGTGAAGGGCCGAGAGCATCCAATCCGCAAGCCCTGGAGCGTAGCCACTAATGATCTGCGACTTGTTCAATTTCTTGGACAACTGCAATGTGACGGTAGCCACCAGCACGAGGCCGCCGAAGGCTCACAAACAAAGCAGACTGAAGCATACCCACGAGAGCTCGCTCACAACATCGTCGAAGCGTGGTATCCGCAACGTTACCATCGCCACATCCCCTCCATGGTCACGAAGAACTTAACAAAGCGGGAATGGAAAGCAGACCCGCGCGGAGTTGCAGCCGTGAAGAAGGAGGCAGAAGGGTTACGTTCTAACGGAACGTGGGATGATTTGACAGTCTGTCTTTTGTCTTCCTTGCGTGCCGATGCAAAACGGCAAAACCGTAAACTCAAAATTGCAGAGCTTCTCACATTATGTGGGATAAAACATTTCGAACTCCCTGAGCATGAACACAAGTTCAAAGGGAGAATCGTGTACAGGGGGGACTGCATTTTTGACCAGTTCGGAAACCATGTTCTTTTTGAAGACGTGGCTACCACACCAACTTCCTTGGTTGCCCTTAACATCGCATTGTTTTTCGGCTGCCAAGATGGAAACGCAGTGAGCCTTGCAGATGCCATTCAGGCATTTCTTCAAGCTGACCTCGCTGAGGCAGGAGAGCCCGACACATGGGTTATCCTCCCCGAGGAGCTGTGGTTGGACACATGGCACAAAGCGTACCCATCAGGGTCGAAGTTGGTGGTAAGGTTGAAGCGAAGCTTATATGGCCATCCGCTTGCTGGCAAACTATGGCAGAAACACCTAGCCTCTGTTCTCACTTCCTTTGGTGGCATTGAGATGGATTTGTTTCCTTCAAACTTCATCTTTCAAATGGGTTCCCATACCCTGCTACTTAACGTGTATGTAGATGACCTAACGTTGTCGGGAGCAAAGCATCTTCATGCACAGTTTTGGAAAAGGCTGAGAGCGCATATCAAGCTGGAAGACGAATGTTACATCGAAGCCTCGAATGCACGGATCCTTGGCAGAGGTCACCGAATCCAACGAGGCAGTGACTTCACAACTCTTGTGCTTGATATGTCTGCTTTCGCAGAGCAGGTCGTCGAGGCGTACTGCGAGCTTGCTGATGTCCCAAAGGCAAAGCTCCGTAACGTCACAACCCCAAGTTTGTCCGAGGCGTTAATGTCAGATGAGGACCTGCAGCAACCCGGCACACTGAGCCATGTAGCTGCAAAGGTACTTATGAAAGCACTTTGGCTGGGTCGGTTGGCTCGCCCTGATCTGTGTTTCATAATCGGTCGGTTAGCGTCACGAGTGGCCGCGTGGACTAAATGGGAAGACAAGCAGTTACTTCGCCTGATTTCGTATCTTCACGGTACAACAGGCTTATGTTTAGCTGCTACTGTGAACCATCACGAAGCTCCCCAGATCCACATCTTCACTGACAGTGATTTCGCCTCTTGTCCGCATAGTGCAAAATCGACGAGCGGGATCTACATGACTATAGGGTCAACAGATTTCCGCTTTCCGCTGTGGTGGGCATCTAAGAAACAGACGAGTGTTGCAAGAAGCACTCCCGAGGCTGAGGCCATAGCAATGGCTTCCGCCATGTTTGGTGAGGCTTTGAACATTCAGGTCATGATGGAGCATCTCCTCGGTCGTGCTATCGACGTCGTATTCCATCAAGACAACGAGACCTTGCTCAAAGTCCTGGCTACAGGCTATTCGGCGAAGCTGAGACACTGCAATCGAGTCCACAGGGTCAACGTTGCATCAATGTCTGAACAGCTAGAGTCGCCACAAGTCACTGCCGTGTACTGCAAGAGCGAATCTCAGATAGCTAATGGCCTAACAAAAGTCATTCCACCTGCAGAATGGCCACATACTCTCGCACAGTTTGGCTTGACAGCATCCAGCGATGGACCCCACCTGGAAACTGCCGTCGCCGCACTTGCAGAGGCAAATCTTGCCGCAGAAGTCTTCGCAGGCAGTTGCCCAAAGGTCCCGACTTGTCAGCATCTGGTGCAGCTACTGACGCTGTTACCTCATGGTCCTGATAAGAGGGGGGCACCGGGGCACGACTCGCATGTATTTTCTGCGGGCGCATTTGTCTTAGGAGGAGTGTTTGGCCTGCAGACAAACACACACAAATTTCAATATGCAACGGCGTTGATATGTCGATTCTTTCGACGTTATATGCCATCACACAAGTTCTCAAGCATAATCGTGCAGCAAGGTGTAGTCGCGGGGCTCCACCGAGACTCCAACAATGCAGAAGGCTCAAAGAACCTCCTTGTAGCGTTGAATCCAACAAGTGGACCCATATTGTGGGTAGAAGATGAGGAAGGGACTGTCCAATGTCCAAACGACGACAGCCTATGGGGTCACATGTTGTGTAACCCTGCACTCTTCAATCCCAGAGCACGCCACTGCACAGTCCTGACAGGATGTGAGGCTTCAGAACGAATCGTTGCCATAGCATTCCTGATCAGAAATGCCGAGCGCTTGAGTCCTTCAGACCGCGCAACACTACTGAGCGCAGGTTTCAACCTGCCCTCAATCTGCTAGTCCAGTCTCACCGTTCTGTCTCCTAAAGGGGGGAGTTAACTAAACTGGCCCCAAACCACCGTTTAGCTGTACATACCAAGTAGGGTTAGGAGAGCAGATTCGGATGACTGATTGTATTTTGGCTCAAGGAAAATAGGCGTGCCCGTTGTGCGTCTTTCCTTGTCTTAAGTACCTTTGTTGTACTTAACTTTTTGGGCTCAAGGGGGAGTCCAAACGTCAGTGTCGGTAAGGTATGAGACTGCACCCCTGCGCAGAATCCTGAATCCTAAGCCCTGTGCCCTAACAACCCTAAACCCTAAACCCTAAACACCTACACATCTCCCGGTCTGCACGCCTCGCTGGCGTGGGAGTCAAGCGAAGCTCTCCTCACTGCCTCCAGAGTTCTGGCTAGGGGGGGGGGTTGGGGATTGGGGCGCTTAGGGTTTCACGCCCTTTCTGGGACTCCGACGACTAGGGGGTTCAAAGTCCGAAGTTTCGGTGGGCAGGGGAACTCGGTTGTCCTCCAATGAACGAAGCCTTTCGGACATGTCATGCTGCGGACGAAGAGATGTGTAAACTGGGTCTAGGGGTAGGGCTTAACACGTCGGTAAGTAGTCCTGATGCTCGAGGCGAAGATTAGAGCTTGGATGTTAGATCGGAGATGTGGCCACTTCTCTAAGTTCGCCGTGGCCTCGTAGGTGTCTGGGTAGCAGAAGCAGGCAACGTGGGTACTTTCTCTTAGCTCTCCCTTAGGCCGAGCAGCTCCAATCCCTGACACAGGAAAACCCCGGTGCCAGTTCGGGAACTCCCAAACAACCCTAATAAGCCTACCAGGAACCCTAACTTGTTTAGGCTTGAGGGCTGGGTTTGAGGGTAAGGGTTGAAAAGGGGCCTCTCACCCCCAACGCGGTAACCCCCCCCCCTTTGGTTGAACAGTGGCTCCGGACCCCGTGAAGTCACCTCAAAAGCCCTACAGAACGCCGAACCCCCCCCCCCTCCCCCCCTAAACCCTAAAGCCGCAAACCGCAGATTTCTAAGAACCCTAAACCCTGAAGCACAAACCCGCAGACCCTGAGAACCCTAAACCCCACCAGGCCCGCAGAGCCCCAAAAGCCCGAAACCCATAAAGCCATCAGAACCCCAAGAGCAACCGTAGCCCCATGAAAACCTACACCCTGTCCCCTAAAAAATGACCCATACACTACCCTCCCATGAACAACCCTAAGAACCCCAAGATAAACCCGAAACCCTAAACCCTAAAACCTAAACCCAGGAAAGAAGGTGCGAAGCGCCTTTGGCCCGGCATCCGAGGGTTCGGAGGGGAAGTTCCCCATCTCGGCAAACACTTCCGACCTCTGTTTTGGGGTTTGGGGTTTGGGGTTTAGGGTTTGGGGTTTAGGGTTTCGGGTTTAGGGTTTGTTTTGGGTTTAGGAAGTTCATGGGCGTTTAGAAGTATGGTGGTAAGTACCCCGTTGAGGCTTAAGTAAGGCTGCAACCATGGCGAGCTTGTTGCCCAGAAGCCCTGAACCCCTACATCGAACCACCGTTCAGCCTCGGGGTCATTGTAGGGGTTCCGAAATAGGCGACCCCTAAAATCCCAAATGGTGGGATTCCCCTTACAACTAGGACCCAAGAGCCCCCAATTTCGGAAATCCCCGTAGGGTTTTCGGCTGTTCTTTGCTTGGCACTGTTAGGCGGTGTTTAGAGGTTTGTAAGGCTTTCTAAGTTTAGGGTTTAGGGTTTAGGGTTTTAGGCTTTAGGCTTCAAAGGAGTTGCGGCTTACAGTTGTTTTGAGCTAAGGTTTGGCGATTCGAGGTTGGCGCTTGCAGGGAGGGTTTGGGTTTGGGGTTTAGGGTTTAGGTTTCTGGGTTCAGGGTTTGGGGCTTAGGCATGTTTATGGATTGTTGCAACTGGGCGACTGACTGTTCACCAGTAAACCCTAATCATGGCAAACTGCTCCACAAAACTTCGTTTGCACCTCTGTGGGCATTTTGCGCTCATCGTCACTGGAAGAAAGACGGTTTATCCTACCTCCTTCGGTTTCTTGTTGAACAATCTCCTTTGCATCACCTTTGCGCTTCGCTGTGACAGCACGGGCCTCTGCAAAAACAAAAAACTCTCAGCTTCAATATCCCCTCGGGAACTCCTTGAAGCTAGAAAGCCCTAACCCCTAAACCCTAAACCCGAAACCCTAAACTCTAGCCCTAAACCCTAAACCCCTTTTAGCCCAGGCACGGCTTCCATGACTGTTGGTCATCCAGCTGCAGGTTGATGCTGTTCGTCACTTGTCTCCTGTGGCAAATCCCAGGTTTCTGTCCTTGAGGGAGGGGGGTTTCAAGGGGTCTGTAAGCCAAGGCTCCCGCTACTCCCTAAAGCTCCCTCCGCTTTTTTAGGGTTCCTAGGTACCTCCCTTCAGGACCTTATCACACTGGTGCAACCAGCCACATAGCCCCCACCCCTTCCTCAAAGGTCTAGGGGCTGCGCTTTCGGGCTATCAGGGTTCAGATAGCAGTTCCCCTCGAGTTGCCAGTAAAATGCCCGGAACATCTGCACACTCCGACGGCCTTGCGCAGCAACTGTTAAGGGCTTCAAGTCAACCCCAAGATAACGTCTACGCCTTGCATTGCTTGCTGAGTTTTTTAAGGGGTGGCTCTCATCAGCTGTATGCTTGTATCCCTTGAGTATACACCAGAATGCTGGAATCCTTACTACACTTACTACACCCAGAAACAGCGCGTTGACCACTATTCTCAAAGCCTCTTCCCTAAGGCCTAACCCTTGTTTGAACCCAGACTCTTGTCCTCAGCTGGGCGCTCCCCAAACCCCATAACCCCCACAATCCCAGTTCGCGGAATCCGGGAGCCTCTCAAATGTTTCCTGGTTGAGCTCGTAGGAGTCGACCTCCGGCCTGGCGGGTTTAGGGTTTAGGGTTTAGGGTTTAGGGTTTAGGGTTTAGGGTTTAGGGTTTAGGGTTTAGGGTTTAGGGTTTAGGGTTTAGGGTTTAGGGTTTAGGGTTTAGGGTTTAGGGTTTAGGGTTCAGGGTCAGGGTTTACGGTTTCGGGCCCTAAACTCTATCAGCTCAGAACAAGACTCAAGAAGCTGCTGCCCGGCAAGGAAAAGGGGTCCTCAACAAAGCCCAAGACCTAAACCGTCGATCCCAGTGTTTAGGGTTTGGGGTTTAGGGTTTGGAGTTTAAGGTTTAGGGCTTAGGGTTTGGGGTTTAGGGTCTAGGGCTTGGAGTTTAGGGTTTAGGGTTTGGGGTTTAGGGTTTGGGGTTTAGGGCTTAGGTTTAGGCGAACTTCGAGATATCAAGCCCGAAGACATGGGTTTTCCTAATACCAGGGTATGTTTGCCCACAGAATCCTTGCAAGGATTCTCTTGGGAATACCCCCAGAAAGCCACAGAGACTCAGTGTGCCTGCCACCTCGTCACACAGCGCACAAGAAGCTTTGGGCCCCAATCTCAAACCCTTTTCTTAAGACTGGAATTGTTTCCAATCTGAAGCCCTAAACCCTAAGCCCTAAACCCTAATCCCTAATCCCTGGGGTCATTTCTCAAGATCCTAAACCCTAAATCTCCCCCTTCGCCTCGCTGAAGGCCAGCCCAAGTTACATCTACCAGTACCCTTGTTTGCATCCCGGGCTTGGAGCGTCGGCTAAACCCTAAACCCTAAACCCTAAACTCTAAACCCTAAACCCTAAACCCTAAACCCGAAGCACTTTCCGGCCCCCCTCGCACCTCTCGTCGCATGGCAGCGCGCGGCGTTCCGAGGCTGTAGCCGACAAGTGGAGAAGGCTGCGCCCTACTTCGGCAATCTCTCCTCGGGGTGAATTGGGTTTAGGGTTTAGGGTTTAGGGTTTAGGGTTTAGGGTTTAGGGTTTAGGGTTTAGGGTTTAGGGTTTAGGGTTTAGGGTTTAGGGTTTAGGGTTTAGGGTTTAGGGCTTCAGGGCTTCAGGGCTTCAGGGCTTCTATAGGGAAGATGCCAAACCCTAAACCCTAGACCCCAAACCGTAAGTTAGAGGTCTATTTGGGACCCCACTCTCGGGCTTCGAGGTTTGGGGTGTTTGAGGTCCTGGGTTCTGGCTGGTTGGGGTTTAGGTTCTGGGGTTTGGGGTTTAGGGTTTGGGGTTTAGGGTTTACAGTTCAGGGTTTAGGGTTTGGGGTTTGGGGATGACCTGTCTGCCTTGAGAGACGGAGGCCGGGTCAGGGAGCTCTGGCTTTCTGGAATGCAGGGTTTTGGGGTTAGGGTTTAGGGCTTTTAGCGCTTAGGGTTTAGGCCCTAAACCCTAAACCCTAAGCCCTAACCCCTATAAACCCTAAACCCCTAAACCCCTAAACTTTAGGGTTTGAGGCTTACGGCTTACGGCTTAGAGGGACCCAAAAACCCCTTGTCCTGAAAGCCTAAACTCTGCACAGCCGCTCGAAACCCCGCATCTGCGCTTGGCTCGTGCTTCGCTCCCCATTTCAAAGTGCTTCTCTCTTTCTTGGAGGGGGGTTCGGGTTCCAGGGTTTAGGGTTTAGGCCACTAAAACGGACTCTCAAATAAACCCCTCCACCTTCATGGTATAAAACCCTGAACCCTAAACCGTAAGCCCGAAATAAAGGGTTAAGGGCTTACTGGAACCAGAGAAAGGCGTCGTCGATCTGCTTCTCCGAGCGGGTGATCCTGTATCACTGCCTGAGAGCAACAAAACATGAGGGTTTGGGGTTTAGGGTTTTGCGTTTAGGGTTTAAGGTTTAGGGTTTAGGGTTTAAGGTTTATAGGGTTTAAGGGGCGGCTGAACGTCTGCGTCCCATGGTGCGGTGTGCGGTTGAGGGTGGTTTGGGGCTGGGGTTCAGGACTTCATAACCCTGGACCCTAAACCCTAAACCCTAAACCCTGAGGTCTAGGTTATAAGTACAGACATGAAAGCAAGCTGGCTCTGGGGGATACCACTTCTGGGAACCAACCCTGCAATAGGACAGGCACATAGGATTTAGGGTTTAGGGTGACTTTGTTGAAAGATCAGACAAAAGCCACGCAATGTAATGCTTACTTATACTGAAGTTCAGGTTTCCTGGGCATTGGGCAGTTTCCGAAATTCGGGGTACCTTCTACAGGAATCCTTATAAGGGAATCCTACTATTTAGGGGTCTACATGGTAGGGTTCAGAGTGTAGGGTTTCGGGTAACCCTAAACCCTAAGCCCTAAACCCTAAACCCTAGGGTTAAGGTTTAGGGCTTAGGGTTTAGGGCTTTTAGGGTTTACGTTTTGATCCTGTTCAGGGATCCCAGAATCCAAGTCCGCATGTCCTAGTAGGGGTGAGTGAGGGACCCTGACCATTCTGGCATGGCATTTGAAATCTACGTAAAAGTATATGTATATGTATCTATATATATATATATATATGTATAGACTGTATAGATATGGAGGCAATTATAAACCCAAACACGGGAAATATCTAAATACCCTAAATGCCAACCTGGCAGCATTGGAGGCTTCGAGCGGGCAGGGATTTAGGGACTCTTGCTGGTGCCCTACACCTTAAACCTTAAACCCTAAACCCTAAACCCTAAAAAGCGAGGGTGGGTGGCCCTCATAAAACCCTCTGAAAAATATTCCTGCACATGATCCTCCTAAGCCCGACGCAGTAAACACCAAGAAGTTGGAACATCCTTATCCCCATACCCCAAAATGTATACTAAAGGGAATCCCGGCTCTAAATATCCTTAAACCATGTTGCCACTTGCTGGAGTTTGCCGTAAGGGAAAATACAAGAGCCTACCACCCAAGAATGGAACCCTAAACCCGAAACCCCAAACCCCAAACCCTGTAAACCCTAAACCCTAAACCCGAAACCCCAAACCCTAAACCCCAAACCCTAAACCCTCAACCCTCAACCCCTAGCCGTTAGGGATGTCCAAGCTGCCCGCAGGTTGGAAAGGCCCAGTTGCAGATGGGAAATTGCGGCAGCGAGCTGCATGGCGGGAGCACATTACAGGCGCCAGAGTGCCGTCTTGTTTAGGGTTTAGGGTTTAGGGTTTAGGGTTTAGGGTTTAGGGTTTAGGGTTTAGGGTTTAGGGTTTAGGGTCTTGATGACAGCCCTACACACCCCCCCAACTAGCCGCAAGAGCAGCTTGCCCTAAATCCGTCTAATCCCTGCTACCTTTTCTCAAAAAGCATTTAACCCCAAACTCTAAACCACAATGTCTGGGAAGGTAGGCTATAGCTCTCATGCTTCGAGCCACATTGCCGGTGCTATCGGAGTACAGAAAGGAAACGGCCATGTGAGCACTGCGTATCATCGGAGCATAAGTTAAGGGGGCACACTCGGATGGTTCAGGTGTGTATTTGTAGGGATTTGGGTCAGGGTAGACCCGCAACCACTGTACACCGTAAGACCTAAACAGCGGACACCACTCTCTTTCGCTGGCTCTCCTCTCAGCACTCTTCTCTCTCATCTGTCCGCCTTGTGCTTGTTTAGGGCGTGGGTTTGGAGTTTAGGGCTTAGGGTATGAGGTTTAGGTTTAGGGTTTAGGAACACCCAGGTGAAACATCACCTTGGCATGGAAACGGACAGCAGTTTCTCCTTCAGGTCGAGGTGGTGACTGGCTTTTAGTGGCTGATGGTTCGGTTGGCTTCTTAACCCCCCCAAAAACCCCTAAACCCTACAGAAACTCTAGACCGATAGTCTCTAGAAGTTTTGTTAAGTTTTGTGAGGCTTATAAGCCCGAGATACCCCGTAGACCCCGCACCACCGATAAACCTTACATAATCCGCCGAGGCCTCGGGCCGGAGGTGTATAGGTTGTCAGAACAGGCACCCCCCCCCACACCCAAAAGAAATGAGGTACCCTCTGGGAAACCGGGGTCCGCAAGCGGACTTCGCCAGGACCAGAGGCAGCCCCTCCCAGCAGGGTCCCCCCCTTTCCCCACCCCCCCCCCACCCCCCCCCCACCCCCCCCACCCCCCCCCCCACCCCCCTACCTCGCCCCCCAACTGGTGTGAGCACGGGCCGGGACGAGCCGAAAAGTCTAAGCTTGAACCGAAACCCGAAACCTTAAATCTTAGCTCCCCCCCCCCCTTTCCCCTCTGCCCCCCCTCGATCAATCCAAGCCGAACCGTCTCTTGAACCCTAAACCCAAAAAAACCCTAAACCCCAAAGCATGAACCTTGAGCCCTAAGCCCTCAATCCTAAACTAACCCTCAACCCTAAACCCCAAACCATAAACCATAAACCCGGAACCCTAAACCCTAAACCCAACCCTTATTGCGTGGGTCCAGCGACTTGGGCGCTGCGGAATCACCATGCTCACGCGGATGCGCTGGGCCGGGCCGAGGCGGGTCGCGTAGCGTTAAAATTATAACCTGTAAACCCCGCACACCGTATAAACCCCATAAGCCCCCCGTAAACCCCCATGATCCCTGCAAACTCTCAACCCTACAAACCCGAAACTCTAAAAACCCTAAACCCTGTAAACGCTGTAATCTCTAATCCCAAAAACCCCTATAAACCCTATAAACCTAATAAACCCTATCAACCCTCTAAACCCTCTAAACCCTATAAAGCCTATAAAGCCAAAAAAACAACCCTAAACCCTGTAAACCCTATAAACCCTCAACCCCCCCCCCCCCCCCCCCAAAAAAAAAAAAAGCCCTAAACCCTGTAAACCCTATAAACCCTAAGCCTAAAGAAACAACCCTAAACCCTGTAAACCCTATAAACCCTCAACCCAAAAAAGAAGACCTAAACCCTGTAAACCCTATAAACCCTAAACCTAAAAAACAACCCTAAACCCTGTAAACCCTTTCAACCCTAAACCCAAAGAAAAAACCCAAAACCCTGTGAACCCTATAAACCCTAAACCCCAGAAAACCTAAACCCTGTAAACCCTCTAAACCCTAACCCCCCCCCCCCCAAAAAAAAAAAAATCTAAACCTTGTAAACCCTAGAAACCCAAAAAACCCTAAACCCCAAAAAACTAAACCCTGTAAACCCTATAAACCCTCAACCCAAAAAACCTAAACCCTGTAAACCCTATAAACCCTAAATAAACCCTAAACAAACCCTTAAAACCCAAAAAAAAACCCTAAACCCTAAACCCCCCAAAACAACTAAACCCTGTAAACCCTGTAAACCCTGTAAATCCTGTAAACCCTGTAAACCCTGTAAACCCTGTAAACCCTGTAAACCCTGTAAACCCTGTAAACCCGACAAACCCGCAAGGATCCATGGCAGCCTCGAGCGAAGGCACGCAAGCACTCGGCCGACAGCCTGTTTTTTGCCGGGTTTAGGCGTTTCGGGGCTTATAATAGGGTTTAGGGTTAGGGTTCAGGGTTTAGGGTGTAGGGTTTAGGGTTCAGGGTTCTGGGTTTAGGGATATAGGGGGGGATAATTGCCAATAAGATTCCTTTAATACTCCCTTATGGTCCCTTTGCAACTATACTGTTATAACCCCCAAGATTACTAATCATTCCCTTATACTGGAATTGCCCCCCCCCCCCCCCCCAAAAAAAAAAAAAGTGTTCAAATTATTCAGGCCCCTATATTAGGTGCTTTTTTGCTGCACTCCTGCACGGACGAGTCCACATCGGTTTAGGGTTTTGGGAGGGTTTCGCGTTTGTTTTGGTGCACTAGGGCTTAGGGTGTTGGGCTTGTTGGTACACTAGGGCTTAGAGTTCTGGGAAGATTTTGGTACCCTAGGGGTTTGGGTTTGCTTTGGTACACTAGGGTTTAGGGTCGTGGGCTCTGGGAGAGTTTAGCCTTTAAGAGGGTTCACGGTTTAGAGGCTCCGAGAATCTGGGGGTGGTGGCCACAAGGTTGGAGGGGCTCAGGGTGCCATAGAGTAGGGTTTAGGGTTTAGGGTTTAGGGTTTAGGGTTTAGGGTTTAGGGTTTAGGGTTTAGGGTTTAGGGTTTAGGGTTTAGGGTTTGCTGTTTAGGGCTTAAGGGTTAAAACCGAACGAAACCCTAAACCCTAAACCCTACTCTATGGCCCCCAAGGTTCCAGGGGCGTGGCAACTCCTGGTCGCAAATGTGTACTGTTGCAAGCCACTTCACTCTTGCGGAGGCGTTAGAGGGAGTATGCTATTCATGAAATTTGGGGCACCGCACTACTCGCACTCCAAAAACACTTCAGATGATTCCGAGCACTTAATCTTGCAGGGTTTGGGGTTTAGGGTTCAGGGTTTAGTGTTCAGGGCTTACGGTAGACAGGCTTGGGGCTTAGATAGTTGCATTCGTGCTGAGCAAACTGCTGGTATGAGGCACGCCCAATCTGTCTGCATGGAAACTCGGCTTGGGCAACCTTCTTCCAATTGCTATCACGATACCTTCCCGGGACTCTATTTACCTACAGCTAGTAGCAACTACACTTAGTTTAGCAGGATAATCCATAAAACTGTAGGTAAGCCCTAAACCCTAAACTCTAAAGCTGTAGGTAAGGAGGGTCCCAGGTTACACCTTTTTGACGAAACCCTTCGGATCGATCTTGGCCTCCACTCGCTGCTCTTCGAGAGGATTGTGCAGAGCCTGGGGCGCAAACCAGGCGTTTAGGATTTGGGGTTTAGGGTTTGGGGTTTGGGGTTTAGGGTTTAGGATTTGGGGTTTGGGGTTTAGGGTTTAGGGTTTGGGGTTTAGGGGAAACTTCCAACGCTCCTTGCGAAAATCACCCATCCCCCAGGCCCCGAATCCTCAACTTTCCTTTGAGGGTACTGTGCTGAGCACCTCTCAACCCTATAAACCTTATGGGGTTCTTGAGAAGGTATTTAAGGAACCTTAGGGAAGCTTAGGGAGTAGTAGGGAGTAGGGAGTATTCGCGAACCTTGGGTTACATACACCCTCCCCTCCCTTAAGAACCCCATAAACCCTAAACCCTAAGCCCTAAATAGTTTCTGCTGAGCTCCCAGGCGAGGTAGAAACGGGTGAGAGCTCGAAAATCGGGTCCTTCGTTCGATTCTTCAGCTTGAAGACTTCAGGTCTACTGCTGGCTGGGTTAAAACCTAAGCCACACTAGGGAAACCTAAACCCTAAACCCTAAACCCTTTCTAAGCACGGACTGAGGAAGCTGCCGGCGACACCTGAAAATAGCAAGACTTGCACCAACCGGCGAAACTGAGGTCATCTCCAACCCTAAACCCTAAACCCTAAACCCTAAACCCTAAACCCTAAACCCTAAACCCTAAACCCTAAACCGGGGGTTTAGGGGGCTTCGGCTTTTAAGGCTTTAGGGGATTCAGGTCTTGGAGTTCAAGGTGGGAGGAGCGGTGCACTCCTGAATGGGCCCTCCTCTTCTTCAATGTACTTTCGAAGACTTCGGCTTTAGGGTTTAGGGTTTTCTGGGACCCCTATTTTCGAAAAACCCTAAACCCTAAACCCTAAGCCCTAAACCCTAAACCCCAAACCCTAACCCTAAACCCCACCCCACCCCCCCACCCCAAAAAAAAAACAAAACTCAAACACAAGTAATAAAAAAAACAAAAACACACACACACACACCCACACACACACACACACACACCACACCCACACACACACACACACACACACACACACACACACACACACACACACACACACACACACACACACACACACACACACACACACACACACACACAACAATAATATCCCCACCAGGTCCTCAAGGACCTTGGCGGCCGCGAAGAGGTGAAGGGCCGAGAGCCACGCCGAGGGGGGGCCTTGAGCCTCGGGATGAGAGGGTTCAGGGTTTAGGATTTAGGGTTTAGGGGTTAGGGTTTAGGGTTTAGGTTTAGGGTTTAGGGTTTAGGGTTTAGGGTTTAGGGTTTAGGGTTTAGGGTTTAGGGTTTAGGGTTTAGGGTTTAGGGTTTAGGGTTGAGGGTTGAGGGTTGAGGGTTGAGGGTTTAGGGTTTAGGGGTTTGGGCTTCATCGGCCCCCAGAAAGGTGTGCACTTTCAGTTCTATACGGGATTCATTATCACATCCCCAGACCGTGTAAAGTGTACTCATAGTTTGGGGTTGAGGGGTTATCTCTCTCTCTGCCGCACCATCCCAAAGGTCCCACTACGTGAGGGGTTATAAGGTTTTGAATTGAGGGTTCGGGGCTTAGGATTTGGGGGTCTGTGTCAAGGATTGATGGGGCTGCAGGACTGAGAAGTTTTAGGGTGGTGGAGTTTAAGCCCCTGGAGGTCTGGGGCTTCCAAGCATCTAAGCTTGGGGGCCGTCAAGCTATAGAGTTCCCAGTGAGGGCCTTTGATTTGGGCCCCTTGATACAAAACCCTTTCCTGCACTGTATGATAAGGGTCCACACTTCGTATCCCTGCAAACAAGGGTAAGGGACCATAGAACCCTAAACCCTAAGCCCTAAACCCTAAACCCTAAACCCCAAACCCTAAACCCTAAACCCTAAGGTTCCAACCTTAGATTGAAAGGGAGGGAGTCTAGGCACCTGCAAGGTTCAGGCGTGGTGGGGCTTCAAGGGCTTCAACTCAAGGCTTCAATGGTGTACAGGCTAGGGTTTAGGGTCTAGGGTCTAGGGTCTAGGGTCTAGGGTCTAGGGTCTAGGGTTTAGGGTCTAGGGTCTAGGGTTTAGGGTTTAGGGTTTAGAGTTTAATTTAGGGTTTAGGGTTTAGGGTTAGGGTTTAGGGTTTAGGGTTTAGGGTTTAGGGTTTAGGGTTTAGGGTTTAGGGTTTAGGGTTTAGGGGTTATTGAAATTATTAAGCGCTCAGGTCCGGGGAAAGTTTCGAGGAGTTTCTGTTTGGATTTTTCTTAATAATTTCAAGTTACAGGGGCATGAGGGTTTAGGGGTCAGGGTTTTAGGGCGTTTAGGGGCAAAGGACTGAAGGTGGCTTGCGGCTTCCTTTGTGGCTTATTGGATTTATGGGGTGTATATACAGGGCTCATCTGGCCCAAAGCCTTATGTACTTATGTTGGCTCTTTGTTGGTGCCTCTCGGGTTTAGGTTGATGCGGATGTTCCCCCTTATACTGACAGTCCTTCATAGGGATTATAAAAAAAGTTACCATACTCCCTCTGAAGGACGGTTAGCAAAAAGGGGCACATCCCATGGTGTAGGGCTTGTCAACTCACCAGAGCCTGGAACGCGGACTGCCTTGTGCACACAAGCTCGGCTGTCGGCACACACGCCGATAGACGCAGCAAAGGCTACGGCATCAGCCTGTCAGGGCTTCGACCGTGGCAACTCTGCCATGAGGGTTCGGGGAGACGCAGGAACTGTCAGATCTCAGGGTGTAGGGCTTAGCGTTCTGGCGAGCTTACGTCTTGCCCAAACTGCGCAAGGCGCGAAGGATGTGGGGAGCTGCAGATGAAAGCTGGGGAGCGCGCACTCTGCGTCAGGGCCAGCAAGGACACGCCAAACTGCCATCCGCAGGGCCCACCTCTCTGCGAACTTCGCTCGGAAACAAGCTTCTCTTTGGGGGCTTAGAATTTAGGGCTGAGGGTTTGGGGTTGAGGGTTTTTACGGTTTTTAGGGTTTTTGAGGGTTTTTAGCGTTTTTTTAGGGTTTTTAGGGTTTGGGGTTTAGGGTTCACGTTGAAGTATTATTATTGGCACATGGGACCTGGAAGAAGGGCCCAGCGTACTTCGAGGCTTTGAATTATCAACCTGCTCCCTTCTGTGCTGAACGGGCGGCCAATGGCCCGCGTTGATCCGGATTGTTGCAGGCGTTATAGTATCCGAAGGCATGTGCAAATCCTTGGGTTTAGCGTTTTGGGTTTAGGGTCTATCTACAGAGGCCATACCTGCCCACTGCTGAAACCAAACCCTCAACCCCACACCTTCGCAGCTGGCGCTGGAGGCATCCAACGCAGCAAGGGCTGATGTTGCGGTCACCGAATTCGGCTGCTGCTGGGCGGATTGCAGCTCAGCGACCTCACCGCAATCGGTATCCCCCCCCCCCCCGAAAAACAAGCAAAAGCCCTAACACGTCCTGTAAACACCGTTTTGCCGGAGGGCTCTCTGACGTGCCCAAACCCCTAAGCCCATATCCCCTGAACCCTTAACCACAAACCCTAAACCCTAAACCCTAAACCCTACACCCTACACCCTAAACCCTAAACCCTACTAAACCCTAAGCCCTAAACCCTAACCTAAACCCTAAACCCTAACCACAAACCGTAGCCCCGGAGAAAGCTTCGGGTGCCGCGCTAAAGCCAAGGCGTCAGTCCAGCGATCGCCGCCTTTAGGGTTCCTCTTGGGGTTCTTGTAAAAGGGATTATCACATTTTGTTTAGGGTTTAGGGTTTAGGGCTTAGGGCTTAGGGGTGCGAAAAAAAAAATATATATATACACGTTTCTATACATATACATGTACGTGTATACTAGGGTTTAGGGTTTAGAGGGTCAAGAGTGCAGGGTTTCCGGTTTTGGGACCCCTACTCAAATGCCCAAGTTGGTTGCCATGTGTCCCACTTGAGCCGAAAGACTCTCAACCCGCCCACCTCTCCCGCCCCCTTAATTGCGCCGCTAAACGAGCAACCTTGAAACAAAGGAAAACAGATCGACCTTACCCTCCGAACCCTTAGGGTTTAGGGTTTAGGGTTTAGGTTTTAGGATTTAGGGTTGCTAAACCCTCACGCCAGGGCTTATTGTGAGTCGGGTTTGAAGTTGCTAAACCCCAATCCCTAAACCCTTTTGGACTTGACGTTTTGAAAAGAACCTCACGCCCGAGGCTTGAACCCTTAAACAGCCCTCGCCCGCCCCACCCCCTAACCCCTAACCCGAAACCCCCAACCCTAACGCCTCAACCCCCAAACCCTAAACCCCTAAACCCCTAAACCCTGAACCCGAAGCCCTAAACCCTAAACCCCGCCACCCCTCCCTAGACCGAAAAAAGCAAGCCTCGCAGTGATCCCAGGGTGGAGCTGAGCACGACCAAGCCCGGCCTGGGCTGTTGGGTTTAGGGTTTGGGGTTAGGGTTTAGGGTTCAGGGTTCAGGGTTTAGGGTTTAGGGGTTAGGGTTATAGGGTTTAGGGTTGAGGGTTTAGGGATGTTTAGGGTTTAGGGTTCGTAGGGTTCGTAGGGTTCGTAGGGTTCGTAGGGTTCGTAGGGTTCGTAGGGTTTGTAGGGTTTGTAGGGTTTGTAGGGTTTGTGGGGTTTGTAGGGTTTGTAGGGTTTCGGGCTTATGGCGGGAAAGCGCTTGACCCATGCTGGTGCGGCGATTCCCATTTTTTCCCGCGGATGCGAGGATTCCTCGCTGGCGCGCCTTCTTTGGGTCTCGCGCAATATCAGCTCAAACTGGGGTTTAGAGTTTAGGGTTTAGTTTTAGGGTTTTAGGTTTAGGGTTTAGGGTTGCTTCCTAAGCCCTACCCGGAGGTTCATGGGCGCTTATAAGTAGGGTTAGTAGAAGTACCCTAAAAAAGGGGTTATAACCATAGTTACCCTACTTAGAACGTTACCTTATCTGTACCCGTGAACCTCCACTATCGATACTTTCCTTTAGTAGAACCCGGGCCTTGTGAAGACGGTCGCTCCTAGAAGAATCCCCCCCGCTCCCTTGTCGTTGCCACCATGACCTGGAAGGTTTATAATCTAAGGGATAGGGCCCGTGGAAGTCAAAGAGGTTCGAAGGGTTTAGGACTTGGGGCGTAGGGTGTTTTAAGGTTTAGTTTAGGGTTAAGGTAGTGATACCAAAGGGTTTCAGCTTTAAGGTAGTTCTACTATAGGGTTTAAGGTAGTTCTACTATACGGTTTAAGGTTTAAGGCATTTCGGGTCTAAGGTATTTACTAACCCTAAACCCTAAACCCTGAACCCTAAACTAAGGTTTAAGGTACTTATGGGTTAGGGTTTAGGGTTTAGGGTTTAGGGTTTAGGGTTTAGGGTTTAGGGTTTAGGGTTTAGGGCGTAGCCCCTGGCGTGCTCTCTAGCCCAGCTGTATTCGGTCAACGCCTTCCTCGTGCGTCGTCCCAGCGCTGGGACGTGCCCGAACTTGGCCATACTTCTCCTTACATGGTTTGAGGTTTAGGGTTTAGGGTTTAAGGTTTAGGGTTTAAGGTTCAGGGTTTAGGGCTAACTGCCTGTGCTCAGGGAGGAGGGGGGCGGTGGTTAGGGGCGTTCTCCCTGCCTAAAAAATCTGAACTCTCGGGGTGTGCGAATTTGGGCAGGGTTGGAAAGTCGTTGTGGTCACCGAGAATCCGCAGAATGGAAAACGAACTACGAGTATGTGTTTCTGTGGAACTCTGTTGCTCCATGTTCATGTTGGTCTTGAGTCTTGATGCCGTACTGATGTCACAACAGTGAGAAAGGCATTGCGACCCATGTCTTTGGATGGCGTGAACTGCACCAGAATGCTTTATGAGACTCTGGTCGCCTATGAGCTCCCCACATTAGCACCAAATCTCCTCAAGACTACTGCAGCAAGGCACGAAAATCTGCTTCGAAACGCGTTGTCTTTCCTGCAACGTGCGCATCCACAGCTGCAGACAGCGATGCTGCAAGGTCTGCTTTGCTTACAGCTCGTACCGCATACTGGCACCCCCTCTCCCCTCCCCCTATCTGGCAGTCAGTAGTTGCAGCTTGTGACCACTGGTTTACAGGGTGTTGCCGGGCTATTCCAAGTCAGGACATATTCTTCTGAGGCGGGAATGTTAAGTGCTGAATACCCTGTTGCAACAGCACCAAGCACCCACCCCCCACCCCCCACCCCCCCCCCAAAAAAAAAAAAAATGTACATATACACATGTATGTACTTCTTCAATTCGTGACGACACACGTGCACATGCGTCACGAACCAACTCAGGTGCCACCCCGTATCCGAATCCAAAACCACACCCAAGCTCGGCCCCTGTGCCATGGAATGTTCTTGCAATGGCAGGCCATGCCATGGGTTTAGGGTTTAGGGTTTAGGGTTTAGGGTTTAGGGTTTCGTTCTTGCGGTCCGTTTCTAAGCAAGCAGGGAGCCGATAACAACACGCCTATAAACGCTACTTGGAAGCATGGACTGGGTTGAGACGCAACACAAACTACAACAGCACAACACACCATGGTCTTTCATGCAAATTAACAGCTTGCGGTGGATGTAACTTACGAAAACTTGACGCTCTTTTCTAGCAATGTCCAGCCCCCAGTACCGCCAACAACATATACAACACGACAACAGCGACAGCCCACGAGGTCAGGTTGTGTAAACTTTTTATACCTGAAGTTCGCGAAGGCTTGTGGGCTTCAAGCCCCTAGGTCTCCAATCCAAAGCTGACCATCCGACCATCAGGCTTAACTGCGTGCGTGCGCACGGCTCCGGCGGAAACAGATGCAATCGTCCCCAGGCCCGGTGGCACATCACACTGGCCATATCGGTTATCTCCAAAGCAGATCAGTTGACCATCTGTCCTCACTGCACAGGTGTGAAAAGATCCTGTGGAAACCGCGTGGACCGGTCCTAAGTCTGCAGGCACATCGCACTGGCCGTGCGCATTGTCACCGAAGCAGACCAGCATGCCATCTGCCTTCACTGCGCAAGTGTGGACGAAACCTGCAGAGACTGCCAGCACGGGCCCCAAATCTGGTGGCACGGCACTTTGACCGTCTTCATTGCTTCCAAAACAAACCAGCTGACCATCTACCCTCACTGCACACGTGTGCGAGACGCCTGAAGAGACTGCCTGAACCATTCCCAGGTCAATGGGCACATCGCTGCTGCCCTGGTATCGGTTTCCAAAACAAACCAGCTCACCATCCGTTTTCACGGCGCAGGTATAGTAGTGTCCAGAAGAAACTGACAGAGCCGGTCCCATGTCAGATGGCACTGAGCACTGGCCCTCTGTATTGCTACCAAAGCAAACCTCAGTTGTCCAGTACCTAGGGGAACTGAAGTACCTAGGGGAACTAAAGGTGAACCTTTGGTCTTCTAAGGGGGTTCGATTACCCCAAAAAGGTTAAAAGGTTAACTACTCTACTACTAAGAAGCCAGCTCGTCATCCGCCTGTATGGCACAGGTATGGTGAGCACCTGCGGAGACTTCGCGAACAGTTCCCAAGCCCGGTGGCACCGTGCTCGTGGTGTTAAAGCAAACAAGCTGACCATCTAACCCAACGAGACACGTGTGGCGCAATCCTGTGGAAACAAGTGGTAGAAGGGGTACAGAGGCCAGCATCTCCAGCATCACCAGCAGATTCGGCGTGCCTGCGCAGCGTCCACTGCACCGCCGGGCCTTGACCTCGCTGTGCAATGGGCTGGTGATACGTGCCATGCGGGGCAGCCCACGCAGGAAGCTCCGGCTGTGACCTACCATGACTATGGCCGGCCGCGCGAGAAGGAGCCCTAAACCCTAAACCCTAACCCTAAACCCTAAAACCCTAACCCTAAACCCTAAACCCTAAACCCTGAGGTTACGGTGTACACAAGCTCGTGTTTGAGCCACGGATCGGAGAGGCACTACCATGGAGACATGTCTACAGGCCGACTCGCGATTTTCCGGGGCCGCCCAGTGTCTGTAGCGTCTTGTGATTAACCCTTGGGGACTAAATATGAACCCTAAAAGGGTTCGTGGTTCATATTGCCTGAATAGTAGTCAGGGCATATGACCCCAATCTTAGGGTTCATTTGCTCTCCAAGGATGATACGATGCAGAAGCCGCTAGACATCCTAAAAGCACCAATCGAACCCAAGTACACCATTGACCTCACACACCCTAAACCCTAAACCCCTAACCCCTAACCCTAAGTGATCCTAAACCCTGAAAGGCTTTTCAGGTTTTGGAGGACTTCTCCGCCTTCTCCTCGTCGGTATTACGGCGCAGGATCTTCGACTCGCGCTCAGCATCTACATCCTCCCACGGTGTGAGTCCAGGGGTTAGGGTTTATAGGGTTTATAGGGTTTATGGGGTTTATAGGGTTTATCGGGTTTATAGGGTTTATAGGGCTCATAGGGTTTATAGGGTTTGTAGGGTTTATAGGGTTTATAGGGTTTCCCTAAACCCTAAACCCCCGCAAGTTCAGACACCTGCTATAACTATGAAATTCATAGTGGGGTTTATGCGTCATAAATGGGCATTCAGGGACGTTGCAGGGGTTGTTTGGTGGCCCGCAGCTTCTCGTTAAGCCAACAAGCATATGTTGGGATATTCCCTCTTATACTAACAGTCCTAATAGGGATTATAACCGGGGGTACTTTAACTCATAGTAATACCACTGCCACCATAAAGACCTGCAGCACCACTTGCCGCCCACCGATTCAGCCTCAAACGTCTCGAAACCCGACCCGGCAACCAAAAAAACATCACTTTGTAGACGTTTAGGGAGTGCTTGGGGTTGGGGGGTTCAGGGCGTGTAGGGTCGGGCTTACACAAGAGACAGACCTGACAAGAAGACGCCCAGAACCGTGCACCTGTTGTAGGCCTCAGCAGCGTTCCGGGGGGGGGGGGGGGGACGTTCTCCCTGAACTTGACAAGCTTACGGAGCTTCAATGGGTTGGTTCGATCTGAGGGGGTTTGATGTCCTGCTCTGAAGCTCTTGGTGGTTGCGATGCTGCCCTCGTTCCACATACAGACCGTTGAGGTAATCTCATCCAGCGCAGGCACAGCCTGACTTACAAGAACTTCAAAAATGTAAAACTAGAGCCAACAAGGACCCCGATTACCCCCTGACCTTAGAGGACCATGTCTGCATGTCCTTCTCGCTCCGCCGCTTCTGCCGGGCGTGGGTGGTGTCCTCCTGGTGCATCTGGCTCTCGGCGGAGCCCTGCGCGTTTAGGACAGCCGGCCCTCAACCGCCTCAATCCTTGGAGCGCTACTGTATATATATATATATATATAGGGTTTAGGGTGTAGGGTTTAGGGTAGAGAAGCCTGAATAATTAGAACAAGGCCTTTTTTTTTTTGGGGGGGGGGGGGGTTCTTTCTAGTATAGCTATTCAGGGACCATGCGGGAATACTGCTAGTAAATACTCCAACCTCTATATCATGCAATCGAAATCACAAGCTCGGAGCCTTGAACCGATCGTAGGCCTTACAAATAAACCTACAGCGACCTTTACCTTGGGGACCAAATGAACCCTAAAAAAGGGGTCTGTCTTCACTTCTGGTACATTTTGTTCACTCCCGGACACACCTTTGGAATCTTCTCCTTGTTCCTTTCCTTCGTGCCACATTGATTGACTTGCAAGGAAACGCGCGAAGTCATTTAATAGCGAACGAAAGGAACAAGACAATGGGAAAATGCCTCATTGAAGTGTTATTCATGGCGCGTGCATCCTCTACCCGCTATTTTGATACCATTTTAATGTGGGCTTTAGAGCGGGCTCTCGAAAGAGATGAGATTCCATCGGTCGAACCCTAAACGACCGGATTTAGGGCTTACCCTAAAATAAACCCTAAACCCTAAACTCTTGGGGTCGGACACAGTCTAGGCTGACCCTTAGACCCCTCTGAAAGATCTTCCTGAAATGATCCTCGCGCAAAAAGGGAAAATGTAGAATGTTTCAAGGGGCTACCTTGCAGCGTTTTGGGGGTTGTGGGGTTTAGGACAATGTCGGATGTAGGGCCGACTGTGGCAGGGCCTATGTAACATGTATGGGGTTTGCAGGATTTAGGGTCTTGGGGTAGGGGGAGTTTAGGGTTTGGGATTTGATGCCTTCTTGGTGTTGCGGTTTAGGGTTTGGGGGTTCAAGGTCCAGGGTTTAGGGTTTCGGGAATTGGTTTCGGGTTGTAGTTGAGTTTATGAATTGGGGGGGGGGGGGGGGGGTGGCACAACGAAGATGTGAAGCCCTGTGGTCTAGGGTTTTGGGTTTGGGGGATGTAGGTCCTGCCTTAGTTAGGCTTTTCGAACTCTAAGCGTTCTTGTTGCCCGAGTCTAGAACTTGGGCGTTCTGAATTCTGATGACTATCGGGGTGCGGACATCACCAACTGATTGAGATGTTACCCCTTATACTAACAGTCCTTAACAGGGATTCTACAAATAATCCTTAACAGGGATTCAGGAAGGGGGGGCACTAGAATCCCTATAAGGGATGAAAGTCGGCCAGAAGTTCTCCCTCTCTGCGCCTGCTCGCGGCGCTTGGCTAGGCCCACCTCGCTCAGAAGGAGGCGTAATATAGGGGCCTTCATAACTAGAGCAGGGCTTTGGGGGGGTTGTTCTAGTATAAATACAAAGGGAGTACAAGGGAATACTATTCGTAATGACTCCGACCCCTATAGTATCCGCTGCCCATCATGCCCTCAACCCTGCAGTGGAGTGGCGAGTGGCCCTATAGAGTCTTCAGCTTTCCTAGTTGAGGGCAGGTCCTGACGAAACCAGTTTGACCCTGATGTCTCCTCACTCAAAGATTTGCTTTCACTGCTCCCGCCTTTGCTGATTCAAGGTCCGTGGCCAAACAAGAACACCCTAAACCCTAAACCCTAAACCCTAAACCCTAAACTGCTGGATCTCACCCCTTGAACCCAGAAACCCAAACCCATGCTCCCTAAACCCGAGCTCCTGGAGCCCTTTCCTCCAATGGCCGCAGAAGCTGCAACGCTTGAAGGAAAAGGGAGGGCTACCTAAACTCACATCTCCAGCTTCTCTGGTTCTGGGCCTCATCTTCCCGATCTTATGCGAGCCATGCTAAGATGAGGTAGGTGCAGTTTTGGGGGGGTTCCAAGCGCTTTTTCCTTCCGGGCTCCTGCTGTTGGCCGTGCTCTAAAGCCGTTTTAGGGTTTAGGGTTCAGGGCTCAGGGCTCTGAACCCGAAAGCCCCAAAACCCGAAGCCCTAAACCTTGAGGATCAAGCCTCGAACCCCTGCGGCCGCTTGGCGTAGTCTTTGCCTTGCCAATTAGGGTTCAGGGTTTAGGGTTAAGGTTAACCCTAAACCCTATAAAGGGCCTTATAGGGTATAATAAGTAGAATGGCCCATGGCCACCACAAAGGGTTCGGTGATCCAGTTCTTTCGTTGGGCGCTTGGGGGCATTAGGGGCAAGTTTCAAAGCTAGAGGGGCGGGCGGGGTGGAGATTAGATGTTCAGGATTTGGCTAAAACCCTAAAAAACCTCCCGAAGCACACAGCTCAGGCAAGTCCCTTCACTTCTGTTCCGTTCTCCCGTCCCCGCCTTCCTTCCTTCCTTGCTTCCTTCCTCCCTTCCTGCTCCTTCCTTTTCGTTCCTTCCTTCCTTTTCCTTCCTTTTCTGTCCTTATCCTTCCTTTTCCTTCCTTTTCCTTCCTTTCCCTTCCTTTTCCTTCCTTTCCCTTCCTTTTCCTTCCTTTTCCTTCCTTTTCCTTCCTTTTCCTTCCTTTTTTTCCTTCCTTGTCCTTCCTTTTCCTTCCTTTTCCTTCCTTTTCCTTCCTTTTCCTTCCTTCTCCTTCCTTCTCCTTCCTTCCCTCACTCTCTCACTCTCTGACCCTCTGACACTCTCACTCTCTGACTCTCTGACCTTCTCAGTCGCTCACTCTCTCCCACTCTCACACTCTCCAACGCTCTCTTGCGGGTCCACATGAGCCAGGGCCCTCGCCAGTGCCACAAACTGCATCCTCCTCACATTGGCGCAAAGCCGGCTACGGTTTTCAACAACCCTCAACCATTTCGTAACCCTAACCCGCATAAACCCTACACATTCCGAAGCCCTGCGCTCCTTATTTCCCAACTACCCATAATTACCCATGGGGTAAAAAGTTCAAACTTTCAGAATACGACTTCCTTGAGAGGCCAAAAGTTGAAAAGGCTTTAAACCTTCAGTTTACAAACGCTCCCCAATCTAAGCCCCAAGCCGCCGAAGGTCCGATACTTACACAGCACCCTACCAGACTTGAAGTGCATTCCTTCACTTCCCCTTCTCATGAGGCGCAGGGCAATGTAGCAGGGTGAAGGGGGGGAGGACGGGGAGGACTATCTTCCCCAAATGAAGGTGAAGATGTCTTCATGCGGCTTCTGCCTTCTTGCCACCCCAAAGCCGCAAACTAAGGTGAACCTCTCCTCTCCGGATCCTGATTTACACCTGGGACTCTATTTTACCTACAGCTTAGTAGTAGCTACCCTTAACTAGCAGGCAAAACCCATAAAGCGAAACACAAAAAAGTACCAAAAAAAGCAAGGTCCCAGGCAGACTGTCCTTGGCATGACCCCGGAGCTCTTCTAGCAGGACGGCCTCTGACTTGCCTTTGCACCTCCAGGTGTTATCGAGGGGCCACAAGGTTCTTGGGTTTAGGGTTTAGGGTTTGGGGTTTAGGGTTTAGGGTTTAGGGTAATTATACAATAGTTATAAAGGGCACATAAGGGAATACTATTAGTAATTCTTCCGACCCTATAGCAGGGAGGCTTCGTTTTTTGCCACCCGCCTCGCTGAACACTCTCGGACGCACTCCAGGGCCCAGGGCACATAGGAAAAAGACTGAGGTTTAAGGACTTGGGGGTCAGGGCTGAGGGTTTAGGGTTTCAGGATTTCGAGGCTTTTTTGCCATCCGCCTATAGCTGACGGATAAAAAGTGCCACCCCGCATGGGGACCAAATGAACCCCTAGTAAGACATATGAAACATAAACCCTTTCAGGGCTCAATTTGTCCCCAGGGCATGTCAAGTTGCAGGTTCCAAAAAGACGCAAAGAGCGCATTGCACGAGCGAACTGAGCGAGGTGCATGACATCCATGTGTGTCGGAGTGCAAATGTGGGCTGAGTTGCTCTGCACCCCACAACAGCATGACTGTATGTACCTTACAAAAAAGACTATACAGAGTTAATTGCACAAGGGCTTTTATTATGCTGGGGCACCAAGTACGAAGACAAAGTACTGCAGCAAATGCTGTACTAAGAGCCTTGTTGAACTCCAGGATATTGGAGGTTCATTAGCTTGGTATTCTTCAATTTTGTCATGGCATGTTCTTGAAACCGTATGGTGCTGCGGCTTTCTTGTCTTGCATATTTCTACTCTTTCTGCTTTATTGCTCATTCGCCTACTCACTTCGTTGATATTTTGAACGCTCTCTACAGTCGCTGCAGTGAGGATCATTTCCCACCACAACCAAAGGAGGACCACAACACCCATCCCAACACACGAAAGGGTTTGTGGTAGGGGTTTCGGGGTTTTAGTAGGGAGCGTCAAGCCCGGGTCGACTCTAGGCCCATGGCATGTCCTAATCTAGGTTTCTAGAAACCTGGGCGAAGAAACTGGGTGCCCTTGCGAGTTGGCTAGGCTCACTAGGCTTGTGAGGGGTCTGGCCCCTCTCAAAAATCACAAAGGCCGACATCCCGGCAGCGGACCCCGACACTCACATCAGCACAAAAGCACCCAAGCCTGCTCATGCAACATGTTTCTGCCTAAATCCTTTCATATCATATACCTGAGATGTATATTGTTTACTTTTGTTATTGAAATGTATATGCTCAAGACTTTGCACGTGAATTACACGTCCTAACACTACACATTATACCTTCTCTTTCACATGATCCTTGCTTCTAGGGTTCAGGGGCCAGCCCTTTTGCAATGGAACTCTAAATGGGACCCATTCAACCAAGGACTGCTAAACGGGACCCTAAACCCGAAGCTCCAAACCCTAAACGCCCTAAGCCCTAAACCCTAAACCCTAAACCCTAAACCGTAAACCCTAAACCCTAAACCCTAAACCCTAAACCCTAAACCCTAAACCCTAAACCCTAACCACCAAGACCCTCAACCCTATAAGCCCTATCGGTGCCTGGACCAGTCCGGTGAAGCGCCTCGCCGGCGCATGCGGGCCTCAGCCTCTGTGCCTCTTTTGGGACCATTGAGGGTTTAGGGTTTAGGGCTAGGGTTTAGGGTTAGGGTTTAGGGTTTAGGGTTTTAGGGGTTTTGAGGGCTGAGGCTCATGGACTTGGAGTGTTGCGGTTCAGCGGTTCTGCGGAATGTGCTCCCTAGATCATCCGAGCTCCTAAGCCCCATGCGAAGAACACGTCCTCTTCATCTGCCACCCCCGCAGCCCAGAAAAAATATCTTCAAACCGCAACGCCTCTGTCTGCGCATGGATCCTAAACCCTAAACCCTAAATGGATCTTGCTGCAACCCTGCAGGCGTTTGCTGCCAAGGGGTATAAAATATCACGGGTCTCTTTTTAGGGCTCATAGTAAGGGGCCATGTAACTACCCTAAGATATGAACGTCCTGATCAACGTGGGCTTTCTTATGGGGTCCGGCTCTTCAAGACTTGCACCTCTTAAGTTTGCCGGCGACTTATGTTGGGTTTAGGGTTTAGGGTTTAGGGTTTAGGGTTTAGGGTTTAGGGTTTAGGGTTTAGGGTTTAGGGTTTAGAGTTTAGAGTTTAGGGTTTAGGGTTTAATTTAGAGTTTAGGGGCAGCGGGTAGCGCCTTCTTCTTTCAAGATCACCTTGCCAAGATGGACAGCGGTGACGGTGCCGTCCTGCGGACGCTTCAGCCCCCTAGGCCCCCAAACCCTGAAAAAAAAGGGAAAGAGAGAGAAAGAGAGAGAGGGAGAGAGAGAGCGAGAGAGAGGGAGGGAGACAGAGGGAGAGTGGGAAAGAGAGAGAGAGAGAGAGGGAAAGAGAGAGAGGGAGGGGGAGAGAGAGATGCGCTTGTATAAGCTGAATCCTTTCTCGCTTCTTTTGGCGGATCTGCCACCCCGCCCTCCCCTCCCCGCCCGAAGCCAAAAGCGCACCTAAAGTGGCACTGACAGCCTCTCTCTGCGAGACTTGCACCCTGAACGTTCTCCCCCTAAACCTTAAACCCTAAACCCTAAACCCTAAACCCGAAACCCTAAACCCTAAATCCGAAACCCAAAACCCAAAACCCTAAACCCTGAACCCGGACTCTCTGAGCTGCCGGTGCTGGAGCAGAAGCATCACAAACCCTAAGCCCTGTTCCCCCTCTTCTTACTTGCTGAATTCGTCAGCCCCAAAAAAAGTGTACACTTTCAGTTCTATAAGGGATTATATGTATCCCAAAAAGTGGTAAAGTGTGCTCACTCAGCTACTAAGGAAACCCTATATAAAGGCAATAAACCCTAAACCCTAAACCCTAAACCCTCAACCCTAAACCCTAAACCCCAAACCCCAAACCCCAAACCCCAAACCCCAAACCCTAAACCCTAAACCCTAAACCCTAAACCCCTCTCCCTCTTCAGAATCGGGTACGGGCCTGCAGCTGAACTGCCACCTTCAGCCGCGAGGGAACGCTGTCGTTCAGCTCCAGCACACTCGCACTGAGCCAGTCCCCAGCCTGCCAAAAAAGATGCATTTAGGGTTTAGGGTTTAGGGTTTAGGGTTTAGGGTTTAGGGTTTAGGGTTTAGGGTTTAGGGTTTAGGGTTTAGCTGCACCTCTGCAAGTGAAGAACCGCAACATAACTATTATAAGGCATGCGGTTTAGGCCTTAGGTTTTAGGGTTTAGGGTTTAGGGTTTGAGGCCCTTTTGCCCCAAACGCCCCCCAAGAAAGGCCTCTGCCACCTCGACAGCCGTGCCCGGCTTCCCGAATCGCTCGAGCTCGCGGCGATTCGCCACCGCGCGCTTCCCTGGGTGTTTGCGCAGAAGCCACGGGCTTCAGGGTTTTGCGCTGTTTAGGGTTTAGGTTTTAGGTTTAGGGTTTAGGGTTTAGCGGTTTAGGGTTTAGGGTTTAGGATTTAGGGGGGCTTAGGGACTCAAAGTCAAAACGCCCCCTGTAAAGGGGGGGGGGGGGGGGGGGCAAGATGCAAGGAACCTAGGGTGTGCTAAAACCTCCAATAGTACGAAGTCCCCCTCTGTCTGCCTTTATGATCCCTCACGAAAGCCTCAAACCCTGAATCCGCAACCTGAACTCAAAGAGTCTCATGCCGTTGTGTTTAGAAGGGATTTCGCATCACCCCGGGCACAAAAAGGAGGCTGATCACAACTTCCATGTATAGGGCTTGTAAGGTATAGGGTATGGAAGTGCATTGTTTAGGCCTTAGGGTCTAGGGCAAGTTGCCCAACCCAACTTCCGCAAGTGAGCCGCACACAGAGATCAGGGGGGAGGGGACCTTACTTTCCATTTAGGGCTTTAGGGTTTAGGGCACAGAAGCCTTTGCAGGCTTGGATACCGGTTTTTGGAATCGGGACTGGAAGCCGGAAGCCCACCCATCTCTCAAAGGCACCCGTGAGGCATGCTGTTCAGCCAGACCGCATTTCTCAAGCGCTTTTGCACGAGCTCGCCCCTAAACCCTAAACCCTCTTACCCTCAGTACTTTGGGGTTTTGGGTCTGGGGGTTCATTGAGTTGCCGAAGTCTGAGGGAGGCACGATGCTGCGCCAGGGATGCGATGTGCTCCTGCAGGAGGAATCTGCGCGCGTCTAGCAAAACTCAAAGAGCCTCGGTTCGGTCAATTTGAGTGTTAGGCTTTGGTTGTGTTGAACCGGAACAAGTCAGCACAATATGTTCCTGGGGCCCTAGTTAAAAAAGTGTAGTGGTAGCTACCCTTAATTAGGAGGTACAGCCCATGAAACCGTAGATAAAGAGGGGCCCCGGTTATATGACCGTGATAACTTCGTGTTGAAGTTCCTTAACAGCAGCTCAGTTCCTGCTTCGGGGCTTGCGCTGAGGCCTTTTGGGGAATCAGGCGACGTGCGCAGGGAGTGTAGGGTCACCCCTGAACAAGGAATCTGAAGGAAGGTCCTAACCCCTATAGGCCCTAACTCCCTCTCCGACCCCAAACGCTCAGCCCAAAAACTCTAATTAAACCTCAGAACAGTGGTGCGAAAAATCCCTAAATCGGACCCTGAAGGAAAACAAAACAACCCATCCCTTGGGCCTAGGGTCTCGTGAGACAGTCCTTAATCGGGATTATTGTAGTACCCCCGAAAATTGCCTAAACCCTAAACACTAAACGCTAAATCCTAAACCCTAAACCCTAAATCCCAAACCCTAAACCCTAAACCCTAAACCCTAAACCCGAAATCCCTCCCCTCCCTTTCATGCTACAACGAAGTCCTCGAGGCGGCGACGGGCGGTGAGAGGGAGACGAGGCAGTGGAGATCCGCAGTACTTCTCCTGACCAGCGGCGTATGCTGTTTAGGGTTTAGGGTTTAGGGTTTAGGGTTTAGGGTCAGCGGCACAAGGCAATCAATGCCTTGGTTCGGGTATCGGGTTTAGGGTTTCGGGTTCAAGCACCATGGCCCACTTCATGCCCAGGTGCCCGAAGAGGGACTCCTGCTTAGGGAAGCTCGGCGTAGAGGTAGGGTTTCGGTTTTAGGGTTTAGGGTTTAGGGTTTAGGGTTTAGGGTTTCTTTTGATGACTGGCATCCCCCAAAAAACCACACCCAGAATGTACACTCAGAAGATTGATGAGGAACCCTGTATGCACTCCCCAAAACCTATCTTCTTTTGGCTTGCAGGTAGGGCCCCTAGGCGCCAATGCAGGCTTCATGCAAAGTCCACCCGAACCCCTCCATCAGGGAGGGGAAGGTTAGGATTTGGGGCTGAGGGTTTAGGGTCTAGGTTTTCGGGCTTGGGTTCAGGTCTTGGGGCTTAGTGTCTTGGAGTTCTGATTGGCTTCGGGCCCTCCGCACAAAAGGTCCTCATGCGAAGGGAAGCTGCCATAATTTCCTGCCTGCCCTCATGGGCGCACCATGAGGTGGCGCTTTTTGGGTGTTTGCCTGTGGACACAAGGAACGGGCCAGTCCTTCAGCAGAAGCTGCTCAATGTATTCGCCGATGGTATTTGGCATGGAGCCTGCAGCACTGCCAGCTTTGCAAACAGCGCTCATGTTGGGCGTAATGAGAAGAAGAAGAAGAAGAAGAATGGCAAACAAAATAACGGAAACAAGAAACGCACACAGTACACCCCTTGCAACTCCAGACCCTTGTAAGTTAGGCCTTTGGCTCCCGTATGAACCCACACCGGACCTACCTAGGGTGCGGGTGTAAGAGTTTAGGCTTTAGGGCCTATAAACCCTTTTTGCATGCTAAACCCTAAACCCTCAACCCTAAACCCCCTAAACCCTAAACCCTAAATCCTCCAACGCTTTACAAGAACGCCGCTGCGTCGGAGGAGCCGTCTCGGAAAGCTCCCAAAGGCATCTCATCGAGCATGTACTCCTAGCACGTGCTGGGCTCACCTCACCACTCTCTCGCACAGCAAGCTTGGCCTTAGGGTTTGCCTGGGACCCTCTTTACCTACAGCTTTAAGGGTTATACCTACTCATTACGTGTAGTTCCTACTAAACTCTAGATAAATAAAGTCCCAGGTAGGGTTTATAAGGCTTTGCCACGCCACCAAGGGTCACGACTGCCCTCAGGAAGCACATCCACAACATTTCAGTGATTTTGAGGCAGTGTTGCTGAACCATATAAGCTTAGATACTTGGAAGCTGTCTGGGGAGGTCCTCCACAACATCCCACAGTCGATCTGCCTTCATCGTGAACCTGGCGAAGAGAAAGCCTGTGCATGGGGAGGGGCGCTACGGCTTTGGCTTTTGGGGCTTCGGGCTGAGGGCTCAGGGCTTAGGGTTTAGGTTTCAGGGTTTAGGGTTGTGCACCCCAAGCCGTAAATCTGAGCCCTTGAAGTTCTGGAGTCCCGCTCAAATGGTACTAGCAACAAGTGCAAAGGCGACAGACAGGAACGACACTTATAACAAGAACAAGCAGAGGAGAAGCACTGGCAGCAGCGGCAGCAGCAGCAACAGAAGACGGCAGCGGTTACAAGATTCGGATACACGCATCTGTTAATATGTATATATATATATACATATATATATATATACATATATATATATATACATATATATATATAGATATGTATACACGCATGTATATATATATATAGCAGGCACACATACACATGGGACTAAAACACTCAACGCCCCAACGCAAGGGGGAGACTTTGGGCGCGGAGCCTGTGCTGCCCTCTGAGCCTCTACCAAAATATTCTACCCAGAAGGGAAGATAGTCCCCCTCATACTAACAGTCCTTAATAATCCCGAATAATCCTTAATAATCCTTAATAGGGATGATATACTCCCTATGAGGGACTGTTCGTATAAGGTAGAAAATCCCAACCAAAGGGCCCTTACTTTCGGTAGATGGCCCATAACGGTAGAGACGCCTGCGCAGCGCGCGATGACAAAGTCGGGGTGGTCCAAGAGGTTCTGCAACTCCTGGATTCTCTACCTGCGACTCTATTTTACAGTCTAGGGTTTAGGGCTTAAGGGTTAGGGTTTCGTAGGAACTATAGCCTTAAACAGCAGGTATAACCCATCAAACTCTAGGTAAAGAGGGTCCCAGGTAGGGCTTTTGGGGGTTTCGGTTGTAGGGTTTAGGGTTTAGGGTTTAGGGATTTTCCGGCTTTGGGATTGCAGGGATGGGCTTGGCTGCTTGGCTCTCCCTCCAAAGGTGGTCCTTCTTAAGAATTGCAAGGTTTGGGGTTTAGGGTTTAGGATTTGAGGGTTTAGGGTTTAGGATTTGAGGGTTTAGGGTTTAGGGTTTAGGGTTTGGGGATTTTGGGGTTTCGGGTTGGGGGCTTAGGGGTTAGGGTTTAGGTTTTTGGGGCTTAGGGTGTAGGGTTTAGGGTTTGGGGTTGTTTCGACTCTCACACTGGCATAAGCGGGCGAGGCAAGTCCTGTCGAGATCTCCAGAGTGGGTACATTGACCACCAGTAACGAACCAACCAGGGTCAGCATTACCACCGACGGATATTCAATGCCAAGACAATTGTTTAAGGTTGAGGGCTTGGCGACACGGGTTTCGATGGGTTTAGGGTTTTGGCTGTAGGGTTGCTCTTGCCTGTCGGCTGAGGGCCCTAAACCCTAAACCCTAAACCCCAAACCCTAAACCCTAAACCCTAAGCAATCTTGCACTCTCAACTTCACCGGCAGCCCAACAAGTCCAAGACCAAAAGCTCAAGGTTTTGCTTAGGTTTTAGGGTTTAGGGTTGGGGTTTGGGGTTTGGGGTTTGGGGTTTAGGGTTTAGGGTTTAGGGTTAGGGTGTAGGTTTAGGACTGGGGCTTTTGGCACCTTTGGCAGCAAGGGTTCAATCAACCCCCGCACTCGTTTGAAGCAATCCCCCAACCCTTACCTTTAGTCCCCGAAATGGTTTAGGGTTTAGGGTTTAGGGTTTAGGGTTCATATACCTTAATAGGAATTATAGTAGTCAGGGTACATGACCCCAATTTCAGGGTTCATTTGGTCTCCAAGGTAGAGGCAAAAAGCAGCCCGTTCCTCCTCCGTGTGGTCCAGGTTGTGAAGCCTTTCGTGCAGCTTGGCCGCTGGATTCCGAGCATGTTCTTGTGGAGCCGCCTCAACCCTTCAAAACGCTTCCCAAACTTTGAACCAACCCTCAACCCTTAACAACCCTTGAGCACTTTGAACCATTCAGCCTTTTTTTGCAGCCAGGTCTCTGAGCCAACCGGGTAACCCTTAAGCCCTGAAAGCTTATGCTACAGACCCTTTTCTTGCACTTCTCCACAAGTTAGACACAGCAAGGGAAAAAAAGGCAAGGGAAAAGCTCTAGCACCCAGAAAGAACCCACAGTTGGCCTTTTTAGGGGCCTAAACCCGGAACCCTAAAGCCTCCTAAAGCCTAAACCCTAAACCTTAAGCCTTAAACCCTAAACCCTAAACCTTTAGGGTTTCCACATTCGGGTGTAGGGCACATCGGCCTGAAGACAGCACAGAAGAAGGCAGAGGGCGTAGCGATCGAGGTCCCCTGCTCATAGACATCCTGCGCACGTCAGCCCTCTTTTCAAATTCGGAGGCTGAAGGAACCCTAAACCCTAAACCCTAAACCCTAAACCCTAAACCCTAAACCCCCTAAACCCTAAACTCTGAGAGCCGCAAGGTTGTCTTAGGCTTAGCCAAGCCTTTTAAGGTTTCCATGTCAGAATGCTCAAAAGGGTCTCTGACCTCAGACCCCCCCACCCCTCCACACCGAGCCTCTGAGATGAGTTGCCTAAACCCTAAACCCTAAACCCTAAACCCTAAACCCTAAACCCTAAACCCTAAACCCGAAACCCTAAGCGCCCATGACACTACCCTCAGAGAGCCCCACAGCATTGGGACTATGAAGGCGGCTCCGCCACCTGTCCCTAAACCCTAAACCCTAAACCCTAATATGCCAAAGTAATCCAGCAAACTCAATCAAATTATGTTCGAATCCTTGAGCTGTTCGTCTGAATACACATTCTTGAGAAAACCCCCTTCAAGCCAATACAAGGGCCTTCTGTTCCTGAGACCCTACACACCAAACCCTAAGCCCTACACCCGGAACTCTGAAACGCAAGTACGGTTCTTGCCCACTGGGGTCAGCACTAGCGAATCGCCACTTCTCTGAATCTCCTCCCCACAAGCGCCAGAGTCAGTTAACCCGGGTTTGTGCCCTAAACCCTAAACCCTAAACCCTAAACCCTAAACCCTAAATGCCCTGTGGGTTCTTTAGGGGTTCTTTGTGACTCTCAACAGTGGTTGCTTAGGGCTTCGTAGACACTTCGGGCTCCAAGACCCAAAACCCGAGCACAAAACCCGCAGACCGCCATCGCGCAACGCCGCGACATCACCCCAAAGGAAGGAAGGCCCAAGTAAGATCACCTCAAGGAACCCCTAAACCCTAAACCCTAAACCCTAAACCCTAAACCCTAAACCCTAAACCCTAAACCCTGTAACCCTAAACCCTGTAACCCCGAAACCCTGCAACCCTGTTCAGACCCTTAACCCCAAACCCCGAGCACCAAAACCCTCAGACATCAGAACCCCAACACTTATCGCCTCAGCCAAGCTGTCCACGCTGGTGATGGAGAGAAGGCTCTTGAAGTACGTAGACCTCACTTTGCCATACGGGGGCTTCCGACCGTTCGAGGTACCTTAGTGGGATCCTTCTTATAAGGGAATCCTACTATTTGGGGGGGGGGGGGGGGGGTCTTTGTTAGGTCCATTATTCGGTAAACCCCCATACCGCTCGGGCTGAAAAACACGCAGCCCCCCCAAAAACATGTAACCTGCGTTTGCGGGTGTATGTAGGGTTTAGGGCTCTATTGGGGTTTAGGAAATGCCGAAACCCTAGATCGTAATTCTACACAACCAGGGCCCAGGGTAAGATTCAGAGAAAGGGACATCTCTGCTGGCTTTCAACACCCAGATTATTGCTAGTTCGAAGTTGTATCTCAGTGTCAAGGTCCCAACCTCATGTAAACCTTCCTTATACACCTCCCTAAACCCTAACCCTAGATCCTGAACACTAAACCCGAAAACCCCTAAACCTAAACTCAGAACCCTGAACCCTAAAACCCTAACCCCGCCAATCCGGTGGCGGCGCAATGCCTGATGATGCCGCACAACTTCCGTCACGTCGGCACTGGGAATGCCTGAGTCCTTAAAGCTTGGGAACTAACGTGGCTGACAGCTTCACAAACTGGCTGCTTCTTAGTAGGGAATGAGGGAATTAACTACCCTATACATACTCCCTCAACGGGTATAGCCCTAAAACCCTAAACCCTAAACCCCTACTAAGGACCAGCCAGCAAGTGGAGGCACTTTACAGCCCCACTCTGTGGTGGGAGAAAGAGATTCCCAGGCATGCCAAGGGGCAACAGGGAGCGCATGCATACTGCTAAGGGGGTAGGAGGGAGCCCTAGACGGGACCCTGACCCCCTGTGTTGTAACCCCAAGGTGTACTTTCTGTAGTCCCTATATACCTAAGCATCCCCACCCTAAACCCTAAACCCTAAACCCTAAACCCTAAACCCTAAACCCTAAACCCCCTAACGAACCCCCAAGGTCCCTTAGAAGGGTTCCCTCCGTTATAGTCTCTTCAAACTGTGCCATGGCCAAGCGGGATCCTCTTAAACACCTGTTGGCGGATGTGCCGGCCCGATATTGGCTCAATGAATTAGGGTTTATAGGGTTTAGGGTTTAGGGTTTAGGGTTTAGGGTTTAGGGCTTAGGGCTTAGGGTTTAGGGTAACATGTCAGCAGCCTGGCGCCTGTACACCGGAGGCCAGGACCCCAGGACCCATGTCGGGCGCCTACACGGACACGCTCGACCCATCGCTGAGGTTTGTGTTGCCATCCTTGGGGACGACATGAACCCTAAAATTGGGATCCTTTACCCTGTACTACTATAATTCCTATTAAGGTAATATGAACCCTAAAACCCTTTTAAGGCTCATTTAGTGCCCAAGGATCTGGGTCCCAATCTGGGTTTCCGCCCGTCTTCGCAGAAGACAGCCCTTCCCTACCAAAGCGCGCGTCGAAGATCTGGTCCTTGGGGACTAGAGTAGAGGAACCCTAAAAGGGTTCCCCTAAAGGGTTTAGGGTTCATATACCTTAATATGAATTATAGCAGTCAGGGTCTAGGACCCCAAAAATTTGTAGGGTTCATTTGGTCCCCAAGGGTCCATGTGCTCGAGCAGGACGCCTTTTGTCTCTGGCAGCCAGCAGGCGAAGAAGACGGAGGCTAGGGAGACGGCCCCCAAGATGACGAAGGTATTAAAGCCCATGGAGTCCAGCATCATCCTTGCTGAGGCCGAAATGGACCCTAAAACTGGGGTCATATACCCTGTACTACCATAATTCCTTTTGAGGCACTTCCCTGTGCTATACTATAATTCCTATTAAGGTACTTCCCTGTACTACTACAATTCCTACTCAGGTACTTCCCTCTACTACAATTCCTACTAAGGTACTATGAACCCTAAGCTTTTAAGGTTCATTCATCTCGTCCCCAAGGATCGGGGCCAGCTGGTTGACGATGAAGACGCCGGTCCACTCCGCCATCGTCGTGAGGCCCACGCAATGCCCGCGCACCTTCAGCGGGAAGATCTCTGCACAGTAGACCTGGGTAGCCCAGCAACCCTTTACCTGTAGGGTTTAGGGTTTAGGGTTTAGGGTTTAGGGTTTAGGGTTTAGGGTTTAGGGTTTAGCCCAGTAACCATATATTAGAATAAGGGCACCCTTTTTTGGGGTTGGTTACTTCATAAGGGAACCCAGAACCCAAAACAAGGGGTAAAGGGTACCACTGGGCCACAAAGACACCCATGTCGTGGGCCCCCAGCTGTAGGCAAAGTTGACAATGAAAACAAACACGGCGGCAACGATGACTTGCCCGGCTGTGTCGCTCAGCACCTCCATCTGGCCGCCATTCTGGCGCGTATAAGCCAAGCCAAGAATGGCCGTGACCACATTCGGCAGCAGCATGCCGACCGCGCCGAGCAGCAACAAGGACCTCCGGCCGAAGCGCTCGATGAGGCACATGGCCTTGGGGACTAAATGAGCCTTAAAAGGGTTTAGGGTTCATATTTACCTTAATAGGAATTTATAGTAGTACAGGGTAAAGGATCCCAATTTTAGGGTTCATGTCGTCCCCAAGGAACCGGGAGGGTGGCCACAAAGAGTGTCCACATCAAAGCGGTCTGCAAGGAGGCTGAGTCAAGGCCCAGGCTGATGAAGATTCGAGGGCCGAAGCTCACGAAGACGTTGATTCCGGTCAACTGCTGGAGCAGCTGCAGCGTGACGCCCACCGCAAGAAGGCGGGCGTTGCGGCCAGAGCACAGCTCCGACCAGCGCAAGTGGGGGCCGGAGGCCCTGGCGCGCTGCTGGTCTAAGACGATCTCCTGCAGCTCCGATCGGGCCTCCGCCTCATCCCGTATCGACAGAAGCACACGGAGGGCAGCGTCCTCCTGGCCGTGCTGCACCAGCCAACGTGGCGACCTCGGGAGGAAGAACATGCCGACAAAGAGCACCAAGCCGGGCAGCACGGGCAGAAGAATCGCCCACCGCCAGCCATCGGCCAAGGGCAGCAGCAACGCATCGGCGAAAGCGGCGACCGCAACGCCAAGCACGACCATGACCTGGGCGATCGCCGTGAGGCCTCCACGCAGGTGTGGCGGCGCCAACTCGCTCTGGTAGAGGGGCACGACAGTGCTGAGGATGCCGATCGAGCAGCCAGCCACAAAACGCCCCACGATCATGACTGCGACGCTTGAGCACGTTGCCTGGATAACTGAGCCGAGCAGGAAGATCAAGCTGCCGATCATGAGGGAAACCTTCCGGCCCAACGCGTCCAAGAAGAAGCCGCTCACGAGCGGGAACGCAGTGACCATGCCTTGAGGACCAAATAAACCCTAAAATTGGGGTCATATACCCTGTACTACTATAATTCCCATTAAGGTCATATGAACCAAACCCTAAACCCTAAACCCTAAACCCTAAACCCTAAACCCTAAACCCTTCTAAGGTTCATGTAGTCCCCAAGGTGCAGCCCAGCGCGAAAACGGAGACGATGAAGCCAGAGGTGGCCCCGTCGATCTCTGATCTGGGCTCATCCCAATTGGGCAAGTTGGCCACCTGGAAATTGTCCGAAGTTAGGTTTAGGGTTTAGGGTTTAGGGTTTAGGGTTTAGGGTTTAGGGTTTAGGGTTTAGGGTTTAGGGTTTAGGGTTTAGGGTTTAGGGTTTAGGGATTTATGGTACTTTGTTCGGGTCCTTCTTACAAGGGAATCCTACTATTATGAGGGATCTATTTTGGGGGTCCCCTTATGTTCCTAGACCCCCCCCACCTCCCTCTTGAATTTCGGGTCCTCTAGGATGGGACCGATGTAGCCCATGTCCAGTCCAAACAAGAAGGACCCGATCGCCGAGAAGAAGCAGATGCCTGCCACCCGCATGCCTTGGGGACGAAATGAGCCTTAAAAGGGTTTAGGGTTCATATTACCTCAATAGGAGTTTTAGTAGTATAGGGTAAAGGACCCCAATTTTAGGGTTCATGTCGTCCCCAAGGTGCTCTTCGCCCACGCCATGCTCGTGATGGCTTCCGAAGATGTGCAACAACTCACTGCAGAGGAGCGAGCGAGGTGCTTTGCATCCAAACAGCTACGGTCATGTTTCAATGCGTGCATGCTCGGCAAAAACCCACTGAGAATCGTTGAATAATCACCTCAGAATGCTGTGCAAACCCTAAACCCTAAAACGTCGAGCCATGATCACATTGATTCCGAAAGTAGGGTACCTTCTTGGAGTCCTTCTTATAAGGGGCTCCTACTATTTGGGCTCTATGCGGGGTCCCTTCTATCATCGTAAACCCCATATGGTGGTTTCCGAGATTTGGTGGTGCCTTATTGGGGTGCCTAAAATACAGACATCCCATTATTTGGGGTCCCTTGCTAAACCACCTAAACCCTAAGCCCTGAGCCCTGAACCCTCAGGCCCACCCACCCCACCCCATATGCGTAGGTTGCAAACCCTAAGCCCTAAACCCTAAACCCCAAACCCAAAACCCCAAACCCTAAACCCTAACGCGCGTGCGCAGCTTTTGATAACCAGCGCCCCGGCCTCTGCCGGGGTGCGAGAGCGGTCACAAAAGACGCATTTTTGCGGCGGCCGCCCCTGGTAGGCGGCCCTTAGGGCATAAGGAGGGTTTAGGGTTTAGGGTTTAGGGTTTAGGGTTTAGGGTCTTGAGCACTCAACCCGAAACCCCTAAAACTAGTACATCCAAGCCATCAGGGCTCACGAGAAGGGCAGGACGGTGAAGGCTTTCTGGTAGCCGGGTCGTGCTTTTAGGCGCTCGAAGTAGGCCTGTTTAGGGTTTAGGGTTTAGGGTTTAGGGTTTAGGGTTTAGGATGGCTTAGGGTCTACCTGGGACCCTGGTTACCTGCAGTTTAGTAACTACCCTTGATTCGTAGGGTATAACCCATAAAACTGTAGGTAAAGAGGGTTCCCAGGTAGGGCTTGGGGACCCCAACATAGGGATCCTGTGTCCTATACCAATACTCCCTGACCACAGACTCACTTTTGACCTTCACCTGGTCCGCAAGGCTTAGGACAATCGGATCCACAACTTGTTGTTCGGCCTCTTACCTAGCTGAACGAATCTCACTGCATGTTGTCAGGGCAGAATCAACAAACCCTAAACCCTGAACCTTAACCCTAAACCCTAAACCCTGAACCCTAAACCCTAAACCCTGAACCCTAAACCCAGGTGTTCTGGGCTTGTTGGGCTTGTACAATGTCAAGGCTCTTGGGGTTTGGGGAGCCTCGGCTTTGCCACCCGCCAAGCAGTAAGGCGGCTTGAAGGTTGAGAGGGTTTAGGGTTTAGGGTTTAGGGTTTAGGGTTTAGAGTTTAGAGTTTAGGTTGAGGTTTAGGGTTTATAGGGTCTAGGGTCGAATGTTTAGGTTTAGGCCTAAGCTTAGGCTTAGGCCCAGCCCCAAGCTCTCAAGACCTGAAGCCCGATAAACCCTGTGAGTCCCACAAACCCTAAACCGCCCGGAGGCTGGTTTTTGTGTGTTGGATGCAGAAGTGCCTCCAGGGTAGGGAAGTCATGCCAGCCCCGCTTGACATGGATGTAGTACCTGAAAGGCTCGAAGTTTATATAGGGTGTATATGTGTAGCTCGAAGGCCTAAACCCTAAACCATAAACCCTAAAGCCTAAACCCTAAATCTAGGGTCTAGGAATTTAGGGCGTATGCAGGTTCAAGAACCATGAGGGCTTGAGGGAAAACTTGGTGGGGCTGACGAGGCCGAGGGCCCCAGAATGGGTTTAGGGTTTAGGGCTTAGGGTTTAGGGTTTAGGGCCCCCCCAAGGGACTCTAAGTTAGGCTTAATCATCTGTAAAGGCCTTAATCATGGAGGGAACCTAGGGGGGGTTAGCAGAGAGGGGGCTAGTAGGCGAACCCATGAACACACCACCCCTTATGCTAACAGTTCTTAGTAGGAACTAGAGTGCTCCCTCTATTCAGGACTGTTAGTATAAGGGGAACATCCCAAACAGTGGCCAACACACCCTAAACCCTAAACCCTAAACCCTAAACCTTAAACCCTAAACCCTAAACCCTAAACCCTAGGCCCTAAACCCTAAGGCGCATGTTGACGCCGGCCACGACATCTGCTGCAGTAAAGTCCTTCAGGCTATCATCTTGAGGCTCTGCCAAGGCTCGGTTTCGGGTTTAGGGTTTGATTACTCGGTGCTGTCTCTGAATAGGGTTTAGGGTTTAGGGTTTAGGGTTTAGGGATTAGGGTTTAGGGTTTAGGGTTTAGGGTTTGGGGGTTGGGGGTTGGGGGTTCGGGGTTAGGGTTTAGGGTTTAGGGTTTAGGGCTCAGGGTTTAGGGTTTAGGGTCGCAAACGTTGCCCTGAATCCATGGGTTGATGGTGCCTTACAGGGCTTTGGGCTTTGACCTTGAAGCACAAGGCTTCGGAAAGCTTCAGGATTCAGGCCTTGGGTTACGAGGGGCTGCGAGGGCTTATCAAAAGCCGCAAAGAACCCGAAACTTGGGATGTTCGACTTGCAGCTAGCAGGGATTATCGTTCCCCCCCCCAAATTATAATCCCGATTAAGGAGTTGTTCGTATAAGCGGGAGCATCCCAACCCGAACCCTAAACCCTAAACCCTAAAAACCCTAAACCCTAAAAAAACGTCCTCGCCAAACATGAACTTCTTGTCGCCGAGGAGGGAGACGAGAATTGGGCCACACTGCTCCACCCACGCCTGGGCGTGGAGGCCGCGCGTAGGGTTCGGTGTTTGGGGCTATATAAGGGTTTTGCTACTATTTGCTTACAAAATTCCGCAAAAAGCACAAAATAATCCCTATACTACCCTTGTAGGAAAATATTGTCCCTTGTAGGGAGGAATATTCCTTGCTCATATTTTTTTGGATACGTCTACAAGAGGGGACCAAAAAGCGCCCAACAATGAAGTCGAACCCACCTGGCCTGGTGGTTGAGGTCGATCGCCTCCTTCTCATCACCAGGCGCCTGGCTCAACCCCTAAACCCTAAACCCTAAACCCTAAACCCTAAACCCTAAACCCTAATCACCAGGCGCCTTGCTCTGCAGCACGCGCTGGATGGGCGACGATGTTGCGGTCCTGCCATATTCGACACGCTTGAGGGCCCTGCAATGCCAAAATTCCATTTCCTAGAACCCGATATGTCCTACAGAATCCTATAAAGCCTACCTTGGACTCTATTTACCTACAGTTTAGTAGCAACACCTTTAATGAGTAGGCATAACCAAAAAAAAACTGTAGGTAAAGAGTGTCCCAGGCAGGGGTTCAAGGCGGACACACCCCTCTCCCAACTCCCATGAAAACCCTAAACCCTAAACCCTAAACCCTAAACCCTAAACCCTAAACCCTAAACCCTAAACCCTAAACCCTAAACCCTAAACCCTAAACCCTAACCCTAAACCCTAAACCCTAAACCCTAAACCCTAAACCCTAAACCCTAAACCCTAAACCCTAAACCCTAAACCCGAGCCGAAGCACAGGTTGTCGATGGTCCCAGAGCAGTAGAAGGCAAGCCTATACTGAACGCGGAACCCTTGCAAACAAGTCTACAGGAGTTTCTTATTAGGAAGTTTACGGTGCCACCCTAAACCCTAAACCCTAAACCCTAAACCCTAAACCCTAAACCTAAAAAATATTCCCAAGTCTCCCTAAGAAGCTGGTAGAAGAGGGCTGCAAACTCCGGCCGGTCAAGCAGCGCAAGCTTCCGCTCCTTGTCGAAGAGCTGGAGTATGTACATGCAGATCCTTGGGTTTATAAGGTTTGGGGTTTAGGGTTTAGGGATTAAGGTTGCAAGTGGCAACTTGGGCAGCGTAGCGGCATGTGCTTGGACTTTGTTGGGCTTTCCGGGCGGAATGTCATGAGTATGACGGGTATGGAACAATATGGGACCCTCTTTACCTACAGTTGTATGAGTTATACCTACCAACTAAGGGTAGTTACGGCGACATCTGTAGGTAAAGATTGAGCCCCAGGAGATGCTGCAGATGAGATTCGCGCTGCTCTCAAACATCACGGTGCTGCCATGCTGCAGCGCAGGAACTTTGCCTAGACCCGGGAGTAACCCAGGAGTAAAAAAGGGTACCCTTTTGTGCTTAAAGGGGCTTGCAAGGGAACCTAAGCCTTTAAGAAAGGAATAAAGGCCTAATATAGGGGTCGAAATAATTAGAAATAGCATTCCCTTATGGTCCCCTGATGATTGTACTCTAGTATCCCCCCAAAACCCTATTCAAGTTATTCAGGCCCCTACATAACTCTGGGTCCTGGTTGCCGTTTGGATTGATCTTCAGGTACCACTCTGGCTTGTCGGTTCGGAAAGTCGATGGGTCGAACACATGAACCCTCAGTGGCGGCAGGCTCTCGTACAGCGCCGCAAGCTCGTGGTACCTCAGCTGATTCTAGCTGTTTGTAAGCAGAAATGTACAGGAACATGACGAAAAGCGCATGGGGCGAATGCCGGCGACTTCTTGAAAAGGTTCCTTTGGCCATTCGAACCCGACAGTGCCAAAGATCAGCCAAGCTGCATCCAAATAGCCCGAGTTGAGCGCGACAGATTCATGTGGTACAAGACCTAGGAATGCCTTAAAATCCAAATCATCCCTGAAGATGATCCCCTTAAACCCAACAAGGGAAAATACAAAAAAAAATCCCAAAAGGGCCTACCGAAAGACCAACTCGGTCTCTGGTTCGGAGCTCATGGCAGCAAAGGGGGGGGGAGCCAGCTCGGGGAGACGACTTCCACGACTTCCAGGGCCAACAGCTGCGGAAAGAAAGAAGGAGAAGTCGCGCACAACGAAACCCAGCCCCATGGTACTGAACGAAAGTACCTGGTTCCCAAGATAGCCGTTGTGGAATAGTAGTCCTGATCATTCTACTTAAGATTCACAACCAGAGCTTTCAGATGAACCTCTGCGTGGACCGTAGTCCTACCGTGCCGCGAAGCCTCGGCCCCGTAATATCTTCCACCAACGTGGCGCCCCCTAACTTGGTTGAAGACTCACAAGCTGTGGTTTGTGCCCTAAACCCGAAACCCTAAACCCTAAACCCTAAACCCTAAACCCTCAACCCTAAACCCTAAACCCAACCATAAAGAGCTTGCCCCTAAACCCAACCATACAGAGCTTGCCCAAGGGAGGTTGGAACTTCTTGGCGCCCCCGCTTGAGAAGCTGATCTCGGAGCATAGGGCCTCTCTGGCTTCAGTCAGTCTGGCAGCTTATCCAGGTCTCCATTTAGGGTTTCGTCGCTCATTTAGGGTTTAGGGTTTAGGGTTTAGGGTTTAGGGTTTAGTGTGGTTCCACATTTGTGGGCTTAAGGGCGAAATTAAGCATTTTGAGGGTTTAATCGCTCTCACTTTTTTCGGGGTTTAGGGAAAGTTTAGGGTGCACGCGGCTCAGGCTGGGTTCCGGGAGTTGTTACGAATAGCTTCGCGCGGGGGCGGCGGGGGGGGTGGGTGGGGGGGGGGGGGGGGGGGGGGGGGGGGGGGGGGGGGGGGGGGGGGGGGGGGGGGGGGGGGGGACTTCACCACCAAAAATCTCTTGTGAACCTGGAAGCTGCTTCAACCCTAAACCCTAAACCCAAACCCTAAACCCTGTCTTGTTTTATCCCTAAAACCTAAACCCTAAACCCTAAACTCTACAGGAAGAGGCAAGCTGTGGCCATCTCGGGACGAGCCACTCACCAAAAAGCTGCCTTTGCTTGGCTCCGGCTCCTGGCGCCGTGGGTTTAGGGTTTAGGGTTTGGGGCTTAGGGCTGAGGGGTAGTGATTCTTGAAAGCTCTTATAAGGGTTTGTTCGGCAAACCCCGGAAGACCCTTGACCGAAAGCCCCTTTTTCCCTCAAGCCCGAAAACCCTGCCTTAGGGACGAGATGAACCCTAAAGGGCTTTATGGTTTGGGATTATAGTAGGACAGGGTATCATGACCCCCAATTTTCTGGGTTTAGGGTTTAGGGTTTCGAGTTCCCTAAACCCTAAACCCTAAACCCTAAACCCTTTTTGAAAACCTAAACCCTAAAACCCTCGAAGCCCGCTCAGCTCCTTCGCGGCCGCCTCGGAGGTCGATGGGCTGACAGCTGCCTTCACGTCAGACCTTCGCAGTGGCTATCGGGGTTAGGGCTTAGGTTTAGGGTTTAGGGTTTAGGGTTTAGGGTTTTAGGGTTTAGGGTTTAGGGTTTAGAGTTGAGGGTTTACGGATTAGGGTCAGCTCGACCACCGGTAGCCCAGTAACCATACCTACAATGAGAGCACCACTTTTGTGGGGTTGGTTCTTTTATAAGGGAACCTTGAACCTAAAACAACTGGCAAAGGGCACCACTGGGCTGCCAGGGCAGAGCGGCGTAGGGGTGGGGTGGTTTAGGGTTGCAGGTTTTAGGGCGTTTGGGCTGTTTTGTTTTGTATATTTATACATACATACATACATACATGCATACATGCATACATACACGTATACCCACATACCCTGGGATATACTCTGCTGGCAACTATCATGACGATGATTGGGGAGGTTGGCGTGAGGGTCATAAAGTAGGGGGGGAGCTCCGCCGGCACTGAATTCCCCGTTTAGTCGTAAACCCTAAACCCACAACCCTAAACCCTAAACTCTCAGACCCCCGCTTCTTTGCAGTGCGGAGCCCCGAAACTTCCAAAACCCCGTAGCCCTACACTCCTGAACCCGAAGCCTTGCGATGTCCCCCCGTATACAAACAGTCCTGAATAGGGATTCTAGTACCCCCTACTAAGGACTGTCCTGTTAAGGACTGTTAGTTTAGGGGGGAACATCCCAACCTTAACCCTAAACCCTAAACCCCAAACCCTAAACCCTAAATTAGCATCAGGGGAAACATCCCAACCTAAGCCCAACTACCTCCCAAAAATGCCCTCGCTGAGCCGGCCTCGACCCAGATGATGGCGCTAACCTCTGGCCTTGGCTACTCCAAAAAACAAGGAGAAAAAGGGGTTTGGGGTTTAGGGTTTAGGGTTTGGGTTGGGATGTTCCACCTGATGCTAATTTCGGGTTTAGGGTTTAGGTTTTACTCTTCCAACAAAATAAAGAAACGCAAAAAAAGTTTAAAGTTCAACTCTTGGCTAAGTAAGTCATTGAGATGCTGCGTGGGATGGCACTTCGAGAAGCGGGCTTGGAGGCTTGAGGTCTTGGGCTCGAACTTTGTTTGTGTCTTTTGAAATACTATCTATGTCGTGAAATTAAAAGCATGAACGTATAACTAACATATTTGCTTAGGAAGTGAAATTTGGGGGGCTGGGGCTAAAGGACTCTGGGTTTTTTTGGGACCGCTTTGGTAAGGATCAAGTCTGAGGAGTTAGGTCTTCGGGCCACTGCGATCCTGTTACAGTCCTTCGAACACTCACACTCCTTCACCCCCTCTCCTTGCTCCCCCGCCGCCCGATGAACACCGAAACCCGAAACCCTAAACCCTAGGCCTGAACCAGCTTTCTGCTTTCTGCATGTCAGCATAGAGAAGCCTGGGCAAAGTGAGCCCCCAGCTCGTATGAGACGATGGTCGAGAATCCCTGATTTTTCTTTTTCGTGAGGCTCGCAAGCTGAGAGGCCTTCTCATCTCCACCCATGCAGAGCCCGCCGGGCCCAAAGCCCCTTTGACAGAGCAGCATTTTGAGGAGTTCCCCTTATACTCACAGCTCCTTAAGAGGGATTATAAAACAGGGGGTACTGTACTCCCCTTGTTAAGGACTGTTAGTATGAGGGGCATCAACCCAAGATCAGCATCTGATGAGCTGCCATGAGAGGTGGAACATTAGCAAGATTTGCATGCTTGAGCCTCTTGCTAAGAGGGTTTAGGGTTTAGGGTTTAGGGTTTAGGGTTTAGGGTTTAGGGTTTCGGCAGCGCAGCTTCCCAACCGTCGCTCAAGGCATCCATGGCGAACTCACTGAACCCGAGTCTCGTCGTGCTGAACTTGGAACCCTAGCAAACATTTAGTTTCAGCTGCTTCTTAGGAATTACAGTATGCAAAAAACATATCCCAAGTATCCGAAGGTAATATGCAATTAAAACTTTCCTCTGGGCTCCGGGTCTCCGAGACGATTTGACAACAACAAGGGGTCTAAACCCTAAACCCCCCCAACCCTACACCGCTAAACCCTAAACCCTTTATAAACCCTAAACCCTAAACCCTAAACCCTAAACCCTAAACCCTAAACCCTGGTCCGGGTGTTTGTAGTTTTGGGAAGAGGCAACTGAGATTCTAGCATAGGGCCTATAGGAATAGTGTAGAAATCCTGAAGGTTTAGGGTTCAGGGCTATTCTGGGAAGCTCTGTTTGAAAGCTTTGATCCTCGGACACAGCTCTGCGCAGGCCACGCGAGTCAGGAGTCAGGACAGCTCCAGGTATGACTGCGCGCCCATCCTTGGAAAAAAAAAAACGCTTTTTGCGGTTTGGAGCTTAGACTAATAGGGGTGAGATTCTTGGTTCAGGGATGTGGCCAGGTAAACACTGCTTAGGGTTTAGGGTTTAGGGTTTATAGGTTTATAGGTTTATAGGGTTTATAGGGTTTAGGGTTTAGGGTTTAGGGTTTAGGGGTACTGACAGGAACTGCCGACCCGATCCCTCCCCCAAAGACCCATCCCCCAAACCCTATGAACTCTATGTCCAAGGCTGGCTGCACCAACCCCTTCGGTACGGTCCGAGGCCTGAAGACTATACTGAAGCTGCTCGGTAATCAGCACTGGGATCCAAGGACGTTCTTGAACCTTGAGACCCACTCCCCCAAAACCCTAAGCCCTAAACAAACTACGTACCAAAGCCCGAAGCAGACACCGAGGTGCAGTGAGGGCGAGGCAGCGTTCGTGGACTTTTCGAAGACCGGCTTCCCCTGGCGCTCTCCTGGGTATCAGGAACGGATGCACCAACCAAAAGGCCTAAGAACCTCAAACCTATGCCTTTTTTGTAGGCTCATTCATAACGTACAAGCAAAGCAGGTGCTGGGTCCTTAACTACTATTTGCTTAAGAACCCCCCAAAAACGAAAGACAATAAACAGCAAATAGTCGTCAAGGCCCCCTAAACCCTAAACCGTAAAAGCCCTCGGCCCTCTAAGCAACACATGTGCAGCGGCTGCCAAAGCCAAGGTGCGATGAATGAGGAAGGCTCCAAAGGCGCAAGCAGCCACCTCGTTTAGGGTTTAGGGTTTAGGGTTTAGGGTTGAGGGTTGAGGGTTGAGGGTTGAGGGTTTAGGGTTTAGGGTTTAGCGTTTCGGGTTTCGGGTTTAGGGTTCAGGTTTTTCTTTGCCACCTGCCTAGTCGACCCTCATGAGGGCTGAGGGCTTTGTTTTCTTTCGTTTCTTCTCTCACACGTGGCACACCTTCGAAAAGTTGCACAGGCCGGAGAAGGTGCCAAAACCCTGAACCCGAACCTCTACACCCGGAAACCTAAACCTAAACCCTAAACCCTAAACCCCAAACCCAAAACCCTAAACCCCAAACCCTAAACCCTAAACCGCATAAGCCCTGCATGCCCTATAAGCCTATGCTAACCATAAGTCGCAGACCCTAAGCCAAAAGTCACAAACCCCAAACCCCTTAGCCCAAGAGGAAGCAAGAAACAACCCTTGTAGGGTTTAGGGTTTAAAGGTTTAACGTTTCGGGTGTAGGGTTTAGGGTTTAGGGATTTGGGCCCTTGAGAAAAAAAGGGGAATAAGGACCTTCTCTGGGTCCTAGATACTACACCCTAAACCCTGAACCCCGAACCCCCAGACCAAACCCCAAACCCCAAATCCTTAAACCCCCACAAAATCCTAAACCCCCCCCCCCCCCCAACATCCTAAACCCCAAAACTCTAATAACCCCCTTTTTTTACGGCTAGGACTGCTAATAACCCCCTAAACCCTAAACCCTAAACCCTAAACCCTAAACCCTAAACCCTATAGTTGAATCCGAGCCGCTGCGATGGCGGAGACCGTCGCCAAGGCGATGCGCATCATGGCAAGCCTTATGGCGAGGCAAGCTCTGGGGGCCTGGAGTCCCTGGGACTGCATCGCCCCCTACCTTTCAGGTGTAGGGTTTAGGGTTTAGGGCTAGGGTTTAGGGTTTAGGGTTTAGGGCTTAGGGCTAAGGTTTATAGGGTTTTGGGTTCAGGGTTCAGGGTCTATTCTCGACTAGGCCCGGCAGATGTTTGTGGAGCGGAAGAGGTGGGAGATGGTACGGGTGAACCGCATGGTACAACCTCCATCTGATTCGAAATCGGTACTGAGTCTGCCTGACCCTAAACCCTAAACCCTAAACCCTAAACCCTAAACCCTAGACCCTAGACCCTAGACCCCAGAACCTAGACCCTAGACCCTACCCAGACCCTAAACCCTAAACCCTAAACCGCAGCTACAGGTGGAGGGTTGAGGACTTTGTCCGAGCGTCACTTTGACCAGCTGTCCTACGGCGAAGCCCAGGTCGAAGGTGGACAAGGAGCTAATACGGGGACCCTAAACCCTAAACCCTAAACCCCAAACCCCAAACCCTAAACCCTAAACCCCGTAATAGGGCTTACTAGTTCATGGTTGGGAGAGAAGTTTCTATTCCATATTGAGTTTAAGTCCTTTAAGAATGCAAAATGTTACCCCACGATGACAAAGTTTAGGGTCAGGGTTATAAGGGCTTTCCTGGGACTGTATAATTTACCTACAGTTGAGCAGTAACTACCCTTAACCCATAAAGCTGTAGGTAAGTAAAGAGGGTCCCAGGTTCAGAGTGGGAATAGGTTTGAGGGATGATGATAGAAGACGGGAGCATAAGGGAATCCTATGAGTAGTTATTCCAACCCCTGTATCTCAGCGACGGCCTGTGCGTTGCGATTTAAGGAACATGGCTGCAGAAGGTGGAACAAAATCTGACAAGTCCTGAATGCTCTTCTAGCTAAGCTCGGCCTTGATGAATTGTTGGGACTCTGTTCACCTACAGTTTAGTAGAAACTAGCCTTAACCAGTAGCTATAACCCATAAGACTGTAGGTAACGAGGGTCCCAGGTTACTGGGCTTAGGGCTGTCAGACAGCGCAAGTTCTTCTACCGAGAGCCCGAAGCCTGCGCCCAGAAACCCTTTTGCTCCAGTGCTCTCTCGCATGCCCTCCTAGAGACCCTAAGCCCTAAACCCCAAGACCCGAAACCCTAAACCCCAAAACCCTGGCCCCCAAAACCCTAAACCCCAAACTCTCAACCCAGCGGCAGCGTCTCTGCAGCCAGCTTTGCCTGGCCGAAACCTGCGCAAATGGCTGGCAGAGTGTTCTGGTCACGGGAGCTCGGATAACCCTAGACCCCTAAACCCTAAACCCTAAACCCTAAACCCTAAATTCTTTCAACCCAGGCTCTGGTGTAGAGCGAAGGGCTTCACTACATAAATTCCCCTTATTCCGCGCCAAGAACTTGTCAGATGAACTATGAACACACCCCAATCGTTAGATTCTAATCACACATGTGCAAGGGGGACTGGTAGCTGCCCGATATAAATTTTCAGGAGCTACGTAGGGCAAAATTCAAGACTTGAAGGGCTTAGAGGCTGCTTCCAAAGCTAATGTTGCACTGACTTGATTTTTGTTTGTTTTAAGGGTTGTGTTTTGGGATAAGGGCTTACGCAGTAAGGCTTGAGGCCCTGAGGGTCTTGGGCTCCAGGAATCTTAAAGAGCCAGAGCGCGGAGAATCCAGAAATCTAAGCACGGCCAGTTCCATGTAAAGCCTTCTGGAAATTCATCACGAAACGAGGCCCCAAACAAATTTTGTGATAGGTAGCCCACGGGCCGGTCAGGCTGTCTTTCGTAAGTTTGTCTGGCTACCCTCTATAATACCAAGTTTTTTCGGATGAATTCCTTTTTTAAGGGTTTGTGTTTAGGGTTAAGGGCTTACGCAGTAAGGCTTGAGGCCCTGAGGGCCTGGGGCTCCAGGTTTCTTAAAGGCTGGAGGCCCTGGCTGGAGGCCCTGAGGGCGGTCCGCCCCCCCCACCCCCCCCATTTGTTTGGGGGGGGTCGCCGCGCCAGGCGTTTATAGAGGGTCCAAATTTGTTTGGGGTGGGGGGGGGGGGGCATACTACAGACAGTGCAACATTAGTGGTCTTGGGTTCAGTTTAGGGTTTAGGGTTTAGGGTTTAGGGGTTAGGGTTTAGGGCTTAGGGTTTAGGGTTTCGGGTTTAGGGTCTAGGGTCTAGGGTCTAGGGTTTAGGGTTTAGGGTTTAGGGTTCCGCCACCCGCACCAAACTCCCTCCTCCGTGTCGATCCAGACAAACATCCAGGAGGCATGGTGCCATAATAGACATGCGGTGACTGTCCAGGGCACATGTTGCTGAACAACAGACTGCCAACGTCGCACAGAGCAAGTTGTGACAATCGGATGCACTTCCTGCGTACGCATGTGGCGAGCTCCTGTCTGGCCCCTGTCACGCCATGTGGCGCGGTCACTTGCAGGATCACATAGGGCATCCCACTTACAGGGTATCGGGGCTTCAGGGTTGACAACCAAACCCTTAACCCAGGAGATAGGAGAAGTAACTAACAACACCGCCGTGAGGTCGCTGTGCGTTGAAATATCGATGAAGCACCTTCTGCACCGAACTGGAATCTGGCCTACATGTCCAATATAACTCCAAGTACGCAAATCTCCATTGAAAGGTCCAGCTGAAGTGATTTAGCATGATGTATATCGCCCTGCGCCTCACACGGTGTAAGGACAAGGCAATCTCTTCCGAAGCTGCATGTGGCAGGAAGAGGATACCGATCATGATGGTGACATGCAGCATGGTCAGAGACAGCATGAGCGCTTGCGCGGGGAACATGACTGGGGCATACCATCCAAAAGTAGGAAAGACGTATCGGTTAGCCGGTCTGAAACCCAGCTCAGGCTCACCCCATCGTAACCCCTTGAGCACGGCACGAAGTTCATGGAACGCCTGATTGGCACGGCGCTTGGCACCAGGAAACAACAGACCCTAGAGATCAAGAGCCATATCTGTTTTTCGTGCTGCGCCTGGTGGGGTTTTCTGAAAATAGACACTATCTATGTTTGGCGTTCTGCGCAACCAAAAAAATAGTGCTTTTGCTGTGGCGGGAGCAAAATAGATTTTCGCATACGGTCCGACACAGCCCGTTTTTGTACAAATAGATATACAGATAGATACGAATAGATGCGCTGAGATAAGATTAGACGTGTTTTGCAGCATAATAGATACGAATTTTTGATACTTTAAATACTCACCCAAAATACATATCTTTATACATACGTGTAGATGCGGTTTTTAGATACGGGCGTTATAGAGACGTTGTGATACGCTTTTTTGATAATGAGACGAGAAGGGAAGAAATTAGAATTATATACATATCAAGATAGACAGAACCGTGTATATATATATATAAGCTTATTGCCCATATTCAAGCTTATAAGCTTGAACATGGGCGGCGGCAGCGGCGGCAGCGGCGGCGGCGGCGGCGGCGCCGGCAGCAGCAGCAGCAGCAGCAGCAGCAGCAGCAGCAGCAGCACGTTCGGGTTTTGGGTTTAGTCACGAAGTCCACTCGGTGTGACACATCAGTCCTTTTCCGACTCGCGCCTTTTAACCTACTTTACCTTACGCAACAAACCGAACCCAACACCGTCAACACCAGGGCAGCGTGTTTTCAGCAGCACTCCGGCACCTGCAGCCACAGAAGCCTGAGCATGACCTGCTGGTGCATGGAGTGTCCTTTCGACACGCTGCTCCACAAGGTCTTTACCTGCCTGTTTTTTGGCTTCGTCAGAGTACACCCAGTATGTTCGGGGCACTCCGGCCATCAGGATATGCTGTGGCAGATGTTGAAAATCGTGAAACTTCGGACACACGCAGAAATCACAGCAGGCATAGTGAAACATGTGCTCGACAGAAAGTCTTCTCCACTGCATGAGCTCCTGGTCGGTCAGCACGTGCGCGCGAGCCATCCTGCAAATGCCAGCTATAGGGCCTGCATACACTGGAACCTGTGTTCCCCGAGGTCGGCGTCAAGTCCAAACAGGCTTGTGCTCAGCGGTGTCGGAGTTTGGTCTCCAACCCCAACCCATGCTGTTCAAAACAAAGGTTTTTGTGTTAAGGAATTTAAGTCAGGAATAAAGGCTTTCATCAGGTTTGTTAATTCTGTCGGTTTGTACATGCACGCGGGTTCGGGTATTTTGCGCGAAGATTAGTAATTAATTCGTGGCTTACAGGGTCGGTGTTGAAGGGTCGGTCACAGGATTTACGTTGAGAAGTCTGAGGGTTTAGCGGTGTAGGAGGTTAGGCGTATCTGCCTGGGCTTTGTAGGGGCAAACACATTGAACTGTTCTGAAACTAAAGCCTTCAGCCTTCCCACCCCTAAGCCCTAAAACCCTTATTATACACCAAGCCACAGAAGCCCGTGAACAAAACACGAAACCCTTCTACGTGAAACCGCTGAGCCCCGCTGAGCCCCGAAACACCCCTTAATTACATTATTCGACCTAAAGCCGTGAGCCCTAAACCCCCTGAACGTTAAGCCCCCGCACGGCACAAGCCCTAGACGTACCCCTTCGACAGCCCTGATAACCCCAAACCCACGAACAAAATGCTTAAACCCATTAGGCCCCCAAACCCAAAACCGCCGAACCCCTACACCCCGAAATCCTCGCACTCCTGGACACCAGTACTTTGGCCTAGCTTGCAGGTGTAACGTTGAAGATCAGCGACCACGTCTGGGTTTTGGGCGGGGGGCTTTCAAGTACGGAAATAAAAAAAAAGTTGCCAAAATGTTGATGCTGGCTGCCTCATGATGATTGCCGGAAATAGATACGAACAGTTACAAATAGATATGGTTAGATACGAATAGATACGTTTTTAGATACTGTTTAGATATGGTTGCAAAAACATGGACATGCGTCGAAAATACATACGGAATCAATTTTCAGTACTTGCGGCCTCTTAAGAATCCTTTTTCCAGATACGTCGAGAATCCGTTCTTTTGGATACGGTCGCATATACACAGCAAAATTGGCGCGAGAATCTAAAGAAACTACTCGCGATCTCTAGGGGAGTGGACAGAGATTCAGTGGTACCAATGTGCGTCAGAGGCTTGCGCCAGTGCAGATCCAACTTTGTCACATCATCGACAACACATCGCAGACAATCCGGCAAACCCTGCCCTACAGAGTAGCGTCCACACCCGCCATGAGCAACTTGGGAGTTGCGAGGAAGCTTCCGATGTGTCAACCTTTGTCCCAAGACCAATTCAAGTGAAACCCTTTCGTGATCACAACCGAGCTCCACGCGTGAACCTGGGACAACTTTGATGTCTAGTTGACGAGGGATACGTCGCATAGTCACTGGCTGGCTGACAGCTGCAAAGTCGAGGCACGTGGCCGAACGGTTGCCAAATCTATAGTTGGCTGATCCCTAGACCCTAAACCCTAAACCCCAAGTCCTAAAGGCTCCAGGACCGGCTCCTGCAGCTCCACGACCAGGCGGCCAACCAGGATACCAAGGCTCGCCTCACCGCCGCTGCGAGTTGCGCATGCGGGTGCGGCGAGAGCCTTCCTGGCGCGCCGCATTCATCATCAACTGCAGCTTGAGCCAAAATGGCCGCAAACGTCAGACCCTAAACCCTAAACCTAAACCCTTTTGAACTCTGAACCCTAACCTGGCCCAAACCCTTTTGCTGCAGGCTTGCGTGAATCCTCGCCTGGATGTGTCGCGCTTGTTCTCCGAACAAAGCCAGACACAGAATGAACCTACTGATTGACAAGTGTTCTCGAGCTGACCGTGCCGCCATGTTTGCGAATCTCTTCACGAAGTATCACGCACAAACGAATGAGCCATGAGCGTCGTTCACCGCGAGGGGCCTCCCTGTGCTCTCGTTGGAGATCGGACAAAATGGCTTGCAACCCCTTTACCACCTCCGCATCACTCTTCGCCTGTGCAACAAAATGTCGCACGAAGCCTTCTGGATCATCCCGCAAGGAAGGAAAGGTGTTCGGTTCGCAAGAGTCGCCAGATCTGAGGTCATGGTTGTCTCGTTTGTGTTGGTTGGGCTCCCCTGTGTCCAAAGCATCAGTGGCCCAAACCCTAAACCCTAAACCCTGAACCCTAAACCCTGAACCCTGAACCCTGAACCCTAAACCCTTTTGCATCCGGGCTTGGGGCAGTCGGCCCTAAACCCTAAACCCTAAACCCTAAACCCTAAACCCTAAACCCTACACCCTAAACCCTAAACCCTAACCCCTAACCCCTAAACCCTAAACCCCTAAACCCCTCGGACCTCGGGACAGCGCTCCCCAGGTGTTGTTCACGATCTGGGCCTCCACGTCAACGGTCGTGTACACGCCTCTTCAGAATCCCGGAGTAGGGTTTAGGGTTTGGGGTTTGGGGTTTAGGGTTTAGGGTTTAGGGTTTGGGGTTTAGGGCTTAGGGGGTTCCCGGCACTTTGCATATTGCAAGACAGGAGCAGAGGCTCTGCGAAAATTCTCTGTGGAGCCATGATTCATGTTGCGGGTTCAACATATCAGGGGGACACGACGGCAACCCAAGCGCGCCTTGGCAAGAGAAGAAGTCTCCGGACGCGTCGGCGCAGAATTTTTCCTCACCAGGACGGGCGGTGCACAGCAAACCCACGACGGTCCGCATTTACCCTGGGCCTGTCGACAAGCTGCAAACCAGGCGTCGCCTAAGTTGTGGCTGCAGAAAACAAATATGTACATGGCCGACAAGTTGTTTCCACGAACATGCAACTGTGTAAGTACCAGAATGGCCCAAACATGCAGCCCTGGCGGTGCCAAGACAATTGCACCGCTGCAAGTAGCTGTATGCACCGAAGCCCACGCAGCCTCTGTGTCTTAGTGATGTCAGCTCTTCAGGTCTTATAAAGATCATGGGTGTCCCTACGACCCCTCCTAGGTTCCACTCTTAAGTAAGCTTAGTTAATCTAAGTAATCCCGAAATAGCCTTAATTCTGGGGGGAACCTGGGAGGGGGGGGGGGGTAGTATACAGTTAGAGGGGGGTAGTAGGTAGTAGGGCCCATGAGAAGAGGTCGGACGAAAGTCCGAGCAGCAGTAGGAGGCTCGAATTGGCAACTGGTGCAGCTCCCACTGGTTGTGGCTACCTCGGGGAGTGGAAGAATCAGGGAACTATAGAGGACCAGGGAAACTTGGCCCCGAAACCTCGGGTGTAGCTCTGGCCGTCTTCTTTGGGATTCCTATGAAACACCGCACTTCCTTCATTTTTGGATTCTGAGGGGCTTGGCCACACCTCGCGCGCGCGAACGGAAGCTAGATCACTTGTTCTATCTACACGGGGATCTACTTCCAAGCCTTGGACAACGAACTCATCGCACACCTCACCCTGAACAGCTGGAGCCTGGTAAGCCCACAGAAGCCCTTGAAGCCCTGCAAGTCAGTCCCACACCCCCAAACCTGCAAGAGTTGGCCTAAACCCTAAACCCTAAACCCTAAACCCTAAACCCTAATAAGCCCTAAGCCCTAAGCCCTAAGCCCTAAACCCTAAACCCTAAACCCTATACCTATAAATCCCAGCGGCAGATCAGGCTCGCAGCGTACCAGGGCTGATAGGCTGCACTCTCAACATCGCACCGGGGGTCGTAGGCGCTGGCGTTGTACTTGCGGTAGAGGCCCGCGTTGGGGTCGCACTCCTTGGGTGTGTGGTGTGGGGTTTAGGGTTTGGGGTTTGGGGTTTGGGGTTTAGGGTTTAGGGTTTAGGGTTTAGGGTATAGGGTTTAGGGTTTTAGGCCTAACTTGGGTCGTTCCCCCTTTAATTATACTAACAGTCCTTCATAAGTATTATGACAGGGGGTACTATAATCCCTATTAAGGACTGTTAGTATAACGGGGGACATCACAAGGTGTGGTTGTTACCAGCTTTGGGGGACCTCATGAACTCTAACACTGGTGTCTTATGCGATAACCTCTGGCGTATGGCGGTTTCCGAAAATCGGGGTACCCTTTCTTTTGGGGGGGGGTCCCTTTAAGGGGATTTCCTCTATGTGGGGTATGAAAGGGGTACCCCTACTTTGGGAAATACCCATTTTAACCATAAAGCATTCTGGGGTTCATTCAGATTCCCCGAGGCAGGGCTCCTTATCCCCGAATAAGGGACCACAGCATCCCCCTACTTTAAAGCCCTTGAAGTAAACCCGGAGCCCTAAACTCCCTAAACCCTAAACTCCCTAAACTCCCTAAACTCCCTAAACTCCCTAAACCCTAAACTCCTTAAACCTTAAACTCCCTAAACCTTAAACTCCCAAAACTAACCACCCTGAACCCTAAGGTTATAAACCACGAAAGTTGGCGCACCTCGGGTTCTCAGAGCTTCGAGTTCGGAATTCAGGATTTCAGTCGCACCCCTCTTCGAAACCCTGGTGCCGGGACCCCAAAGCTCTCAAGTTCGGGGACTAAAGGAAGGACCCTTATAAGGGACCTTAGGGGTTTGGGGGTTGTGTAGGGCTACGTAGGTATATAGGGACTACATGAGGTATATCCTTGTACCCCTTAATCGAAACAGCTGTGCGAAGAGTCGTAGAAGCACGCCTCCTGCACGAAGAAACCTTTCACACTCCTGCAGGGGTGGCCACAGGCCGAAACCCTTGTAGTGGCCGAACCCAAAAAAGGACAAAACGGTGCCACTGGGCTCCCAGTTGTAAGGGGTGGACATTGAAAGTTCTCCCGCGTAGGGCGTTTTTTTAAGGGTTGTTGAGGGTTTCCACTGTGACGGGAAACCGCGACTGCGGAAAACCACGGGACGGTATGACCGGGTATGACCGGGTATGACCGGCCGGGTATGCCCGCGGAACGCGGCCACAATGAGGGTTTCAAAATCCTTGGAGAGCCTGAAGGTTAGGGTTTAAGGCTCTTAGTGTTCCAGACTTTGGGCTTGTGTGCTCCGGGAAGGTAGTGCTTGGAAACCGCCCTAAACCCTCTAAAAACCCTCTAAACCCTCTAAACCCCAAACCCCAAACCCTAAACCCTGTGAACCCCTAAACCCTAAACTGCTCGACCGTGCATGCCTGGGGTTTCGACTTGCGCAAGCCAGTGTGCGGCCCAGAAGAAGGGTTTCGGAGTACTAAGGGTTTAGGGGTTTGGGGTTTAGGGTTTAGGGTTACTTTCTTTGGTTTTGGGTTCCTTTTTTAGCTACTTATACCTAAAAAGTAAAAGCTTTTACTATAAGACTTTCTTTGGCTTTAGGGGTTGGTTCCTATTCTCGCTGCTTAACACCTAAAAAAGGAAAAGCTTTTTCCTTTGGTTTTGGCTTCCTATTATAGCTACTTATACCTATAATAAGTATGAACGCTTTTTCCCAGGGTCTACTCCAAAATAGGGGAAGGAGGGCTGTGACAGCAACATCCCCAACAAAGGAGTGGCCATGCCTCACCTCAACCTTATAAACCCTAAACCCTAAAACCCTAAAACCCTAAAACCCCTAAAACCCTAAAACCCCTAAACCCTAAAACCCTAAAACCCTAAAACCCTAAAACCCTAAAACCCTAAAACCCTAACCCTAAAACCCTAAACCCTAAAACCCTAAACCCTAAAACCCTAAAACCCTAAAACCCTAAAACCCTAAAACCCTAAAACCCTAAAACCCTAAAACCCTAAAACCCCTAAACCCGAAACCCTAAACCCTAAACCCTGAAACCCTAAACCCTAAACCCTAAACCCTAAAGCCTAAACCCTAAACCCTAAACCCTAAACCCTAAACCCTAAACCCTAAACCCTAAACCCTAAACCCTAAACCCTAAACCCTACCCAAAAACTGACACAGGGATCCAAAAGCTCCGGATCAACAGCTCGCTTCCCGCGCGGGTCCTGAGACAGTGGGCCGCACCGGTCCTTGGTAGCCCAGTGACCACCTTGTCATAGGGTTCAGGGTTCAGGGTTCAGGGTTTAGGGTTTAGGGTTGAGGGTTTAGGGTTTAGGGTTACGTAGGGTTTAGGGTTTAGGGTTTAGGGCGCCCTTTTGAGATGGGTTGCTTTAGAAGGTTCAAGGTTCCAACCAAAAAAAAAAAACGGAAAAGGGTACCACTGGGCTACCAAGGGGTCCCACTGGAACTGCCGGCCAAGCCTTTGCTTCAGCTTCGCCAGAGAGGCCACCTCGGGGTTGTTTAGGGTTTAGGGTTTAGGGTTTAGGGTTTAGGGTTTAGGGTTTAGGGTCTAGGGTTTAGGGTTTAGGGTGTTAAAGCTTGAGGGCTTTTAAGGACATGAAGGTTTAGGGATTGAAGGGCTTTTAGGGCTTTAAGGCTTTCAAAGGTTCAGGGTTTTGAGTTTCGAGCTTCTAAAGGGTGTTTAGGGTTTCACGGTTCAGGGTTTTAAGGTTCAGGGTTTATTTAAAGGACTCCAGGGGTCAAAAAAACCAACCCACGAAGTTCCGAAACAAGTGCTTCGCACAACATGTGGGTTCCCGACATTAGGGGTACCTTTTTGAGGTCCTTATTCTAAGGCAATCCTACGATTTGGGGTCTATTTTGTGGTCCCTTATTTTCGCAAACCCTAAATCTCAGTGGAACCATTAAAGCTGCTAACCGTTACCGCCAGCCTCGCTCTGCGAACAGCAGGCGCTGGTCCTCCAGGCGGATCCGGTAAACCCTAAACCCTACACCCTAAACCCTAAACCCTAAAGCCTTAAACCTAACGAAGCCCTCAGCCCAAAGCCGTGCTCAACCCTTTTTTCCCGAAGCGCTGTCTCGTCTGGATTCAGACTTTTCTTGCAATTCTTGCTAGGTTTGGGTGTAGCACCTAGAAAACATTAGTCTAATGAGTCTTGTGATTTTGAACTCTGGATTTAGGAAAATTCTACACCTAGACCCTCAACAAACCAAACCTAAACCCTAAACCCTAAACCCTAAACCCGAAACCCTAAACCCTAAACCCTAAACCCTAAACCCTAAACCCTATACCCTAACCGTCCTCCAAGGATGGCACTCGGCCAAGGTGGGCGCCATAGGCGCGGGACCCTCCTCTCGAGGCTGGATTCGGGTTTAGGGTTTAGGGTTTAGGGTTTAGGGTTTTTGAGCCCCCTGGGTCTTTGTAGGGAATGAGGAGTTTCTGGTTTCGGGGTTAAGGGGATAGGGGTTTAGGGGTTTAGGGGTTCCGGGGTTTATGAGTTTAGGGGTTTAGTATGGGTTTAGGGCTTAGGGTTAAGGGTTTCTACATAATCCCGGGCTTAAAGGGTATAATAAGGCCCTAATTCCCTCGCTTCTCTACTAAGCACCAGGGGGCGATTTGAGAGCTGTAGCAGGTCCCCACGCTCCCAGAACACTGAAGCACTGAATGACCCTAAACCTTTGAATCCCAGACCCTGTAAACCACCCTAAGCCCTAAGCCCTAAACCCTAAACCCCAAACCCTAAACCCTACACCCTAAACCCTAATCTAAACACAGCATCCCAACCGAGGCCCAGCGCAATCCTTCTTGCCTTTCAGGTGGCAGGATGTGACATCACCTTTACCCAGCCGCGACGACACCTCCGCCCAAACGAGGCAACTTGCGCTCACTTCAGGGTTTAGGGTTTAGGGTTTAGGGTTAGGGTTTAGGGTTTAGGGTTTAGGGTTTAGGGTTTGGGGTTTAGGGTTTAGGGTTTGGGGTTTAGGGTTCAGGGTTTAGGGTTCAGGGTTTAGGGTTTAGGGTTTAGGGTGAAACCGCGAGATGAGCTCTCCAGCCCGAACTCAGATCCTCAGCCTATCAGTGAGCCCAGCATGCGGCGCTACCTACCGGTTCCAGTACGGAATTCGATCAGTAGGTACCCTATAGAACCGCTTGGAACGGCTTCTATCTGGGGATATAAGGCGCCTGGTAGCCTGATACCCTAATTCACTCTTCAGATCGAATCAAGCTACATCACCCTAAACCCGAAACCCTACTACTAAACCCTAAACCCTAAACCCTCAACCCTAAACCCTAAACCCTAAACCCTGAACCCTATCAGCCCCGCAAGGCTCAACCTCGAAGTGAGGTATCCGGCCTTGTCGTTTGGGTTGTCAGTATCGAAAAACCACATGCTGTAGGCCAGGCTTTCCTGAAGTTTTCTTCCATGCCGGATTCTGGCCGCTGAATTCTCAGTAGGGAACTCGGGAAAGCTCTAGTGCCCTAAACCCTACTGCTCTACAAGCCTTGTGAATAGAAGTGCCTAAACCTCGAAGTCTCTAAGAACTAGGAAGTAACTTGAACATACTCTCCTGAACCCTAAACCCTAAACCCTAAACCCTAAACCCTAAACCCTAAACTAAACACCTCGCAAGTACTCTACCGGGCCCTTGTCAGTTGACGTTTGTTAACAAAACCCTCACAAGGGAAATGGCCCATTTCTTGCGAAAAGTGTTAGCCTTTGGCAAGGCGATCATGGACTTTTAGAACAACCTTCAACGTTTAGGGTTTAGGGTTTAGGGTGTAGGGTTTAGGGATAGCCAGATCTACCTCATTGTTGTGTGCTAGGGCCTTATTACAACCGCCTGAAACAAAGTAGGCCTTGTGGTTCGCATGTTGGTGCCTGCACTCGTGCTACTGAACCGACAATCAATCTGAGCATCGTTGCGTTCGTATCGGAATGCCGTGCCCCACATCTTCTCGCAGAGCTCGATTCCAGATGCGTAGATCTGACCAATCGGGCGACAGTTCCTGGGTAAGCAAGGAGGATGGCGGTTTCCACTCTTTTCCGTCGCAAGAGCCGCTCTCAAACCGAAAGCCGAAAACCCTAAACTAACCCCTAAACCCTAAACCCTAAACCCTAAACCGAAAACCCTAAACCCCAAACCCCAAACCCCAAACACAACTCGCCCACCACTGCGGCCATGTGACGGTGCAGTCGTGTGGCCGAGGCCAGCGCCAGGCATTGGCAGAGCCCAGACCTGGGATGTTCTGGAGCGCTCTTAAGCTCAATTGGGGTTTAGGGTTTAGGCTTTAGGGTTTAGGGTTCGGGGTTTAGGGTTCGGGGTTTAGCGGTTTAGGGTTTAGGATTTAGGGCTTATAGGGGCTAGAGTTTCGGGCCCAGGTCTCTTTTGAACCCAGACTCTTGTCCTCATCAGCTGGGAGCAGGCGCACAGCAAAGCCCTGAAGCCAACGAATAGAAGGGTGGCTAGTTTAAACCCTATAAACCCTAAACCACGGTTTAGGGTTTAGGGTTTAGGGTTCCTAGACGGGCCAACCTTACCGTCCAAAAGAAGGATTTCTTGGAGGTGCATGGGTACTTTTTAACCCCAGGAAGTCTAATTAATAACCTACTTAGAGGACTTGGGGATACTTGGGGGGGCTTATAGGTGCAGATAGGTGCAGTTAGAACTGGGGTCGTAAGTACCCTGAACCTCCAAGTAGGGTTCAGGGTCAAGGGTTGCTACTGGCAGATCAAAGAGACGGGCGCAGTTGCCACCAGCAGGGACGGCATGGCATAGGAAGCGAACTCGCAGCTTTGGCCACTGTTTTGCTCTCGGCTTTCAGGCCGCAATCATGGCTGCGTGGCTAGGGGCTTGGGGTCTAAGTAAGGTCGAGGGTCCGAGGGTTCAGGGTTTAGCGTTAAACGCTAAACCCGGGTGTAGTTTGCAGAGTCGATGTCTGCGGGCTTCCGTGCCTGTTTGCCGGGGCGAGTTTGTGCTGCTCACGGCTTTTGCTGGGGTTGTGGGTTTCGGGCTTGCTGGTACGTTGGTGATGGGCGTGCGGTCTGCGACACAGTGCTCCAAAATGGCTTCAGACAGCTCAAACACATGCCGCTGTGGAGAGTGATCTGCAGGACTTGGCCAACCCTGTAAGACCTAGAAGCCCGAACACACTAAGCGAACCTTCATAGGGTTTTAGCCTACAAAGAAACCCGCCTGTTGGTGTACATGGGCTTTGCAGAGTGTGGGGCTATGCGGTCATTTCTCCCGATGATGGCCCCTTAGTAAGGGGTTAGAGCAGTGAGAGTTAGGAAGGCAATTACCCGCCCCTGAACCTCAAATCCTGAACCCTCAAACGCCGCGAGCTTCCGGCTTCACGCGTGTCGCCAGGAACACCCTCAGCCCTAAGTTGTGTGCCCCTTTTTTACCCTGAAACCACCCTAAACCCTAAATCCTAAACCCTAAACCCTAAACCCTAACCCTAAACCCTGAAACCGAACACACCCTGAATCCAAAAGCTCTCCAGGGGCCGGACAAGCTTTGCACCAGCGGTTCGGCTTCGTGTGGAGATGGCATCGTTTGGCCTCCTCCTGGGACGCTTTGGCTTTCAAAGTGTTTAGGGACCCTAAACCCTAAACCCTAAACCCTAAACCCTAAACCCTAAACCCTAAACCCTAAACCCTAAACCCTAAACCCTAAACCCTAAACCCTGAACCCTGAACCCTGAACCCTGAACCCTAATTAAACCTTAAACCCACCGATGTCCACAACCCCCCCCCCACCCCCTGTCTCCTGAAACTTTTACATGGATGGTCTATTAGGCTATGACCCCCAGAATCCTACATGAAGAAGCCTTCTTTGAGGATTCCTGCCCATGCACCAAACCCCTGCATAGCTCGGGGAGCCACGAGGTTGTTGCGGGTTTGGGGTTTCGTGATTGTGGTGGTCGAGCGCTTGAGTTGAAGTGCCCTCCGTAGGATGGACCACATCAAGCGGGTGTGGTTGTTAAAATCAAATTGGGCCCATCAGACCCAGACGGCCCCTAGGCTTTTGGCACGTTCACAGTTGGAAGGCTTTATGTTCGATGGCAGGGACTGCCCTTCCCCTTTTGAACCTGGAAACTGGCCCTAAACCCGAAACCCGAAACCCTAAACCCCAAAACCCGAAACCCGAAGCCCGAAGCCCGAAACCCTAAACCCTAAACCCTAAACCCGAACCCTTGGGCGCCTCAGGCGTGGCAGCCGACCTCAGGACTGCTGTCAACTCGTTGACAGTCGTTGACCGGGTCTGAGGGGCCTGCTACAATTCCCAGGGCCCGGTGGTGTAGGGTTTAGGGTCTTGGGTTCTTGGGGGGTGTTTAAGGTTTCGGGTTCAGCACTTCTGGATTTACTCCTGAGAATTAGTCCAACCCCCTGCCATCCCATCCACTCTATCATGGAAAAGACTCGTCGAGAACAAGTCAGTTTGGGCACGTCAGTGACCGATACCAATAAGCTACATCAAGCAGGTTTTCATGCAGCGGGAACTAAGCGCAACAGCCTCCAAGAGAGAACAAGTCCTACCTGGCACTCCATTTACCTACAGTTTCGTAGCAGTTACCCTTAATTTGCATATAGGTCTTACTAACTCTTAAAGCTATAGGTAAAGAGGGGTCCCAGGTTGAGTCTCAGGGTTCGGAGGGGGAAGGGGGGGGTCGACCTCGGACCTGGCTTCCAACGCTCCACTCGAACTCGGCTCTTCTGCGGCCATGCCGCTTCCCAAAAGTGGGGCCTGCAAGAAGTTTTTCGTTCAGGGTCTGGGTTTTCGAACCCTAAACCCTAAACCCTAAACCCTAAACCCTGAACCCTAAACCCTAAACCCTAAACCCAAAAACCCTAAACCCTAGAGCGGTACCTTATTCGTCCTGGTCTTAGCTTCGCGAATACCGGAAACAGCCAGCATGCCAAGGAGTTCCCTTGTTTCTCTCTGTGTCCCTTGTGCAGCTAGGGTTTAGGGTTTAGGGTTTAGGGTTTAGGGTTTAGGGTTTAGGGTTTAGGGTTTAGGGTTTAGGGATAGATGGGTTAAGCTTCTGCTGTCATGTTACATGTTCTGAAAGCGCCCCTGGAAGGTAGGGGCGATGCTCTTCGGGACCCTTGTGCCCTGCAAGAAGTTGACCCATCTGCGCGTCCGATGCCAGTGATTGCTCCCTCTCAACCCTCTGCCTGGAGCTCTGGTGTCATCCACTCAACCCATCTAACCCTAAACCCTAAACCCTAACCCCTAAACCCTGAATAACCCTAAACCCTAAACCCTAAACCCTAAATCCCGAAGGGTTTCCGAAAATATCAGAACAAAGCCGCCTTCAGCTTCGACAGGCGCGGGTGGAGCCTGCGCCGGGGTGGCCATCCTTTCAGCAATGAGAATAGTGGCTATCGGGTTTACCTGGGTTTAGGGTTTAGGGTTTAGGGTTTACCCTTGACCCTCTTTACCTGCCGTTGTTTATAAGTTTTGTTTTTCTTATTTTTTTGCTGGGGTTATGCCTATGGTTTAAGGGTAGTTACTACGAAACTGTAGGTAAATAGTCCCAGGTAGTTCTTGGTGCCCGCAGAACTTCCGGATGAGTATACTACAACAATCTCTTTCGCAGCTGCGTGCCCCATCAGGGCGGAGGGTTAGGGTAAACAAAACAAGCACCATTGCGGAGCCTACCATGAGTCACTGCTGTCCGAAGATGGGCTCACGCTCACGCTCATTCTCACTCTCTTGCTCTCTCGCTCTCTCGCTCTCTCGCTCTCTCACTCTCTCGCTCTCTCGCTCTCTCGCTCTCTCACTCTCTCACTCTCTCTGTGCCTCTCTCTCTCTCTCTCTCTCTCTGTGCCTGACATACCGCCAGGAACACATCGATGCTCTCTAGATGTGCAGAGAATTGAACACTATCAGCTTGGATCTCCGAAAACCGAAATCCATCGAAAGGCAACAGCCGTAATATGCACATATACATACATATATATATATATGTATATATATATATATATATAGATAGCGGGACAATGGACAAGAACGGCAGGTAGCCCCGAGAAGGATACAGGGGCCAAAGGGAATCATACACTTGATAACGTGCTACATATAGTAACACAAGAATCCCCTGGTGCCCCTAAACCCATAGAAATATGATGTACGAAATATTGGAATACGATCATACAATAACGCAGTAGTCAGGAATACATAAATACATACAATCATAGACAATACAATAATCATCATAAACTAAAATATATCTCAATATCAGAATCCATTAGGCAACAGTACGAAACTTGGTAGCCCAGCAACCATCCTATAATAAGGCTCTCTTGTTTGTGTAAAGGGTACCACCCGGCTGCCAAGTATGAGCGGCCAAGTCAATAGGCCCTTGTGGGGATGAACCCTAAAACCTAAACCCTAAACCCTCATAAACCCTAAACCCTTATAAACCCTATTATTAAACCCTAAACCCTAAACCCGAAACCCTAAATCCTAAACCCTAGCCCTAGACCCTAAACCCTAAAAACGGCTCTATCCGAGCTCTTGCTGCCCAAGCAGCAGGGGTGGCTGGCACGGCGCAGGCGCGAGCCTGGGAACTGCGCGGGTAGGGTTTAGGGTTTGGGGTTTAGGGTTGAGGGTTGAGGGTGGAGGGTTGAGGGTTGAGGGTGAGGGAGTCAAGTATTCAGGGATTCAGGGTTTTTGGGATTAGGGTTTAGGACCACATCTTCCCGTCGGCAGTCTTTTTGGCTGATCCAGCTCAGGCCGCGCGTGGCGAGACAGGCGCCAGATGCCGCATGGTGCTTGCTTGGACCCTGCGGTGCCTAGTGCCACGTCTGTTTAGGGTTTAGGGTTTTTGGGGTTTTTGGGGTTTAGGCTTAGGGTTTAGTTAGGGTTGAGGGTTTAGGGTTAAGGGTTAAGGGTTAAGGGTTTAGGGGGGTTTAGGGCATCTGATTCGAAAAATCAGAACATCACTCACTTCTGACAAAGGCAGGCCTGCTGCTTATCGGTGACAGCATCAAGCACTGGGAGCCGCTGGGAATCAGACTGCTGCTGTCCAGCCACCAGGGGCTGCGGCTGCAGCCTTTCTTCGTTGCGCAGGGAAATTGAGGCCAGCTAGTTCATCCTAAACCCTAAACGCTAAACCCTAAACCCTATAAACCCTAAACCCTACACCCAAAGCCCTAAACCTGAGCGCAAGCCGCGCTGTCAAAGTGTGATCTTGCCTGGCAAAACAAGGCATCTCGGGTTGTTGCAGGCCGTAGAAGCAGCAAAGGACTTCTCCCTCTGACCCTTCGGTTTGGGAGCTTGGTTACCACCAAGTACCCTAAACCCTAAACCCTAAACCCTAAACCCTAAACCCTAAACCCTAAACCTCAATCCCAAACCCTAAACCCTAAACCCAAAACCATAACACCTACGCTCATGGGCTCTGGGAGGGTCGAGCAAGAAACCCCCCTTAAAGCCCATAAAGACTCCGTTTTACATCCCACGTAGACGAATAGTAACCTGAACCCTGCAGTCATGCAACCCTAAACCCTAAACCCTAAACCCTAAACCCTACTGTAAACCCTGAATCCTTGAAGCGCAAGTGCAGAACGCCCTGAGGTGCCACCCGGCAGCACTTGCTGCAGGAGCTGCTGATGGGGAGCAGGCGCCTCAGTACTACAGGCATTGACACGGGTATGGCTACCCCTAAACCCTAAACCCTAAACCCTAAACAGCCCGCCACCATGGCATCCGCACGTGGTCTTGCAAGGAACAACGTGGCTTTCTTCACCCAAAACGCAACAGACCTTGCGCTCTGATGTTTACAGCAGGTCTGCCTGAATTTTTGCAGCTGGGACTCTTTGATGCCAGGCAAAGCTGCTTAGCAGCAGAACGCTTCTGAAAGCTGTGAAATCCTGAACGCCTGAAAAGCTATGAAATCTCTCGAACTCTCTCAATGTGCTCATCTGATACAACAGAGACACTCCAGACCTGATGATATTCCTCCAGGGCTCGACTTGCCAGCCCCACGACACCAGGATAACACTCATACAGAGTCTCGGTCATGCTAATTTCAAACACCCAGAACGGATAGCGCATGCGAGCATAGTGAAAGAACTGCCAAATGCCTGAACACATGTCATCAATATCCAGAATAAACCCTAAAACCCTGAACCTTACTTGGCATGTTCTCATGTTCATTCGCCAACCTCAACTACTATTTGCGCATGATAAGAACCCGAACAAAAACACAAGACAAGAATCCCATTTGTTGCTTTTCACGTGTGTTGTCGTCCCTTGTATTTTAGGTAGAGGGGTCCTGAAGCAAATAGGAAGCCCCTACATTGTCCATGAAAAGTCCAAAGCCTTCGACGCAGATGCAAGCACCCTGCACTCTACTCTGTCGCAGCAAGCCTTTTCACTTTTCACCCTTCCAAATCCCTCCAGAAAGCTGGAAAAGGGGTTAAGGACGATTGGTGCTGGGATTCCCTTTAGTGCCCCTCTTGGGATATGAGGATAATGATGCTCCCACTTTTGGTATTTACTGTAGTGAGTCGCAGATGAAAACCCCAAGAACCCATTTCCGAAAGACAACTTCAGAGGCCCAAGAGGACCCTCTAGCGCTGCCTGAAACCCCTAGACACTAGACACCTCGTATGCAGACGCTGCCATCCACACCCTAAAAACCCTAATCCCTATAAACCTAAACCCTAAACCCTAAACCCTAAACCCTGAACCCTGAACCCTGAACCCTGAACCCTGAACTCTGAACCCTGCACCCTGAACCCTACACCCAACTCGGGAAAAGCAAAGTTGAGCCCCGGGCCGCTTGGGCTTGGAGCAGCTGGACTAGCTGCGACGTTAGGCCTTGGCCTGAAGCTGGATGGTGTAGGGTTTAGGGTTTAGGGTTTAGGGTTAAGGGTTTACTTGATTGGGGTTTGGGGTTTCGGGTTTCGGGTTTGGGGTTTAGGGGTTCGGGCTTAAACGGTTTCAGGTTTTGGGGACGAGCTGAGCTCTACAGACTCTACAAGGCCCGAAGTCCTGGACCCTGACAGAGACACTCTCTCCCACACACACAGTCGCACAGAGGCCCTCCACCCTAAATCCTAAACCCTAAAGATAAAACCCTAAACCCTAAACTCTAAACCAAATTGACCACTAAAACCGAAACTTCCCCAATCCCGACTACAACACAACCCAAGGCCTGTTCCAAAGCGGTCCGAGGGCAGGGCTGGTCTGTACTGGCAGCTGCACGACCAGGGTCTGAGGAACCACCTGAAGAATTGTTGTTGTTTGGGTGGGTTTAGGGTTGAGTAGTTTAGGGCTTAGGGTTTAGGTTGAGTGGTTTAGGGGTTTACGGTTCCAAAGTTAAGGGTTTCAACTCCCACGCTCGCATGAGCTTATTTAGGGTTGAAAGGTATGGGTTTCGACTCCCACGCTCGCATGAGCTTTGCGTACATGACTTTAGAGAACAGCATGTTGTAGATGGCGTGATGGTTTACTAGTGTGGATGATATAGCACACCCCTCTTGCAGTATTGAGAGCCCGAAACGCCTAGACCCTCAATCCCGATCGAAAACAGCCTTGTTTAACTAAACCCAAACATCTGATTGTGACATAATGCAGGGCGGTGAGAGTTTCGCTGTGCCCATATGGCCAGTCTAGTGAAATTGGTGTTGCTGATACTTGAGATCGGCAGTCAAGAGGCATGGAAATATCCCCCCCCCCCCCCCCAACAACAGATGCATGTCGCCTTGCTGTTGCAGTTCGATGCTGCGCACGCACACATCTAAGATTCGATGGTAGCCACCCCATAACCCTACATCTGCTCAATGTTGTGTACTAAGATTCGATGGTAGCCACCCCATAACCCTACATCTGCTCAATGTTGTGTAGTATGAAGTACTTCGCTCTCAGTATCTTCGCACCTTTTAACACGAAACCCAGAACGTGTTGTTACTTGCTGAAGCGCCTAGAACTCTGCTCGTTCAAAGCCAACCACAACCCTTTTCCAGCTCTGCAACCTGAACTCTCTCAAATCTTTCTGCTGGGTCTCAAGGTCTCCAGGTATATCCCTCAAGCACTATTTATATAGCATTTCATTCTCAGAGTTCTGAGCTATTCAGCAAGAAGGGGGGAAGTTTGAAAACACTCTAACAAGTTGATGCCCAGCCAAAGCCCTCTAGCTCTGTATCGGGCTGGCTCCACCTCAAACCTAAACACCCTTTCTGCGGTCGTTTTTGACACAGGGTCTATGGTTTCGGGAAGCGCCCTAAAGCCTAAACCCTAAACCTTTAAACCCTTTTGCCTAAACCCTAAACCCTAAACCCTAAACCCTAAACCCTAAACCCTAAACCCTAAACCCATGCCACCTGCACGGCGGAAGGCGCCGAGACCACGCCCAGGGTCTGGAGCACTCGTTGGAGGTCCTGTCCTGAGGGTTTCGGGTTTAGGGTTTTAGGTTTAGGGTTTAGGAATTTGGGGTTTAGGGTTTTAGGTTTTGGGGTTTATGGTTTAACGTTTAGGGTCTATTTTTTCTGAGGAACTTCCGGAGGGTTTACGGGAAGAAGGGTATTTAGGGCACACGGGGTATATGCGGTTTAGGGTGTAGGGCTTTAGGGTTTAGGGCTTTTTCTTTGTTGTGCCACCCACCTAGCTGACCCTCAGGCCATTAGGGTTTAGGGCTTTGGGGTCCTTAGTAGGGGTTGAAGGAATTAGGAACCCCAATCCCTTGAGGGGGGGGGGATATAAGGTACCTAATGCCCTCATTCCCTGCTAAGAACCAGTGAGTTCGAGGGCTATAGACAATACCTGTTTAAGAGCTAGTCAGGGTCTCTGTTCTTTGCATGCGATATTCAGCACTATTGCAGAAAAGAGGCCTGGGACGGTCGGTGCCGCCGTGGCCGGTTGCAGCAACACTTGCTGAATGGCGGCAGGCCTCGGTAAAAGAATAAACCCTAAACCCTCAACCCTTATAAACCCTTAAAAGCTCTTATAAACCCTTAAAAACCCTAATAAAGCATAATAAACCCCAATAAGCCCCAATAAACCCTAATAAGCTCTAAACCCTAAACCCTAAACCCTAAACCCTAAACAGCCTAAACCCTAAACCCCAAACCCTAGCTGCAACATCCCATGGCCCGGTCTACAACCTTGGGGACCACATGGACCCTACAAATTTGGGGGGGGGGGGGGGGGGGGGGGGGGGGGGGGGGGGGGGGGGGGGCATATATACGACTGCAATGCCTATTGGGGTAGATTTTGGGTAGATGAACCATAAACCCTTTTAGGGTTCGTTTGGTCTACTACTACAAATCCTGTTCGGGAAGATGAGCCATAGACCCTTCGGTTTAGGGGTTCATCTGGTCTCCTACTACAACCCCTTCGGGTAGATGAACAATAAGCCCTTCTTCGTTAGCTTCATTTGGGCCCCCTTCTCACTGTTGGCTAGTAGGGAATGAGTGAATTAGTAACGCTATATCACCCGCCTATATCTACCCTTTATTGGGGATTCAGTAGTCTATAGGGTGCCTCATTCCCTCATTCCCTACCAACCAACAGCAAGCCTTAAGGAAAGGCAAAGGCTGAAGGATGTTGGGAACGTGATCCCGATCACGTCTGGGCTTCTCATGCCTGGGAAGCTAAACGCACCAGGACATGGCGAACCCAAAACCCTAAACCCTAAACAGTAAACCCTAAACCCTAAACCCTAAGGGCAACATGGAGCAGGGTGCATCAGAGAAGGATATGGTGAGACGACTTGGAGCCAAAGCTTCTGCTTACAGCAACTCGACCGAGGATAGCGTCGGTCAGCCCTATTGAAGGACTGTGAGTATAAGGGGGGCACAGGCACATCCCAAGCAAGGGGTGCCCTTGTTGATTCAAAGGAACGTATAAGAGAACCTAAACCTTTAAACAAAATCATAATAATCAAAATATATAAAAAAATTGTAATTAAAATGATAAGAATAAGAATAAGGGGCCTACTCCTAGGCAACCCAACCCATGGCTTGTAAGGGAACCTAAACGTCAAAAATAGGGTTTAGGGTTTAGGGTTTAGGGTTGCAATAAGGGCCTACTCTGGGTCCGAGGGGCTTCAACTGCTCTGAGCTTGAGCACTGAGGCGGGGACTGTGGCACCAGGTGTCCTGTGGCGAAACCCTAAACCCTAAACCCTAAATCCTAAACCCTAGACCCTAAACCCTAAAGCCTGAGGCTTGCCCCATTGTCTTCAGCATGATTATGTTTACTATTTATTGCATTTAAGAAGATAATACTGTTGAACATTTGTTCTTCTTATCATGATACCATGAAAATCCTCACCTGCACTACGGGGCTAACTACCGGCCGCCCCCCGCATACCATCGAGCAGGCTGATCCCAGAGTCCTGCCGCTGCCACATATGCAGCCCCTGGCGCGACCTCGCGCTGATGGAGTGGCGTTTGTTAGGGGACCACATGGATCCCCCAAGTTGTGGTCATATACCATAAGTATATACTATCATACTTATATTGAGGCACAAATCCACCTTTTAAATTCGGTATATGGACCATAAACCCTGTTTCGGGAAACGATCCTCACTCTCCCGAATCTCAATTATGCTCAGCTCCATGGGTAGCCTCTCTAGGCCTTAGACGAGGCGGTCCTTAGGTCTGACAGATGTCTTTGCACATTTGGGGTTCAGGGAGGGTAGGGTTGAGGGTTGAGGGTTGAGGGTTGAGGGTTTAGGGTTTAGGGTTCAGGGAGGCTAGGGTTGAGGGTTGAGGGTTGAGGGTTGAGGGTTGAGGGTTTAGGGTTTAGGGTTCAGGGTTTAGGCTTTGGGGAGTGTACTTCGCTCGAACCCCAACATCCTCTAGACACTCAAGGCTACGCGGACAGCAGCTCGCAACCCAGTCACCGGCACCTTTCCCGAACGCTTTTGAAAACCCGTCCTAAAGACCCCTCCAGATGACGAAGTTCTATACACCATCCAGCCCCAAAGCCCCCGAAGGCCCTGAAGCTCAAAGCCCTAAACCCTAAACCCTAAACCCTAAACCCTAAACCCTAAGCCCTAAACCCTAAACCCTAAACCCTAAACCCTAAACCCTAAACCCTAAACCCTATCTGAAATTTGTCTCTGGCGGGGTTGTTGAGGTTCTTCGGTTGTCGGCTCATGGTAGTGGGCGGCCTGCAAAGGCGCCGCAAGCTGCGGTGCTCCTGCGAGCTGGCTTTGGGCTGCAAGGGCTTCTGTTTAGGGTTTAGGGTTTAGGGTGGTTTAGTAGTAACTGCCCTTAATTAGTAGGTAGAACCCGTTTTTCTGCAGGTAAAGAGTGTCCCAGGTTTGTAGGATCGAGTTTGGGGATGAGGGTGTAGGGTGTCGAACCCCTACAGAACAGGACCCACAGCCTCTTCGCCCCGTAGACTACAAGTAGCCCGTACACGAGCTCAAAGCCTAGAAAGGCCCTTAACCCTAAACCCTAAACCCTAAAACCCTAAACCCTAAACCCTAAACCTCGGCGATAAACCCTCAAGCAGCCGCGGCGCGGAGCTCTCAAGGTTTAGGGTTTAGAGGGTTCGAAGCTCAGGGTTTCAGAAGGGAGCCTCCCGGCATACAGAAAAAAGCTTCCCGTTCTAAGCTGACCTCGAATTTTCTACCGCCCCTAAACCCTAAACCCTAAACCCTAAACTCTTAGACGTCCTGCAACCTGTGGGACGAAGGACGGCGTCAGCGGAGGAGGCGGTGGTGGCAAAGGCAGACCTGCCGACGGCCGAGGCACCCCGTTTTTCATTTCGGGAAGCCTAAACTCTATAAACCCTAAACCCTAAACCCTAAACCCTAAACCCTCTCACTAAAAGCGGCAGGCTGGGGGCGAGCCGCAAGGGCGAACATGTGCTTCGATAGGATGGGGAGAGTTTTGGCATTGTAGAAAGCACTTGGGTTTGGGGCTTAGGGCTATTAGGGTTTGGGGTTATTAGGGTTTCGGGTTTACAGGGTTTACAGGGTTCAGGGTTTAGGGTTTAGAGTTTAGGGTTTAGGGGGGTTTTAGGTTCTGTTTTGCCACTGGCCCAACACGTGCGCGAAGGCATTGGGGACCACTGGGACCACTTCGGAGGACACAAATAAATCCGAACCTGTTAGCTGCGCCGTGCCAGCAGATTCCATCTCCGTAAGCCCCAAAACCCTGAACCCTAGACCCTAAGCCCTGGCCCCTGAACGCCAAACCCGAAACTTCTAATGCCTGAATTTATAAATCCTACACCCTGAACCCTGAACCCTAAACCCTAAACCCTAAACCCTAAACCCTAACTTCGCTTCTCTTTGTTTTGCTGGCGAAAGACTGGAGATTCTAGCGTGCAACGGGGTATTCGAAAACCTGGGTTGCCCAGTAAACCTCGAAATAAAGGGGTTTAGGGTTTAGGATTTAGGGTTTGCCTGGTAAATCCTCAGAATAAATAAACAAGGCTGCGCCCCTTTCATTGGGTCTTCAACCTTGCGGGCCAGATGAACGCGAAAGGGGCTTATGGTTCATGTACCCTTAATAAGGGTTTAGGGTTTAGGGTTTAGGGTTTAGGGTTAAGGGAATAGTATAGGGTATGTGACCCTAATTTTGGGGCTCATTTGGTGCCCAAGGAAGGGAGTACAAGGGGGTATAAGAAGGGTTTACTACTGGGCATCCTGGAAAAAGATTGTGGAGCATGGTTGTGTGCTCCCTCTCAAACGGGGAGTGACCGAAAGTCCAGGTCCTGGCAAAAGTTGCGCAAGAAATCTGACAACGAGTTGCATGATGTGCGCGGCGGTTGCTCAGGACCTGCTATAGCGTAGGAGCTAAGACTATTGAAAAGGGGTGTCCGAGGGCAGGGCACTTATCTAACCGGGTCTTAGGGCGTGGTGCAATGAATCCCCATAGCCACCTGCACATACCCCTATAGAGCTTGTGACCTTCTGCGACACTCCCACCCTAAACCCTAAACCCTAAACCCTAAACCCTAAACCCTAAACTCGTTCCCCCTTGTGCACCAGTAGCTTCAGGCTCTCCACTAGTCCTGTGTTGCAGGGCTCTTCATACCCGGGATCAGCTGCTACAGAGAAATTTCGCGCAGCTTCGTTGCCCCCCTTCGATAGCCTCAACTCGGCTTAGTTATCCCTAAATAGCCTCAACTATGGAGGGAACTAGAGGGGGGGGGGCTAGATTAGAGGAGGTACTAGGGGAACCCATGAGTTAAGGGGGATAAATAAGCTCTCTGGATGCTTATAAGAGCGATCCAGAACGTGCGCCGTGGACCCCTTGGATTCCCCGGGATGTCTGCACACACGCGTGCCCGGGTTCGAGTTTGGGCTTGGCATTTGAATTCGCTTCAGAACCTCAAGCCGTAGCCCTAAATCCCAAACCCTAAGCCCATTCTCTGAACCCGGCGTGCAGCGTGCGGAGCATATCAAAAAATGCCTCTGCGGCACGTGATGCGCACTGGGAGTGACGCGCCAGCACCTAACACCCATGTGCTTAGGCGTAAACTCGAAACCCGAACCCTAAACCCAAAAACATAAATCTCCTTAAAGCCGTGATTCAGAGTCTCCGAGAGTGCAAGCAGAGTCACGACCACAAAGGCGTGTTTCGTCAAGAGATGACCCGAGGCCAAGGTACCGAAAAGAGCTTGGGGTGTAAGTAGGGGGCTTAGGGTTTAGGGTTAGGGTTATGCTGGTTACCCCAGATACCAAGTACTCTAGATACCCGAATTACCCTCATTCCCCTATCTACCCTACTTCAACAACGCCTCGTTTCGGCAGCTAAGCCATGCAGTGATTTGGATTGCTCCCCGGCGATGGCAGCCGCTTTCAAGATCAGCGAAACACTTGAAAGTGGAGTGAACCCTACCTTAAGAGCCTTACTTGCTTGCGGGCTCGTCTTACAAAAACACCCTTAGAGGACGTTTGGGGTAACGCACAAAGTCTGGGGCTTTTAAGGGTTCTGAAGGTGAACCCTCAATCCTGAACCCTAAAGCCAACCAAAAAAAAAGGAAGCCAGACCGGCGCCAGGAGTTGAGGGTTTTCCTGCGAAACTCTTTTCCCTTCAGTTTTCTGGGTTCTGCCTACGAATTGAGGGTAGCTTCGTTGCTGAGTTCATGGCCCCCCCCCCCCAAAAAAAAAAAAGCGCACACTTTCAGTTCTATGGGGGATTCTCGTCTCCCAAGAAGTGTAGAGTGTGCTCACTCAGCTACGAAGAAGGGTAGTTTCTACTATCCGACGGCTGCCCCCTCGCGGGAGACATGCTGGAACAATGCATCCATCTAAAGATGCAGGCTCAAGAGCGTTGACAGGCAGACCGGCTAATACCAGCAGAGCCCCCTACACCCCAACCACCAAATCCCAAAATTCTCAAGGAGGAGCCCTAAACCCTAAACCCTAAACCCTAAATTAAACCCTAAACCCTAAACCCTAGCTTCTGTGCGGAGGTGGCCCAGGAACTGACCGCCCGAAAAGGATCTTGAGCAGAAAAGCGGCGGAATTGCCCCACACAGATCAGACGATTGCTCCGAGCATGCAGAAAAAAAACAAGCCAGGGTCCACGTCCCGAAGCCAGAGGGTCCAGGGCTTCGGGCTACGCTCCTGTTAGCTAACCTCGTGTTTTTTGGGGGGGTTTAGGGTTTAGGGTTTAGGGTTTAGGGTTTAGGGTTTAGGGTTTAGGGTTTAGGGTACATGGACCCTGGCGTGTTGGATCACAAAAGCCCCTCGTGGGCAAAGACAAAGAACGTCGGGGAGTCCAGCTCGCTCAAAGTTTCAGGGCTCAGGGCTTAGGGTTTAGGGTTTAAGGTTTAGGGTTTAGGGTTGAGGGTTGAGGGTTTAGGGCTCTAGATCCTGGGGATTCGACAGGAGCAGCACTTTGCATGGGACAGTCCGGGGATTCGTACTCCGCGACGGGGTATTGCTGGCAAGCTTGTCAGCCCACTAGTGGCTATACGATTCCACTTGCGGGCACCTTTTCTGCCAATGGCACGGGGTGAAGGGTTTAGGTGTCGAGTCTCCCATTGCACGTGCCTCTCTCTTATGCTCTCTGGCAGGTCAGGCACCCGCAGATGCCCAGGCGACAAGCCAACTAAGCCGAGACCAAGTTGAGGCGTCGGGCTTTCTCACAAGGTTTGAGTATTATGGAAGTCATCTACGCCAAGTGCGCAGAAAATTCCCTCATGGCAGGCTGTCTTCGGCGAGGGTGTTTAAACCTGAAAACCTACAGCGTTTAGGGTTTAGGGTTTAGGGTTTAGGGCTGAAGGCTACTTACCCACTTAACCAAAACGAAGTGCGGCCCTCCCGCCGAAGAGCAAGAGCCTCACCGCTGGGCGCCTGGCGCCGCGCAGTTTAAACGAAGCTGAGCTTGAAGCATTCAGCCAAGTCGGTGGCCATCTTCGTCATCTCCTGCTGTCATATGGGTTTAGGGTTTGGGGTTTGGGGTTTAGGGTTACCTATACTCTTGTAATTTCGATTGAGGTTATCAACATGAAGCCATAAAGCCTTTTAGGGCTCATTATGCATAAACCCTTTTTATTGGGTCATTAGGTCCCCAAAGGATCCTATACCTATACTACTATAATTCCAAATAATCCTTTGTTTGCCCTGATAAGGAAGAATAACCCTAAACCCTAAACCCTAAACCCTAAACCCTAAACTAGCAAACAGTAGATTCGGACCCCAAGGATGTCCTGCTCGGTGTCATGACACAGCAACCGAAGGTCGCAGACGTTGGTGAGCACCCGCCTCGTCTGCGGCAGCACATCCGGATGGATGGCCTCTGCCTTCCTTGGCTTAGGGTTTAGGGTTTAGGGTTTAGGGTTTAGGGTTTAGGGTTTAGGGTTTAGGGTTTAGGGTTTAGGGTTTAGGGTTTAGGGTTGAGGATTTAGGGCTTAGGGCTTAGGGTTTAGGGCCAAACTCTAGGATAAGAAGGGTAGCCTTTCCGGGTTGGTTGCTGTGGGCCACCAAGCTTCATATACTGCCAGGACATGAAGTTTCGCGCGTTGGCGGGGTCGGAGAACTTGGCGATGGAGTGCTTGCGCCCCTGGAGCTCTTTGAGGAAGACAGCCAGGCCTGGAAGCTCTTCCGTGCCTTGGGGGCTGGATATATATAACCAAAATGCTTAAAGGTTAACCTTCTTGTTTGCATAGGGCAATGTGTATATATATACATATATATATAACCAAAAAGGTTAGACTATATATACATATATATAACCAAAAAGGTTAGACAAATAAACTGCCCAGCCCCTAAGGTGCAGGGCCGGCCGTCTTCGCCCAGGATGCGGATCTGCAGCGAGTCGTAGACGGGGCCGACGAGGCTATGAGACTGTGGGATGAACCTCGGTTTTTTTTTTTTTACTTACAGTTTGGTAGGAGCTACCCTTGGTTAGTAGGTATAACCCTAACTACCCTTAAGACTACCCCTAAGTAGTAGATTTTTGTTGTGCTGGCAGTTTGGTAGGAGCTACCCTTAAAGAGTGGGGAAAAAGCCCTAACTAACCTTAAGTAGTAGGGTGGAACCCGAACCACCCTGAACTAGTAGGCATAACCCTAACTACTTTGAATTAGTAGGTATAACCCTAGCTACCCTTAATTCGTAGAAAATAACCCCTTATTCTAAGACTATGGGTAAAGAGGGCCCCAAGGAACTCGATTCGCTTGCTGGCCTCTTTACCGCAGACCTCCTCCAGCTTCTCGGAGGTCGTCCTCACGAGATAGTAGTACCTGGGACTCTGTTTATACCTACAGTTTCATCGTAACTACCCTGAATTCCATAGGTATAAACCATAGGAACTACCCTTAACTCATATAAGTGTAACCCATAAAAAAGCTGCAGGTTCTTGAGGGTCAAGGGTACATCTCGTTGTGCTGGTCGATGCGCTCATTCATCACCGCCAGCTGGGGATGCATAAGGGCCCCCTGAATGTTGGTCATGCGGACGGACTTGTTCACAGTGGTGTACCTTGGGGACCACGTGAACCCTTTGAAGGGTTTATGGTGCATGTATACCTGAACAGGGATGTGAGAGTAGTAGAGGGCATAAGACACCCAATCTTAGGGTCAAAAACATACATATATATATATACACGCACACACCTAGAACAGGAATTGTCGTGGTTTAGGGTATATAAAGGCCGGTGTCCTCTTTATCTGTTACTTTTTTTACATATAGCCCCGAAAGATACCCTCATAAGAACCCCGAACATATGCCCCATAAAACAGAAAACCTACTTATTGATAGACATGCGTGTTAGTCAAGGCTGAGTTGATGCCCATTGCTTCGTTGAACAGTCTTGTGTCGTGCTAATGGGACCACCAACCAATATACGGTATAAGAACCCGAAACCCGAAACCCGAAACCCTAAACCCTAAACCTAAACCCCAAACCCCAAACCCCAAACCCCAAACCCCAAACCCCAAACCCCAAACCCCAAACCCCAAACCCTAAACCCTAAACCCTAAACCCCAAACCCTAAACCCTAAACCCTAAACCCTAAACCCCACTTTTAGGGTTCCGATGATCCCCCCCAGGGTACTTGTATCGAAGGCAGACGTCCTCGGGCGGCGCGAGGGCCTCAAGCTTCGAAACCCTAAACCCTAATCCTAAACCCTAAACCCTAAACCCTAAACCCTAACCCCTAAACCCTAATCCTAAACCCTAAACCCTAAACCCTAAACCCTCATCCAAACCCTACACCCTAAACCCTAAACCCTAATCCTAAACCCTAAACCCTAAACCCTCAAACGGCCTCATGCTTCTTCCAGAGCTCCTCATAGCTTCCCGCGGAGAAGATGAAGAAAGCTTGGATCTCGTCGTTGTTTGTAAACCTTGCGGGTTCAGGACCCGATTAAGGACGGCCATCTAGGGATTGGGGGTTTAGGGTTTAAGGTTTAGGGTTTAGGGTTTAGGGTTTAACCTTACAGCTTCAGGACTCCAAGTAGAACTATACTTATAAGCCCCCCTAAGGCCGTTTAAGTAGACCTGGACCTAGACTGATAGCTTGGGCAATAAACCTGCGAGTAGTTGTCCTTTGTAAGCTTTCCGGTTCAGAAGGCGTCCATCTAGGGTTCATAGGATTTAGGGGGTTTCGGGTTACCACAACACCCCTTGGCAGGTCAGGAAACATATTACAATAAGGGCACCCTTCTAGGGGTTGGTTACTTTGTAAGGGAACCCAGGGCCAAAAAGAAAGGCAGAAGGGTACCACTAGGCTAGCAAGGTTACAGGTTCAGCCCCAAATACAACTGTACTTAAAAGTATAGTTGGGGTTATTTGTACCCATGCACCTCCAAGTAGTTGTCTAGTATCCTGGGGGATTTAAAGGTTAACCTTTGTTTGGGATTCTATTCAGGGATTGAAATGACGCAAAAAAAAGAGTAAAGGTTACCTACTTAGTCTGCCGGTGAGAAACACCATGCCCCCCTCGCCGGTATTGACGAGCTTGTTGGCCTGGGACGAGATTGTGCTGACAACGCCAAAGGAGCCGCACTTGCGCCCATCAAAAGAGCAGCCATAGCCGTGGGCAGAGTCCTCCAGGAGCTGTACCTGGTACTTCTCGCAGATGTCCAAAACGCGGTGCATGTCAGGAACGCGGCCCCGCATATACCTTGAGGACCAAATGAGCCCGAAAATTGGGTCATATTCCCTGTACTACTATAATTTAATTCCTGTTTTAAGGTACTATGAACCATAAACCCTTTTAAGGTTTATGTAGTCCCCAAGGTACGAGAGGACCAGGATCATCTTTCCCGGCGCGAATTTGCCGGACTCTAAGTCGTCCTTGATGCAGGCCTCAAGGTGATCCAAGTCGATCACCAGCTCCGGTGTCGCCTCAATCCTGGGAGCCCAAACGGAACCCTAAAAGGGTTCATGGTTCATAGACCAAAGTAGGAATTATGGTAGTATTTGGGTATATGACCTCAATCTTAGGGTTCATTTCGTTCCCAAGGATCAGCTTCAAGGTATTGCGGAAGCCTGCCACCATACAGGCGGAGGGCACAGCGTTGAAAGTGAAGGCGTTGGAGTACACGCGAATCTGATCGACCGTGTCATCTGGAAAAAGAACACGCTTCCTTGGGGACCAAATGGACCGTGAAAGGGCTTGTGGTTCGCATACCTTATAATTACTAAAGTATATGAACCACAAACCCTGCCTTAGTGGGGATCATAGTAGTCTAGGGTACGACCTTTTGCCACGGGACTGAAGGCAAGCCAGACTCCCATGCGTCAACATACCCTCAACCCTAAACCCTAAACCCCAAACCCTAAACCCTAAACCCTAAACCCTAAACCCTAAACCCTACCTGAAACTCTTTTTCCCTACAGTTTAGTAGTAAGTACCCTTGATTAGGAGCTGCGTTGCAATCCATTTATCTGTGGGCAAGGAGGGTCTCAGGCAAACCCTCGACGGGCATTCTGTCCCCAATGTTTCGGGTTCCATAAACCCCTATAAGCCTAAACCCTATGATAAACCCCAAATCCTAAACCTGAAACCCTAAACCCAAGCCCTAAACCCTACAGGGGTATTCTGTCCCCAATGTTTCGGGCTCCAAACCCCAAACCCTAAACCTGAAACCCTAAACCCTTCAAGGCTCATGGCTTCAAGACCGAGGCTGATGGCAATGCCCCCGCTGTTCAGCGACAGGGCGTACTTCATTCCAAGGTAGTTGGCGAACCACGTCTCACACCTGGGAGGTTTAGGATTTAGGGTTTAGGGTTTACGGTTTAGGGTTTAGGGTTTGGGTTAAGGGTTGAGGGTTGAGGGTTTAGGGTTTAGGGTGTAGGCTGAAGGGTTTAGGGTTTAGGCAACACATATTCCTATCAGCATGAGTCTCTGAACACCCCAGGAAGGGAAAGTATGGAACAGTTCTTTCAACTGGGCCGGCCGAGGCACTTGAGGAGGAAGTTGCACGCCTCCTTCTTGGCTTAACCCTAAGCCCTAAACCCTAAACCCCAAACCCTAAACCCTAAACCCTGAACCCTAAACCCTAAACCCTAAACCCTAAACTCCTTCTTGGCTTGGTAGCGGTTGAGCATGTCCTCGTCCATGAGGAGCTGGATGTTTCGCATCCCAGCCTTCTTGGGGATGTCCACGAGCTTTCCTCGGATGGGCCAGAAAAACTATCTGAAAAATCGGTTTAGGGTTTAGGGTTTAGGGTTTAGGGTTTAGGGTTTAGGGTTTAGGGTTTAGGGTTTAGGGTTTGCAGGTTAGGGCTACCCTTTTGGGGGTCCCTTCTAAGGGATTCTATTCGATGTGGGGAATAAAAGGGGAACCCCCGATTTTGGGAACTACCCAAAGCTGATCCTCTTCAACCCAAATAAGGGCGAATATGAAATCTCCCAAGTGGGCCAAAACCTACTGTTGGTTAGTAGGGAATGAGGGAATGAAGCACCCTATATCCCCCTGTATATACCCTGTCAGGGAGAATATAGGGTACCTCATTCCCTCATTCCCTTGTCACCAACCCCTAAACCCTAAAAACCCTAAACACCCTAAACCCAGTAAACAAATCGAGCTTCCTTTCACCGTCTCCTCTTGGGAGCTCGCCCCTGTGCTTTCCGAGTCCACGTCCGCGGCACACGTCCTTGGTGACGAAATGAAACCCTAAGAGGGCTTAGGGTTTAGGGCTTAGGGTTTAGGGGGAATAGGGTTCATATTACCTTAATAGGAAGACAAGTTGTCAGGGTATATGAGCCCCAATTTTGGGGCTCCTTTCGTCCCCAAGGTTCGGGTTCTCCTGGACGTAGCCGTGGTTCAGCTCCGAGATCACGGCGGCCATTTTTGCAGGCAGTAGGGGTGCTTTCTCTCCAGTCCTTAGTTGCTGAGGTCATAAGCCCCCCCAAAAAAGTGTACACTTTCAGTTCTTGAGGGGATTTTAGGGTTTAGGGTTTAGGGTTATTTAGGGTTCCCAAAAAGTGCAAAGTGTGCTCACTCAGCTACTAAGAGTCTTACTCCAATTAGGACAAAATTGCGAGCCAATAGCGGCTTGAGCCAGAGAATGATGGCAGGGCTTAGGGTTTAGGGTTTAGGGTTTAGGGTTTAGGGTTTAGGGTTTAGGGTTTAGGGTTTAGGGTTTAGGGTTTAGGGTTTAGGGTTGAGGGCTTAGGGTTTAGGGTTTGGTAGGGTTCACACACACATTCTTCGTGAATCACGGGCTGGCTTCTGACTGCGCCCTGGGATTTTCGGATACAAGGGGTTCACAAGCCCTAAACCCTAAACCCTAACCCTAAACCCTAAACCCGAAGAACTGTCCGTTTCGTCACCTGCACGCATGGCCCAGCTCAGCCCGGCCCAGGAGCCATGCTGGGAAAAGCGATCTACACAGTCGGGACTGTGGGGTGTAGGGTTTAGGGTTTAGGGTTCAGGGTTCAGGGTTCAAGGGTTTAGGGCTTAGTTTTCAGTGGAAGTGGGTGGGCTTGGGAAGGGTTCGCTGGTTGGAGGAGAATGCAGCTTTGGCGCAAGCCCTCTAAGCAACATCCGAACCTCAACGCTATGCAAGCAGCCCTTAATCCCACATCCTCAGCACTCAGAGCTTTGGGTTTGGGGTTTTGAGAATAAGCATTATCGGCTTTTTCTGGTGTTCGGGTTTGGGGGAATTAATGGCGTGAGGCTAGGGCTTGTGAGGCTAGGGCTTGCCGCGCTGCAGCACTGAGAAAAGGACGGGCGAGCATGCGAAAGCCGCTTCATGCGCAAGCCGCAGCCGGGGATGCCCTAAAGCACCTACCTGCATGGGCTATCATACCCTCTAACCCCTTGAGAAGGCCCTTTGTAGGGTTTAGGGTTTAGGGTCGGCTATTATACCCCGATAACCCCTTTAAAAAAGGCCCTTTATAGGGTTGGTTAGGGGATTAATAAGGTTGGGCTATTGTACCCTATAACCCCTTAAAAAAGGCCCTTTGTGGGGTTGTTAAGAGGCCTAATCGCCCATGCTGGTACCCCCTGTCTTCGCATGGCCGATGCTATGTTTAAGGATTATGTGGCATACCCACGAATAGCCCTCGGGGTTTAGGGTTTAGGGTTTAGGGTTTAGGGTTTAGGGTTTAGGGTCTCAACCTTTTTCAGAGGTGGTAATTAGGCTTCTTGCAGGTGCAAGAAACGCTGAGCCTTGAATTGAAGTAACACAACCGAAGCCCGAACCCTAAACTCTTTTGCAACGAGCTTGGCTGTGCTCCCGCCCGGTTTGACCCTCCTAAACCCTAAACCCTAAACCTTCCGCAAACCCTTTTGACTCCAAACAGCGGATTCCAAACTCTCTTGTCAGGTTGGTCCCTTTTTATAAGATACTCTCAAACCAACAAGTAACCCTAAACCCGAAACCCGAAACCCTAAACCCTTAGCGCTTAACCCTAAACCCTAAACCCTTCCCACAAGCACTGCAACTCAGGGCATCAAATTGGCGCCCTTGCTCTGTTCGCGCTGCTCGGTGGTGGCGGAGCAGTCTCACAGCCTAGGGTAGGGTTTAGGGCTTAGGGTATTGAGGGTTTAGGGTATTGAGGGCTTAGGGTATTGAGGGCTTAGGGTATTGAGGGTTTAGGGTAATTATTGAGGGTGTAGGGTTTAGGTCCCTAACCCCTAAACCCTAAACCCCGAATCCTAAACCCTCTTAACCTACAGTAGTAAAAGGGCCGGCAGGCAAAGGAGCCTGCGTTTCTACACTCGAACCTAACTCGGTAGCGTGGCACATAGGGGCTTGCAGAGTTTAGGGTTTAGGGTTTAGGGTTAGGGTTTAGGGTTTAGGGTTTAGGGTTTAGGGTTTAGGGTTTAGGGTTTAGGGTTTAGGGTTTAGGGTTTAGGGTTTAGGGTTTAGGGTTTATGGTTTGAGGTTTAGGGTTTAGTGTTTAGGGTTTAGGGTTTGGGGTTTAGGGAGATTTCGGGAGGTGGGGGGGCTATAGGCTTGGTAGCTCAGTAACCATATTCGCAGGGCATCCTTTTATGGTTTGGATACTTTATACGGGAACCTAGAACCCGAAAAAGGGACAGGGGGTACCACTGGCGACCCAAGTAGGGCTTGGGTTAGGGGTTTTTTGGTCTCAGGTATAGGGTTGGGGGTGGATGTAAGACCCGCCAACGCAGAGCTGAGTCTGGAAATCGATACCCACGGTACTCCAAACCTGCAGCGCAAAAGGGTTTAGGGTGTTGAGCTCAAGGTCCGAAAACACAAAAACAACCCAAGCAAAGTCTTTGCAGGGCCGTAGGTGGGGGACTGTACTTGGGTGGGAGTGGGGGGGCCAGGGGCGGGCCTAGACCCCTAACTTCCTCCCCTCACCCCCTAAACCCTAAACCCTCAACCCTCAACCCTCAACCCTAAACCCTAAACCTTAGACATCGGAGCCTCGCCAACATTCCTTTGGGGCCTGCGCCCACGGCCACTGCATCGCACCCTCGCAAGCCGAAACCTGGGCTACTACTTGGCTGCAAAGGTCTGGGGTTGGGATGTGGTTTAGGGTTTAGGGTTTAGGGTTTAGGGTTTAGGGTTTAGGGTTTAGGGTTTAGGGTTTAGGGTTTAGGGTTTGGGGTTTGGGGTTTGGGGTTTGGGGTTTGGGGTTTGGGGTTTGGGGTTTGGGGTTTGGGGTTTAGGGTTGATGTTCCCGCTTGTACTAACAGTCCTTCATAGGCATTATAGTACCCCCTGTTCTAATCCCTATTGAGGACTGTTAGTCTAAGGGGGAACATACCAAGTTTTGGGGCTTATAGGGTCTAGGGTGTAGGGCCAGCTTCTGCCTTTGGAGTTCATTTTTGTTTGTTTGCTTGTTTTAACATATATATATATATATATACATACATATATATATATGTATATATATGTGTATACATATGTGTATATATATATATATGTATGTGTTTGTAATTTATTTATATGTTTGTGTTTTGGGGCTGGAGCGGGGGGGGGGCGCAGAAACTACATTTTTGCAGGTTGTACAAGAAGCTTATGAGGGGTTTGGTGTCGTAACACGAGGCCGAAATCTGACCCCTACAACCAAGAAGGTCCTAACCGGGCACCCTGGCGCAAGCGCCCAGGAGTTCCGTGCTGGCGCGGAGGCCACGAGACGCCGTGCGCTGGAGGAGGCACAAGGCCTGGGGTTTTTGGGTTTAGGGTTTAGGGTTTAGGGTTTGGGGTCACCCTCTTGGGCACCAAATGAACCCTGAAAGGGTTTCTTGTTTACATACATCAATTTCGACCCCTTTGACCCCCCATTGTTCGGCATGCCTTTGACCCCCCATTGTTCGGCACGAGTTGGAGAATTTGATCCATTTCGACCCCTCTTACCCCTCTAGCCCCCACATTGTTCAGCACGAATTGGAGTAAACTTTCTATTTTCGCAATGTTATGGGCGGTAGGTTTTTTCCCTTGCCTACACACACTGCTGGCCTAGTAAATGCTCGAACTTGAGATGCTGAACCCTAAACCCTAAACCCTAAACCCTAAACCCTAAACCCTAAACCTTAAACCCTACCCCTCCCAAACCCTCAACCCTGAGAACGGCTTGGTCTGGAGATTTGGGGGCCCCTCTAAACACTAAGGGTTTAGGGTTTAGGGTTTAGGGTTGGGGGTTGAGGGTTTAGGGGTATTTCCTTAAGAACCCAGAAACTACGTTCTTGTAGGCTTTCATGATAAATGCCCCCCGTATAGGATTCTTAGGTAGCCTACAAAGAAGTTTGGGCTCTTCCTTGGGGACCAAATGAACCCTAAGTTGGGGTCATAGACCCTCTACTACTCTCTCTCTCTCTCTCTCTCTCTCTCTCTGCCGCGCCATCCCCAAGGGTCTTGCTTCGCAAGGAAAGTAGGCTAGGATCCCTATTCAGGGGTTTAGGGTTTAGGGTTTAGGGTTTAGGGTGTAATCCCTATTCAGGTATATGTACCATAAACCTTTCTGGGGGTTGACTTGGTCCCCAAGGGTCAAGGTACGAGTAGGGCTAACTAGGGGTTGTTGAGGCCTATGGCCTCGGTTGTAAAAAGAGTTGAACAATTGATAGGTTCTTAAAGGGTTTAGGGTTAAGGGTTTAGGGCCTGTTTAGGGTTTAGGGTTTCTTACAGGGGGGTGGCTCCATGGGGGTAGGTACCCAGGGAATGTTAGGGAAGCTTCGCAAGTGGGGAGGGTTAGGGAACCTTGGGTTCCAGACACCCCCTTGAACCGACCTAAGCTCAAGACATAAACCCTAAACCCTAAACCCTAAACCCTAAACCCTAAATCCTAAACCCTAAACCCTTAGGAACCCTATACTGAATCAACCAAAGAGTCGAACTTGTCAAAGTTAGGATGTTTTTTTTCACTCTCCTCCCCCTGGAGATTTGGATTTAGGGTTCGACTCTAGGGCCAAAAAGGTTACATGAACCCTATTAGGGTTTAGGGTTGCTGAGGTTGCACTGCGCCCTTTTTGCAAGCAACGAGGCAGCCTACCAGATTTCAGCAGGCCATGTCATTTCCGAAATCCTGCGCCTTCAGGCGCAGGATGTAGGTCAAACTCTGAACCCTATAGCATAGCCTTTAGGGTTCATTTTTTCCCAAGGATTCCCCTCTCTCGCGCGAATTGCCCAGTCAGATTTTCGTACCTTCCTAGTGTCTTGAAAGCGCATTCGAAGCTGCACTGAAACCCTAAACCCTAAACCCTAAACCCTAAACCCTAAACCGTGCCCCAGCCCTCACGGATAGAAACGTACCAGTCGCACAGCGTGGGTTCTTTCAAGGCGCCGCCCGGCAAATTTAACAACGGGCGCTTCCACTCATTCCCAGCTTTCGGAAGCACCGATATCTGCTTCACGACGTTGTACCTGAAGAGCGGAATGCGGCACATGACAAAGATCCTGTACAGCGCGCCCACAAACGGGATTGGAAAGGACACCATCTTGTAAAATCGCGGCGACAGCCAGCACCTTAAGGACCAAATGAACACTAAACTTGGGGTCACATACCCTGACTATACTATAATCCCCATATTCAGGTATATGAAGCCCTAAACCCTTTTAGGTTTCATTTAGCTGAGTATACTATACTATACTCCATCCCTATTAAGGTATATGAAGCCCCATAAAACCCCCCTAAATCCTAAACCCTAAACCCTAAACCCTCTTTAGGTTTCATTTTTCGTCCCCAAGGCACGGGGACCCGTAGTCGGGATGAAGGACCACGAAGACCTCGTCCCCTTTCACCGGAGCCACGGTCTGGTCCGTGATCCTGACGTAGCTTTCAGGAACCACATTCTGATAAGGGGGTACTATAGAGGCCTCAATAATCAGAATAGGGTTTTGGAAGTCATAATAATAATCATTATAATACGAATTATTGTTATTCTTGCTATAAAGAACCCTAAGAGAATACTATTAGAAATTATTCCAATCCCTATGACACTCTTTTTTGTGGGTGGCCGGCTATTGTTTGTGAGGCAACCTCTGAAGTCCAAAACGGGCAAAGGGTACCACTCGGCTACCAAGAGTCAAAGTAGCCTTGTACCAGGCATGAAAGCGGGCTTCACGTGACGGATACTTGGCCTCCTGGACAGCCTGGCATTCTGCCAGCAATTGGTGTGCCACCTCCTTTGCCTTGTCTCTGGTCGCTGCGTCCACGTACTTACACTCAACGCTGACTTTCACGCCAGCGACCGGATAATCTCTCAGAGCCCGAACAGACACAGCAGCTGATGTATCTCGCCAGGCTTCGAAGACGAAGGCTCTGGACGTTTCATGATACACCGAGCCAACTTCAGGATCAGTGTCCTCACACTTCGCACTGATCTGCAATGATGGCTCGGAAGAGCGCAAAGAATCCAAGAGTTGCTGGGCCTTTTCATATGTCAGGGCTTCATTCTGCAGTGACTCGAGCATTCTGCGCACCTTTCCGGGATCACAAAACGGAGTCAGATGAATCAGAAACTGCAGCACAAAGTACATGATGTAGAAAAGCACAGCCATGTAGGAGTCTTCCATGAGTGGGTTCCTTGAGGACCAAATCAACCCTAAAAATTCGGGTCATACACCCCATTCTACTACAATTCCGACTAAGGTATATGAACCCTAAACCCTAACCCTAAACCCTAAACCCTAAACCTTAAACCCTAAACCCTTTTAGGGCTCATTTGGTTCCCCAAGGTTCATGGCAAAAGCGATGCTGTACTGCAGCGCGACGTACTCCATGAATACCAAAGCGCAGAAGCAACAGTCGCCTTGTTGCTGTCTAGCTTGCCCATGAGCCCTAAACCCGAAGCCCTAAGCCCTAAGCCCTAAACCCTAAACCCTAAACCCTAAACCCGCCAAAAAGAGATATTATGGGTACTACTGGGCATGTCCTAGTTCTGCAAGGCGTCGGCTTGACTGAAAGAGCCCCAAACCCTACTTTTTTTGGTAGGTTTTACAGAAGCATCCTGCAAGGGTTTAGGGTTTAGGGTTTAGGGTTTAGGCCCAAAGGCTTAGAAAACACAGGGGGATTTACAGGAGCTTTGGCGGCAAAGGATTTCAAAATTCCTAGTCTTGTCAATGTTGTGGATTCGTTCCGCAGGTCCGCAAATTCATTCATTTACTCTCTGCCGGCTGCCACATTCACACACTCACTTAACAGAAGGTGTTTTCCCATGATTGGAAAGTTCACAGACTTGTTCAGCTCTCTGTCGCCACAAGACCATGTGCTTATGTCCGTGTGTCTGCCGGTGTGTCTCCTGGTGGCGAGAAAACGAAGTGAGAAACACGCAGATGATCTATATCAGAATGCTGCAACTCCCAAGGAATACATACTTCAATGGTCTGAAAATCCTATACTCCCCTTAGAACCCTTATAAAAAATATGTTAATTGCCCTTTTGGGTTGTATTTAAACAAAATAAAACAAACGAATTCCCAAGGGGGATATAGACTCTGTTCTGTCGTTCCCCCCAATTTAACAACGTTGAGTGTGTGCACAAGAAATCGCAGTCAATGTCCAGAAGATCCCGCAAACCTAGGCAATAGAATATTTGCAGTGGAGGACACAACATATCTACCCCCTGCCCTAAACCCTAAACTCCAAACCCTCAATAGTGGCATGCCTTGTTTGGGGTAGAGGGTGGTTAGGGTGGTATAGGATCCCTAAACCCTAAAACCCCTGGCTAGGTATCGGGTGGAGGGGAAGTGGACGATCCCACAACTAAAGCTGGAACCCTAAACCCTAAACCCTAAACCCTAAACCCTAAACCCTAAACCCTAAACCCTAAACCCTAAACCCTAAACCCTGCAGCAACCAGGCCGCAGCCCAGACGTTGCAAGGGCCCGGTGTCTGCCACCAGCGCCCTCTCTTCATCCGACTCCCCCGAGGAGCTCATGGCGCCGATTTAGGGCTTATAGGGTTTATGGTTTTAGGGCCTAGGGTTTAGGGTTTAGGGTTTGGGGTTTAGGGTTTTAAGGTTTTAGGGTATAGGGTTTGGGGTTTTAGGGTTTTAGGGCGCCCTGAGAGGAGGGCTTGAACCTGCCTTACCACGTGTGTCCAAGCGACGAATATACCGGGGGCTTAAGGGCATCAGCTTAGGGTGTAGGGCGGGTCCTAGCCGAAGAAGCTCCGAGTAAACACCATACTAAAGCTGTGCGGTATAGGTTGGGTTCTGACGCAGAATGGCCCAATCCCACTTGTCAGTTCGAAGCGGCTGGAGCCTAACGACATGAGTCCCTTCAGGCGCCGGCGAACAAGCCCTATAAACCCCGAGTTAAACCCTTTTTGGCTCTCGGTCACTCCCCGGTACTCTACTTCAACTCTAAGCCCTGAACCTTGTCGCCAGTGCTACGCCCCGGAGTTCCGGGCAACTCTTAGGGTTTTTTCTGGCTCCAACTTCAAGAGGCGAAGGCCCTCTAAGCCCAGGGCAAGCTGCCAGTACCTGCCGACTCCATGCCAAGCACCGAAACCCTAAACCCTAAACCCTAAACCCGAAACCCAAAACCCTAACCCCTAAACCTTATAAGTCCTAAACACAGAACAACCTCTGAGTTGACCAACTCGCTTGTCTAAACAAGCTGGCGACGCACAAAAGCCCCATCAAAAGAAACACGTTTAAGCAACTCAATAAATATCCTAAACGACCCTGGAGGCCAAATATTCAGTTTACTGAAGCCTGTGCGCTTGACAGCATATCATTTCACCATTCCTGAGTTTGCAAATTGCTTCAGCTATGTCTATGTATCGATCCATGTCGGCGCTGCAGAAAGATCGCGTCCAACACCAGCTCCTTCCACAAACGAATGCCAGTAAATCCCGAGGCCCGCAACACACCAGGAGGAAGAGGCCCCAAAAAGGCAGCTAGGGCCACCCCCAGTGGTCCCCCCCTCCCCTCCCCTCCCCTCCCCCAAAAGAAGGAAAACGTGTGATTCTAAAGCAACACGTGTCGATCAAGACGTTTCGGTCAAAATGATTCAGTCAAACAGCTTCGGTCAAAACTTCCGTTCAAAACCTTGGGACCCCAAACCCTATACATTTCCGATAAGCCCTAAACCCTCATCAACCTACAACCCACTTGTCAGAAGCCCTAAACCCGAAACCCTAACCCTAAACCCTAAACCCTAAACCCCCCCCTAATTGTCAGAAGACTGCAGCCTACAAGCGAGCCGGGGGATGGTCGGATGAAGAATTCCAAAGATTCCCAGGTAGGCCCTTAGAGACGTCTCTGAACAATATGGATGTTTCCGAACATGGGGGGGGGGGGGGGGGTAGGCTTTAGATACCCCAAAAAACTATATAATCCTTTCAAAAGGAACCTCCAAAAGGGTACCCCTGTTTTCGGAAACCCCCATATTCCGATGTAACGATCCTCTCAAACCCCCCCAAGACCGGGGAGACATCCATCGCAAGGCCTACCGAGCATTGCTGAGGCTAAGCACCAACCCTCGTACCGAAACAAAGAAAAAGCCTCCGCATCTGCCAGCATCTTTCGCCAAAAGAGGGCGCTTGGATGGTGCTGGCTGGCCGAGTAAAGTTGTGTTCGCTGTATCTGACTCTTTGGTGGTGTCTGGCAAGGTGCGACCGACCTTGTGTAGGTTACGTTCTTCTTCAGATTCAAGACTAAGCCAAAAACCCTAAACCCTAAACTCTGAACCCTGAACCCTGAGCCCAAAACCCTAAACCCTAAACCCTAAACCCTAAACCCTAAACCCTAAACCCTAAACCCTAAACCCTAAACCAAGGCACCGCAAGGTTTCTTGAGTGCCCCCCAAGGCCTCCCCCCCGAGGCAGCGCAGGCCGTGATCACTGCGCCAAAGAGGACCACATCCAAGTCTCCCAGCAAAGGGGGCGGGTTAGGGTTTAGGGTTTAGGGTTTAGGGTTTAGGGTTTAGGGTTTAGGGTTTAGGGTTTAGGGTTTAGGGTTTAGGGTTTAGGGTTTAGGGTTTAGGGTTTCAGGGTTCACGATTCAGGGTTCGGGGTTCAGGGTTGAGGGTGGTTCCTTTTTTGTCAGGGCGAGCCTGTATATGGGCTGTCGGGTAGAAAGAAGCCACCTGCTTGAACTTCGTGAGCTCTCTGTGCCCGGGCCCGAAGAGTGCCCCTATGGGAAGCCGCAAAAACACTCCCACGACTTTAAAGCAGACCCTGGAAAACAAACAAACATGACAAAAGTACATGCTTTTTAGGGTTTAGGGTTTAGGGTTTAGAGCTATAAAAGAGGAACCCAGAACCAACAACAAGTATTTAAAGTCTGGTACTCCAAAAACCTGACTCCCACAGCTTGCCTCTCTGGTACTGGATCCTCTGGAAGAGCCACATGACCCACGCCCACTTTCGGCCTAAGCATCCATGCACTTCGCTTCTTCTGGGGGACCACATGGGAACCCTAAGAGGGTTTCTAGACCCAGGAGTAACCTAGGAATCCAAGGGTTGGTGTTAAGACCCCAACCCCTAAGAAGGGAAATAAGGGCCTACTCCAGGTCCGAGGTTTTTGGTTTCATATTACCCGAATTGCGGATTCTGGTAAGTGGTATACGGTACATGACCCCCACTTTTGGGGGGTTCATTGGGCCACCTGTGAGCTGCAGAGGCGCTGGTGAAGCCCTCCACCCTGGGGTTCCCCCCTTATACTTACAGCCCTTGATAGGGTTTAGGGTTTAGGGTTTAGGGTTTAGGGTTTAGGGTTTAGGGTTTAGGGTTTAGGGTTTAGGGTTTAGGGTTTAGGGGGGACTATAGTACCCCCCCTATTATAAACTATTAAGGACTGTTAGTACAAGGGGGAACATCCCAAGCTAAACCCCTTGCTGTGCGTTGATACCGAACGATCCTAGCCCTGGCAGGCAGCAAACCTTCCGTGGCGCAGCACCCGCACCCACCATGTGGCTCTCTGAGACCCCACACGGAATACAGTACCAGCAAAGCAGGAACCCTTGAACCCGTACAAATGCTTTACAAAACCTACGCCATAAACCTCAAAACGCTAACCCCCTTGTCTTCTTCTCAAACCTAACCCTAAACCTGCCGAAAACCTAAACCCTGAACCCTGACCTCTAACCTCTAACCCCTAAACCCTAAAGCCCAAACCCAAACCCTACAGGAAAGAGGAACACCTCCACACACCCGAAGCTGAGACCGCAGACCGCCGGCACAGGCGCTGAGCGTGGCTGCGTGGCTCACCGCCGTGGGCCGAAGGATGGGCTGAGGTCCTGGTTAGGGTTTAGGGCTTAGGGCTTGAGGCTTGGGGCTTAGGGTTTAGGGTGTTAGGGTGTTAGGGTTTAGGGGTTAGGGTTTAGGGCTTAGGGTTTAGGGTCTCGCTTCCTAACCCTAAACCCTAAACCCTAAACCTTACCTGGGACCCTCCTTACCTACCGTTTATGGGTTATACCTACTAAGTAAGGGTAGTCGTTACTACTAAATTGTAGGAAACTAGCGTCCCAGGAATACCCTAAACCCTAAACCCTAAACCCTAAACCCTAAACCCTTCCTACTAAACTGTAGGTAACTAGAATCCCAGGTACTGCCCCTACAATCATTGGCGTTGAGTCGGCCTTGGCCCGAGATCGCACCTCGCTTCCGCGGCGTGCGCCTGGGCTTGGGCTGGGAACACAACGTGTTGATCGGAACCCTGAACTCTACCTTGGGGACGACATGAACCGTAAAATTGGTGTCCTTTACCCTATACTACTATAATTCCTATTGAGGTAATATGAACCCTAAACCCTTTTAAGGCTCATTTCGTCCCCAAGGTATAAACCCTTTTGAAACCGGACTTGATGACTGCCAGCGAAGCCCAAACCGCAAAGCTGTATCTGAGGGCCGGACACAAACAGAACTCACTCCTATTGAGCAAGCCCATCCTTATTCACTCAGTTTCAGCTAGCCACACAACCGGGACTACCTCAAGCAATCCCATGCACTCGCAGCGAACTCTATAAACCCTAAGCCCTAAACCCTACAAACCCTCTCTCCCTAAACCCTGAACCCTAAACCTTAAAACCTGAACTCTAAACCCTAAACTGCCCTAAACCCCATAAACCCTGAACTCCGAACCCTTGCGTAGGACTGCTGCGGCTCCGGCCTGAGGTGCGAAACAAAGCCCTACAAACCGTCCAAGCCTTCAGCTGAAGCTTGGTGCTCTGTTGGGGTTTGGGGTTTAGGGTTTAGGGTTTGGGGTTTAGGGTTTGGGGTTTAGGGTTTAGGGTTTGGGGTTTAGGGTTTGGGGTTTAGGGTTTAGGGTTTGGGGTTTAGGGGTAACTCCGACATTTGCGTCTCTTCTACCTTAAAAGTCTAAACCTACTGTTGTTGCTTGTAGGTTATTACTATATATGACATGATGAGTTCCCTAAATGTGGGTACCCTGAATAAGAGGGGCCGCCTTATGATGCGGACCCCAAAAGGCACCACATCTCAGAGAACTCACCATACGTAGCGCGCGTCCCCACCCCACCAGCGGGGGGCCCCTACTGAGGCATCGGCCGCAGCTCGAAGAGTAGCTCCAGGCTGCCCTCCCAACGGCAGGCCTCTTTGCGCGAAAGCAAGAGGCCTTATAGGGATGTTAGGGTTTAGGGTCTAGGGTTTAGGGTGGAAAGGTTCCGGTCATCAAGAGAATCATGACTTTGGGAAGAGGTGGTTTTCGGAACCCCAAAAACCCCAAAAGCCCTCTAAACCCTCTAAACCCTCTAAACCCTCTAAACCCTCTAAACCCTCTAAATCCTATACCCTCTAAAACCCTCTATAGAACCCTCTAAACCCTCTAAACCCTAAACCCCAAAAGCCCTCTAAGCCCTAGGCTTCGGGAGCGGCCTTCCCTTGGCACTCCTCTTCCGCCCCCCCCGAGGGCACCCCATCAGCCGCGGCCTTCTCGCAAGCGCTCGCGGCGGCACTGAAGGTGAACTCGTTGGGATCCTCTGGGAGATATGGTGGATGTGGGGATCACCCTCAAGGTTCACGGAGTTGAGTTTCTGCTGTGTTCTTTTTTTTTTTTTTTTTTGGGGGGGGGGGGGGGGGGGGATTAGGGTTGAGGGTTTAAGGTTGTGGCGCAGAGGATGAGATCCCCAGGGTAGCATGAGGGCTTCTGAAGGATCTTTGCATGCAAAGACCTCATGTCTGAGCCAGCTACAGGGTTTAGGGTTTAGGGTTGAGGGTTTAGGGTTTTCACTTTTCGCACCTGACAAAATTTCTTCCTGCTAGAAGAGAGGAGGGGGGACGCTAAGACTAAAACATAGGCCCTGAACCCTAGAACCCGAAACCCAAGGAGATTCCACGCTCAAAGGCTTGCGATGCGACAAACATCCGGGGCTCACATAAAGCCCTTGTACCCCCTCAATTCCCCTAACTGAAGCCGTATAAGCCCGCCAACTGCAAGATATACCGGGGTTTAGGGTTTAGGGTTGGTTTGGGGTTTCGGGTAAACCCTAAGACCCAAACCAAGCGGAGTCCACTCCTCGGGCGTCTCCCGCAGGAGGAGCATTGCCCGAGGCCATTGTGGTGGCTGTGCCTCACCGCCAACGGCGCCCGAGGAGGGTGTCCCTAAACCCTTCTAAACCCTAAACCCTAAACCCTAAACCCTAAAACCTAAACCCTAAACCCTTAAAACCCTAAGCCCTAAATCCTAGACCCTGCTTCCGGTCAGGGATGGCTTGCCAAATCCCGGACCCTCACAAAGTCTACAATACCTTCGTCGGGGTCGCTTTGGGCTATTTGGTGAGCCGCTAACCACTGAGGGCTTAGAGACTGAGACTTTTGCAGCTTCTGTGTACCAGGATGGACTCTTATCCCCTATACCCCCCGTAATTTGCCCCTTTTATCGGGTTGAGTCTGGGGTTTTTAAGGCAATTATACCGAATAACCCCTGAAAACGGCCCTTATCGGGTTGATTATGGGGATTCTAAGGCCCACTGTGCCCATGCTTTTAGGGTACTCTGAACCCTAAACCCTACGTAAACCCTAGACCCTAAACCCTAAACCCTAAACCCTAAACCCCCAAACCCTCGGGTACCCGGATATCGAGGGTTTTTTCCAACTGTCTCGGCACGTCGGACCATGGATCTGAGACCCTAAGCTTGCAGACCCTACCTAGGAAGACTTGAAGTTTAGGGTTTAGGGTTTAGGGCTAGGGTTTATGGTTTAGGGTTTAGGGTTTAGGGTTTAGCGTTTAGAGTTCAGGGTTCGGGGTTTAGGGTGTGGTAGGGAACTTTGCGCACGGCCAACAGTACACATGCTCCTCAGGCCAGGGCCCGCTCGCAAGCACTTACGGCCTTGCGGGCGGTTGAAGGGCCCACCCTAAACCCTATAAACCCTCAAACCCTCAAACCCTCAAACCCTCAAACCCTCAAACCCTCAAACCCTCAAACCCTAAACCCTCAACCCTAAACCCCAAACCCACCGAGCTGAAGCACACGATTGCAAGGCGTTGGTGATTTGTTTTGTTTACCTGGATGGGCTAGAGCACTCCTCTACTCGCAAAAGGTTTTGAACAGGAAATACACAAGTTAGGGGGCTCGCGAAAATGGAACTACAGTAGCCTACTGTGGCAACTGCAACTGCAAGGGCAACCTGTAAGGTGTGGCTTATTTGCCAGACCTCCTGAGGCTCCAATCCTGTTCAGCCACCCCCCGAAGACAAACCACTAAAGCCGAGACCCCAAAACCCGCACACCCAGCCGATCGAGACGCAGGCGGCACTGAAGGCGACAACGTCGAGCCTGTCATCATAGCGGGGAACCAGCTTCTAGAGAAGTGACCATGTAGGGATGTGTTTCTGAGGGTTTTCCTGCCCAGCACCATGGCTCCGCCAAGCCAGAACCAGAGTCAGTTTATAGAGTTTAAGGTTTAGATGGGTTTAGTGCAAATCCCTCCGTCCCACTGTCAACGTGAACCTGCCGGCGGCGCCAACCGACATGCGCAGACCCTACCCCTCATAGGAATTTGACCTGAAGAATCCACTGCATGTCCTTCTCAGCAGCTAGCGTCTAGCGTCTATGTAGGCTTTGCTACGATTACATTCGGCCTCCAAGCCCAACCCTTAAACCCGCCAACCCTGCAAAACGCAGCTGTGCAACACCGCTCACATCTTTAATCCCAGCAACACTCAAAATTCTAGGGTTCTTTTGGTCTGTAAGAAGCTTTCCAAACACTTGAACCCTTAACCAGCCCAAACATCGAACCCACAAACACGGAGCTCTTGCCCAACTCCCGCCTCCCGGCCCATGCGCGCAACGTCGCCAGCGTTCCCACGGCCTCCGCCCATCGTCGGTTCCTGGCACCTTTGTTTTGGGTGGAGGGTTTATGGGATGTCTGGGGGGCCCTGAACCCTAAACTGGCTTAGACAGGGGATGTTGAGGTCAGGCTTAGAGGACATTTGCTGGAGAGTCAGCGCTCAAGTTGAAGACCAGGGGCGATGTTCAGGATTTACGCACGGGCTAGGGCTTAGGCTGAGATTTGGGGACCAAAGCTCGGACCCTAGCTACCGCGGACCCACAAGCCTGAACTTCTTGAACTCCCGGACCCAGAAAGAAAGCAAGAACCTCAAGAGCTCCAGAGTCTGGAGTTGGGATGTCGCCCCCTTATACCAACAGTCCTGAATAGGATTATAATACCCCCTGCTAGAATCCCTATTAAGGACCTTGAGTAACAGTCCTGCATAGGGATTATAACACCCCTATGAGAATCCCTATTAAGGACCTTCAGTATAAGGGGGGCAACATCCCAAAGTCTACAGCATCAAGGCTCTGTCTGAGCCCCGAGCAGCCGTTGAGCACCGCACTGCCTGTGAACTCGTCGCCTGCACCGCAACAACAGTGGCCTTCACAAACTGGATGCCAGGGGTTGAGGGGTTTAGGGGTTTCTGGTTTATAGGGGTTTAGGGTTGGGGGTTTAGGGTTTGGGGGCTTGGGGGCTTGGGGTTTAGACACCCCCGCCCCCCCCCCCCCCCCCCCCCCCCCCCCCCCCCCCCCCCCCCCCCCGCTCCCCCCTGCAGAATTTCCCCCCCCAAGTTATAGGCAACTTCCGAAGCCTGCAGCTTAAATCCATGAGCTTTTGGGGCGTTCCTGTTGGGTTTCTGGGTTTCGGGGCTGCGCATCGCGAAACATTACACGCCTTGCGGGCTGAAAATCAGGAGTCCAAACCGCTCGAATCCCAAACCGGAAAGCTGTCAAGGAGGTCGCATGAAAACGCCAGAAGCAGCCACTTAACATAGTTTAGATGCACATACCTATGTTATGCATAAGTTAAGTTCCTCCTGGTAGCCCAGTAACCAAACCATCACAAGGGCACCCTTGTTGGGGTTGGTTACTTTATGAGGGAACTTTGAACGACAAAAAGGGAAAAGGGTACCACTGGGCTGGCAAGTCCTCGGGTTTAGGGTTTAGGGTTTAGGGTTTAGGGTTTAGGGTTTAGGGTTTAGGGTTTAGGGTTTAGGGTTTGGAAAACAAGGGAGCTCTCAGAGATCCAGCCGCGTGGCAGGCGCTCGGCGCGCAGCGATGCAGCCAGACCCAGAGCTGCAAGGAGCCCTCCTGAAACAGAGTTGTTGGGAGTTTAGGGTTTAATTACGGGGTTTAGGGAAGTTTAGGGTGTTTAGGGTTTAATTACGGGGTTTAGGGAAGTTTAGGGTTTAGTTTTTTTAGCTGGACTCACCTTTTTCAATCCTCCAGCGGTGAAACCGATTGTCCCCCACGCTCGTGTTCCGGAAGGGTTTAGGGCTTAGGCTTTACGGGGTGTAGGGTTTAAAGGGCTTGGGCTTCAGGGTTATAGCTTTTGGGGTGCACGAGGGGGCCCCGCAATTTGTGGAAACTCCGATTTCGGGCCCATGGCTTCAAATCTTTGTGGTTCAAAAGGTCCTAGCTCGATCCAGGGCGGCCGCCCGGTTTAGGGTTTAAGGGTGTAGGGATCAGGGGTATCCCCCGAGTGCCCCCTCCACACATCAAATGGAGTAAAAATCCCCTCATATAAGGATACACAGATAGACTCACCCTTAATTATGCGGCTGCTTTTCCGCGTAGTTTCATTGTAAGGCCGAGGGGAGCCGAGGGTTGCAACTCGAGAGAAGGAGTTGAATATTCCGAGTGAGCCAGGGCACTACGAACAACCACAACCAACACACCATAAGGCGCTTTTTTTTTCGTCAACCGTCTGAGGGTTTGGGGTTGTTGAGGGTTTAGGGCAGAACCTTGGCCAATTCTTGTGGCAGCTCACGGCCGCTGCAACCCACACTACTGTCATACGTACCCCAGCCCACCCAATCCCAACCAATGGTTAGTACCTTGCCAGCTGGACCTACATGTGCTATTGTACCCTGTAACCCTTTAAAAAGGCCTTGTGTGCATTCTGCTTGTATGCAAAATTCTGCAGGTGCGCCACTCACCCCTTAGCTCTACCCCAGAAATATTGGGTTCTAAGCATTTTAGGGGAGGGCCCTCAGTACTTAGGGCCTCCAAAACTGCTTGGCCCAAGGGCTTCTTATTCAAAGAGCGGCGCAGTGATGTGGAAGAGAACTGGGGCCCCGGCCCAACAGCCTCGTCATGATGGGAGGGCTTCCAGTTTCAGTACTTGATGCCTCTAAATCTTTACCGGGGACTCGATTTAGCCACAGTTTTGCAGTAACTGCCCTGAGTTAAATTAGCAGGCATCACCGATAAAACTGTAGGTAGAGCGGGTCCTAGGTAAGCTCTGATTCTAGATTGAACTGAGTGAACAAGGGTGGGATGGGGTGAGTGAGCTACAAGGGGATAGGTCCTCGAAATGCTTTTGAGCACAGGTTCACGTGTCTTATTGCCCTTGGGAAACACACACAAGGGATCAGACCCGCGTTGATCTGTGGACAGAACGAAACTAGAATTTGCAAACGCAAATGGCGGCACTGCTTGATTCCCAAGGCCCTGAATCTCAGAGGAACGGGACGCTCCTGAACTCACGCAACACATACCTTTTGGTCGCCGACTACCTGAAGCTCACTCGGAGCCAAGAAGTCTACAGCTTTCTTACATTGAGAACCCCAACCAACTTTTTCAAAGGCCGTGGGCCACCAAACCCTCATGGAGTTCATAGAAATCACCTACAAACGATGGGTTTCTTTGGCAGGGTTTCTTCAGTCTTAAGGTCAGTAGTCAGGGCTCATAAAACAAGGACGTCTGTGAAAAGCGAGTTTCGGTTGTAAGGAGGATTCTCTTCCAGCCTAAACCCTAAACCCTGTTTTGGACCCAGACTCCTCACGATGACAACCCTAAACCCTGAACTGCCCTGAACCCGAAAGCCTAAACCTAACCCCCAAACCCAAACCCTAAACCCTGAACCCTAAACCCGAAACCGAGGTAGTTGAAAGGCTACACCCCGGCCCCTCCCGAGGGCAAGGCCCTGTGACACCCTGCGCAGGACCGCGCTGCCGGAGTAGGAGTCCGGAGCCACTCGATCCTGGGAGCAACCCTAAACCCTAAACCCCAAACCCCTAACCCTGAACCCTAAACCCTAAACCCTAAACCCTAAACCCTAAACCCTAAACCCTAAACCCAAATGAGGGTGTCACGGTTGGAGCTTACTGGAGGTTTGAAAGCGGAGGACCGACCGTCGCCAAGCCAAGGGGCGCTGTTAAACCCTATAAACCCTAAACCCTACACCGTACACCGTACACCCTAAACCCTAAACCCTAAACCCTAAACCCTAAACCCTAAACCCTAAACCCTAAACCCTATAAACCCTAAACCCTAAACCCAAAACACTACAGCGCTTCAGGTGCCGAGATGAGGGGGCCTCAGTGAACTTGCCTGCCGTGAGGCCCCGGCGGCTGGGAGCTGCTGCAAGAGTCTGGCAGCCTTCACCAAAGTGGCGTTTAGGGTTTAGGGGCTATTTGGTAAGTTCTCGAAAATAAGGACCCTTTTTGGGGTACCCGCAAAAAGGAGGGGCCACCTTACAATAATAAGGGCCCAGAATAAGGACCCATAATATAGAGAACTCGCCATTTAGGGATTGCGGTGGTTGTGGGTCAAGATGCCAAGGCCTTCGCAAATCCCTTGGGTGATGCAAAAAAGGGGTAATGCAATTAGGGCTGATGCAACCAGTTGGGGCCCAACGTGTTTCGAGCGTTTCGTCAGTGTCAATTCACAGCAGGGTTGCCTTTCAGCAGCCAAAGTCCTCCTGATTTTCGCACAGCCAGGAACAACAAAGACCTGACGACCTACTTGAGCTGCAAATGCCGAAGTTGATGAACGACATGCTGGCCCTAAAGCCCCTAAACCCTATAAACCCCAAACCTAAAACCCCCAAACTTGGGAGGACTTCAATCCCGAGATCACGGAAACGCTCGAAAAAAAATCTTCGGAGTCCCCGAGGCTACCTTGGGGACCAACTGAAGCCGAAAATTGGGGCTGCAAGGGTTTTTGTTGGCAGGGTTTAGGGTTTAGCGCAACCCTGTCATGCATCATGTTGGTCCCCAAACGTATCCCCCCCCCCCTCGCCCCCAAGCACCATGCGCCTCCTGCCAGTTGACTTTGCCCTGTGGGCTGCTTTAGAATTTTCGGAGTTAAGAGGCTTGAGGTGGGTTATTATGGGATCTTTTCCTTGAGATCCCAAAGACAACTTCTGTAGTTCTTGCGCAAACAAAACCTTTACACGATGCGGGTAACTTCGCAGAAAAAGGGTATCCGGGTGTCTTAGAATCATGGCGGCGTGTTTCTTTGAGGGCTGGCCTGACGGGTCGTTTGTAGTGGGGTTTGGGGTTCAGGCTTTTCGGTTTGCGGGTTGAGAGGTCAGTTCTAGATCCCCTTCCTCAACCCTTTGTAGTCTATCACTGAACCCTTCTATACCCGAGGCTCAAGTTCCTCGACCCCGCCCAAAAATCGGCAACGCTACGTCCCTCAACTCTTGAAGGCTTCTACTGTTGAATCGTAACTGCCCTTAATTTGTAGGTAACCCATAAAACGCTGTAAAGCCACCTGCCCCCCCCCCCCCCCCCAAAAAACAAAAAAAAAAAGGTCCAAACGATTCAAGTTGACGGTCTCTGGAGAAGCCCCCGTCGGTCCTTGCAGGCAGCCGCGACCGCTGCGTTCGACTCCCACGACTGCGGCGCCCTCCATGGGCGACGTAGGCTTGAATGTGTTGGGCTTCCGGGTTTTACAAGGTTTGGGTCAAGGGGACTAAAGGAGGGACCCTTATAAGGGACCTTGGGGGTTCTTTACGGTGCTTGCGGAGCTTGCTGGGCTCTCATGTTTCAGCGCTTTGTTGAGGGTTTAGGGTTTAGGGTGGTTTAGGGCTCTATGCAGGGGCTGATAATCCTAGCCAGCTCAAGTATGTGTTGGGCTCCTATTACAAGGCAGGGGACTTCAGGATTGGAGTTGCGCTTCGCTAGTTCTCTAAAGGAGGGCCCCTCATTTTGGGGCCCTTCTCTAATCTCAGAGAACTACGGAGAGGTCTCCACCCCGGGATGGATGAGCCTGTGACTGAAGCTTCGTTGATTCCAAATAAGAGAATTCCTTATTCGATTGACCCCCTTTCAGAACTATACACCCTAAACCCTAAACCCTAAACGCTAAACCCAAAGCCCCAAACCCCAAACCCTAAACCCCAAACCCCAAACCCACACAGACGCCTTGTGGGGGCCATGGCGCAGCACTGGGAACACCCATTGGAAGGCCCGCTTTCGCAACTTGGAGACGCAGTTAGAAGCCTTGGCCCTCAAACTCGGAAGGCCTGAAGCCCTCTCAAGGGTTTAGGGTTTAGGGTTTAGGGTCTAGGGTTTAGAGTTTAGAGTTTAGGGTTTAGGGCTTTCGAGTCGTGCGTTTTGGGTTTTAGGCTTTCAGGGGTTTAGGGTTTTAGGGTAGGGGTTTAGGTGCAGTTCAGAATCCCCAAGCCGCAAATCCTAAGGGCTTGCCAGATTGGTGCTTCTTCTGTTTGGATCTCAGCTTCAAAAAAGCGGCAGATAGAGGAAACCTCCAAGTCGTTGTTTTTTTTTTTTTTTTTGGGGGGGGGGGGGTTCCCTGCGCGTTAGGGATGAGGAGTGTTAGGGGATTAGGGATAAGGACTTCGGCATCGAGAGCCTGGCAGAGAGTTTGAGGGTTCTCCGTCTGTTGGGTTTAAGGCTTAGGGCCTACTAGGGGGTTTAGGGTTTAGGGCTTAGGGTTTACTAGGGGGTCTAGGGTTTAGGGTTTCCTCCATCCCAAAGCCAAAGCCTACAAAATGACACCTAAGATGTCAAGCATCGATTGAAAACTTCTCAGTCCTCCTACAAGAAAGGGCAGTTACTTTGCAGATTTTGGTGGTTTAGGTATAGCCATAACCCTCCTAAACCCTAAACCCTAAACCCTAAACCCTAAACCCTAAACCCTAAACCCTAAACCCTAAACCCTAAACCCTAAACCCTAAACCCTAAATCCAATCATCATGGGCTACAGGTGCGGCGTGCGGTAAATGGAGCCGGGCGCGCGAAGCGGCGCAAAGGATCCGAAGCTACTACCCTCTTTGTTTAGGGTTTAGGGTTTAGGGTTTAGGTTTAGGGTTTAGGGTACCTTACATAAATATCAGGGCCTTTAAGCCTAAAACCCCAAAGTCCTACAAGCCCTGCCATTTTCGGGAAAAAGCACTCCTATCGCCCTAGCCCTCTAGAAGTCCCTCCAAAACCAGGGCTTCTCCACTGCCTTCTGCGTTAGGGCACGGGGCTTGACAAGTTGGTTTCTTGGGGCTTGGTGGGGCTTTTGGGCGGGCTCATAGCTCGCAGGGGGCAGTCACAGGGTTTAGGGTTTAGGGTTTAGGGTTTAGGGGGGAGTCAAAGGCTTTCTTGACTTTGTTGGCTCTCCTGGGCATGGCCCAGGCTCCTTCAGCTTACTTTCTGCAGGGGGGGGGGGGGGGGGTGGTTGCTGAGATCGGCTCCCTTGGCCACCCTAAACCCTAAACCCTATACCCTAAACCCTAAACCCGCCGTGGTGGTGACCAAGAGGCCCAGAAGAAACCCGAAGACTTATATTCTGGGTTAGGATGTCCGACTTGCAGGATTTCTGAGCCTTGCAGCTTGGGCCGTGATGACAGGGGCTATGAGTTGAGGGGTAGGCGATGAACAAGAGAGCCATCAGAATCATGACGAGAACAGTGTTGAACACACCAAGAAGAGCAACATTCAGAAGCATAATGCTGACGCTAGAAAAACTAATGACAATAAGAAGAATAATTGCATGACAGGAAGCTGGCCTGTTCCCTAAACCCTAAACCCTAAACCCTAAACCCTAAACCCTAAACCCTAAACCCTAAACCCTAAACCCGAGTCTGGGGGGATTCCTGGCCCCCTGCGGCCGCACGCCCGCAGCAGCCGCGGCCTTCGGAACCAAATGTCAGGGTTTAGGGTTTAGGGTGTCGGGTTTAGGGTTTAGGGTTTCGGGTTTAGGGTTTAGGGTTCAGCACAAGATATTGCCACCTCACATGACGACAGAAGCACAGTTGATGCCCAAAACCCTCTAACCCTAAGCCCCCCTTACCTGGGACCCACCTTACCTACAGCTTTTAGTTATACCTACCAGTCAAGGGTAGTTACTGCTAAACTGTAGGTGACTAAAGTTCCAGGTAGACCCTACACTCCAAAAAGTCCTGTAGTGTGGCCCCTCCCCCTGAATCCCGGGGTCCCCCTATAGGCAGCAACTGTCAGCCTCGCTCTCCTCGCGCATCTTCTGCCGACCTCAAAGGGAGAAGTCTGCAGCACGTCGGTGGGGTCTGAGACGTGGAGAGTCCCTCAACCCTGAACTGAAACACTCTGTGGCCTTGCTTTTTGCTCCCTGAACTCTGAACTCCGACATCTAAACCCCTTAACCCTAGCCAAACATTCCCTCGAAGTCCAAAGAAGGCATTATGTACAGACATTAGACCCCAATGTAGGTGTCCTAAACCCTAAACCCTAAACCCTAAACCCTAAACCCTAAACCCTAAACCCTAAACCTAAACCCTAAACCCTAAACCCTAAACCCTAGGGTAGAGCTCTCTCAGCCCACAACGGAAGAGTATGAAGCGGCACAGCACGGAGCAGAAGCAGAGGCTGACCTCGCCATTGACAGGCGGTGTAGGGTTTAGGGTTTAGGGTTTAGGGTTTAGGGTTTGGGGTTTAGGGTTTAGGGTTTAGGGTTTAGGGTTTAGGGTTTAGGGTTGAGCCTGAACAACCGGAGCTAAGGCTTTCGGGAGCTAGCTCCGGAAGGATCGACAGCCATGTGTTCTAATTGGTGAACTGCGAACGACACCGCGGAAGCCCTTGAACTCTAAACCCTCCATTCTCCTCTGAACCCTAGACCCTAAACCCTAAACCCTAAACCCTAAACCCCAAACCCTAAACCCTAAACCCTAAACCCTGCAGGCAAGAACTCTCCAAGGCTGGTGTTGAGATGAAAGTTCAAGCTCTAGATCTTTGGGTAGATACATGGTCCCTTAGAAAAAGGATCCCGTATATACCCCTAATATACCCTATTCAACCCACGCGCCCATAACTCAGAACCCTCTGAAAGAGGTAAGGGACCATATTAAGGGCCCATATAACAACCCTTAGAAAGAACCACTCCCCCCCCCTCCCTCCCTCCCTCCCTCCCTCCCTCTCGCTCTCTCTCTCTCTCTCGCTCTCTCTCTCTCTCTCTCTCTCTCTCTTCCTCTCAACACATTTTCTTAGGGCTATAAGGTGCGCAGGATTCATGAGGGGCCGAGACAGAAGGCAAGAATCTGAGAACCCAGCCGCCGAGACGACCAGGATAGTTGCTAAGTTGCTCTGCTCCTGGCGAGAGGCACCGTAGGCCCTAGAACTTAGGGGCTGAATGCCCTAGCCCCCAAAAAGCTTTGTAACTTTTGTAATATAGGATTATACACAACCAAAAAAGTCAGAGGTTAAGTGCCCAGCCCCCTAAGATGATTATGCAGCGCCACTGTGAATGAGGCGGCTCCGAGATCTCGGCGATCATGATCGACGGCTCTTGTTTGTGTAAGACACTTGCCGGTGTGTTGCGGGTGATCTCGAAGGCGGGTGCATGCGGTCTGTTGCTGGGCTTAGCTTGCGAAGAAAAGGATGAGGCAGGCTTCCTTTTGTGTCTCGAGGGCTTGAGAATGATATCGGGTTTAGGGTCCAGGGTTTAGGGTCTCTCTCTCCCGGCTCCCTCCCTCCATTCCCATCCCTTGAAGGTTTGATTTTCTGCCCCAAGTGCCCCTAATCCTTCTACGGATTACATCACGAGTGGCGCCTGGAACGCGCTGTCGTCAGTTGGGATCGTGAACTCAGCCGGCGAAAGGACCGAGACATTTGAAGTTTGCAGCAGACTCCGTGGGGGTTTCCGAAATTAGGTGTACCTTTTTGGGGTGCTTATTATAAGGGAATCCTTCTATTTGGGGGTCTATTAGGGGTCCCTCATTTTCGTAAGCCCCCATATGGACTATAGAAACTCTAGTCGAACGCATCAAATCACAGGGTGCCGGCCACGGAGGTTGTGGTGGCATCATCCAGCGTGATGCGTTCGGGCACCTGCAGATTGAGCTTTCTCAAACGACCCTACGTGTAACCTCTAAACCCTAAGCCCTATAAACGGTAAACCCTATAAACCCTAAACCCTATAAACCCTAAACCCTATAAACTCTAAACCCGACCCTAAACCCCTATAAACCCTAAACCGTATAACCCTCTTGTCTGAACCCAACAACTCAGCCTCCTGAGAAGGGCAAGCCGGCAAGCCCTTGAAATTGAAGGCTCGCCAGACACTGCCAGAATCTGGGGAAAACAAGAACAAGAGGGTACCAAGAACTGATAGTGATAATAAAAATCATAGTAATAGTAATCATCATTGTACACGTAATAATCAGAGTAAGAAAAGACGTAGTTATATATAGTATTAATGATAATGGTCAATAATAACGATGGTCTGCCCTTCGAGACCTTTCTCGAGAGCGACGAGACAGGCAGAAACTCCGCCGGGAGTCGTTGGCTAGGGTGGTTTGGATTTAGGGTTTAGGGTTTAGACGTTTAGGGTTCAGGGCTAGGGTTTAGGGCTTTTGCTTCGGCGATTTTCATTGCGGAATAATGCAAAGATGCAAGGGGTGAGGCCCCTGTCCCCAAGCTAAGCACCCTAAACCCTAAACCCTAAGCCCTAAGCCCTCAGCCCTAAACCCTAACCTCCCCACAGGCCGCGCTCCCCAAACCGAGCAGGAAAAAAAAGAAGCCAGACCAAGAGCCCCACTCCCATCTGCAGAACCAGGGAGGGCTCAATCTGCGCCTTCGTGTGTGCTTGTTTAGGGGTTTGGGGGTGTTTAGGGTTTAAGCAGGGATTTTAGGGTTTAAGTAGGGATTATACTACTATAAGGATTTGGGGGTGTTTAGGGTTTCTAGGGTTTTTAGGGTTTAGGGTTTGGGGTTTAAGTAGGGATTTTAGGGTTGAGGGTTTAATTAGGGTAAAGCACAAGGCAGGCAAGGATCAGAGGGTTTAGGGTTCAGGGGGTTAGGGCTTGTGGGGTTGACTCTTTTGTAGGGGAGTCTCTCAGGCTTTGGGTGGCCTCATGTTGGTCTTGCTTGAACTGAAGCCTATATTCTATACTACTATAATCCCTATTAAGGTACGAGAACCTTCAAACCTTCTTGGGCTTCATAATTCGTCCTCAAGGTACTAAGAAGCATTATTCAGCATGATGCCCCGCCCTTGGCAGGGACGAGGAACCCTGAAAGCCTTCATGTTGCAAGGAACTGGGGCGGCATCTGGTGATCAAACTGCACTAAACCCTCAACCCTTCACACCCTTGTTGAGCCCTAAACCCGAAAATCCTAAAACCCTACAACCACCCTAAACCCTGAACCCTAAACCCTGAACCCTAAACCCTAAATCCTAAGCCCTAGCTAAGCCCTGAACCCAAACCAACTCTAAGCTCCAAAACCCCGAAAGCCCAAACCCTAAACCCCAAACCCTTGACCCTAAACCCAAAAAAAAGCTCAAGGTCTGAGAAATCCGCCACGATGCTTGCTTGGAGCGGGTTTAGACCTCAGCACACGCTAGGGCTTCAGCCGACAACGCAGATGGCTTCGAAGCTTCGGGTTAGGGTTTACAGGATTTTTGGGTTTAGGGTTTAGGGTTTAGGGTGTAGGGTTTAGGGTTTAGGGTTTGGGGTGGTTTTGGAGCGTTATAGAATTTAAAGCCCGGTAAGGCTTCAACCCTGCAGGATTTTTCAGGGAAGTTGGGGTCGATTTACCATGACTCTCAGCACAACCTAGAGCGGGTTGAGGGTTTAAGGTCTACCCAAACAGGCCGTGGCCGCCACGGGTATGGGACTTTCGTCCCACAGTCCTGATTCTCATGTTTCTTTTTTTTTGGGAAGGGGGGAGGTCCTGACTCCTGTGAACTCTAAACCCTAAACCCTCAAGGCCCGGATAGAACTTGTATGTAATTCACTCAAAACCTGCACTAGTCCTTCAATTTCTCATTTCGCTATAGTAGGCTACCGGAATCCTTCAACAGAAAGGATTCAAGAGACGGGTCTTCATTCACATCCAGCCCACAGACATCTGCCATCAAAGAGGTCATGGCTGGTGGCTTTCCGCAGCTCGCTCTTGAACCTTTGCAGCTGCGAGACTTCCTAAATCACGGCAATCTACAATACGTAAGATTCAGGGTTCAGGGTTCAAGATTTAGGGTCATAAATAAGAGTTACTAAGCACAGAATAGTCGACTCGTATCGTAAGAAGCTCATAAAAAGCAACAGAATGATCTTGTTTATGTCATCACCCGACTCTGAGAATCTTCTACAAGAAAAAAGGGTCACGGCTTTACAGGGCTCATGGAACCTTGGGGCGGGGGGTTGGGGCAGAAGGGGGGGGGGGGGGTTCAATGGTGTAGATGAGTTGTAGTCGTGGGACCTTGCTGTTGCAGTGTGTACCGGCAGCATAGACCCTAAACCTATAAACCCTAAACCGAAGATCTTGGAGCTTCGCCAGCGGTGGTTCTGAGCCCAGGGTTCAGGGTTTAGTGCTTCGGGTTTAGGGTTCATCTACCTTTATCGGATTATAGTGGCAGTAGTATAAGCTAGTCCTACAGGCAGCTTGCAAGCTTCAGATTTCCAGTTTAGGGTTGGTTTTAGGCACCCTCCTCCCAGCCCCCACCCCAAAAGGATGTTATTAAACCCTTTTGTCAACCCAGACTTTCTGTTGCGGCAAACATACACAAAACGACTAACATTCTAGAAGCCTGCAGAATCACGTCCACAATGATTTGACCCTAAACCCTAAACCCTAAACCCTAAACCCTGAACCCTGAACCCTGAACCCTGAACCCTGAACCCTAAACCCTAAACCCTAAACCCTAAACCCTAAACCCTAAACCCTAAACCCTAAACCCTAAACCCTAAACCCTAAACCCTAAACCCTAAACCCTAAACCCTAAACCCTAAGCCCTAAACAAACTGTGGGCAGCGGCTGATCCAGGAGGAAGAGGGAGTCGACATTGAACGGGTCCTGGCTCGGCACTTGGCATCTCCACAGTTTATTTTAGGGTTTAGGTTCTTTGTTGCCGGGTTTAGGGTTTAGGGTTTAGGGTTTAGGATTTGGGGCTCCCAAACTCTCAGTCTCCATCGGGTGTCCCAGAAGCTCCACGTGATGAAACAATTGTCATGGAGCCAGAGACCCCAAAGCCCTGTGCAATTAGTGTGGCTTGTGATACCTGATTCCTATACCCCAAACCCCTAAACCTTTAAACCCTAAACCCTAGACCCTAGACCCTAAACCCAGGTGGGGCAGCTATCGGCCTGGCAAAAGCCTTGAACCCCGCAGCTTTTTTCCGGCGCACCTGCGCAGAGAGAGTCTGAAACAAGCGCACAGGGCTCAGCCCCGCGTCCCTGTCGATGATGAAGAGGGCAAGGAACAAGGTGAACTGAACGTCGCCTGCATCGGTTGGGCTGAAGGACATTAGGGCTTGCCACACGTCTGAAGCCCCGGGGGCCTAAACTCAAACCCCACAACGAACCCTCAGCAAACGGAAAGCCGATTGCCCCGAAATGACAGGGCTAAACGCTTCAGAACTCCTCCGAACATCGGGTTGTCTAGGTAGTAGGGGTTTAGGGTTTAGGGTTTAGGGTTTAAGGTTTAGGGTTTAGCTTTACCGGCTTCTGAAGTATAGGCGTGGCGCCCAGCTCAACCACCAAGTCTGCCAAGACCTCCTCCGAGGATCCTGGGAAAGAGTCCCGGCGTGCAATCTGTGCTGTCCCGGAAGCGCTCCCTCCAAAATGCCCGAGGGTTAGGGTTTAGGGTTTAGGGTTTAGGGTTTAGGGTTTAGGGTTTAGGGTTTAGGGTTTAGGGTTTAGGGTTTAGGGCTTGTAAGGGTTTAGGGTTTAGGGCTTAGGCCCCCCCCCCCCCCTCAAAACCTGCAAGCATTCCACTGCGACAGTTCAACTCAAGTTAACCCCCAACCGTGACGGCACTGCCAGGTAATGCCTACACCCCTGTGCATGGGTCGGGGAAGGCTGCATCCGCACCGTTCGGTTTTGACAAGACGCCGGTGACAAATCCTCCCGCCGATCCTCCCTCCCGCTCATACTCTCTCTCTCTCTCTCTCTGGTCTCTCTCTGCCTCTCTCTCCCTCCCTCCCTCCCTCCCCACCCCGACCCTGATCCCTAAAGAACCCAAACAACGTGCGAGTGCCGATGGCGCGCTGCCCCCACAGTTGCCAGCGCGCAGCGCCGATAGCTCCTCCATCGTCTCGGCGCACTCCTCCTGGATGTACCTCGTTTGCAAAAGTATTCCTATTGAGGTATATGAACCATCAACCCTTTTAGGGTTTCATTAATCCCCAAAGCAAATGGGTATATATGGGAATGAGAGGTGGGGTTAACGGGGCGGTCATCGGGCTTCTGGGGTCAAAAAGCATTGGGTTCAGGGTTTAGGTACAGTGGCTGTTGGGGCCAAGTGCGCTGTGCGCCTTCGATTTGGAGAGCACTATGCAACGTGGGAACTGAAGTTGATGAGGAGATGTTAAGGAGTATTTCGCGAGACCATAGTGCGTTCGCTAGATCATGATCCCCTTTTGGGCACCCTAAACTGTAAGAAGCCTCCAAAAGTGGAAACCCCCCACGCAAACGAACCTTGCTGAAACAACCGCAGAGAAGCCTGGTAAGACTTAAGAGATTGAATGCGCAAAGCCACAAGCAGACACAAGCACTTTTGTGTGCCTGTGGCTTCGTGTGGGCGTTCAAATCCCCGAAGTCTGATTAGGGGTTGCAGGGTTTGGGGCTTAGGGGCTTAAACTGGTAAACTTAGACATTTAAACGCAGAAGCCTCAGGGCTGAGAGATTTCGGGGAAAGAGTTTAACTCGGGACAACTGACGAATACTTGCAACCGAGGGCTTAGGTTTTGAAGCTTCGGTCTTGGTTTTAGGGTTCAATGTTCAGGGCGTATAGGGTTTATAGGGTTTATAGGGTTGACAGGGTTTATAGGGTTTACAGGGTTTATAGGATATGTAGGGTTCAGGGTTTAGGGTTCAATGTTCAGGGATTAGGATTTATAGGGCTTAGGGCTTAGGGCTTAGGGCTTAGGGTTTAGGGTTTAGGGTTTAGGGCGAGAAGCTTCATCAGGGAGCAGGCGTCCATACTGGAAGTCCATGGGCACAGCGCTACCAGCTCATGAACGACCTTGGAGGCCAATGTAGGTTTAGGGTTTAGGGTTGAGGGTTGAGGGTTTAGGATTTAGGGGCGCAAGGAGAAGAAGAAGAAAGTATGGGTAACTTCTGCCAGCATTGAAGAGGCTCAAGACATTCTGCGGTTGAGACAAAAGCGCGACATTCGGAGTACAGCCAAGGACTTACTTCTCCAATAACCAAGGGGAAAAAAGGTTAAACTTTAATATTCCTGCTAAAAAAGGAAACCCAAAAAGTTTAAAGTTCAGCTAAAGGCGAAGTAAGTACAACCATGAGGCGCGAGTCGGGATCCTACACCTTGGGGCCCTCTTTACCTCCAGCTTTTGTGGGTTCTGCATACCAAGCTTAAGGGTAGCTTCTAATAAGCTAAAATGTAGGTTTAGGGTTTAGGGTTTAGGGTTTAGGGTTTAGGGTTTAGGGTTTAGGGTTTAGGGTTTAGGGTTTAGGGTTTAGGGTTTAGGGCTTAGGGTACTGTAGGTAAACACTCCCCAGGGTATACCCTAGGCACTAAGCCCTGAACCTTTTTTAACAAAACTCCAAAGGCTTAGTAGCCCAGGAGCCATATTCGAATAAGGGTACCCTTTTTTTCGGGGTAGGTTACCTTCATGACGGAACCCATATAACCTTAAAGTAGCGGAACCCATATGACCGGAAAGGGAAAAGGGTACCAACGGGCTACCAAGAAGGGCAACGAGTCCAGAGTCGAGGTTGGCTCGGATATGAGATGCAAAGACCTTATATAGGCCCAAGACCCAACCTGAAACCACGTAAGCTCTTTGGCGAAACCCCGAACCCTAAACCTCCTTAAGCCCTAAGCCGGGAACAATCCTTGCCAGAGAGCCCAAAGTAGCGACAACCTTCCACCAGCGTCGTCCATGGATGACGCGGGGATCTCAACTGCCCCAGGCCTCCAGCGTGACTCTTGAAGCATTGCCCTTTGAAAGCAGTCCCTGTCATGAGTGGAGCTGGCGTACTAAGGAACAAAACCCTTTTTCAACGAGGTCTCTAGGAACAAAACCCCCAAAACCGAAACCCCCCCGGCCCGGAACCTAAAGCCACTTTCCGCGAAATGCCATCCGAAACCTGATTCCTCAATATTCCTCACTTGCTGAATCTTGGACCAGCTGCCCTGCGAACCAACTCAGAGCAACATGAGTCCCAATGCAAAACAGGACTCATCTGCTTCTCCTTGGCTTTGGCCTTCGCTGTCTAGGGTTTAGGGTTTAGGGTTTACGGTTTAGGGTTTAGGGGTCTGTTGGCGTTAGAGGTCTTGGGGTTACAGAGCTTTACATGCTCGTGACAGGAGACTCGCAGGAGGCTCACGCTGACCGGAGTCATGGAGAGACAAAGCCGGCATGAGTCAAGGGACTAAAGGAGGGACCCTTGCTTTGAGGGACCTTAGGGGTTATTTGCGGGTTATTAAGGGGCTACTTAGGTAGACAGGGCCTCAGATAGGGATTATGGAGAATGAGATTAAGGATCCCTTCTTGCACCCCCTAAATGAGGCAGAACTCATCATGCCGGCGCCCGGCACCCTGTTACTCAGAACCTGGATGAGGCCAAAGTGAAGGCACCGCTCCGAAATTTCCTACCTCAGTTCAGTTTACCCTGTGCATGTGCTGGCGCTAGTGGCTGCCTGAAACGTGGGAAACTCGCAGGCTCACGACCCTGACATCGAGGCCAACCCCAAACCCTAAACCCTATAGCCTATAACCCTAAACCCTAAACCTTGTACCGAAGCCCTGAAACCTGCGCAGGGGGCCTTGTTCCAGAGTGACTTCGCCTCGTCGCACGTCTTTGCGGCCGAGCCATCACCCCATCTGGGCATGTAGGGGGTTCCTAGGCAGGCAGAATTCTTGCCCTTGTGCCCTGAGCACCACAAGCCAGAGAGGCAACAGAGCAGATTTGTGCGTGTTTTCGGGCTAAGGTCGGATAAGACATCTGAAACCCTAAGCCCTAAGCCCTAAGCCCTAAGCCCTAAACCCTATACCCTAAACCCTAAACCCTAAACCCTAAACCCTAAACCCTAAACCCCATCCCCTCTTCGCAGGAAGATGCAGGCAAGCTTCGTCGGCGAACCTTCTGCGCAGCCTCCGAGAGGTGCCCCAAAAAACCCTAAGGCCTGCCTAAAGAACCCCAAAACCTACCTTTAGGGTTTAGGGTTTAGGGTTTAGGGTTTAGGGTTTAGGGTTTAGGGTTTAGGGTTTAGGGTTTAGGGTAAGAAGCTACAAACAAAGTAGGCTTTGGTTTCTGAAGGCAACCCTAAGCCCCGAGCCCCTCAACCCGAAACCCCAAGCGGACCCCTCACCCCTTGTTGGTCTTTCCGATTCCTTGACCGAGTGCTTGCCCAGCCACGTGTGTTTGGTGGCCGGACTCCCAGAAGTTTGCGTTCAGGGTTTAGGGTGTCGGGTTTTTGCCAAGGGGTTATCGGGTTGAAGGTTCATAAGCTTGAGGGTCACGACGGTTTGATGATGCCAGTACCAACTTAGTAGGCTATGGCGATCCATGGAATTAAACCATGCTCACCCTGAAACACCACCCAGAGGCGCCCAAGAAAGGAGTATACCCTCACAAACATGGGCCCATACCAACCCTAAACCCTAAACCCTTTTGCCCTAAACCCTAAACTTAAACCCTGAACCCTAAACCCCAATTTTGGTTCTAAGTCTACCTGCAGCCCTACCTCCCCCCCCCCCAACCACTCCACAGCCTTATGCACCCACCTAACCCCCACCCCTCCCGCCATAGAATGGCCTAAACCCCTCTAACTCCTGACAACCCCCTAAATGCCAACCCTAAGCCCTATAGTTACACCCAACAACATCGAAACCCCAAAAACCCTGGAAACCCTTTAAGTCTTGTGATCAGCCCCAGACGCCTTAAAACCGTAATGCCAAATAGACCCCACAACCCCCACAACCCTAAACCCCAAGATTCCCCCAAACCCGAAGCCTAAACGCTACACCCCTACACCCTGAACTCTCCAAACTTTCGACCCCTAAGGCCTAAACCTAAACCCTAAGCCCTAAGCCCTAAACCCTAAACCCTAAACTTCCTGCCTTGAGGTACGGGGCCTCCAACGGGAAGGACCAGGTCTGGGAGGCAGCGATGCAGGTCTCGGAGGCATGGCGGATGACCTCTCCAACAAGCGCTTGTAGGGTTTAGGGTTTAGGGTTCAGGGTTTAGGGTTTAGGGAAATTCTGAGCCATGTTCTGGCTGGATCCTAGCAGGGAATGAGGGAATGAGGTACCTCATTGTATTCCTTCAAAAACATATATCGTCCAAGCCCGGGATACTGGGCCCCTATTCCCTCAGCCCTACACCTCTTCAAGCCTTAAGATGCCTAACATAGGGGCATGAAGAGTTAGAACAAGGTTTTCGGGGTTATTGTAGTATAACAGCTATGTTGAGACCTTAAGGGAATAGTAGTAGCAATTATTCCGACCCCTATATTGGTTCCCTAATCGCCCGCAACCCTCTCGATTCCCGGAGGCCCTCACCGACAGTCTCCAAGCATGTATAAGATATCCTGGATTCCCAACTTGGTACCTTTTAGAACCCCTAAACCTGGTAAAATTTGCGAGGGAACCCTTGCCCACTTTGGGATGATAGTACCACCTTCGGGAATATGGATGGGTAGTTGGATACTCCTATACTGGTCTTGGTAATGGGGGAAGTAGTAGTGATATAGTTGCTGAGATGTAGTGGGGAGTATATGAATAATCCTTTAATATGGGTGCGGTAATAGGTTATTCCTATGCTTGTATTGGTAAGTGGAAAGTAGTGGTGATAATGTTGGGGAGATGTAGCGGGGAGTACAGGAGTAACCCCCTGATGGATTAATTGGTCGTATTGGCCGAAATGGGTCAGGGTTCCGCTATCTGGGGTGGACCTGAAGGGTTTCCGGCTCAGGGTTGAGGGTTTTGTGAAGTTGCGGGTTGAGGGTTGAGTTTAGGTTTTGAGGCCGACCAGATACCCTTTTTGCGTGGGGTCATAGGCCTTGGGGGGCTTAGAACCCTAAACCCTAAACCCTAAACCCCTAAACCCCTAAACCCCTAAACCCTAAACCCTAAACTCATAGCTAGCTAGCATTGGGCTGGAAGCCTGAAGCAGCAACTCCTCCAAAGCCGCTCCATCCTGTGGGCGGGTTTAGGCTTGAGGGTTTAAGGTTAAGAGTTTAGGGCTGGGGGCATCGGCCGTCAAGCGACCCACCCCAAACCCGACTCCAAGTCCAGCGGAAGGAACCTTCTGCTGAACCGCTACCCGGCTCGTGGAGGCTGAACAACACAGCGTGGGAGGCAGTGAGGGAGGGAAGGAGGGAGGGCCTTGAGCTTGAATCGGTACTGATGAATGCCGAAGCTCAAAACACAAAGGAAACAAAGCCCCTCAAGTCCCCCAAAGCCCGATGACTGCCAGCTATGAGACTCCTGGGTCTTCAACGCCTGCACCACGCCTGCAAGACGGTTTAGGGCATAGGGTTCAGGGTTTAGGGTTTCGGGTTCGGGGTTTAAGGTCTATTCATGGTTTATGTATATATCTATATGCATACCCGATAACCTGAATCCCATGCCAGAATTGCATCATCAGCCCACAGAGTTGCCGGGCATCGCTGCCCCTTTTAAACTCCTCCCTAATAAATCATATAAACCGCCGGGACCGTTTACACAGGGACAAAAAAACAGCTTCGACTGTTCTGGGGGGGGGGGGGGGGAAACACTAAAGAGGGTGCAACATTAACCTGAATCCCATGCACGCCTGCAGCAGCTGCGGCCGTGGAATGCCTTGGAGTCGTAGGGAGTTTAGGAAATAGAACCTTCAGGGCTTCCGACGAGTGGTTGAGAAGCCTCACCGTCATTTTATTCAGGAGTTTAGGGTTGAGGGCCTTGCTGGGCGATGCTCCAAGGGGAATTTGGGATGGCTAAGACGCTTCGAACAGGGGTCCGCAAGCCCCTCGCCTCACAAACTCAGGTTATCTTGGCAAACCCTAGCGGAATAACCCGTGCCCTGCACCCCAAAGTTTGTGAAACGTAGACAGAGAACGGCGGCAGTGCATCCGAAACAGACCGACCCTAAACCCCAACCCCTACCTGAACCCCCCCCCCTACCTGCAGCTTTATGGGTTACACCTACTAACCTACTAATAGTAAGAGCTTCTAAACTGTAAGTACGTTGCCCCAAGCCCTGGAGTATCCTTTTTGTCTACAGTTTCATGGGTTATACCTACATGTTTAGGGGTAGATACCCTAAACCCTAAACCCTAAACTCTAAACCCTAAACCCTAAACCCTTAGACTGCAAGTACATACAGTCCCAGGTAAACCTTTGATGATCCTCCGGCCAGGTGCAAGTGCGCCTCCGCAGAGGTTGGCACAACCAAGCTGGACACACGCAGATCTGAAAGCAGCCTCGAGTTTTGGGGGGCTTTAGGGCTTGTAGGGTTTAGGGTTTAGGGTTTAGGGTTTAGGGCTGCTAGGGTTTAGGGTTAAGGGCTTGTAGGGTTTAGGGTTTGGGGTTAGGGCTGCTAGGGTTTAGGGTTAAGGGCTTGTGGGGTTTAGGGTTTGGGGTTGAACAAAAGAGCCCAAGACCCCCCGAAGGAAGCTACCTACAGATGATGAGCTTTAATTCTTCAAAAGATCATGAAACCAGGATTCCCCCAAACCTCTGAGCCTGCGCCCTTCTGAGCCTTTGGGCGCGGGAATGCTCGGGATTCTTCAGGGCTTATAGGTCTTAGGGTTTGGGGTTGAGGGTTTAGAAACCGCGCAAGTCGTGTTGGATTATCGGATACTGGTGCTCTTGCGGCATCTTGCGGAACTACTGTGTCCCTATCTCATCCCTTTTTTCACAAGGGACTCGACTGCTGCCCTTTCTGCCCAGCCCGCCCCCACACCACAGTGCCTATGACTGCAGGGCGAGAGTCGCCACTTCGCGGCACCAAGCTTCAGGCACAACTTGATCCCTAAACCTTGGGATGTTCCCCCTTATACTAGCAGTCCTGAATACGGATTCCAGTACCCCGTATTCTAATCCCTACGTAAGGACTGTTAGTGCAAGGGGGAACATACTCTGTGAGGACTGCGTTGTGTTCAACCCTGAAAGGAATAGGTTCTTGCCATTACCTAAAACCTAAACCCTAAACCCCAAACCCCAAAACCTAAACCCCGACCCCCAAACCCCAACCACCGCCCCTGAGCGTTCTGCAAGCTGCGACTTGCATAGGATCCCCCCTTCAGCTCAATAGGGGAATCTGCAGAACATCCTCAGGGCACATGGGTACCTAGACATCACCAACAAAACGCACACACCCACACACACAGAATCCATCAAGTCCTTAATCAGACCCTAAACCCTAAACCCTAAACCCTAAACCCTAAACCCTAAACCCTAAACCCTAAACCCTAAACCCTAAACCCTAAACCCTAACCCTAAACCCTAAACCCTAAACCCTAAACCCTAAAAACCCTGAACCGTAAGCCCTACACCCAGTTGTCCCAGCAGCTGCTCGAGAGCGTCGGCCGTCACCTTGGCTGCAGCTGGCGGCCGGCTCTCGCATGGAGAGGAAGGGGCCTTGGCTGTGCCGTTTAAGGGATAGGTATTAGGGTTTAGGGTTTAGGGTTTAGGGTTTAGGGTTTAGGGTTTAGGGTTTAGGGATATAAGGAGGGACCCTGAGTCTTATTCCCTATATCTCGCCTGTATATCATTGCCTCAAAAACGGTCATGTTATGAGCCCGGGTCCTTTAAGAACCCAGACTCAGAGCATCAGTTGGGACCACCAACCCGGGATGTGCCGCAGTCCGAAAATCTACACCCTAAGCTCGGACTGTGTAAACCCTCTTAAGGCTGCTAGGGTTTAAGGCTTCGCTGGGGCTTCTGAGGGTTACGTAGGGGCTAGAAGGGTGTAGCATCCTGAGAGGCTTAGGAGCTAAGGGGATTAAGATCTTTAGGGCTTACGGCTTAGGGTTTAGGGTTAGGAGTTTTCAGGGCATCTAAGGTAGTCACATGGCCCCTTAATATGGTCCCTTACCTCCTTTACACTTTAAAGGATCCTGAAGTATGGGGCCCTTGGGTTCTATAGGGCATATAATAGTACCCCTTTACGGGCCCCAAAATGAAGTTTACGAAAATGAGGGGCCCTTAATGTTTGGTGGGATTCCTTTAATTCTTGGGAAACCCCCCCCCCCCCCCATATTCAGGGGACCAGGTACCCTCACCCTAAAGAGCAGCCTCCTGCGCCCACAGGCTGCCATCTCAGAGAGGGGTCGTTCGGGTTTTGCATGTTGGGGGTTGCTGGAGGGTTTAGGGTTTATAGGGTTTAGGGTTTAGGGTTTAGGGTTTAGGGTTTAGGGTTTAGGGGTTGAGTGAGGGGCTCAACCTAAGACCGAGACCCACCCACAAACCTACGTGAAGCTTTCATGACCAGCAGAGAAGCGCAGCACCATGCGGCCAGCCGCCCTAAACAAGACGCCATTGCGCGGCAAAGGCTTGCCCGGAATAACTTTAGGGGTTTCTCATAGTATAAGTATAGGACTGTGAGGATAAAGACAAGCTATCAGGGGCGTCGGCGATGAAGATGAACGACGCTGGATGGAAGGCATTGGGTTTAGGGTTGCTTTAGGGGGTTATAAGAGGCTGAGCCAACAACGCACCAGACATGCCTCGCAAGGGTGTAGGACCTGTAGGAGTGGTCTCAATCAATGTAAACATGCAGGGGCAGAACCATGAGGTCCCCCGACTATTCCGCACAAGTATATTATCATGAAGCCGATTGGCGACTGCAGTGCTAAGGAGCTTGAACTGACCCACCACACTAGGGCAGCACTCTACGAGACTATAATTAGTGCGCTTAGTCTGGTCGTTAATTGTTAGCACCAAAACAATAAATCAACATAGAAGATCCGAAAAGCCAGTGTCGCTCAAGCAAGGGCATTGGCACCGTAGACTTCTTCCCATCTCGGGTTGAGGGATTCGGGCTCAGGGCTTGTGATCCCCAAGCCCTAAGCCCGAAGCCCTAAGCCTTAAGCCCTAGTCCTTCTCAAGCCCTAAGCCCCAAGCCCTAGGCCCTAAATCCTAAGCCCTAAGCCCTACGCCCTACGCCCTACACCCTACGCCCTACACCCTACGCCCTACGCCCTAAGCCCTGGGCCCTATAGCCCTAAGCCCCATAGAGCTTGCTTCTTCTGGGCCTTGTATCTCCGAAACACAGCCCGGCATAGACACCATTTCCACTCACATCCTCCCGAACACTAAGCCTAAGCCCTAAACCCCTTCTTGCATCAATAAGGGGCTTCGGCTTCGCACCTCAGGCATGAGAATCTGGAGGCCTCATCGGCTTTCCAGTGGCCCTCTACAAAAACCCTAAACCCTAAACCCTAAACCCTAAACCCCAAGCCCCCGTAACCTTAGGCCCGAAGCCTAAGCCGCTAAAGTTGTTCAGGGGTTTGGATTCCAAGTTTACTCCAGCCTCCGCAAAAAGACACGAACCTCGGGCCTGCGAGACTCGCCGCACGTAGTCGTAGACGACCTGGGGTTTCGGGTTTAGCCGGTTTAGTGTCTAGTCTGTTTGGGTTTGGGGCATTATAGGCTTAGGGGGGGGTGTAGGGATTCCGGTAGGGTAAGCCCTCCCGATCCCTAAGTTTCCTTAGACCCAAGAGTAACCTATAGGAATAAGCAGGCTACCCTTATGTGAACCTAACCCTAAAGAAAGGAAGAATAGGGCCTACTCTGCGTCCTAGGTTTAGTAAACCCCCAGATTCCCGCAGATTGAGAGGAGAAGGTCATGCAGGGGCGGTTAGAGGAGGTTTCCTGAATGAACGCCCACTCCCAAAGCCCCAAGCACTCAGCTTCTGACCCTCGGTTTTAGGGTTTTTTGCTTTAGGGTTCAGGGCTTAGGTTCGCCAATGATACAGTATCCTGATGGTGGCAAGTTGGCGAACTCAACCCTAACCCGAACACCGCCAAAGCAAAACGCCTCCGTCGATTTTGGCCGCTCTGAGCCACGCGCATTTCGCGCCTTGGGTTGCGCATTGGCAACCCTCGGGTGCGACCAGTCTGTTCTACGGCTACAGGATGGCTCCAAAAGCAGCTGCTGTGCAATTTACACGTTTGTTAATCTACGATTTTAGTCTAAGAACCCACAAAGAACTAAAGAGAACAATCCCTATATTATAGCCTATATTGCGCTTACAAGGACGATTATTGTTCATTTCTTGGTGGGTTCTTCCATTAAGCAAAGAGTGAAGCGAGCTTGTATGCCGTGATTGCTACATGCTGCCGTGGAGTTTCGTAAGGCCCTACATGAAGAGCTTGTCCGACTCTGCCTCATACCAGCTCCGATGGCGGGTGGCAGGAAGCCGTTCCGCAAATCTTCCTTAGGGGGGACTTAAAGATGAAACCCAAAAAGAGTTTAGGTCCAGATACCTAGGATTCTGGTGGGACAGGGTATAGAGGTTTCAACCCCGAAACCCTAAACCCTAGACCCTGTGCCGTTAACCCTAATGTTAGAGCTAATTTGGTCTCCAAGGTTCATGAATGCTTTGCACAGGCGCTTGTTCGTGTGCATGACGTCCTGGCAAGGGCGTTTGCGAGCTTAGTGTAGGGGCTCAGGGCTTAGGGTGAAAGTGGGAGATGAAATGTGTAGCAAGTTTGCAGAAGGAAGGGCTTAGAAAGGGGTCAGATTGAGGTTGCAAGTGGGCATTGATTTGATTCAACCAAGGGAGTCTCAGCTTCGAGCTTGCAAATCTCCCAGCCCCTGAAATCCAAGCTTCCTCGGCGTATTGCTTGGAGCATGGGCCGTAAGGCTCAAGCATCGGCCCATTCACGCAGTTCTCCATGAGGTAGAAGCTGAGACTGTTCACCTCAGCTTCTACGATGATGCTTAAGGGGTATATTTAAGTAGCCCCCAAAAAAACGCTAAATAGCCCCTAAGGTCCCTCATAAGGGTCCCTCCTTTAGTCCCTCGAATGATGCGGCGAGGACAAATTCATTCTTTTCCCGCGAGGCTTTGTCGCACTTCACCCATGATGCTATAGGAGTGGGACATGGTCTGGCCGGAACGTTAAGAGTATGAACTCTTGCACGCAAACTCCAATAACCCTAAACCCCAAACCCCAAACCCCAAACCCTACACCCTACACCCTAAACCCTAAGCCTATTTTTGTTGTTGGGGTAGCCCTGCGCGTCTAGACCCTTACACCGTGCACCCCCTTTTTAAAATTTGGGAACCCCTGAACCCCCGAAACCCCAAAACCTCCACCTGCTTCGAAGCCCTGCGGTGTTCAGGGCTCATAGCTTCAACTCTTGGCACATGAACCCCAAACCCTAAGCCCTAAACCCTATTGCGCCTCGTCGTCCTTGAGGGCCTTATGCCCCTGGATTTCCTGGCACGTCCTTGGGGACGACATGGGGGCTTGCGAAAATAGGGGACGCCTAAAATAAACCCCAAGTAGTAGCATTCCCTTGTAATAAGGACCTCCAGAAGGATTCCCACCAATTTCGGGAACCGACACATGAACCCTAAAGGGGGTTAGGACTTGGAAGCAAGATCGTGGGGTACATGATCCTCACAAGACTACTCTAAACCCTAAACCGCCCAAACCCAAGCCCTAACCCCCATGCAGAGGTAGTAGTAGGATAAGGTGCATGATTGGAGCATCTGACCCGAGGTTCAGGACAAAACCCTAAACACCTAAACCCTAAACCCTAAGTAAACCCCTAAACCCCTAAACCCCTAAACCCCAAACCCTAAACCCTAAACCCCTAAACCCCTGAACCCTAAACCCTAAACGGGGCACCTGATTCCAACTTTGGGGGGCGGGGGGGGGTCCATTAGAACTCTGAGGGTCGGCTGCTTGACGACGCATTCGAAGTCGGGCGCGCCAGGAACCGTGTGGTTGTGAAAGACGTTCCTGGGACAGGGCTTAGGGTTTAGGGTTTAGGGTTTAGGGTTTAGGGTTTAGGGTTTAGGGTTTAGGGTTTAGGGTTTAGGGTTTAGGGTTTAGGGTTTAGACCACCCGCCCAGCAGCCTCGCAACCACACTGCAGGGATTGGTTCAAGGTTTAGGGTTTATCAGTTTACGGGGTTTATCGGGTTTAGGGCTTACAGGCTTATAGGGGTTTATGGGGTTTGGGGCTTAGGGCTGTTCAGGGTTTACAGGGTTTAGGGCGTTGAGTTAGCATAAACTAGGGAGCTATAACTACGTAACTTGAGGGATTAGGTCCTGGGGCTTTGGGTGGAGGCATGGTTTGCATGAGCTTTTGGGGTTGGAATACCCCAGGGTGGCTAAGCTTGGGGTTTAGGGTTTAGGGCTACGTGTCCGAACTGTCCTGACAAACCCTAAGCCTCTCTAAGCCCTTTCCCACTCACTTGCGCAGTCATCCTCAAAACCCCTGCCCGAACACAGCGGTGAACACCAGAAGCTGAGAAGATGGCGTCCGCCGCGCTGATCTCACAAGAGGCGCGGCAAAACATGACGCCTGTACCCAAACCCTTCTGAACTCCAAGCGAATTAAGTCGAGTCCCTTACGCGGAAGGGCTATGCTGACCGACAAACCCTGTTGAAGATTCTGTCTGTCCCCCCCGAATTGAAGGCTAGTGACGCGTCTTGTGGCAGCTTCCCTCACTGAGTATGACAACCCTGTGAAGCCTAGTCCTAAACCCTAAACCCTACACCCTACACCCTGAACACTCAACCCTCAACCCTAAACCCTAAACGCCCTCGTAGCCCATAGTTGGCAATGCCAATAAGGAGCAGGTGGGCGGTGATGGTCTCGTGCCACACTTCGCAGCGGCTCTCCTTGTTGTGTGGTTCTGAAGGGAGGGGGGTTTAGGGTTTAGGGTTTAGGGTTCTTAAAGGAGGGGGTTTCGGGTTCAGGGTTTCAGGGGGTTCAAGGGGGTGTGTAAGCCAAGGTTCCCGAATAGTCCCCACTACTCCCTATCCCTAAGCTTCCCTAAGGTTCCCTAGGTTACTACCCCCCATGAACCTCCCTCCCTTAAGAACCCTAAAACCTTGGCTGTGTTGGTAGGACGACCTGGACAGGACCCAAACGTCTGAAGAGTTTGCAGAGGCATTTTTGGCCAAAGCGTCTGCGAAGCGATACTCGTAGCCTCGGCATTCAGCATCTTTGAGGCACTGCTGCTGGCAGTCATGCTGCAGCACGCCCCTCTCCACGATGCCTCGCCGTGGGACGATCTCCATGTCGTCTTTCCTCGGTTATCATTGTTTTCAGGATTGTGGGCTGCGTGCCTTACACTTCTCGGGTGCTGATATCATGTGGGCCCTGCTAGACGCCAACCCTAAACCCTAAACCCTAAACCCTCAACCCTTAACCCTAAACCCTAAACCCCAACATGCGCTCTGAAGCCTTTCGGTGCCCGCAACTCGAACGCCATGGGCTGCTGCCGAGAAGCCTGCTCGAGCGGCAGACTGTGCTGAGGCCGAGGCTCCTTGGCTCTAGTCTAGGGTTTAGGGTTTAGGGTTTAGGGTTTAGGGTTTAGGGTTGAGGGTTGAGGGTTGAGGGTTGAGGGTTTAGGGCTGAGGGTTGAGGGTTGAGGTCTAGGGCCGCTTGTGGTGCTTGGGTTTAGGACTTGGGGCTTCTGAGGGTCCTGAGGGTTTAGGATTTGTACCTATTTGCCAACTCCTACAAGCTTGCGGTCTCTGCTACGGTCCCCTCATGCTTGCGGGCACCCACAGGGCCCAGAACCTAAGACCAACAACCCTAAACCCTAAATAAACCCTAAACCCTAAACCCTAAACCCTAAACCCTAAACCCTAAACCCTTTTTTGCACAGGCTTGTCTCAACCCTAAACCCTAAACCCTAAACCCTAGACCCTAGGCTCCCAGCACCGAGCCGCAGGAAAGTGATGTCATCATCGTCCTGTTTCAGACGCCGCTCGCTGCCTCCTTCGGCACCGGACGTGGAACTCTGCAAGTGCCAGCTCCTGGTCAAGGGTCTTCGGGGGCTATCCTACCCACCCTAGGTTCCCCGCATAGTGACTCTAAACCCTAAACCCTAAACCCTAAACCCTAAACCCTAAACCCTAAACCCTAAACCCTAAACCCTAAACCCTAGATGCTTTAGCGGCTTCGGGTCGGGGTGCCCTCAAATCGACGTCCCAAACCCAAAGCCCGAAGTTTTGGGGTGTAGGGTTTAGGGGGCAGAAGTGCCCATCAAACGCAACGCACCAGCCCTTAAACCCTTGAAACCTAGGAGAGCCCCCCCGCTCCTCGCCCCCAAACCTCAAACCATCCCAGACCCCAGGGCCCCATCGCCCTGGATTCAGAGATATTCACCCCAAGCCCTAAACCCTAAACCCTAAACCCGTAGCCCTAAGCCCTAAACCCTAAACCCTAAACCCTAAACCCTAAACCCTAAACCCTAAACCCTGGTGCTGACCGGTCCGAGGGTCCTGACAGTTGGAGGCCGCGGAAGGACCTCGGTTCGGGTCGACTTCCTTTCCAACGTCTTCCCCACCCCACCCACCCACCCACGGTTTAGGTTTAGGGTTTAGGGTTTAGGGTTCAGGGTTTAGGGTTTAGGGTTTAGGGTTTAGGGTTTAGGGTGTAGGGTTTAGGGCTTAGGGTTTGGGGTTGAGGGTTTTGGGTTTAGGGTTTGGGGACCCGATGGGGAGATGCTCCTAAGTAGTAAGATCCTTACCGCAGGGAAAGGGGTTTGGCAAGTCAAGAGGGGGTTCAGGCTTCACATGGAGGAAGGTTGTTGCAAAACCCTAACCCCTAAACCCTAAACCCTAACCCTGGTAGGAATTGGACGGCCTAAAGCCTTACAGCTGTGGCTGCCCCCTAAACCCTTGGCAACAGGGTTTAGGGTTTCGGTTTTAGGATCTAGGAAACGAACCCTTGTACCCTGAACTTGAAACACCCTGAACCTCCCCAAAGCCTCGGAGAAGAAACATGCACTCACCTAGCTTGTGTCTTTTTTTGAGACGATACTTGGCAACACGTCTCTTCTTGGATTCGCGCTTTAGCATGCGCAACACAGATCCAGCTTTTGTGCGCCGTGCAGCTTTCCGAACCCACGGCTGGCCGTGTCCGAACCAGTTTCTTCTGCATCTTCCAGCACCACTTGTCTGGGCTTTAGAAGATTTAAGGTGCTTAGCTTTCCGAACCCAGTCTGGGGCATCCACGCCCTGAAAGTAGTCCAATTCCTTGGCACGTCGAAGTTGGCGATCGCTGTCTGCCAATCTCTTCTTGTCCGACAAAATCGCTGCATCGCCATCTGTGCTTGCCAGGATCAACGAAATGATCCGCGCTGTACCAGGGGCAAGCCAAGTTTGAATCTAAGGCCGGCCTGCACTAGAGGCTCTAAGCCTCACCTGTCTAAACCCTAAACTCTAAACCCTAAACCACCTGGCGGCCCGAACTACATAAGCCTCTCTTCTGGTAGCTACATTGCTACATGGTCCCTTAATATGGGCGCTTAAATGGAACCCCAAACCCTATAGAACCCAAGGGCCCATATTTCAGAACCCTTTAAAGAAGGTAAGGGGACCCCATTTAGGGACCATGTAGCCAAAATTGAGCCTTCTGTTGGGTAGGGAGGGTGTGTCGCAGCAAGTACGGGAACCCTAAGCCCTAAGCCCTGAGCCCTAAGCCCTAAACCCTAAACCCTGAACCCTAAACCCTAAACCCTAAACTCTAAACCCTAAACCCTAATTAAACCCTAAACCCTCCCCCACCCAAGATGGAGCCCCAGGAGCTGTGACCAGGAAGGTGGCGACGAGCGCCAGAAGAATGGCGGCCACCATGGCCCAGCGCGCAAACCAAGGCCTTTGCAGTTCTCTTGAAGGTTTAGGGTTTAGGGTTTAGGGTTTAGGGTTGGAATCTCGCACTCGCTGGGTTTCGGGTTCGGGTTCGGGGTTTAGGAGTCTGTGAAGGCTTTGGGTGGGGTTCAGTAGGGTTTGATTTTTTGGGTGGGGTTAACGGAACGGTCTCGAGTTCATCCCCATGAAAGAACACGCAATGCACATGCACTTATACTTTCAGAAAACAACATGTTTCTGTACACATACACATACATGTATATGTCTAGAGGCTCGCCAATATCGAGATATAGACAACCGCGAAGCCAAACTTGTAACCCTAAATTAAACCCCATGTACGTAACCAAAAATGCTGCACCAAAACCCTAAACCCTTATAAACCCTAAACCCTAAACCCTAAACCGTAACCCTAAACCTAAACCCTAAACCCCGCCTGGGGGATGCCATCTCCGCAGCTGCAGGCAGCGGCATCAGAGGCTCTTGACAGGGGGCCCTGAGACCCTCCTTACCTACAGTCTTATGGGATTCTACCAAACCCTAAACCCTAAACCCTAAACCCTGCGATTGTACCTACTAGTCGAGGGTAGTTGCTGCCAAACTGTAGCTAAATGGAGTCCCAGGGCTTCCGTTATTCTGAACTCCTTGGGCTTTAAGGTTTTTGGATTGAGGATTCACCTATCGAGCCTTAGGGGGTTGGGGTTTAGGGTTTAGGGTTTAGGGTTTCGGGATTAGGGTTTCGGGTTTCGGGTTTCGGGTTTAGGGTTTAGGGTCTGTAGCCTTGAACATCCGACAAGTGTCGGGGTTTGGGCTGTTCAGGGGTCTTGGGGATCCTGGGGGCTCTGGTGCGTGGGACAGCCGTAGCTTGGGCCTAAATCCCGAAATCCATAAACCTTGTAGGACCTACATGAGCTACAATAACCCTAAACCCTAAACCCTAAACCCTAAACCCTAAACCCTAAACCCTAAACCCTAAACTTACCCCACCCCTTAAAGAAGGCGTCTTCTGATTTCATGGCCTTGTGCCTCGGGGGGCTTGTCAATCTCTGCCAGACACTCTGGGAAGCTTCGCTTCTGGTCCTCACCCTAAACCCTAAACCCTAAACCCTAAGCCCTCAACCCTAAACCCTAAACCCTAAACCCTAAACCCTGAACCCCAACCTCAGACTTTCCTGGCCCAGGAGGCGAAAGACTTCTCTTGTTGCGGGCTTGTTTCGGGAAAAGTTATTTTTCGGGGTTCACACGTAAAAGACCTAAAGGCGGTAAAGCAAAACAAAGCACCAAACACGATGAACTTCGGATGTGTGGCTTGAATTTTTGTGAGTCTACCAAAGGATTGACTTCTGTCCCGAACAAGACGCCCTGAAACCCCAAACCTCAAACCCCAAATCCTAAACCCCACCCTAAACCCTGGATTTGGCACTTTAAGGTCTTGAAACCTAAAGCAAAGAGTTTGGGGCTTGTGGGATTTGCTTGACTTAGGATTTAAGATGGAGCCGGCTTCCTCAACGCTGGCCGCTGGACCTTAGGGGCCCCCGTCAAATCAGTCCAAACACCCTCACCTCTACACCCTAGCGACCCGAAACCCTAAACTCCAAACTCCTAAACTCCTAAACCCTAGACCCCTAAAGTCCTAAAGTCCTAAACTCCTAAAGTCCTGAACCCTAAAGATTCCGCGATCCTGAGCTGCGGACGCGGCTGTCCAGCTCCCATGTGCGGCCGGGCGGTGGGACCTTACCAAAGACTGCGTGATTGGGACTGGGGTTTGCGTAAGGCTCCATCGAGACAGGAAGCTTTCAAGAACCCGAAGCCCGAAACCCCATACCCTAAACTGTGTTCTGTTGCAATCTAGGGGTATTCAGGGTTTAGGAGTGCGGAAGGTTTGCTATGGACTGGCTGGTCTAAGCATTTCAGGGGGTCCAGAGGGGTTTTTGACTGCACCCCAATGAACCCTAAAATTCGGGTCATACACCCTGACTACCATAATCCCTTGTAAGTCACATAACCACCAAAGGAAAATACACTTGTCCAGCAGTAAATGGCTAATATTAATTCGGTTTCTGTATGAGCCTTTCAGAGGCCCAACACACGCCTTGAAACCTTTTCGTAGCAGCACGGCTAACCCTGACCGAAACCCTCACATCTTCATCCCGGATCCTATAGGCCCCAAATAGCCCAAGGTAAGTAATACACACCGACTTTAGGCCCCAATGTAGGTCCTATGTTGTATCCTTGCAGCCCAAAGGAGATCAGATCCCAAACCCCACAACGCAAGAAACTAACCGCAAACGCCTGGGCCATTCTTTGAAGGGCGGGCACCTCCCAAGACACTCAAAACTCTAGACCCTAAACCCTAAACACTACCAAACCCAAAAAACGCCCCCCCCAAAGTGCTCCCCTTCCTTTTCGACATCGCCTGCAAGATCTGGCCCTGGCGTAGCAGCGCCAGTGCAGAGCCCAGCGGAGGAGGGACGTATATCTTACTTCTCCAATAACCACTGGGGTTCAGGGTCTAGGGTTTAGGGTTTAGGGTTCAGGGTTTAGGGTTTAGGGTTTAGGGAAAGGTTAAACTTTAATATTTCTACTAAATAAGGAAACACAAAAAGTTTAAAGTTCAACTAAGGGCGAAGTAAGAATGTTGAGGGCTGAGGCGAGGGTTTAGGGTTTAGGGTTCAAGGGTTTAAGGGTTTAGGGTTTAGGGTTTAGGGGTTTAGGGGTTTAGGTTTTTTTTTTTTTTTTTTGGGGGGGGGGGGGTTTAGGGGTTTTGGGGTTTAGGTCTAGGTGTACCATCATCTCTTTCGTCACCATCTGGTCGCGCAGTATCTCGAAAAAAAACACCTCTGAAGGTCAGCATTGCAATGGGTGAATGGGTGCTTGCTGCTGTGCCACTTTCTGTTGCCCTAAACCCCAAACCCTAAACCCTAAACCCTGAACCCTAAACCCTAAACCCTAAACCTTAAACCCTAAACCCCTACGTGTGATTTTGTTCAGCAAGATCTTGGATCTGCATCATCATCTCGCATATCCTGGGCAGGGAACTATTTCTCGTGCGTCTGGCAAAACTTTTAACTACAGAGCCCTCAGGAACTTGGACCTGACTGGCCTCCATGTCTTGTGGGTTTAGGGTTCAGGGTTCAGGGTTTAGGGTTTAGGGTTTAGGGTTTAGGGTGGAGTTCACAAGAATCAGACTCACGGAGACTTCAACGCACGATGATAGCTCTCGCTCACATGAAGACAACATGGCATGCAGCCAAACAGATGCGAGAAACCATGAACCACAAAAAAGGACTGTGCCCTCTATACTACTATGATACCTATCAGGATAACCAGGATAACCCTAAACCCTAAACCCTAAACCCTAAACCCTAAACCCTAAACCCTAAACCCTCTTAGGACACATGCCCTTAAAGTTGAAGGGAAATCAGCGCGAGTCCATCCTCCTTTGGGCCTACACTCTTTACACGCGCGCTGCCCCAGCAATTTGCCGGCTCCACCCGCGTGCGTGGGTGTCGGAGTAGCTTGGCCGCCGAACTCCACAAACCTTAAACCTTAAACCCTAAACCCTAAACTCCAAACTCCCTAAACCCTAAACCCCCCCCCCCCCTAACCCCTCTAAACTCTAAACCCCCCTAAACACCCTATAAACCCCCTAAACCCCCTAAACCCTAACAGACACAAACACACAAGCTTCTCTCCACCAGCATTTTTCCAAGCCAGAAAAAAGTGTTTCCGCTGCCTTCTACTAGACCCAAGAGCAACTGAGGAGTGAACGGGGTACCCTTTTTGGCTTAAAGGAGCTTCTCCGGGAACCTAAACCCTGAAAAAAATGGAGTAAGGGCCTACTCTGGGTCCTGGTAGCCCTAAACCCTAAACCCTATCCATAAAAAAACCAAAAACACACAAAAAAAGGCCCTAAGGTCCGAGTCGAAGATGCAGGCACGTGAAGTCCGGCTCCAAGCCGAAACTCCGGGGGCTTCGCCCAAAGGTGTCGATGTCGGTATTGTATTTAATGGAAATGCGCGAATTATGGTGTGCCCTGCCAGGGTTGACCATCGGGTTGTTGGCATCCGGGAACCCTTACACACTAGATGGGGTTTAGGGGTTTAGGGCAGAGACCCAAAAGTTCGTGTGTCAAAAAAAGAAGGGTTAAGGGTTTAGTGTCTAGGGTCTAGGGACTATAGGGTTTAGGGATTAGGGCTTAGGATTTTGGCGCCCAGCCAGATCAGGGGGCGTAAAGTGTATGCAAACTCAAACCTGTACTAAACCTGAACAGCAGGCCAACACAGAACGCAACAAGCACACCCTGAACCCGAAACCCTAAACCCTGAAAGCCCCTTTTGCCCTCAACCCTAAACCCTCAACCCTAAACCCTCAACCCTCAACCCTCAACCCTAAACCCTAAACCCTAAACCCTACATGCAAAGATGCCTAAAACACACTGAACACCCAGAAGGCGGTCTGAGGACTCCGGTTGAACCCCCCAACATTGCGGACCCTAAACCCTAAACCCTAAACCCTAAACCCTAAACCCTAAACCCTAAACTGCCAGGTTTCTGGATAAGGATTCTGGACCTTAAATTAGGGTTTTGGGGTTTGGGGTTTAGGGTTTTAGTAAACCCTTCACCCAAAAGTCTTGTTCCTTCGCGAGTGCAGTTCCCTTGGCAGGGCGCGCCATTCGTCTCATCGGGACGCTAGACAACCATCGGGACAGTTCTGAAATCCCAGGGCAGGTCGCAGCATCTAGGGTCAGGGTGGGTTTGGCATTGCCCCAACACCCAAAACCCAAAACCCCAAACCCAAAACCCACAACCTAAAACCCAAAATCCAAAACCCAAAACCCAAAACCCAATACCGACTTTGCGCATGGACTTTCCGGGCTAAGGCTTCCATGGCATGGGGCAGATGGAACTGGACAGGATCAGCAGCTGCTGTACGATCAGGGTGAACATGCTGACCCCCAAGCCCCAAAGGGTCTCTGTTTTAGTGTTCCAACAACGGAACAGGGGCTGGGACTTCCGCTGACCAGCCCTCCGAACCCCAACCTTATAGTAGCTGAAGGAGTACGCTATACAGTTTGGGATATGAGAATCCTCGAAAGAAGTGACGAAGGTCTGCGCTACAGCCTACACCTGGTTTTGCTTCAGAACAATCCTTTGGCTCCGGGCACAAACGCCGTCGGTGCAGCAGCCCGCATGCATCACTAAAGTAAGCTTGCAGCGTGGCCAACCTCAGGAACCCAGGAGTAACCTAGGGTTACAAAGGGTGCCGTTTCTGGTGTTAAGGGGATGCTAACGGAACCTAATACCCTTAAAAAAAGGGACATAAGGGCCTACTCCGGGTCTTAGGCTTCAAGCATTCTGCTCTGAATCCCACGCCTGGGGTCTCCGGTGCTAGGGTTGGACCCTAAACCCTAAACCCCAAAACCTAAACCTTAAACCCCAAACCCTAAACCTTAAAAACCCTAAACCCTGAACCCTGAAATTGGATGGCGCAGGATGCCAGCTCGCGAGCGCTCAAAACATGGCGCACATGTCTCGGAATTTCGGATAAAAGATGACGGGAGCTTGAGAGAGCTTCATGTCTCTGTGTTGGGCACCATATGTGCCTGCCCCTGTCTACGTGCATGCTCCGGAGACGGGCTGGAAGTTCTCGTTATAAGCATACGCTGACAGCTTTACTCTGGAGGCCGATTGCTCCAAAACCGAAAAAATCACCAACACAGACACTAGCTAGCACATTCGCCTCAAGACAGTAAACCCTAAACCCTAAACCCTGGTCTTAGAACATCTTTGACCTGCTGTAAACCATCTTTCCTTGCATAGCAAAAGCCCAGGGGGCGCGGGGGAGGTGTTTGTGCAAGTTTTGAGGACCCTAAACCATAAACCCTAAACCTTAAACCCTAAACCCTAAACCCTAAACCCTATCCATACAAGGGCTTCTGTTAAAAGCTTCCGTGCCATCCCAGGGAGTTCCTACGTCTCGGCTTGCAGTGCACAAACGCGAAGCTGGCTGGCTTCAGGAGCTGAGGTCGCGAACCATCTGCTGTAGAGAATCCACCTGAAGATTTCCGAAATTAGGGGTACCTTGTGTGGGGTTTAGGGTTTGGGGTTTGGGGTTTGGGGTTTAGGGTTTAGGGGTTTCCGAAATTAGGGGTACCTTTTTGGGGTGCTTACTACAATAAGGGAATCCTACTATATGCCGGGACTATATTAGGGGTCCCTTATTCTCGCAATCCCCTACATTGGGGGCTAAAGTCTGTAAACGTGGGTTTACCCTTGGGATCGTTCCTCCTTATGCTAACAGTCCTTAATAGGGATGATATTACCCCCTATGAGAATCCCTACTAAGGACTGTTAATCATACGTACATGGGGGTCTGAAATCTTTAAAGAATGCCTATACTTTGGGCTATTTGGAGCCTTGGGGTGAGGGTTCAGGGATGAGGGTCTGAAGGTGCGTACCTTTCACAAAGATTCATCAGCTGAAAGTCGGAAAAAGGTTTAGGCTTTCAGGCCCGAGGATGCCTTGCAACCCCTCTCCCCCCAGGGTTTAGGGTTTAGGGTTTAGGGTTTAGGGTTTAGGGTTCCCCAACCCCATCACTTTTGGGGTAATATGGAGGAGGTCAATTGAAGAGTGGGATGCCAAAAGCCACGAATATCTCCAGCCCGGCCCTTCCCACCAACAACCTACCCTAAACCCGAAACCACACCTAGCCCGCAAGCAACAGGACTGACACCAAAATGACACTAGCACACAAGACCATTCATAGATGATAGGGATGCATGAAAAAAACAACAAAGCATGAAAACACGATGGAGTTTCTGAAGCCAAACAACAAAGAAGCACGAACTAAACCCTGAACCCTGAACCCTAAACCCTCAGCACAATAAGAGCAATCTGACTCAAAACCGCAAAAGAGGGAAGGCCTCCAACCTAAGGGAGCTATGGTGAACGCTTAAAGGGTTCATGGGTTCCTATACCTTTATAGAACATTTTATGACTAAGGTATAGGAAACAGAATCTCAATAAATCCTTCGAGGGTTCTATAAAGGCTATCCCACCCTAAATTTTGGGGGCTCGCCCTAAACCCTAAACCCTAAACCCTAAAGCCCAACAAAGAGCAGCCCAGTAGCCGAATGGGTCAGCGCTGCGATGGAGGCCTTCATTATCCGAAGCTCCTGCGTGCCCACCTGGAATAGGGTTTAGGGTTTAGGGTTAGGGTTTAAGGTTTAAGGTTTAGGGTTTAGGGTTTAGGGTTTAGGGTTTAGGGTTTAGGGTTTAGGGTTTAGGGCTTAGGGCTTGGGGCTTAGGGCTTAGGACCTGGAAGCTGCGGGGGATGGGCCCCCAAGCCTTAAAACTTGAGGGTGAAAACACTTGTTGACCCCTAAGCCCCTACCCTAAACCCCGAACCTTAAACCTTAAAAGCCTCCACCCTAAACCCCAAACCCTAAAACTGAAACCTAAAAACCCTAAGCCCTGAACCCCAAACCTGGAACCTTGAACCTCAAAACCCTAAGCCCAAAACCCCAAACCCTAAACCTCAAACCTTAAAACCCTAGCCAGCAAACTCTTTGGTTTAAAGCACAGCGGGGTAAAGCTCAGGGTCGGTGCTCCGGGTTTAGGCAGGCAAGCTACACACTGTCTCGGTCCGACTGATAGGGTTCAGGGTTTAGGGTCTAAGGTTTAGGGTTTAGGGTTAGGGTTTAGGGTGTTTTTTTACTGTGGGATTAAGTGTTAAGAACCCTGAGTTAGCAGTTTGGAGCTTTCTTGTTTTTTGAGGGTTTGGAGTTTGGGGTTTAGGGTTAGTAGGGGCGGGGGTGGGGGAAGGGGGTTGAAGGCTCAAGGGCAGCGGCGGGGTTATCCTGCAGCCAAAGCCACCAGCACCGCGTCGTCCTTTTCAAAGCGTATACTTGGGGGGGGGGCGATGTTCCAATCACCAAAAGTCAATTCTAGGGTCCTTAAGGGAGGGGGGTTCAAGGAGGCATCTACCCTAAAACCCTAAACCCTAAACCCTAAACCCTGATTCATACCCCCAAGTACTCCCCAAGCTCCCCTAAGGTTCCCGAGGCCCCCCCCCCCCCGCCCATGAACCACCCTCCCTTAACCCTGCAAGTCAAGTTTTCCTAGATGCAACCCGCCAAAATGTAGCCGTCCTGTTAACCCCGTTAGAGGGTTTGTGAAGGGTTTTGTGTACGGTTTAAGGACAGGTTTAGGGATCCCTAACCTTAAGCCCTTATAAGCCCTAAACACCGAAAAAACTTGACTCGTGGTTGTTGGCTTCCGTGATTGAATAGCAAGCCAAGGCGTTGCTGAGCAAATTTTGGGTACCAAACGAGCCCTCGACTTGTGGTCGTCTACTATGCCCTATACTACTATCGTCGCTACTTGGGTACATGAACCATCAACCGGAGGAAGTTGTGCAAAGCCATGGGTGTTTGGGCCTATGGAGTCTCTGCAACAGCGCCATCGCCACCAGCTAGGCACCCCCACCCCCGCCTGCCCCCCCAAATTTTGGGCAACTGGGTTTAGGGTTTTGGGAGCTACCACCCTCCCAAAGCTGTAGTCCTCTATCTTAAGAACCCAACAACCTACCTTTTTGTAGGTTACAATCCTACTTGCGTGGGGTCTCGAACCTACATAAACAACAGGTTTTTGGGTTGTTGAGGGTAGACAACGCACGATGAAGAAACAAACCCAAAACCCTAAACCCTAAACCCTAATGCACAAAGCGGTCCTTGCTGTCCACACTGCACTCGATGATCGGATCTCCCATGGGCGGCTGCGTGCTGACACTAGACAATGAGCAGGTAGACCTCAGGGTTTAGGGTTTAGGGTTTAGGGTTTAGGGTTTAGGATTCAGGGTTTGGGGTAAGGGTTTGGGGTTTAGGGTTTAGGATTTAGGGTGGTTTCTGGGTGCTTGGCTTTAGCGGAATGACGTGGGAGGTTGTAGGGACACCTCCCGCTGAGCCCTTGGCATCTTCTTCAAGGAGAGCTGGCCAAGAGGAGCCTGGCAGGTCTTAGCTGTCCAGTACCTAGGGGTTTTAAAGGTTAACCTTTGGGATGATAAGGGGAATATTTTAACCCAAAAAGGTTAAAGGTTACCTACTCTACTACTAAGAGGTTTAGGGGTGAATATAGGGGCCTTAAGTATTCGAATAGGGTGTTCGGGGGTCTATCATAGTATATTTAGAAAGAGGAGCCTGGCAGGTTTAGGGTTCAACATAGGGGCCTTAAGAATTAGAATAGGGTGTTGGGGGGTTATCAAGAAAATTTAGAAAGTCACCGTATGGGAATACTATTAGCAATTGTTCCGACCCCTTTCTTAGGCTAGGGGCTAGGGTTCAGAGAAGGGCAACCTTACTACGCCCTGCATGTGGGGCCTTTGGAACATGGTTCTCTATGTTGTGCCGCATGACTTCAGACTCATAGTTTGAAGTGCGAGTTGTTCTAGGTATGAAGGCGTGGCGGTGTGGTAAGTTCGGGCTCGCGTCGGGGAACAAAAACACCCTTTCTCGCTGAGGTGCACATCTTCGCCTTCCTGCTCGCGCCTATGTTCTATGTCCATGTTACCAGTGCGTGCGAATGGTCAGAGCATCCATGCCCGCACGATGACTACGTCCATGGTACCAGTAGGCATCTCGTCCATTAAGCCACACGCCAGTTGCCACAGAAACCCTAAACCCTAAACCCAAAACCCAAAACAACATGGCAACCCACTAAATCCAGACCCGACCGTGCTTCCTGGATTCGACCGTGGGGGTTGGTCAACGATACAGTTTCGCTGCGGCTGCCATCGTTTCGTGCATTCCCCTGACCTCATACTCAACGACGTCTTGCTTCAGGGGAAACATTCGTTTCGTGCCGCTCGCCTAGCTTTCGGGCTTCAGGGTCAGAAGAACCTGCGCCCTGTTCCCAAGCTCTGCAAGCCCTAAGCCCTAAACCCGAAACCCAAAACCCTGAGCCTTGCACATGTCGAGCGATGGTCAAGGGTCGGAGGAAGTGAGGAGACCCCGTGCCCAAAAACTTTCAACCCGAAGACGGGTTGCTTCCAAAGTTTCAAAGGCACAAGGGCAGGGCAATCTTGGTAGCCCAGTAACCATATTTTCAACAAGGGCACCTTGTTTTGAGGGACAAGGGAACCCAGAACCCAAAAAAAGGGTAAAGGGCCAAGGTACTACTGGGCCGGACCAGCCATCCAAGAAAGCCAAGCGGCATGACTGTTGAATGTGCCTCGCAGAATGCTGGTCCTTGGAGGAGTTTATGGCTTAGGGATTATATGGCTTAGGGTATACTACCCTCGTAAGGCCCTATACCCTAAACCCTAAGCCCCTAAACTTTTGGGTTCAAGATGAGTGCCGCCTCTGAACTACCCCGAAGCCGAACACACACTGGCGCATCCCAGCGTCACCACCGCGTACCGCATGGACTGGGGTAGGCCGGCGAACTTCCCCTGGGTTTTGGGTTTAGGGTTTAGGGTTTAGGGAAGCCGAAACCCTCTAAAATCCAGACCCCCTAAACCCTAGAAACTGCTAGCCCGACAACCCCACACCCTTCAAACCACAAACCCTTCAAACCCTGATCCATAGAAACCCCGAAACCCTACCAACAGTATCACTACAGACCCTTCGGAACTCAAAGATCAGAGCTTCGCTGGCACCCTCTTTTTTACCTAAAGTTTAGTAGCAACTACGCTTTATTCGTAGGTATCACTCATAACACTGTAGGTAAGGAAGGTCCCGGGGTCGGGTTTGGGGCATCTCCTCCCTATTTCCCTGAGCTCGCGGACCCCCTGCAGGCTTCCAGTAGTTTTTCAGGCTTCCACGTATGGGCCCTGAACTTGGGCCCCTTGTGATATAGGCTAATATACACTCTACATACCAAGGGCCCATACTTCGGATCCCTGTAAGACAAGGGTAGTAAGGGCCCAATGGCTCCAACCTTAGGTAGTCTCAAGGGCGCTTAGGGCTTCAATGGCAAAGGCATTCAAGTTCAGGGCTTTATAAGGGTTTTGTTGATTTTTTTGCGAAGCTTGTGTGGACTTATCAGGATTCTTTTTTCGCGGTGATTATTGGTTATAGGGCTTTTTGCGGACCTTTTTGCAGAGTTTCATGGATTCTTTTTGCAGAGTTTCATGGGTTCTTCGGCTTGACGGCTCAAGGCCCGGCCTGTTGGTGCCGCTCCCAGCTCCGGATTTCCTGCCAGCAGTTCTCCGCACCCCACAAGCCTACTTCTCCAATAACCAAGGAATAAATAAGGATGAACGTTAAATTCCTGTGCAAAAACAAAGGGGAAGCTTGAGGCACTCCTACTTAGGAGGGCAGCAAGGGGCATAACTCTTGCTAAATTACGGCTGAATAAGGAAACCCTACATGTTTGAATCCCCCAACCCAATTTGCCACCATATCACTTTAAAGCCCAAACCATCGCCAAACTTAAAACCCTAACATTGCTAGGCCTAACCCTAAACTCTATATTATGGGGGGTTCCGAAACTAGGGGTACCTTACTGAGGTCCTTATTATTCTAAGGGAATCCTACCATTTGGGGGTCTATGTTAACGGTCCCTTATTCTCGTAAACTCCCATAGCGACCTGAGTGCAGCCCCTCACGAAACTCGCCCGCGTTGCCTGGGCCAGTAAGGCGAAACCGCGGCTCAAAGCCAGGCGCGCCCGGAACCTCGGATATAAGAGCCAGAACCTTGGGGACGAAATGGACTCCAAAAAGGGTTCCAGGATCATACACCTCAACAGGGATTATATAGTAGTCAGGGCATATGACCCCAGTTTAGGGTTCATGTAGCCCCCGCGAAAAGAAGGTAGTTCGGAGAGGTTAGGTTCTTAAGATGGTTGGGGCTACAAGGGTACTTCTCATGGTGCTTAGGATCAGACAGGCTACTACCTCGCATGAGGGTTCAGATAGCTGACTGGAACACCCTAAACCCTAAACCCTAAACCCCAAACCCCAAACCCTAAAACCAGAACCCAAACTGTTCCAACAGGACTCGGGGTTGCCACCTCATGTTCCTATAGCCAGAACCTTAGGGTTTAGGGTTTAGGGTTTAGGGTTAAGGGTTCAGAACCTGAACCCTAAACCCTGTCTGGGACCCTCTTTACCTACAGCTTTACGGGTTATGCCTACTAATTAAGGGGAGCTACTACTGCATTGTAGGCAACTAGAGTCCTAGGTGTACCCTATGAACCCGAAACCAATGTGGAAGTTGCCCGGGATCCCTGCAAAGCATCTGCAACTTCTCTTCTGGAAGTCCCATGGCCTTATTGCACCTTGAAGAACCACTCACCCTTAAACCCTACAAGCCCTAGTCCGCGAACTCAAAGAGTTTTTAGATGTATTGGGTTGCCCCAAACCTTTTTTGGCACAGGCTTGCGTGAATCCCGCCTGGATGTGTCGCAGCTGTTCTCTGCACAAGGCCAGACGCAGAACGAAATCACTGACTTAGAAAACGCAAACCCTAAACCCTAAACCCTAAACCCTAAACCCTAAACCCTAAACCCTAAACCCTAAACCCTAAAGCCACCAGGGCCCTAGACTCTTCTCTTGGGGGCTTGTCGAGAGGCCAGCGGAGGGAAGCGATGCCATCAGGTGTGGTGACGCTCTCCCGAAGGTCCTGTGCATCCCAGGGGTGTAGGAGTTTTAGGGTTTAGGGTTTGGGGTTCAGGGTTTAGGGTTTAGGGTATGTCCCACCATGCAGTGAGGGGGGTTTGAGGGCTTCGGGATCATGGGGGGTTCTGCGGTCGACCTGGTACAGCCCATAAAACTGAAGGTAAAAAGGGTCCCAAACCCCCAACCCCAAACCCCAAACCCCAAACCCCAAAACCCAAAACCCTGAACCCGATCATTCCGACTCCCCTGCTCGGCAGAGCGTCGATGTTGCGCAAGACCAAGACCTCGAGGTAGCTGAGGCTCCGAGCCTGGAATAGGGCTTTTTGGGGGGGCTTTTTGGGGTTTAGGGTTTAGGGTTTAGGGTTTAGGGGGGTCTGGAAGAGGGTTTGTAGGGTCTATAGGTTTTAGGTCAGTGTCCCATCAGCATCTAGACGTGGAGCAGGGTTGCGAGGGGTGTGGGCTTCCATCTTCATATGGTGTCCCTAAACCCTAAACCCTAAACCCTAAACCCCAAACCCCAAACCCTAAACCCTAAACCCCCTAAGAATCAGCATCTTCCTGAGAGCTTCGGCGCCAGAGGCTTTTCCGGTTCAGAGTTTACCTGGGACGCTCTGTACCTACAGCTTTAAGGGTTATGCCTACTCACTAAGGATTGTTCCTACTAAACTGCAGGTAAATAGGGGTTATACTTACTACTTCAGGGTAGTTCCTACTAAACTGCAGGTACATAGAGTCCCAGGTAAGTTTCAGGGACTTCGGGGGGGGGGGGGGGGGGGGGGGGTGCGTTGAGCTCCGGCTGGATGATGCCGTGGTAAAGGTGGATTCTCTCTAACCAGGGTTTGGGCAGCAAGTGTTCTCAGAAGAAGCCTTAAGCCCTAACCTTTGGATGTTCCCCCTTATACTAACAGCTCCTCAATAGGGATTATAATTGGGGGTACTATAAATCCCTATGAAGGACTGTTCGTATCAGGGGGAACATCCCAACCATGAGCCCCTCAACCCTCTAACAGTGACGTCAACACAGTGCCCCAACACCATCTCTTCGAGTGGAATGGAATGAAGCCCACCACTAAACCCTAAAGCCTTGTTGCCACAGGCTTTTTCCCTAAACCCTAAACCCTAAAACCTTAACCCTAAACCCTAAACCCTAAACCCTAAACCCTAAACCCTAAACCCTAAGCCCTAGGCCCTAGGCCCTAAGCCCTAAACGAAACCCTAAACCCCTAGAGGCTTCCAACCCGCCAAAGCCGGTCTTCCTGGTTGCAGTCTCGCAAGAGCTCGTTGCTCAGTATCATGTCAGTGCCCCAAACCTCAGACTCAGAAGCGCTGTTCTGAGGTCAAGGTTTATTTTGGGGGTTTAGGGTTTAGGGTTTAGGGTTTAGGGTCTAGGGTCTAGGGTTAGATCGAAACCTAGACCTGTACCTTCAAGATCTGAGCACTACTGCCCCCCCCCCCCCCAGAAGCCATAATTCACCGTATAAGGGGACCTAGAACCAAACAAAAAGGGCCACTGGGCTCCCAACCAAGGCTATCAGCCCTCCTGTGCATCCGGAGTTCTCATGGGATTATGTACCCTGACAGGTTCCCTTAATGCCCTCTAACAGGGTACCCAAACCCCAGGGTACAACCTTACGGGTCCGAGGTGGAGTCCGATGAAGTTGTCCATAATTCTGCAAGGTCACAGCCTTGAATCCTACATGCATTCCGCAGGTCAAGTGCGCAGATTTGAGCCCCAGATCATCTACCGTCTGCACTCCCCTGAACCCAAACTTCCTAAAGCCTATTTAAACCCTAAACCCTTTTGCACCTGGCCCTAAACCCTAAACCCTAAACCCGATAAACCCTAAAAGCCCCTGGCTCCTGCTGACCTAGGATACACAGGGATGGCCCCGAAGCGCATAGGGGCTCCGAAGTACGGGCCCTCGATTTGGGTCCTCTGTTATACACTGCTTCGCATCGTTTGAGAAAGCCCTTTAAGCAAGGGTACAAGGGACCATACGAAGGGCCCATGGTTCCAACCTTGCAAACCCTAACCCCTAACCCCTAACCCCAAAACCCCAAAACCCCAAAACTCCAAAACCCCAAAACCCCAAAACCCCACTAAACGCTACACCCTAAACCCTAAACCCTAAACCAAAACCCCAAAACCCCACTAAACGCTACACCCTAAACCCTAAACCCTAAACCCTAAACCCTAAACCCGAATGAAGCCCCGGAGCATCGCCGGTGACCAGGATCCGCCCTCCGCGCATGCAGACACCACGCCGGATGATGTAAAGAGTTCCTGAGGTGTTTAGGGTCAGGGTTTTCTAGGGTTTAGATGGTATAATGGGGTTTCTAGGTTATGAAGCTATCCTGAGATGTTTTAGGGTCAGGGTATTCTAGGCTTTAGAGGGTTTTGTGGGGTTTTTGGAGTTCCTGAGATGTTTTAGGGTCAGGGTTTTTGAGGGTTTAGAGGGTTTCTTGGGCTTTTGGGACTTCGGTTCCCTAGGTGTGTTTGGGTCAGGGTATTCTTGAGATGTCAGGGTGAGGGAAACTAGGGTTCAGCGGGTATCATAGGGTTTAGAGGGTTTCTAGGGGTTTCTGGGATTTATAGGGTTATGAAGCTATCCTGAGATGTCAGGGTCAGGGTATTCTAGGCTTCAGAGGGTTTCTTGGGCTTTTGGGGTTTCTAGGGTTTTTTTGTTTAGCGGTTTTTAGGGCTCTTGAGGAATTTTAGGGTTTAGGGTGTTTAGCGCGTTTTGGGTTTTTAGGGTTTGGGGCTTAGCTTTCGGGGTTTGCCTTGGGTGTGCATGAGGGTGAACATGTGCGCGGACATCGAGGGCTTCTGTATGACGGTGCTTCCTGTTGAAACCCCTTCAGGGCGGCGACTCGAACCAACAAAACGCACGCGAATCTTCACAATGCCAACCTTTCGAAGAAAAGGAAGTTGCAGCACGTGCATGTTCAACATCTGTGCATGCTGCAGACTAGATCTGCTCACGAGCACGCTAGAAACCAAAAAACGCACTGTAGCCAAAAACACCATAAAGCCCCATGCAACCGCCTGATGCCCCTCATCTACTCTGTTTGGCCCAGGCCGTATTGCAACCCTACCAAGCCTACTCGCTTGAATGATTGTGGGACCTGAGCACCGAAAAGGCGAAACCTTTGAGCACTGCATGAACCCTCAGGCCTACAAGCCCTAAACTCTGAAAACCTCCAAGCCGGAAACGCCTTAGAAGCCCGGTAGCCACATAGAGCCCCAAACCAGAGCCCCTAAACCAAACCCCCTGCACCCCAGAAGTGCTCCTGAATATGGACCCTAAACTACAAACCCTAAGCCTAAACCCTATCAACCCTAAACCCTTTAAGCCCTAAACCCCATAAACCCTAAACCCCATAAAGCCTATAAGCCCTAAAAATGCATCCGAAGGTGCTTTCACCGGAGATGGCCTCCGTGGGGGCGAACAACATCGGCTTCAACTTGCGTGCCTGGGGTGTCAGGTCTAGGGTTGAGGGTTTAGGGTTGAGGGTTTGGGGTGTAGAGGATTTAGAGTTTATGAGGGCATGGGGTCTGTAATTTGGGATGTTCCCCCTTTTACTAACAGTCCTTAATAGGGATTATAATCGGAGGTACTGTAATCATTAGAAAAAAAGGCGAACATCCCAATCTATGATCGTGTTTCTGTTGGGTATGATGTAGGGCGCTTGCTAGAGTGTGGGTTGAGGGGTTAGGGATTCTGTTAGGTGTAGGGGCGGTTGCTGGGCCACCAACGTAGGAGTTTGACACCATACTGCACGGTTTTGCTTTGCGATTGGGATCTTAGAGCTCTATCCAGTTATCTAGTGTTTCACAGGCTACGGAGAAGACAGGCCAGCATGAGTTCAACAAATAAGCAAATCTTGAAACACTAAATGAACAAACAGTTTAAGAAGTAACATAAATGCAGTAAACACACACATTTATATCCAAATAAATAAACAGATATGAATATAAATATAAATAAATATATATATATATATACATATAAAAATAAATATAAACAGAGATATAATATAACAACATATAACATAAATATGATTAAACATACTATACTATTATATACTATCATATATAAACGTGCGCGTATGTGTGCATGTACCTTGGGGACTAAATGAACCCTCAAAGGGTTTATGGTTCATATACCTTGTCAATAGGGAGTGTAGAAGTTTAGTAGTCTCGGGTATATGACCCCAAATTTACTTCATTTGGCCCTCACCCCGAAGCCCTGAACCCCAAACCTAAACCCTAAACCCTAAACCCTAGACCCTCGCCCCAAAGCCCTGAACCCCAAACCGCGCCGAGGTGCCACCTGGGCCAAAGTGTCTGGGCACATGGCCTTGACATATGGTACCTCGCCCGAGGCTTGGTTTAGGGTTTAGGGTTTAGGGTTTAGGGTTTAGGGTTTAGGGTTTAGGGTTTAGGGTCTAGGGTCTAGGGTTTAGGGTTTAGGGTTTAGGCTTTAGGGTTCAGGGTTCAGGGTTTAGGGTTTGGGGTTTACCTTTTCCTGCTTTGCCACCTGCCTCGCTGACACTGCAGGTAACAATCCGGGAAAAGCTTTAAAGGCGTTCCACTAAGCTCAGAGGGTTTAGGGATCGGAGGGGTTCCGGGGGTGAATCCTTGGGTTTCGAGGGACTTAGGGCCTTGGGTGCTTCAGGGGTTTTCGGGTTTAGGGCGCTAGGGTTTTAAGTGAGTTCTTCTGGTAGGGTTTAGGGTTTAGGGTTCAGGGTTCAGGGTTCAAGGTTTAGGGCCTGCGGTCGAAGGGTGTATATCTGGATGATAGATGGCTGGTCCCTGCTTGAGCCAGGTTGCTTCTGGGAGGAAGCCGCAGCCCTAACCCCGCAACCCTACCGTTTTCAAACGCTTAACTGAGTAATCCTAAATCCCAGTCACGAACCCAGATACCCTAAACCCTAAACGCTAAACCCGAAACCTTATGTCACCCTAAACCTCGCCAACAAAACCCCAGCAATGCGAGCACTTTGTGTATCCACTCGTCGACCAGCTGCTCAGACACTTCGCCTCGCTGACCATGGGATTCGGAATTTAGGGTTTAGGGTTGTCCCTGGGGTTTACTGGGGTAGGTTTGGAGGCCCTAGACAATTTGAATTTTATATGGCTTTATCAGGATTATATAGGGGAATCAAGGGGAATAAAAACGAAAAACTCTGTTCAAACCTTCCCCTGCTTAGAGGGCCCTACTTCAACCTTACTTGGGCCCGAAACCCTAAGTTTTGCGGCCTACACCTCTACATAAGCCGAATCCCTTTCGCGGTTATCAGGCGTTTCTTCAAGGAGTTGAGGCTGGGCTCCAGATGCGCGTGGCACCTGGAATGCCGAAACCTGAGGTTCTTCAGGAGCTCCCTATGGTGGTTTCCGAAACTAGAAGTACCTCATTATTGGGGTCCTTATTATGAGGGAATCCTACTATGTGGGGTCTACTATTTTAGGGGCCCTACGTCGCACAAGAATAGCGAGCCGGGACAGCCATAGAGGGCTGAAGCTGCTAGACTCGTGTCTACCTACATGGGCTATTATGCCCTATCACCCCTTAAACGGGCCCTTATAGAAGGGTTGGTTAAGGGGATTATAAGGCCTAGTAGCCCATGCTGGTACGAAGCGCTTTCTGGGTTGCCTCTTTCTGATTATGAGCGACCTGTGCCGACGATACTTACCGATGCTTCCATGCAGGTGAAGTTGTCTTACACACGGAAGGCATGCTAGCAATGCAGGCCAGCACATGCCGTCCTCCTGTCATCCTTCTTTGACGGAGATTGCGCACCATGCAAGTTGTGATTGAAATCGCGAGACATTTTTGGCTCGAAATCGCGCTCTCGCCTAGGTCCCGTGCGCATGCGGGTTTCATCCTGCTCGTCATCCTGCAAAACCCTTGAAAGCCCTGAGCAAATCCTCTAAAACTTCATTCCGTGCGCTCGAACTGAAGCTGCCTAGCTACTCACTCCTACACCCCTGTGTGGCCACTAATTAGGCCGCAAAACCATGAAGCAGTCCCTAAACCCTAAACCCTAACCCCAAACCCCTATCCAAGGCAGGACAGGGTCTCTAAGCTTGCAAACCTTCAGGCCATGGTTTTGCGAAAGAAATTCAGGCCCGGCACCCGCGCCCCCCAAAGCTCCTAATTAAACCTTTGAGCCTTCTTCTTTTTTCTTTCAAGGGAATTTGGCAGTGTGCGTGCAAAAGACACAGAAAAGCCAGGACCCGCTAAACCTTTGAGCCTTCGGTTCACCCAAAGCCCTCAACACTAAAACCCCAGAACTTTGTGTCGCAAAGGTTTGGGTGAATTACGGTGCAGGGGCTGAGGGCTCCAACCAAGCCTCGATGTTGAGGTGCCTTCTATGAAGAACCCTACCCTCAGCTCTCTAAACCCTAAACCCTAAACCCTAACATTCAATCTCTAACGGCTGAGCCATGAAGCTCTTCTGTCAAAGCCCCGAGAGTCTGGGTTTGGGGTGCAGGAACTCGGATTCAGGGTGTGGGAAGATCCAACTGTCCACCTCAACCTTCGACTCACCAGGCCCCTTTCCTTCATGGGTTTCCCTACTACCCCTCTATACTATCCCCCCCCTAGGTTCCCCCCTTAAATAACCTCTTTATTGGGCTTCATCATCCCTAAATAGCCTTAATTATGGGGGGAACCTAGGGGGGGGTAGTACAGAGGGGGGTAGTAGGGAGTCGCCCAACCCTCAACCCCAAACCCATTCAACCAACGCATGCTTACCCCCACATCCTAAAACTCCCAAGAAAAACGGGACCGGGGCTAGGCTTGCGGGGTGCGGAGACCACTAACCTCGGTTCAACTTTCAGTTCCTTAAGGTTCAATGTTTGGCCCAATGTTTCTGAATGCTCTGCCGTGCCAAGCTCCAACTCTTTTGTTAGCTCAACCCCACAAAGCCCAAAAGCCGTAAACCCGAATAACACTTAGGTCCTGAAAGCCCTAAAGCGAGAACCCTAAAGGCATAAACCCTACAAAGCCCAAAGCCCTGCAAAACCGAGAGCCCTAAAAGGAAATCATAACCAATTAGGCCTAAACCCTAAACTCTATACCTTAAGAAGGCCTACAAGCCTAGTCCAGATAAACCCTGTACTCCGCAAAAGCCCTTAAGCCCGACCCTATCAAAAGACGAGAACCCTGCTAAAAAAACCTTAAAAAGCCGAAAGCCCCATGAATAATGCACAAAACTGAGAACCCCAACACTAGTTACCCTAGTTGCCCTAGTTACCCTAGTTACCCTAAACCCTAAACCCTAAACCCTAAGCCCAGTCCCCAAGCAACTCTCCAAGGCGGGAGGCCCTGCAGCATTGGCGACATTTGGGCAATGATGGCCTTCTGCTCGTGGAGTCGGCAGAGGCTCCTACAGGAGGGGTCCCCTTTGTAACCCTAAACCCTAAAGGCCTAAACCCTAAACCCTAAACCCTAAACCCTAAACCCTAAACCCTAAACCCTCCCCCCCTGGCAGCAGCTGCCTTGGGTGCAGGGTGGAAGAACAAACAGAGCCATCAACGAGCTCCTCTCAAGACTGAAAGCCTTGCAGACCATGGCGCCGGTTTAGGGTTTAGGGTTTAGGGTTTAGGGTTTAGGGTTTAGGGTTTAGGGAGCCGGAGGGTTTAAAGCATTCCCCTGGCTCGAAGCGCAAGGGATGCAACACCTATGCGCTCACCTGTCACCAGCTCGTCGTGGGGTGTGCTTTGCAGGTGGTCAGCAAGTAGGGGAGCGGGGTTCTCAGAACGTTTTGCCCGCCCATGGTCTAGGACCTTGCATATTCCACCGCAACCGGTTAGGGTTTAGGGCTTATAGGGCTTATAGGGCTTATCGGGCTTATAGGGCTTCGGGCTTCTAGGGCTTACAGGGCTTCTTGGGCTTCTGGGCTTATAGGGCTTCTAGGGCTTCTAGGGCTTATAGATGCTTATCGGGCTTCTAGGGCTTAGGGCAAGGTTTAGGGGCCAACGAAACGCTCCTCGACTCGATGAAGTAGCGGCGCAGCTTTAACCGCAGTGGCTCAGGCATCTGGCTGTCCTCGCAGGGGTCTTGTGCAGGATCCGCCTAAACCCTAAACCCTAAACCCTAAACCCTAAACCCTTTTGCAACAGGCACCCTAAACCCTAAACCCTAAACCCTAAACCTTATAAACCCTAAACCCTAAACCCTAAACCCTAAACCCTAAACCCTAAACCCTAAACCCTAATCGACGTATGGGGGCGAGTCTACCTCCCCAACGGATTGAGTGCCGTCTGCGAAACCCTCTGAAAAAAGGTGACAAAAGGAACTGTTGAGCCTTGTAGTTGCCGGACCTCCCAAGGTTTATGGGATTTAGGTTCTGCAGGGTTTTGACTTTAGGGTTGAGGGTTTCGGAGTTTTTTTTGGTACTTGAGGTTGTTGAGTTCAGGGTTCAGGGGGCATCCCCGAAGCCCGCATACACAAGAGTGGTGGTCGCTGCATGCCAAACCACAGGCCTAAACCCTATACGTACCCTAAACCCTAAACCCTAAATCCTATAAACCGTAAACACCATGCCTTCAGGAGCCAGTTGAGATCGTCCATGGTCCGCTTGAAAGCCACCTCGCAGCCAAACTAAGGCAGTCTCTTTCAGGCAAATCTCCCTGAAACCCGAAACCCGTATCCCTAAACCCTCAACCCAAAATGAGCCCCCAACACTGGGGTCCTCTCTCAGACTCCCCGGAACTCAGCTCTTGCAAAACTTGTGGGAATGCTGAAATCGTTTAGTGCGTAAAGTCGCCCTAAGCCCTGTAGCCCTCAGAAGACTTCGCATCTTGGCGAAGCACCCTGTCTAGCGAATCAAGGCATCCACAAAGAGCCATAGCAAGCAGCACCGTCAACACAAACGCACACATCTGTACCAGCTTTCTCAAACAGGTAATTCGGCTCCTACAAACATGGCCCCAGTGGCCCGGAGCTTAGAGACCCACCGTTCAGCCACCCACATCTTGGAGGTTCCATCTGTCAGTACGGAGACAGGTATCGCCTGCACACCCTCTCCGAAGCTTCTCAGATGTCTTGCCGCTTGAAAAAAGCCCAGTTGCCCAAAGGCTTAGAGTTTAGGACTGTGTTTTTGATGTGGCCTTGGCTTGGGAGGAGTAGGGCTATTTAACGTCCGGGCGCATCATGTGGCAGCAGCGTCGCCACCACAGCACACATCCTGGGCTGCTCTGTGCCGGAACTTAGTTACATTCACGTACCATATGGATGCAGAGTACTTTGCTTTGCTTCGTTATGCTTGGTCACTACCCTTGTCCCATATTTAACCCAGGAGTACCCTTGTCCCTAAACCCTAAACCCTAAACCCTGAACCCTGAACCCTGAACCCTGAACCCTAAACCCTAAACCCTAAACCCTAAGCCTTACCGAAACCCTAAAACTGAATACCGTCATAACTTATGCTTCTTAACATCAACAAAGCATCTGGCCGATCACAAACGCCCAGACAGTGGCCATGGCGATCATGCAAAACGACGCCACCCAATACCTCGGTCAGACAGGCTTCCCTAAACCCTAGACGGCCCAGACCCTAAACTCTATAACCCTAAACCCAAAACCCCAAACCCTAAACCCTATAAACCCTAAACCCCCAAAAATGGGTTTGGGGCTTGGGGCATAGGTTTTTTTGCCGCCCGCCTAGCTGAGCTGCATGTCCTATAGGGCACGCTCTGTAGCCTCTGAGGATGAAGACAAAACGCTCGACAAGCGCTATACCCCTAAACCCCACACGAACTTGAGTGGCCGGCTGGAATAACTTAAACGGTTCATGCACATTGCTGTTCACCAGAAACACAAGAATGCGTTTTTGTGGAGAGTTGTCATGTTGTTTCATAAAAGTCGGGAAGCCAAAGCCAAGGGGCTCGGGTTGAGGGTTTAGAGCAGGGTAGGGGAGGCAAATTTAGGACTTTTCAGGATCGCTAAAACCCCCCCAAGAAGCCGAGAACGAAGCAATGGTTCAATCTAGGGTTGAGGGCTGATCCCTGAACCCTAATCTCACATCCCTCAACCGTACCGGAACCCTACACCCGAAGCCCAAAACCCCTAACCCTACCCCTAAACCCTAAACCCTAAACCCTAAACCCTAAACCCTAAACCCTAAACCCTAAACCCTAAACCCTAAACCCTAAACCCTAAACCCTAAACCCTAAACCCTAAACCGTCCGAATGCGAAAGCCAAGGTGCTCCTTCTCAGTCTGCGGCGTGATGTCCTCAGCGTTTCGTGGTTTGATGGGCGCGGGGGTTGCTCTCTTCGAGCCGCCCTGAAAAAAGGGGCATATATGTACATATATATATATAGACATATCGAAATATGTGTGTGTTTTGAAAAATGTGCATAAATACATACATAAATAAATCAATATGTATATATATGTATATATATATATATATGCTCATATGTATATACCAAAAACTGGGGTCCTTGATGTGTCATCACGTCCGCTCTATAAACCCTAAACAACGCCCAATCCAGCAAAGCCGCGCCATAGCCGATGCTCGTGAGCGTCATGATGGCCCAGTAGAGCGACAGACCTCAGCGAGCTGAAGAAGTCGCTGGGGACCACATGAGCCCCTTAGGAAAGGGCAAATTGCTTCATTATTACCTTAATAGTTCCCCCCTTATACTCACAGTCCTTAGTAGAGATTCTAGTACCCCCATTATAATCCCTCTTAAGGACTGCTAGTATACGGGGGACATCCCGGTTCTTCGGGGGTTCATTTCGTGCCCAGGGAAAGTGCCAAACTACCCATGCAGGAAGCTGCAGGCCTAAAGCGGTAAAGGACACGTCCTTTCAACCCTGGCACCTTTAAAACCCCAACGCCCTGAACGCTAGACCCTAAACCCTAAAGCCATAAACCCTAAACCCTAAACTCAGCACCCCCGAAGCACGGAAGAAAAAGAAAAACACAAACTGGGGTCCAGGCAATAGATGCCCGAACGTGAGCTGTAAGTGGACTTCAAGCCACCCTTCGCCGCCTATGGATGCCGCATCCATAAACCCTAAACCCTAAACCCTAAACCCTGGACGCGTGTGGACTATCTACGCTTGCGGCTTCTTCTAAAGAGATTTACTGCATATACTTACAAGAATGAATACATAGAAAGTACATATATACATATACGGATATTTATTTATACATTCCTGGCGATTCTTTCATTAAAGTCTGGTTTGTTCGGAAATAGAGGATTTAGGGACAGTTGCTGCCTGGGACCTGCTTTACCCACAGTTTTATGGGATATAATTACCTACTAACTGAGGGTAGTTGCTACTAAACTCTAGGTAAGTAAGAGACCCAGGTAGAGTCTGGTAGGACTTTCGAAGGTCGGGACTTCCGTCTTCAGCGTGCCCCGCTTCCGGTCAACACTAGGATTTAACGTCCAAAAACCCTAAACCCTACGGCCCTACGCCCTAACCACCCTAAACCCTTAAACCTTAACCCTTAACCCTAAACCCTAAACCCCACAGGGTACTACATTGGCACCTTCGGGCATGATGCAGCCGAGTTTATTTGGGGGTGTTTCTGGGGGTACAAGGCTTCAGACTTTCTCAAACCCCCGCACCCTACCCACCTCCGCAACCAAACAAGAAGCTACAGAGATTGAACTCGAACCCTAAACCCTAAACCCTAAACTCAATCTGGGCTTCGGAGCTGTCGTCACAAGGTTCCGTGTTTGTTCTGAGGGCTAGCATATAGGCTCTTTGCCCTCTTTTCAAGAGCTTTGCTTTACGAAGGCCGGTGGCCTCCTTCTGCTACCCTTATACCTTCATGCAGCCCCTCGATACCCCAATAAGAAGCCTACTTAAAGAGACCAACCCATATCAGCAGCTGGCTTTCTTGTCAGGGCTCGGGGTTCAGAGGCTGGGATGTTCCCCCATCATACTAACAGTCCTTAATAGGGATTCTAGTACTACCCCCCTATGATAATACCCTAAACCCTAAACCCTAAACCCTAGTCCCTATTAAGGACTGTTGGTACAAAGGGGCCAACATCCCGACCTAGAGGTCACCTTCTCAAGCCCCAGGTCAATGCAACTAAACGCCGCGCCGCATGGAAGAAGCCCGAGCCCTGCCTTCTCAGATCTAGTTACACACGCCCACCTAATTGTGAGGGTGCAGACATTTTGGGGTCTGGGGTTGGGGTTTAGGGTTTGGTTTAGGGTTTAGGGTTTAGGGTGATAACTTGGGAAGAATTCTGTCGCGAGTCCTCCACTGCCTTCAGCCAGGTAAAGGTGTCGGGAACCTGTGCGGAAGCGTTCGGGGATGAACGTCTAGAAGACAGAGGGGTCTGGATTTGCTTGATAAACCCTAAACCCTAAACCGTGAACCCTAAACCCTAATCCCTGAACCCTGAACCCTAAACCCTAAATCCTAAACCTTAAGGCTTCGAAGGGCGCGTTGAAGGGCTTTGAGCCGTGATCCTAACGACAACTCTTAACGCAAGCTTTGCCCTTCGACTCGACCCTGGTCCTGCCGTTTGCTACACCCTAAACCCAAACCCTAAGCCCTAAACCCGACATCTTGGGACGTTCCCCTTATGGGAATTCTGATAGGGGGTACTATAATCCTTAACAAGGACTGTTAGTAGAAAGAGGAACATCCCAATGGTAACCCTAAACCCTAAACCCTAAACCCCAAACCCTAAACCCGAAATTCCTACAAACCCTGTGAAGTTTAAGGGATTCAGGTCTAAGTGTTGAAGCTCTCCTGTTTTTTCTCACTGACCCCAAAACTCTAAACTACGTCAGCTTGCAGTCCCCAGGGGACTTCTCTCTTAAAATTAGAAACCCTTAGCCCCAAATCATGAGCCCTAAAGTATCATGTTCTGTACTACAAATACATCGAGGTCATAAATTGGCAATTCTTGAGGCTCCCGTGCAGCGCTAAAACAAACCTGAAGTTTTGCAAATGTTCGAGGTCTCAAGCACTTTCTCAGGATAGCTTTCTCCAGGTTCTCATGGTGGTCTTTAGCATCAAAAAGTAGCCAGACAGATTGTTGGTCGATCTTTCGAGAAAGCTGAAAAATATCGACATCAGCTTTCTCTCTTTAAAGCAGACTGGGAACCCGACATCTGGTCACAAAAACCAAAACCTGATATTTTCAAAATGTTCGAGAAGCTCCGGCCTCATATGCCACAGCTGCCCAACAGCAGGCCATCCAGTGGCAAGTCAAAGAAAGACCTCGGCTTCTTCACATGCGATCACCCTAAACAGGCACTCAGGGAATCTAGATTTTGGGGTTCTCAAGGCAACGCTTGCTCCGTGCTCCCACAAGCCCGTATGAAGCCGCGCCGCCGAAGACGAACTTCAGGAGAGACAGCAGCGCGTTGCTGATGCCTTGCGCAAAAAGTACCCCTAAACCCTATAGAGTTTAGGGTTTAGGGTTTAGGGGGTTCAGGGGTCATAACCCAGACTTACAGCCCACAAAAAGCTTCGGAACATCAGCACTCAGAGTGGCGACACCTGCATGGCTTGCTTTTGCACGAGCATGGAAAAGTAAGTACAATACTGATGCTGGCAAAAAGAGCAAGGGTCATAATAAGAATACGGAAGATAGTCATGGTCGGGCAAAAGCCGATGCAGTAGCAACCGGCTTTAATCAAATAAGCCAGACCCCCCCCCACCCCACCCCCAAAAGAAAAACAAATGTAAAAACAAAAACGCAAAAAACATTAAGTAGAATACATAAGTAATCGTAAGAATATCAATGCTAACAATCGACTCATCATCATCATCATCATCATCATCATCATCATCATCGTTATCGTCATCATCATCATCATCGTCATCATCATCATAACAATAGACACCTACACCCCTCGTTGCGTATAGAGAGTTAGGCAAGCCGTGGCCCCCGGGCCTATGCGGACCTGCCGCCGTGCAAGGATCGGGAAGATGCTGTGGAGGCGCAGCATGCGAACCTCTGGGACACGCTGCTTCGGAGCCTTATATCCTCTATAGGGGTTTAGGGTTTAGGGTTCAGGGTTCAGGGTATCTAGGGCCTTACGGCCCTAGGACCCTAGGTTCCCAACTCAAGCCGTGTAAGTGATGAAGCCCACAAAAAGCACTTCACAGCCCGTGCCTACGTGCCTTCTTGGGGTACTGCTTAGATATATCTTTTGCAGAAGTCAGGCCGCATTCGTGCTTTCTTTCAATCATCCACGTATGCACACGCTTCAAGTCAGGTTCGGGGTCTCGTTCTAGATGATGCTCCATTTTGACAGGGGTTTCTTCTAGTACATGTTCCCTGTAGGTTTAGGGTTTAGGGGTTGGGGTTTCGGGTGGGAAACCTGTAGAAGGCGGGCAGACTGGAGTGATCAGTTTATTCTGGACAGAGCGCAGAGGCTGGGTAGGAACGGGCGACTTCTGATGAAGATACACTCTCACTCAAACATAGATGGAAGTGGCTTAGGGAATTATGGTCCTTGTATTCCCTTGGGTATCCCCTTAAAGGGCTCTGATAACTTTTTGGCCACAACTCCCCCCCACAACAAAAAAGGCTTTGACGTGCAGTGCTTTGGGTCTTCGCTCTTAGGCGAATTTCGGCCTTTCGGATGACAGACGATTCTAGCTGCTAGCTCAGCTCCTCAAACTGCTAAGCCGTAAACCCTGTAGACCTAGATCCACTAAACCCTAAACCCTAAACCCTAAACCCCAAACCCTAAACCCTAAACGCGACAGCCTCAGCCTAGCGGGAGCAAATATTGGCCAGGCACCAAGCGGATTTCTGGAAGGGCTCCATTCTCGATGGCATGGCATGGCATGCTGGAGATGAGGTCCACCACAAACCTCTTCGGGTTTATGATCTAGGGTTTAGGGTCTAGGGTTTAGGGTTTGGGGTTTACGGTTTACGGTTTACGGTTTACGGGCTAGTCTGTAGGGTTCAGGGTTTTGAACTCAGGGTTCATATCCTGAATAGGAAGTAATTCATATATTGTAGGGCATGTGACCCCAAATATTGGGGGTTCATTTGGTTTTCCGGGATGGGGGCAGGATCTACAGTACAGGTTTGTGGAACGAGTGTCAGCGCCACTTCATTCCTGAGCCACGAACGATCTCCAGATAACTTTTCACATGGGAAGTTCTTTACAACCCTAAACGCTAAGCCCTAACACGAAAAAAGGGACCGTAATTTCGAGAACAAAACCACCGAACTGCCCATATGGTGTTCGGATTTCAACCTTAGTCTCATATGGGCAAGGTTTGCGTGGGTCTCCAACCGCTTCCAACCGTGACCCAGGCACCACGTCTTCAGGTACTTCACCGCGATCTTCCTGGTGGGACAAAGACGGAGTCTCCCTCCGATTCTCCCCATCTTGTGTCCCCATGAGCTAGAACAGCATAGGGGTTTTGGGTTTTAAGGACCCATCAGAAAAGAGGCACTGCCCCCCCCCGCCCCACCCCCACCCCCCCTTTTTGCCCCCAACCCCAAAGCAAAACAAAATTCAAAACGCCAAGCGGCGCAGCAGCCGAGAAAGTTTCGAAAAACCCGAAACCCTAAACCCGTATAAACCCGAATCAACGCTGACGGTTTAGTAATCTCTAGGGCCCGATCCCATACTTCGGATCCCTATAAACTACGGGCCCATGGTTCCAACCTTAGATATAATCAGATATAAGGATTCAAGGGTTTGGGGTTGAGGTGCTTCTTTCTGACCTTTGGTGCTGAACGCACCAATCAGCAAGCTCGCCGAACCTGGCAGTTGAAATAGATCTCTACATGCAGGGGTTTAAGGTTTTAGGGTTTAGACCAACAAACTGCGCCTCACCGCCCACCCGCCCCCCCGCCGCCCAACCCCCCGCGCCCCCCAGATTGCAGCAAGACACGCGCACAGCAGAGCAAAACAAGACCGCCGCCAAACTGCATTTCAAAACCCTAAACCCACCCCCTCGCAGAAGTGCAAAACAGATAAGCCCTGAAATCAAAGTTACCTTCACTGACCTTGCCCTTGATGGTGCAAAATGCGCAATCCTGCCCTTTGGCGTGTGGCTAGGGGGCTTTGGTGCTTAAAGGTTTTGGGTTTCAGGGTTTTAAGAGACTAGGGTTTTATGGTCGTCAAGGCTTTGGGGTTTGTACTAGGTTTGCTTAAGAGTTGTCTTAGGGTTTATGGTGGAGTTTAGGATGTAGGATTTTGAATGCCTACCTGCGAGTGAATATAGCGGTGAGCTCTCGTAGACCAACTGGTGTAGGCAGCACACTCTG